>OX424530.1:1225000-2425000 GCA_949152445.1 Cerastis rubricosa
TTACCCTACATTGCCATTATCAGCTACCAGGTCAGGCCGTCTTGCGACATAGGCCTCCTCTATCCCTCCACTTATTCCTGTCCAAAGCAGTTCTTCGCCAACCTTTTGGCAGATCTTTTTACCTGTCTTCCTTTACGTCTTTTTCCGTTTCTTGGGTACCGTTCTGTGACTGATATGACAGATGATAGAAAATAACGATAGAAAATTAACGGACGAAAGTATTAGGGAATAAACATATAAACACTTATTGTCTCTTATTTTACAGTTTTTCAAGATGGATTTCCTTTCGGAGGTATCGAAGCAATTCTTCAGTAGAATAATTCTAGAAACAATGGCTAATCGCGAGATGAAGAACATTATCAGGCCCGATTTGATTCAGTTGCTCATGGAAGCTAAGAAAGGTACATACTAATTCGCGTATATGCTTAAAATTCCAGACAAATGATCTCCGAAATGAATTTAATGGAATATTATTAATAGTTTAAACTATAACAAATTCGCATGTAACTCCAGGTAAACTAACGCATGAAGACATCAAATCCGATGATGAAACTGCTGGATTCGCGACAGTTGTAGAATCTTCTGTTGGACAGGGAAAAGTTACCAGAGGTATGTATGTTTAAAATGATAAAACTAGCGACAACACAAAGGGCGAACCAATTATGATGATCTGCTAACGGCGTAGGACAAAAGACGTAGAGAGTAGGAGATAGTAAAGTGAAAATTTTGGATAATGTATTCGTATTTTTGCAGCTTTATGTGATATATTATGACGTTCTTTCGATAGGTATTACTATACTGCTTTCTAGTTTTACTCCCTGCAACGTTATAAACGAGTGTAAAACAAACCTAGGTTTATATATCCCAAATTATTTTGAATGATTAATATTAATTAATTAATATTAGTTGGCTAAACACCTCGAACTACATGACGCCCAGTTTGGCTTTAAGCCTGGGTTGTCAACTGAGAGTGCAATCTTGTGCCTCAAGCAGACTGTCCAATACTACAAAGACAGGAAGACTCCTATTTTGCTTGTTTTCTGGATCTGTCAAGGGCATTTGATCTTGTATGTACGATGTTTTGTGGCGTAAACTAGAACGTGAAACTACCTTACCATCTGAAATAGTGTCAATATTTAAGTATTGGTATAGTAGTCAAAGCAATAGTGTGAAGTGGAATCGTTCGCACTCAGACGTGTATCGTTTGGAGTGCGGGGTGAGGCAAGGGGGGCTCAGCTCGGCCCGGCTCTTCAACCTATACATGAACCAGCTAATCCATGAGCTCAGCAGCACCAACAGTATTCTCAGTGTATTCGCAGATCGGTAGGATTCCCCGATGATGAGGAGATGGATGCGGCTCCACGCTGATTTTTAATTGTGTATTTTTCATTTGTCGGTAACCTACTAACACTATATTTTAATTATAATTGTTACTAACCCTATGGACTCCGGTCTGAAATAAAAAAAAAATATTCTATTCTATTAAAAACTCATTTCGTCAAATCATTTTTTAGAAGGGACAAACTCGACCCGGATACATGTATTACCAAAAAAAAAAAGTAAAAACTCAAATTAAATCCGCCGTTGTAGTGTAGCGTTACATGAAGCAGTTATATAACTAAGTATCTGTAATGGAACTGAGACCAGCGATAACGTCACTGACTTCAGTGACGCGCTCGACAGCCCTTTGTCGCCGCCGCCTGCCGACAGAGGCTTACCGCCAGCCGTTGCCGCCGCGATTAAGGCTACTCCAAGACCCAAAGTTGTGAAACCCATTGTTTCACAAACAAAGGTCCAGCCCGCACCTGCGTCCATTGTTCCCGTTTCTGGGAACATGGGCAAAAGCTCACCGCCAGCCGTCGCCGCCGCGATTCCGGCTAATCCCAAACCCATTGTTTCGCAAACAATGGATCAGTCCGCACCTGCGTCTATTGTTCCCAGTTCGGAGAACATGGACACAACCGTACCAATCTCCGACTCTCCGACTCGGAATCGGTTATAGATTCCTGCTCTGCTTCCTCGTCCTCAGAAGACGACTACCAAGTCGTCTCAAAGGGCAAGAGGAAGAAGGGCAAAAACTCGCAGGCCGCCATGGCCAAAAAGTTAGTCGCGCTTCCTCTAATCCCCTCTCCCGAGGCGTCCCGTCCCACCTCCCCGGTCCCCGCACCAAAGTCCGCCGCTGCTCATACCAGCAGGCCAACCAGCCCTAAGGCTAACTCTTCAGCCGCTTCTTCAAAGAAGCTGAAGCCCCCTCCCCCGTTGTTCATTCAGGACAAAGGGAAATGGACAGACGTGTCCAAAATGTGTAATGAGCGCCGCATTCAATATACAAGCGCAAAAAGAACACAGCAGGGCATCAAAGTGGTGGTCCCTACGACAACCGACTTCAGGGAACTAACCCGCCAATTAATCGGAAGGCGCATAGCCTTCCACACCTACTCTCTTCCAGAGGAGAAGCCCACCCGCGTGGTGATCAGGCGGATCCCGAAGGAAATCCCCACGGAGGACATCCTCAATGACCTCCTAGGCCAGGACATCCCGGTCGCAGCCGTCCACCGCCTTCATAAGGCGAGAGGCGGAGACCTTTACGATATGGTACTGGTCATCTGTGACCCAGTAGAAGGTCACCATCCGATCTTCAAAGTGAAGTCGGTTTGCTCCCTGTCAGGCATCTCAATAGAGAAGCCCTACCGCTCAAGCGTAGTCGGACAGTGTCATCGCTGCCAGATGTACGGTCACAGCCAAGCCAACTGCCATGCGCCACACAGATGCGTAAAGTGTCTAGGCGACCATGGCACGGCAGACTGCCCCCGTCCCAAAGACAAGTCACTTTGCACGGAGCCACCGAGCTGTGTGCTTTGCGGCCAGTCGGGCCACACGGCCAACTACCGCGGCTGCTCAAAAGCCCCCAAAGGCTCCTCCTCTAACCTGGTGAAGCGTGCAAGCGCCCGCCAACAAAGAGAAAGCCCATCGGTGAGGCTACCCTCTGCCCAGATGCCGGAGAGACTCAGCCCTCAGAGGCCCTCTCCCTGGACCACGCTAAACCACCAGAAAGCCTTCCCGGCTCTCAGTAAAGCAAAGTCCAGCCCCATCCCCGGGCTATTAGATGCCCCTGTCCCCACTCCCGCGGCCCAGGCAAGCGCACCGGCGCCCGCTCGTCCCACGCCACCTGGCCCCGCGGCTGTGGACCCCTCTCACAACGTAATTTTAGAATCGCTAGCAGAGTTAGTCACCCCCGAAGCAGACCGCATGGCGGCTGATCTCAGGGCGGCTAACACTGGTGGCGATAAACTTAAAATTATCCTCAAGTCCCTACTTAAGTTAGGCGACCTCCTCCGCAACCTTAACCTCGACTAACTCCAATGGATAATACGAGATTAACGTGCACCAAACCCCGATCCCTAAAATTAGGGTACTTTAATGCCAATGGCATTAGAGGCCAGCGTGATGAGATCGCCACCTTCCTCCGCGACCATCAAATTGATATCCTCCTCGTACAGGAGACCTTCCTCACGCCCAGTCACCGCGATCCGAGAATTGCCAACTATCGCATAGTTCGCAACGATCGGTCACGTTGCCACAAGGGCGGGACTCTAATCTATTATAGAAAAGAACTGCATTGCATCCCCTTAGATCCCCCTCCCATGGAGTCTCTACTCGAGACCTCAGTGTGTCGACTAGGCATGACCGGCCATCAACCAATCACTATCGCCTCTGCGTACATCCCTCCCGGCGGCACGTCCGAGGAGCACACTCTGTTCACCAAAGACCTTGCCGTCCTCTTCGGCTTGAGCGACTCCGTTATCATAGCGGGCGACCTCAACGCCAAACACCCCGCCTGGAACAGCACGACGACCTCTGCCAGAGGTCGTCACTTGTATAACCTGGGCGAGTCCCTCAACTTCGATCCCATCGCTCTCAATGGAGCACACCCACTATCCCCACGACCCCGACCAACGTTCGGACGTTCTCGACATAGCGCTTCTCAAGAATGTCAACCTTAAGTTGCATTCCATCGAGACTTTACATGAGCTTAACTCAGATCATCGACCAGTGCTCATGCACTTAGTTCCTCGCTCAGGTCCTTCTGACCCCAGCCAGCCCCCGCCGACCCAAGTGATAACCGACTGGAGGAAAGTCAGCGAAAAGCTGAAATCCACCACGTCGCCTCACCTGGAGGCCATCCCCGACCACATAGTCTCAGTCGCAGACACGACGGCCGCCATCAACTCGTTTACAGAACACGTGCAATCCGTACTGAAGGACTGCTCACGGGAAGTCCCAGCAATGAGCGATCAACGCTGGATACTACCCGCTGACATACGTGAACTGATAAACGAAAAGAACGCGGCCATCCGTGCCTACAGCAGCTTTCCCTGCGAGGCAAACAAAGCCCACATGCGTAATTTACAGCGTGCTGTAAAGGATCGCACCAGTGAGTTTCGTAATAATCAATGGGAAAAAACGCTAAGCGAACTCGAGCCTACCCACCTAGCCTTCTGGCAGCTGCAACGCAAGATGCGCTCCACCGAAGAGGCTTCGATGCCTCCCCTCACCCGACCCGATAAGAGCGTCGCATTCGACGACTCTGAGAAGGCCGAATGCCTAGCCGACAGCCTGGAGTCCCAGTGCTCCCCCAGCTCGCAACCAGTAGACAAGCGACATCTCGATGAGGTGAACGCATTCGTCGAACGTAGAGCCGCCCTGCCCCCCGAAGAAGACCCTGATGACCCTCTGCCTCCGGTCACAGCTGACGAAGTGCAAGATATCATTAACAAACTTCAACCGCGGAAAGCACCCGGCTCCGACGGAATCACCAATAGGGTGTTCAAACTCCTCCCCGCTCAGCTCGTCGTGTTAATGGCGGCCATCTTCAATGGCGCCCTGAGCAACAACGCGTTTCCCCAAATATGGAAAGACGCCACTGTCATCGGTTTCGCCAAGCCAGGCAAACCCAAGTCTGAGCCTTCAAGCTACAGACCTATCAGTCTCCTGAATGCACTCGGTAAAATCTACGAGAGACTTATTTATAAGCGACTCAAAGACTTCGCCGAGGCTAAGAGCCTCATCCCCAACGAACAGTTCGGCTTCAGGACCGGACACTCTTGCATTCAACAGGCCCACCGCATCGTAGAACACCTGAGCGCTGGCTTCCAGCGTGGAGCGATGACGGGTGTGTTGTTTTTCGACATAGCAAAGGCATTCGACAAAGTCTGGCACAACGGCTTATTATATAAGCTGTACAAACTAGGAGTACCAGACCGTCTCGTGCTCATCTTACGAGACTTTTTGTCGGATCGCACCTTCCGCTATCGCATCGGGAAGGCACTGTCTTTCCCCCACCCCATTAGAGCCGGAGTCCCTCAGGGCTCCCCGCTCTCTCCCCTTATCTTTACTCTGTTCACCAGTGACATCCCCAAGAGCAAGAAGGCTCAGTTAGCCCTGTTCGCGGACGACACGGCCATCTATTACACTGGCCGCAGTCACGACGCTATTTACAGCACTCTCCAAACCTCAGCCAACGTTTTAGGCGCTTGGTTCCGGAAATGGAGAATCGAGGTGAACCCCGACAAGAGCCAGGCAGTTCTTTTCTCTAAACCGCGTAAAAATAAGCCACCCGCGCTCAGCCCGATCACAATGTACGGTAAGCCTATCCCTTGGGAGAAGCAAGCCAAGTACTTAGGAGTCTTACTTGACAACCACCTGTCTTTCGCGGCGCACATCAAAGCAGCTCGCGACCGAGCTGCCTTTGCTATGGGTAGGCTTCATTTCATGATCTCGGCAAAAAGCAAATTGTCACTCAAGTGCAAGTTGCGCCTTTATACCGCGGTGATCCGCCCCATTATGACGTACGCTTGCGTCGTGTACGCTCACACCAAGCCTAAATACATCCATAGGATGCAAACCTTGCAGAACCGGTTCTTACGTAGAGTCACGGGAGCCCCTTTTTATGTCCGTAATGACCGTCTACACGTAGACCTTAGAATGCCCACCGTCCTTCAGTTTATGAAACGTCTTTCGAAGCGTTTCTTCGATAACGCCAGTAAACACCGTAATCCCCTGATCGCAGCGGCCGCCCGTTACGAACCCTCGCGCATTAGTACAGTACGCCGTCCTCGGCATACCCTCGTCACTCCCGATGATGCTATCACCCTCCTCCAGGAGAGTAGCAAAGAGACTAGCACTCTTAAAAAATTCAGACACAAACCGCCGTCTTTCCGACCTCGCCGTCGAGGTCCGTCGCGACGTCCCGGTCCATGTCCTCCCCGACCCTCGCTCGAGCCAGCCCGCGATGCTGTGCCAGTAGTTTTAAATCAGCTCCTAAATAATGATATCATTCAGATCCAGCCTGTCCCCATGCAGTCCTCCCCCAGCGACGCGACGCCCTGAGCCGAGGCTCGTACCCCACAGGGGGTGCCCTCAGCGTATAGTCGCTTAGTTTGTAAGTTTTATGCCCTGGCTGGAGGCCTTACTCTTAAGGCACCCACAGGATAGTCCGGTTAAGCAGACGACAACCTCCTAGGTTGAACTGCGAGATGCCATTCATAAAAAAAAAAAAAAAAAATGGAACTGAGCTAGTGTGAGAATTTCTGGCCTTACTCTAAACGTGTGATTATAAACAATCTTATTACTGCTTCTGATGGGTTTGGTCCAAAGTGAAAATATGTCGCTGTATTCATGTGATATTTCAGGATAATTTCAATGGGGACGTCAATGCATCATTCAGTCCGCTTACGATCAGGTGGGCAAACTTATTTCCCACCTAACTGACATCCCTATTGAAATATGATTTGAAATTTGAAACAGGTACTAACGAGTTCACTGTACCGGGTGAAAAGTGGTCGACCTTCAGTGAACTCGGTAATACCTACATAAAAGAAGATCAAATAAGACACGCACTAAGAAACACACCAAGAAACCTGACACAAAACCGAGGTAGCCCATAATCATCAGTGAGTGGCACAAGGATGACAAAGATCTACAAACCCAACAACCTAACATCCAAATATGCAATATATTTATAAATCATTATTATATTTTGCTTTCAGTGTGGTCTGACAACGACCTCATCGCCCAAGCCGTGCTGTTCTTTATAGCTGGTTTTGAAACTGTCTCAGCAGGGATGTCGTTCCTCCTCTACGAACTAGCGTTGAACCCTGATGTCCAGGAGCGACTGGCACAGGAGATCAAGGAGACTGACGCTAAGAACGGCGGCAAGTTTGACTTCAACTCCATTCAGAATATGCCATACATGGATATGGTTGTTTCCGGTAAGATTTTGAATACCTAGAGAAACATTTATTATAAGATTGTTTATTAAAATCTGATGTGAAACAATAATAGGAATTTAGATGTGTTTTTTGTAAAAATCTCTTCTGTGTTAAAGCCAAATTTTTGTTTTACAGAAGTCTTACGACTGTGGCCACCTGGTGTTGTTCTAGACAGGATTTGCACCAAAGATTATAATCTGGGTAAACCTAACGAGAAGGCAACAAAAGATTTCATTGTAAGTAAACATATTTTTCGTTCAAATACAGAAGAAACCTGGAATTACAAAGTACTAATAAAATTTCATTTCTAAAGGTCCGCAAAGGTATGGGTATCCAAATACCAGCGATTGCCTTTCACCGCGACCCCCAGTTCTTCCCCAACCCAGCTAAGTTTGACCCTGAACGCTTCTCCGAAGAAAACAGGCACACTTTCCAGGCTGCTTACATGCCCTTTGGTGTCGGACCCAGAAACTGTATTGGTAAGTCCACTATCTATTGTTCTTCTTTTCGTGTCGATGAAACTCAAACATTGTTAGACCAGTATGTAGCTACCTGCACAGCTTAGCTTTAATTAAATCCTGAGAGGTGCAGGTCCACTTCCTGCACCTCTCAGGATTTAATCAGGTGGTCGTTCAGGCCAGGACAGTAGGTGGGGCATATTCTGCAAATACTTTCTATTAAAATAATTATAAATCAAATAATGACTACTATGGGAGTTGTCAATAAATAGCTTTAGCCCGCGGGTTCGCCCGCGTGGAGGTCGTGGGGGTCGGTAATTGCCCCATGGGATCGTAATACCGAGAGAAACAGTATGTGTAATATGTGTTAATCCTGGTTATAAACTATCTGTTTACATAATTTTATCATCAAATAAGTAACCATAGTTCCATCGTCACAAACTTAAACGTAATTTAAGATAAGAAAATGTATGGAATAAGAAATAAAATGAAAAATAAATGGTGAATGAAAACTGTTACGGCCGAGAACAATCGAAAGACAAAACAAAATAAAAGGCGAGAAGAAGAAATCAAATTGTAATTATAAGTTTCATAAAGCGCGTTGGGTTGACGATATCGTCAAAGTCGCGGGATACACCTGGATAAGAGACGCACAGAACCGTGGACTGTGGCGGAAAAACGGGGAGGCCTATACCCAATAGTGGCTGATTCCGGGCTGAAATGATGAATTATTAGTTAGGACCGTCAGGGTGTAAGGTCCCCTTTAATATCCGTATGATAAACCATACACTATGTCATTAAAACAGCATTTTAACCCTTAGTATTTTTTTCAGGGTCCAGATTTGCTCTTTGCGAAATAAAGGTCATGGCGTACCAGATCCTGCAGCATTTAGAGGTCGCTCCTTGTGAGAAGACCTGCATCCCTGCCAAGCTTGACAATGAGACATTCAACATCTCACTAAAAGGAGGTCATTGGCAAAGGTTCAAAGTCAGGAACTAAGAGAAGATACGTTGATTGTAGCGCTTCACGATGAGAAGAGATAAGAGAGATAGAGAAGGAGATAGAGAGGGAGAGAGATAATCGAGTTGTTATTCTAGTTTTTGTAATGACGTAGTAAGGGTGAATAGCATTTTGGTGGTGTCCAAAAAAGAATTAAAACGTGCGAGGTTGACTAGTTAATTTGTACAACTTAATTATATTGAACTAGCTGTTAATTAAATAAAATGAACCAGTTTTTTTAGCGTATGTTTGGCAACAATGAATGTTTTTTCTGAAGTCGCGTGTTGGTTGCAGACTATAAGTTTTGCGTCGCGACCAAAATTCATGATTTGAATTTTATCATTTAATATCTCCAGTCAGAATCAGTGAGCATTTTAATGTTATCCTCATCTACCTGATTTAGACTCTTTATGTTTTCTTTTTATCCATTATTAATTCTACTCAAGTTATTTGAGGAGAGTTAAACGCTTTTTCATTTATTGCCATTGTTTTGTAATGATTCTGGTAATTAAATTTTATCATTTTTTATGCGATTTATATTATTCGCGGGGAGCCACTGACTTTGATTTTATGATGTTTACTCCCATATCGGTACCAAAGAGTAACCTCTTTTTAGTGAGATATTTGGTTTTATTTGTTGGCATTTTTAGTTTGGTTAAGTAACCTGGTGTCAGAGTTTTTATGCTGGCCATGGGCCTCTGTCTTGGCTTTACATTCCATCGAGAAATATAACTCAGGCATGTCTGATTTACAACTTTATTTAGGCAGGTACTTGTTGCATTTGTACTCTCAACTATTGTGGAACTTGCTTAATGGCCTTTTTACAGTTTTTAGGGAGACTTCTCAGGTTATAATTTTCGATTCTTGATGTGTCACCGAGAATTGAGATGTTCTTTTTTAATTCAGTCGAGATACTATTGTTGTTCAAATAATTTCAAGGTTGTCTTGATTTATTGATATTTTTTTAAATTATTTTCACCATAGCCTAAGTAAGTGTAATAATAAAGTTGTATAGTAAATGATGAAGTTAAAATAATCAAACTGTTTAACTTATTATTTTGGCTTTAACAAAAGAAACAAATGGGTTCACAAGTTTTTGTCCTTGTATTGGTCGTATCTAGCTGATAATAAATAGTTCTGTGGGTGCTGATAACATAGCACTTTACATACTTAAACAAACTGTAGCTTGCAAGTCTCTCCAAGAGTTTGGATAACCCAAATCGTGACCATACGACACGATTCTAGGATCGATAGATTTGATAGATTCATAATATAATTGAGTTGCATCGTATTTATTTATTCCTTATTTTATTTTTGTTGACAGTACAAAATGCATTTTAGATTTAGTCAAAAATCATTAGCCTTTACAGATTTCATGACACTTGTTCAATTTTAATAATAGGTGTGGTAATAATTAATTCCATTACTTCGAAATTATCCAAGGATTTCTTTGTTAAAATTGTCTTTACGAGAAAATAATCTCGATACATTAGGTTTTGATGAAAAATAAATTCCGATTAAAACTGTTATTTATGACAAATTGATCTCTTTTTTCGAAATTATCGAAGGGGTACTTGGTAATTATAATATGTGCGAGAAATATGATCTCTTTCTTCGAAATTATGGAAGGCAAACTTGGTTATTATTATATTTGCGAGATATCAATCTCATTTTTCGAAATTATCGAAGGAGAACTTGGTTATAATCATATTTGCGAGAAATTGATCGCTTTCTTCGAAATCATCGAAGGCGGACTAGGTTACAATAATTAATTTGCGAGAAATTGATCTTTTTCTTCGAAATTATTAAAGGCAAACTAGATTATAATTATATTTACGAGAAATTGATCTCTTTCTTCGAAATTATCGAAGACAGACTAGGTTATAATAATATTTACGAGAAATTCATCTCTTTCTTCGAAATTATAGAAGTAGAACTTGGTTTAAGTTATATTTACGAGAAATTGATCTCCTAAGGTAATTATTTTTTCGATAATGTTGTTTGCAAACGGATTTGGTCACCAATACATAGGAACTAAGCCATTTTATTAATGTCGTAATACAGAGTCGAATCTTAATGTCGTAATTGAATTCCAACATTTAGTTCTGTATACGAATAGGTTAGTAACGCAGTAATTATGTCACAGTCACAGTTCATCGATATATGCTGCACATCTCTCAGCTTATCGCTGACGCAGATCTTGCATATGATATTATATAAGTAACAACATAGCTAATAACAATTGTTAATCAAAATATAATACAATTACGGAAATAATAATGAATCTTTGTAATGAATAATGATTCTTTGTGTGTCGAAACATAAACAAATGGATTCGCTGTATATGATAATAATTTTAATGCCAACGTCAACTGCAAACGTAGCTTAGTTAGTTTAGCAAGATGTGATTGATATTCTGTGTTGGATAGTGATGTCTTTCATCCAAACGGAAGACACAGTCAACTTTGTCGACTAATGGTGCTTATGCAGCGAAGGATTGTGTGAGGTCTCTGTTAGTACGCGGGGTTGCGATAGTCGTGGAGAGAATCCGGCAACTGGGTCTCGAGGTGGCATTGCACAAGTCCGAGGCCATGTGCTTTCATGGGCCTCGGAATGCGCCACCGTCGGGATCCATACTGATTACTGACGGTAGGAGGGGTTCCCATCGGCGTCGAGTCGACGCTGAAGTACCTAGGGCTTGTCCTCGACAGCCGGTGGAACTTCGTGGAGCATTTCCGACGTTTGGCCCCCAAACTGGAACGGGCAGGGGCTGCGTTCAAGCGGCTCTTGCCCAACCTGGGGGGTCCAAACGCCTCCTGCCGGAGGCTCTACGCGGGGGTCGTGCGGTCCATGGCCCTTTACGGGGCCCCGGTGTGGGCGCGTTCTTTGAGGCGGCGAGCCGCCCACTACCTGAACGCGCCCCAGAAGGTGGTAGCCGTAAGGCTGATCCGGGGGTACCGCACGATCTCCGGCGAGGCGGCGAGCCTCTTGGCCGGATTGCCGGCATGGGATCTGGAGTCGATAGTCCTCGCGAGCCTGCGCGAATGGCGCGCGGAGGCACTACGCCGGGGGGAAACTCCGCTGCCGCGGCAAATTGTCGCTCAGCGGACAGACCTCCGGCGCGATCTCATGGCGATATGGAGGGAGCGACTGTCGCAACCCCGTACAGGGCACGCCACAATAGTGGCGATAAGTCCCCTCTTTGAGGAGTGGCTGGAGAGGCGCCACGGCGCCCTCACCTTCCGCCTGACGCAGGTCCTCACCGGACACGGTTGTTTCGGGAGGTTCCTGCACCGAATCGGGCGGGAGGAAACGCCCGGGTGTTACCACTGCGAGGATCGGCCGGAGGACACGGTGGAGCACACTGTGGAGCTGTGCCCTGCTTGGGCTGAGTACCGCCGTGTCCTCGTAGCGGCGATTGGCGGCGGCGACCTCTCGCGTCCGGCCCTGGTTCAATCCATGGTCCGGAGCGAGAGGGAATGGGAAGCCGTCGCCTCCTTCTGCGAAGCAGTCATGCTAGCGAAGGAGGTGGCGGAACGTGAGAGGGAGAGAACCTTACGTCCCAGCCGCCGCGGAAGACGCCCCGGGCGTCGGGGGGCAACCAGTGGCCCCCGGCCACCGTAGGCGCGGGCCTGTGGAGGTGAGTAATGGGCTAGCTCACCGTCCGTCCGTCTTATGACGACAGACCGTGCCGACGGCGCGTTCGTGTTCCACGCGCGCCTCAAGGAGATGTCAGCAAATCGGAAGGGGTCCGAGAGGGCTGATGCCTGCCAGGGCTGCGGGTTGTTCGAAAGAGATACCGTGCCCCTGGAACACAAAGGGCTAAGAAGGAACATGGATGGGTTTTAGTCAGTACAAGTCTGACACTCCCTTCCGCTCCGCCCAGAGCGGAAGAAGTCATTTGATGATTTCCCATCCTAAAAATAAAAAAAGGTCTCTGTTAGTAGCTGTATTTTCAACTCGCAGTCCACTAGCTGATTAAGTAGTTTTATGCGTTGTCGATAGGTGTCGCTACAGTTTCCACCACGCTAGGACACTAGTGCTGGAAATAAAGTATGAATGTACTCGTAATGTGAGCTAGCAACATTTGAATACTAGCTTAGTTTCGCTCCCAGTGGATTTTGCACTTTAGTGATAACTTTAATTTAATCTTCGAGACTATTTAATTTTAGGCAACATATGTAGTTATAAGGATATGATTTCATGAACTGTGACAATGAATTACAGTATTGCTAAGAAGTTTTTTGTATATAAAATGATAAATTTATAAGTTGTTGTTTTAATTGCTCCCATCGTCATTATTATTCCTGCCTTCTTTCTTATTTATTTGATCAAAATACCTACGTCTTAATTCTTTACATTCATCTTTATCACCCGACTTTTCATTGTTCCATTCTGTGAAACTTTTTAGTTTACGACTACATTTAATCGAACATGTTTTCTTTTTAATAGATGACTTGTGTCATGTCCGTCACTTGAAATAAAATTTTCTCTGCAAACAACGTTTTTCTCTTGCTTCCATATACTAGTCATCTAGTTTATTTCATCAAAAGGTTATGCCTAGGCCCAGTAACTAAATTTGCCATCAAGAACCTCTGTGGCCTAGATGATTACTCTACTTGGAAGTTCGCAATTAAAATGATTCTCATACGAGAAAAGTTGTTCACGTATACGTCAAAGTACCCCGATTCCAAAGACTCCACCGCCATCGAGAACGACCAAGATGCACTAGCTTTGATTTGTCTACATGTGGAACCTACACTTTATGCGTATGTACAAGATTCAAATCATGCCAAAGATGCTTGGGAAAGCTTAGCGAAAGCGTTTGAGGACAAAGGCGTAAATCGCAGGATCACTCTCATGAACGCGTTGATGGATGAGAAGCTAGAGAGACACTCGTCGATGCATGAATATGTTGCTGCAGTTATGTCTCTTTCTCAAAAGTTGAAGGATATTGCCACCGGATTTGACGATGATCTTGTAGCTGTCGTGTTACTGAGAGGACTACCTGAAGAGTACAGGCCTATGCGAATGGCACTGGAACACTCCGGGATGAAGTTGACTTCAGAGAACGTACGGCAGAAGTTACTACAGGAGGATTCACGTCAAGGTTGCAGTACATTGTCTTCAGCGGACTCGGTATTGGCTGTAAATAAGAGTAAGAAGCGAAATGGGTAGAGAGATATCAATATGACCAAAGTTAAATGCTTTAAATGTGGAAAGATTGGACATAAGAAGCCGGACTGTCCTGAAGGAAAGAAAGCGGGTTCGATCTCCAAATTAAGTGACGTTGCGATCGTCAGCCTGTCTTCATTAAGCACCGGGGACTCCTTTAATCCGACGGAGTGGTACATCGACAGCGGAGCATCTTCACATATGTCTTTTCAGAAACATTGGTTTAAAGATTTGGTTATGAATGTTGGTATGAGTAATGTGACATGTGCGAACAATGATAAGATTGAATGCAAGGGTAAGGGTGACATCATGGTGAGTTTGAAAGGACGAATGCCTGCTGTGAGGGATGTCATGTATGTACCTGGTTTGCGTGTTAATCTGTTATCAGTGTCTAAATTAGTAGAGAAAGGATGGAACGTAAGTTTTGACAGGGATGGGTGCAAGCTAATTCACCATTTGGTTCCAGGTCATTTCAAGGGAAAGCTTCTGGCTACCGCAAGTGAAGTCTCAGGGATCTACAAGCTTGAAGGTTGTCAGGCGGTTGTAGATGGGGCTGCGTTGGCGTCAGTGAAAGCAGGTAATCCTTTGATGTTGTGGCACCGGCGGCTTGGACACGTAAATGAGCGAGATTTACGTAAGCTTCCGGGTATGGATTTTGGGAAGAGCGTAATGGAGCCTTGTGTCGCCTGTATTAAGGGGAAGGCACATCGTTTACCTTTTCCAGTTGGTGAGGCTGAGAGGGCAGTCGAGAGATTGCAACTGGTTCACGCAGATATCTGTGGTCCAATGTTTGAACCAACGTACGGTGGATCTCGGTATATGCTAGTTATTTTAGATGATTTTACACGTAAATCTTTTGTATTTTTCCTTAAATCAAAAGATCAGGTTCTCGATCATTTTAAAGTTTTTCTAGCTAGTGTAGAGGTTGAAACCGGGTTGAAGGTAAAGTGCATACGCACGGACAATGGAACAGAATTTGTGAACAGGAAGTTTGATGGGTTTCTACGTCAAAAGGGTATAAAACATCTGTATGAAGCATACATAGGAATTTCACTCATTCCGTTCAAGTGAATGGATCAATGTCAGTCTACATTCGCCACCTGCATGTGTAATACGTATAACCATTTATATTAAATATCCAACCTAAATACAGTCCACTATAAACTTTATTTTGTGTGGTTTCATTGTTACCGGTGTATTCCACATAAAAATGTGGCGAATGTAGACTGACATTGATCCATTCACTTGAACGGAATGAGTGAAATTCCTATGTATGCTTCATACAACATCAGTTGACTATTCCCTACTCTCCAGAGCAGAATGGCGTAGTGGAGCGAGCAAACCGCACAATTATGGAGATTGCTCGTACTATGTTGGCGGAACAGGGTCTAAGTGTAAAATTGTGGGGTGAGGCATGTAATACGGCTGTTTATACGAAGAACAGGCTGCCTCACAGAGCCAATAATGGTAAGATTCCTGAGGAGTTGTGGACAGGGAAGGTTCAGTCGTTTGATCATTTCAGAGTTTTTGGAACGAAGGCGTTTGTGCACATGCCCAAGGAAACTCGGAAGAAATGGAACTCTAAAGCGGTAGAACATATATTTGTTGGTTACTGTGAAGAAACCAAGGGATATCGTTTCATAAATCCCAATAATCCTCGCGTCATTGTTAGAGCAAGGGATGTAATTTTCTTGGAGGACTCTACAGCAGCAGTTTCAGGGGATCCTAGTCAGCTCGTAGGTGGCGGTGACAAAGGTGCTGAAGTAATCTGGGAACTTGAAAAAGTAGAAAGCCAGTCAGGGTCGTCATCTGGCAGTGCAGAAGATTCTCAAAGGCCGAGTTCCACAGATGAGGCTGAAGTATTTGAAGACGCGGAAGTGGAAGTGGGAGAAACGGGTGATAGCGGAGCAGAAAATGTCGTGGTGGAAAATGTTGAAGAAAGTATTAATAGAAGAGAGTCAAACGAAGATGAATGTCGTTATCCTCTACGTAGTAGAATCCGAAAAGGAAATCTTCATGGACTTGCATGCTGTACAGAAGAACAGGAGCCTTTGACAGTTAAGGAAGCCTTAAGTCGGGAGGATAAGGATAACTGGAAGGAAGCCATGAAGAAAGAGATGGATTCAATGTACGAGAACAAGGTCTGGAAGCTCGTCGACAAGCCACCTGGAACTAAAGTCGTTGGCAACAAGTGGATCTTCAAGTACAAGTTTGATGTAGATGGTAACAAGACCTATAAAGCACGACTTGTGGCGAAGGGTTTCACTCAGTCCTACGGGGTCGACTACTTCGAAATCTATTCACTGGTCGTGAAGAGATCGACAGTTAGATTGCTGCTATCGTTGGCTGTTGAAAAGGATTTGTTCATTAGTCACTTCGATGTGAACACCGCCTTTCTGAACGGTGATTTATATGAAAGAGTTTATATGCGACAGCCGGAGGGTTGCATAGACGAAAACTCAAAGAAAAAAGTTTGCTTACTAGAAAAAGCGATATACGGCCTCAAACAAGCTTCACGGTCTTGGAATGATAAAGTAAATGAAGTGTTATTGTCTTTGAACTTCAAGCGCTGTGACTTTGATAGCTGTCTTTACAAAAATAATAATTTTTATATCGCTCTATATGTTGACGATTTTTTATTATTTTACAAAGACAAAGAGCAGAAGGAAGTTTTATTAGATAATCTTTGTAAACATTTCAAGATAAAGGATTTAGGGGAAGCGAGACAAGTTTTGGGTATGCTTTTGTATAAGATGGATAACGGAATATATTTGAATCAAGAGAGACTTATTTTGAAGATCTTAGATGAATATGGTATGTCCGACTGCAAACCAGTGAAAACTCCGACAGTTATGGATTTCCATAAAGCCTTGGCGGAAGGGGAAGGAGGTAAACTATTATCCTGCCAAGATTCTCGTAGTTATCAAGCGCTCATAGGGTCGCTCAACTATTTGGCCTGCAATACACGCCCGGATATTGTGGCTGCGGTAAATTTTTTGGCGCAGTATAACTCATGTTGTGAGGAACGTCATTTGAAAGCTGCTAAACATATCTTGAGATACCTTAAGGGTACAAAGGATCTATGTTTGATATTTCCTAAGTCGCCGGTGCAGGACATCACAGGATTCGTAGATGCTGACTGGGGAGGCAACATCAAAGATAGGAAATCTTATTCTGGGTTTATTTTTAGATGCGGAAACTCGTTGATTAACTGGGAATGCCGGAAACAAGCTTGTGTGGCACTGTCGTCAACGGAAGCCGAGTATATTGCACTTTCAGAGGCAACCAAGGAGGCAGTTCACTTGCGGCAGCTGAATGCATTTATCAGGGGTGAATATCTTGGGTCTATTTGCATTTACGTAGATAATCAGAGTGCTATTAAACTTGCGTACAATCCTGTAGCGCATAGAAGGACGAAACATATAGACATAAGGGCGCACTATGTCAGAGATTGCATTGCTAAGAATGTTGTACGTCTGGACTAGTGTGTGTACGGAAGATAACCCAGCAGATGTGCTGACAAAACCATTAGGTCGTGTGGCATTTAATAAATGTGTACGCGATCTGAATTTGAGTGTGTCTGGTGGGGTGTGATGTGAGGATATCTGATGATGGATGTAGTTTGAGGGGAAGTGTGAAACTTTTTAGTTAACGACAACATTTATTCGAACATGTTTTCTTTTTAATAGATGACTTGTGTCATGTCCGTCACTTGAAATAAAATTTTCTCTGCAAACAACGTTTTTCTCTTGCTTCCATATACTAGTCATCTAGTTTATTTCATCAAAACATTCGTCCATAGCAATCTCATGAAAAAATTTTTTTTTATTGGTATCTTATCTATGCCATTAATTTCCTAAATGTATAATACCACGAAAATAAGTTACCAGCACGCGTAGCATACTTTAGAAACGAGTTTTGTGTACGGAACAATCGACATAATGAGATAGACAATGACATTGTCTCAGTTTGTCGATTCCTCCGTTGACATAGCCCGTTTCTATAGCGGGTATGCTACGCGTGCTGCTCGTCAACTGCATCAACACTGTGTTCGAACTAGTAGGTACTTCGTCGTCCTCTTCTTCGTGTTCCATACTCATTCGTGACTTTTTCCATTTTCGTCATTCCTTATATAATATTTTTATTTCTCAGCCTGTACTGTCCCATGTGTTTTTTATTGCTCAGAGATGACAGAGACAAAGTCGACGATGGTACGAGCTAACCCAGAAGAAGCCTGTTCACTCTAACTTTGAAGAGATTAGGGTTGTGAGCGTTCGGAAACACAGACGAAGGCAGAGAGTTCCAATCTTTTGCTGTGCGCATTGCGAATTAGTGAAATAGCAATAAGGTAGGGATGGTAACTTGTAGTACGTCTAGATGTCCGTAGGTGGAAGGGGGCTGGTTGGATGAGGTCGTTGAGTTCTTGGACACACTCACCGAAGTACAGCCTGAAGTAGACCGACAAGCAGGCAACCTAGCGGCGATAAGCCAAGCTGTGAAGCTTGGCATCCACCAATTTTACGTCGTCAATCAGCCTAGTAATTACACTAAATAAACTTTTTCTTCCCAGCCAAAACACTAGGAAGTGGCGGAACAAACTGCCCAGCAACACATCTGTCTATTAGGTCAAAATAACCAGATTCTATACAATAGAGGGAGATGCTAAACGCATTAAATAGCAAGTCTAGAAGGGAAGACGGTAGCTTGTTATAAAAGGTACCAAGCCATACGAATGAATTATGAACCTTATGAAGCCGGTGAAAGGAAGCATGTAGTTTATGCTTATTTCGAGTGTTAATTTTGTAATTTTCGCTGTTTTTACTATACAAATTAATATTTTGCCTAATATATAAATATTAGCGAAGATGAATTGTGAAGCCACTTGAGAATACCAATCTCTTTAAAAAGTCTCTCAGAGTTACTCGGGCACGCAGCTGGTAAATTGCACGAACCGCTCATTTTTGTAGAACGAATATATTTTGGATTCATTCATAATTGCCTTGCCCTTATCCCAGTATTTCCAGTCATTTGGGTCAGCGCAGCATGTCTTATTTTTCTATACTTTTTCATTACTCGCCATCTCATCAGACACCTCTTTTCTTGGCATGCCATCCCTCACACAGTATATCCGTTAAAAAAACAGCTTGTCAAAATCATCACAAAATTATCAGTAGTTCTCGGGGGGTGCGCTTCTCGGAGGTTTGGTTAGAACAGTGACCGTGACAGTGAGTACCGCCGGAGCCCCGCAGCGCCGGAGCCATGACAGAAACCATGCCTGCTGCATGGTGCATGCTTGCTTGCATGCTGCATGTTTGTTTTGCTTGCATTTGTTTTGATTGCTGGCATTGTGTTTTTTACTACGCGTTTTATCGTTTTATATCAAATAGGTTTTAGGTCTTTTGAGTGGTATATCAAACGATTTTATATTCAATGTATGTTATGCTTATAAAAATTAGTTACTTTAAAATTATATCAATTGTTTACTATATTAACTGATCATTATATCGAATATAATTATAGATTCAGTTGTTATATGTTGTAAATATTAGAAATATAGTAATTAGGTATATCATATATTACTTACCCGTTCTCGGGTGTTCACCGCACTAACATATTTATAGACAAACAGGTGTTGTTATACTTAGATTATAAATCTAACTCAAACTCAAAGCGTTTATTTCAATTAGACCATTACAGGCACTTTTGAAAGTCAAAAAACAAAAAAAACACAGTCCCAGTCATAAGGCTTAATAACTTGTAAAAGTACTGTAGATGCCCGCCCATTCCAAAGCGTAGATCTCTATGGAGAAGAAGGGTTCTATGGGCAAGAACTACAGGTTATACATATCCAGATATCCTTTCATGGAAATATAAATCCTTATCAAGTTACCAATTATCCAAATCATTCATAAGTTTTTTGCCGAAACTCAATATTTGCGTGAATAACAAGTTCTTAAGAATAATGTTTTTTGGACATTTGAACCTGATTTGTTTTTGTGGTCCACCGGTAATTTATCAATGAACAAGTAGTGGGGCTCAGACGTCAAGATGTAATTGAAGACAGGGGGACCAAGGTCATTGGTCATCATTGGTCATTGCTCTACAATCGTCTTTAACTCGCATGAAGACTACGCCGTATCAGATCAGCTCATTTCAGTATTACTTGCTGATATCGGACCTAGACGGGATAAAATGATATGTACCTATTTATATTTATCAATCACACTAAATGATAAATGGATCATAGCATTGGAATAAAAAATATATAATAAGCCTTTACTTTAATAATATTGTTTTATTGTTCAAAATTCTCTGTGGGAGGGACTGGCCACAATCCGCCACGCAGACTCAGTGCGGTTTGGTAGATGTCAAATGTCTTCGAGTATTCGTTTTAAGAGCAGTGGTGACAAAATACTAGACTGGGTTCGAATCCTCAATGTGCACATGTTCACTACGCACAGTTTCCTAACACAGGCATTGTTTGTCTAAAAGGAGGCTCCAAACACAATTAATTGTATAAGAAGCTTTTTTGTATAAAATAAAAACATTAAACATGGCGATACATCAAGCTATACATTTCCAATAAAACATGGCATCGCTTTGTATAGATTTCCCGTACAATGAGAGATCTGTATTAACTGGTTTTGTATAGCTTGATTAGTCGTCGTGCGTAAAGCTCGTAAGTCGCAGCTTTTACCGCTAAGCTATTACCGACCTCTGTATAGATCAATTGCACCCAGAACATGCTACTTGGACTCCCTGGAATACCGTTCCAGAGGTTTGGCTAGAAACAATAATTGGTTTGTGTCAGGTGCTATACAATGCATGCCCAAAGGGTTTCCCCATCAGGAAAACTTCGCAGTAGTAGACCGGTGTCTGAATTTGTGCCCGGTTGGCGGCAATTGGCTCGCTCACGAGACTTAAACAGAGTAACCAGCGATACCTTTTACAGGTTCTCTGCACTCTGCTTAATCCCTTCGTGGACCGGCGTAGTGTTACGTTGTTATCTATTCGCAGATAATTGCTGCTGTGTTCCCTAGGTAAACTTTGTTTCCATATCATGAGCTATTCGCGCACCTTTGACGTAGATGACGTTTGTTATAAATGTCAGAACTTAAACCAAAAAAAAACGGTACCTTTTTAATCTTGTATTTTATGCCGACGCTGGCAAAGGTATTTTGATTACACAAAATTGCACCAGCAAGCACTCATTCATGTTATCAAAATTGCTCATAATTTTGTGTTCGAGTCTCTGTTTTCCTTATTCTCGATACAGTTGTTTACTGGCGCCACATTGCACAATATGAAATATTTCATAATATTGGTTACTGAGTTTTTTTTTTATCAGTTCATTCTATGTGTCTGTGTCCCTTCATTGATCTTCCTGACTCTAAGATATCCTTTAATTATATTTTGTTTTGCATCACTATTGCATTTCGTTTGCATCATTTTACCTGCAAACTTGTTTCCAATGAGAATGATTCATTCAGAACAATGAGCCTTACGGATTTATATTAAAGTTGTAACTTTCACGATTATGGGGAGGTCAATGGCCTTTGGTTTACTTATGTTGATCACATCAAACATAATTTCTACTCAGTTTTAACATTTTGTTTGTTTATTGTTATGAATTCTTTGTTTATATTATCTTGAACACTATTGTATAGAATCTGGTTCTTCTAACGTAACAGATAGATGTGTTGCTGGGGAGTTTGTTCCGCAACTTCTTCGTCCCAGCCAAAACACTAGGAAGTGGCGAAGGGTGGGCGTTTTGGGAGATGTCTCTTGTTATTTTGACGTTCAAAAACTGCTGATTATCAGGCTAATTTGAATAAATGACTTTTGATTTTGAATGATGATATTTTTAAGAGTTTTCTCTGGTCATAATGAACTGGAAGGCTTTAATAGAATGCAAGCAACCCGTCCCTGCTCTGAGCGGTTTTACTTATAGACAAAACATCCACATTTAATAACTAAGAAAAAATCATATCATGATGATTGCGCAGTTTGAATGTTTTGAACAACTGTGTGTGTTGACAAATGGATGGTAACCTACTTGTTTTAACAACAGATTTATGGGTTCAGAGGTAATATCAATAAATAATATTGTTATCAGTGATGAGGTGGATCATGTTGATATTTTGGCTAATTTTGATCTTTGACTCTATTACTTTTTAGGTGAGATAAATAAAGATTACCTCTTGTTTACAAGTAATTATACATGCATCATCAGCCAGACCAATTGCTAGATAATTGGGTGGATCGGCTTCGGCTTCGAAGTTGTGACTGATCAGGGAAACATGGCACAGACAAGGAGGCCTTTTCGCAAAGGTGGGTTAAACATGGCTGTCGAAAATAATAGTGTTGATTCGTACATAATCTGTATAGTAAAGTATTTATTAATACCTAGATAAGTTAAGATTTCACAATATTGTTTTGAGATTATTTCATTGTCCAAAAATAAATAACAATAACTACCTTTTCTAAATGCGGTTTCTATTTGCGTATTAGTTTTATCAAAGATAACAGGTACTTAGTTTATTATTAGACGAAAAATAAACAAAAATAGAGGCGTGAATTCCGATAAGGTCACATAATAAATTAACTCGGGCTTTGTTGGTACGCTCAGAGACAGTTCACTCGCGCTCCGAGCAACACGTTTTTGTAACTTCTATAAGTTCTTTTGTAAAATTACGCAGTATTTTGTTGACGATTGTACTCTTGTATTTACAAACCAGTGTTGTGTTGAGTAAGTAGTAAGTTATGTCTTCTGCTTTTTCTTTTCATTTTTCGTAACCGATATGTTTTGTTGTGGAAGGAATGGGGGGAGGGCTTTGCCCAGGATTTGGAAAAAACGGAATAACCAAAAAAAAATGTGTGTTGATATTGTTTATCTACTGCCCAGATACAATGATTAAAGGCTGTTTATTTCTACATCAAGTATACTGCAAATAAGTATACCCCTCGACCTTATCGGAAACGTACACAAAAAAATATACACAGCAAAAAGTGCTACCACTTTAATTGCCAGCACGTCATCAAAATAATATCCAAACAACATTGAAGTTATTTAGAGATTTGTTGAAGATAATATCATGTTTATCAAATAGGTTCTTGAACCAGTAAGAAAGACTTCTTGTAAATAGATAATAAATTCTTTGTTTTAACATTCCATTCCAGCATTCAATAAATGGGTTAAATAAAAACTAGTTAATAAAATAAACAAGAGCAATACTTATGTAATAATTAGTAAATTATACGGATATGTAGACCGAGGAGAAAACTGGTTATGTTAACTGTTTATTCACGTAAAATATGGAAAGTGAGAGCAGTGGAACACGTTTCAAAATGATGTAGCGCCAGCTGATATATTGGTAATTTACCAACTTCATCTTTTCCAATACTTATTTTTAATCCCTTTATTCCTTCTGACACTGCCTTGCAGACATTACTTTGACATTCTCTTGGCCTTATCCAAATCATGTGCAGTTGGGGGGGCATCATGTTTTTTTCTTTATTAGTCGTAATATCAGTAGTAACCCCTTTCTACATTATCATCTTACAAAGAGTTCGTAAATTATTTCTTTGGTCATCCTCTGATTTAAAAGCATTCCAATTGTTATTCTTATGGTATGGTTCTTGGCATTTAAAGCCAAGTCAGACGCCCATGGGCGGCATAAAACTCTGACAGCAGTTTAAGCTAAGACGTAGCCTTAGGTCAAGATAAGCACTAACCACACGATAAAGAAGAGTTTTATACTCAAAATGTAACTCACGACAGTTTTCTCTTAATTTCAACTTAATGAAATTTACGCTTGAATCAAGTTTTGCATGTTATTCCGATTTGAGTTAAAGGTTGCACTGTACAATGACAAATAGATATTCGATACGGGCCGGTATTAACTTACTTTACGAGCAGATATACTGTCACATAATAAAATAAGTATACAATGACATAAGCCTCTCGTGTAGGTAGGTAGAGCAAAATAAATGAATATGAATAGATTTAATTAATTAAGAGTACATGAACATTCATTTAAAAGGTCGTGACCTCACTGCAAAATAAGGAAGAGTATAAATAGATCTTCATCATTGGACAATCTCATAATTATTGTCGCGCAGTTTGGCTTCCACTTTTGCTGGACGTATGAAGGAAGCCAAACTGCGCAAAATACTGATGTACCAACTCAAATTTTCTAATATTTATTTTAAATAAAACAGACCAATCTGCTTTTCCAAAAAAAATAATTGATTGCAATTAATAGTGCTTACGTCAAAATATAATAACTAATTATCGGTACTTAGGGTTTCGTATTAGCCAGTTACTGGGTTGTGGAGGTCAACGACTGTTTTTCGACCTCCACAAGGTCGAAGAAACAGGTGTTCTTTAATATTATGGAACAAGGACAGGAAGATGAAAAAACTGATGATGATTTGAAAAAAACATTTAAACATGAAGTCTTGTAGTCATCTCACAACTGAAGACTTTGAAAATTCAGTAATGAACTAAAATTTAACCCTGGTTTAAACAACACAGCAGAAATAAACAAGTTGTTTCACCAAACGTGGGTAAAAATCAAACGATTAAAAATTATCTAGTCTTTGTTGTTCTGAACACTGATTACCGTGTTGATAATTAGTAAACATAGACAAAATTTTTGATAAGTTTTTATAATTACGATTATGTTTGTGATTATTACCTAAGTTGGTACTTATTAGTGGTGTCTATTGTGATTTAATAATTAGTGTGATTATATAGTCACACTAATTATTTAATCATCACGTGTATTATTCGTGTTAAATTATTAGGTAAACTGATTTTTTATAGTTTTTGCCTACACTCCATTAATGATTACAACGAGATTGATTAGTACTATCTTCTACTTGATATCTTTGTTTTGTTCTGTTGTTTTGTTTATAAACTTGTAGATTAGATAATGAGATTCAAATTTGTGTTTAATAACAACAATATTTATTTACTGTACCACATTAAATTATAATTATGACACCTGCTTTCATTTTTAATTAAATCATTCTAATTAAAATAACAGTTAAATCGGTCATACCTCTACCCTTAACTCAATTTATTTGTAGTATGCACAATATGTCTACTCCATCATTACACGTCATAATTTACATGTGTCTTTCCAGCCATTTTGCATTTTTCCCCTTATATTTCAATAATTATAGGTATTATAAAAGTATATCAACCATTATTTTTAAAACACCAGTTGTTATTCCGCTATTAAAGAGCGTGAGTTAAATATTTTTAATGAATGGACTATGGTCGAAGAAGAGTAGCTTACCTTGGCACTGACAAGCATAGCTAACTTAACACATTACACGTGTTTGTACTTCAAATTAAAATATCAAGATAATTATCGCAAATTGTAGTGGTGCCTATCTTTACACTCAATCATAACATTCATGACAAAAGGTATTTGCAATATAGATTATTAGTAGACTATTTAGTAGATGATCTTGCCAAAATGTCTAAAGAAGAAGAAGAAGAAGAAACGTTTACAATCAATAGACTAGCAACGAACAAATGAGTTACTGACTTCCATGTGGTTGGTAAAAATGTAACTTTAGACAGTTCATTACATCGTACTACGCTAAAGCTGAGTTTGAGTTTCAAGCAGACTGATACAGATTTTCTTAAAGAGTCAGCAGAAGCTCACGAAAACCAATTCAGTGCTAAACAATTTTGAACTTTCTATCCGTCACTTTGTGTTTGTGAGTCAAAAAATCATTTGAAATAGGATAACAACATCCATAACACCAGTTCCTCTGCAAAACAACTTTTAATATTTCGTTCTTGTTGTTTCAGATCATGATACTACTCCTCATATGGGTGGCGGTGCTTATCGCCGTACTAGTCTTATATCTCCGGCAAGTCTACTCAACGTTCAGTCGCAATGGCGTCAAGCACTTCAGACCCGTACCGTTGCTGGGCAACATGACCAGAATCCTCTTACGTTTAGATCACTTCACTGATGACATCCAGAGGACCTACAAGAGTTTCCCTGAAGAAAAGTAAGTGGTTGTGGTTTCTTAGTTTAATAATAATTTTATTTCATTATTACTATTTGTAACCCATCAGTAATTTTCAAAAAAAATTCTTCATCAGATTCGTGGGAAAATTTGAGTTCATTAATGAAATGGTCATGATTCGAGACATTGAACTGGTGAAGAAGATCACTGTCAAAGATTTCGAGCACTTCCTCGATCACCGCGCCATCTTCAGCACCCAAGACTCCTTCTTCTCCAGAAACTTGTTCTCATTAAGAGGTATGAACATAATTGAAACCACATAGTTTTCTTAGCACATCGCTTCAAAATCACCTGATTACTTGGTCATTGACACATTACATTAGGCTAAATGAAGAATAGTATAACAGTATCTTCTAAGATATATTTAAAGGATTCGTACTATTGTCTCCCTCAGGTCAAGAATGGAAAGACATGCGTTCCACATTGAGTCCAGCGTTCACCAGTTCCAAGATGCGTCTAATGGTGCCTTTCATGGTGGAAGTGGGTGACCAGATGATGAGTGCGCTTCAGAAAAAGATCAAGGAATCCAAGAGTAAGGTTTTTGGAATAAAATCTTTATAAATTTTAATAAAATATCTTTGTAACCTGTCAAGCGATTGCCTAATCGACTTTGTCCTTGTGTAGCTCCACGGTTTTTACCATTATTTTTTTAATGCAATGTCGAGTATATGTTTATTACGTACTATCATTGGTTCATACGACATCATACTGTCTTGTAAAGATTTGTCCGCAGTACTTCATTAATTCGATTTTTTATTTACAGCCGGCTACATAGATATAGAATGCAAGGATCTGACGACTCGCTACGCCAATGATGTGATCGCGTCTTGTGCCTTCGGTCTGAAGGTGGATTCTCATCACGATGAGGATAATGAGTTCTACGCCATGGGCAAGTTGTCATCCACCTTCAAGTTCCGTCAGATGTTATTATTCTTCATTATGGCTAATGCGCCGAAAGTTGCCAAGGTAACTGGTTACAGACAACTTCTTTAATTTTGACTCCGTATTCGTCCTTGCCATGTTGGAAACACAATTAAGTTTCACCCAGTTCATAAAACAATAATTTCTCATACAGTAATTAGGTGGATTGTGAGATTAGTGCTTGTTTACAAAATAATGATATCTTGAGATAAATACGATAACACTGATTAAATAATAATCAATAACTTAGTAACAGTAGCCAAACAACGTAAGCATTTGAAGGTCAAATACCTGCATTCTCTCTGCAACACTTGCTGATAATGAAATAATTACAAACCCCTGTAATGTTGAAGATCTTTCTACTTTAAAGAACATGTTTGAGTTTTTAAATAAAACGTTAATAACTAACACACAAATAATAAATTTATCATTGAAATTCGTATGCCAACACTAATCACATAGCTAATGTAGTTATATAGCCGTCGAATCAAAACAACATCACGAGGTTTCAAGGTCAAAGACGCAGTTGTAACGGATGGGTGGACGACATCCGTACACATTAGTGTCGTTCATAAATCATTCATCTCGTATAGTCCACTTGATACTAGAAATGATTATTTCACGGAAATTGATAGGTGTTGAGATGCTAGAAAATTTACGGACGAAAGTATTAGGGAATTAACATATTCACACTTATTGTCTCTTATTTTACAGTTTTTGAAGATGGATTTCCTTTCGGAGGTATCGAAGAAATTCTTCAGAAAACTAGTTCTAGAAACAATGGCTAATCGCGAGATGAAGAACATTATCAGGCCTGATATGATTCACTTGCTCATGGAAGCTAAAAAAGGTACATAAATACTTATTTGCAGATATGCTTAAAATTCCAAACAAATGGTGTCCGAAATTAATTAAATCGAATATTATTAATAGTTTAAACTATAATCAATTCATATGTAACTCCAGGTAAATTGACGCATGAAGACATCAAGTCCGATGATGAAGCTGCTGGGTTCGCGACAGTTGAAGAATCTTCTGTTGGACAGAAACAAGTTACCAGAGGTGTGTAAGTTTATAATAACGTTAAATAATTAAATAAACCGGTAATATCTACATAGAAGAAGATCAAATAAGACACGCACTAAGAAACATACCAAAAAACCTGACACAAAAGCGAGGTAGCCCATAATCATCAGTGAGTTGAGCAAGATTGCCATTTATGACGAAGATCCGCAAACCCAACAACCTATCATCCAAATATGCGATAAATGTATAAATCATTATTATAATTTGCTTTCAGTGTGGTCTGACGACGACCTCATCGCCCAAGCAGTGCTGTTCTTCATAGCTGGGTTTGAAACCGTCTCATCAGGGATGTCGTTCCTCCTCTACGAACTGGCGTTGAACCCTGACGTCCAGGAGCGACTGGCACAGGAGATTAAGGAGACTGACGCTAAGAACGGCGGCAAGTTTGACTTCAACTCCATTCAGAATATGCCATACATGGATATGGTTGTTTCCGGTAAGATTTTGAATACATTGAGAAACATTAATTAATAATATTCTTTATTAAAATCGGGTGTGAGACAATAATAGTAATTTAGCGGTGTTATTTGTAAAATCTGTTCTGTGTTAAAGCCAAATTTTTGTGTTACAGAACTTTTACGACTGTGGCCACCTGGTATTGCTCTAGACAGAATTTGCACCAAAGATTATAATCTGGGTAAACCTAACGACAAGGCAACAAAAGATTTCATTGTAAGTACTAATTTTTTTCTTTCGAATACAGAAGTAACCTGGGACTACAAAGTATTAATAAAACTTCGTTTCTGCAGGTTCGCAAGGGTATGGGTATCCAAATACCAGCGTTTGCCTTCCACCGTGACCCCCAGTTCTTCCCCAACCCAGATAAGTTTGACCCTGAACGTTTCTCCGAAGAAAACAGGCACACTTTCCAGACTTTCGCTTACATGCCCTTCGGTGTTGGACCCAGAAACTGTATTGGTAAGTCCACTATCTATTGTTCTTGTTTTCGTGTCGATGAAAGTCCAACAGTGTAAGACCAGTATGTAGCTACCTGCACAGCTTTGCTTTGATTAAATCCTGAAAAGTGCAGATGGGTGTCCAGTATAGCTAGGACAGTAGGTGCAAATATTCTATGTATTAAAAAAATATAAATCAAATAATGACTACTATGGCATTAATAAATAAATAGCATAGCCCACGGGTTAGCCCGCGTGGAGGTCGTGGAGGTCGGCAATTGTCCCATGGGATCGTAATACCGAGATAAACAGTATCATATGTGTTAATCCTGGTTATAAAACTATCCGTTTAAATAATTTTATCAATAAAAAAGTAATCAACCTCTATACATAGTTCCATCATCTCAAACTTAAAAGTAAATTAAGATAAGATGATGTATGGAATAGGAAAGAAAATAAAAAATAAATGGTGAATGATAACTGTAACCGCCGAGAACAAACGAAAGACAAAACAAACTTAAAGGCAAGAAGTAGAAATCAAATTGTAATTATTAGTTTCATAAAGCTCGCTGGGTTGACGATATCGTCAAAGTCTCAGGAAACACCTGGATAAGGGACGCTCAGAACCGTGGACTGTGGCGGAAATACGGGGAGGCCTATACCCAGTAGTGGCCGATTCCGGGCTGAAATGATGATGAATTATTTGTAAGGACCGTCACCCTTTAATTTCCGCATGATCCTTCACATGTTGTTAAAAACGCATTTTAAACCTTAATATTTTTTCTCAGGGTCCAGATTTGCTCTTTGCGAAATGAAGGTAATGGCGTACCAGATCCTGCAGTATTTAGAGGTCTCTCCTAGTGAGAAGACGTGCATCCCTGCTAGGCTTGACAAAGAGACCTTCAACATCAGATTAGAAGGAGGTCATTGGCAAAGGTTCAAAGCCAGGAACTAGAAGATGCGTCGATTGTGGCGCTTCACAATGCGAGAGAAATAAAGAAAGAGATAGAGAAGGAGAGAGATAATCGAGTTGTTATTCTAGTTTTTGTAAAGACATAGTTAAGGTGAATAGCATTTAGGTGGTGTCCTAAAAATAAAAAAATAAAACTTTACGTGTGAGGTTGACTAGTTAATTTCAATTTTTCCTACATTTTAATGAGCTCAATTATAAAATTCAACGCACAAAATTGAATGAGCAGACCATAGTACATAGTACTTTTCATTGGAGATGGCCTGAGTATCTCAAAAAGGGACATAGTTAATGGTATCGACACCCTACATATGTGAAGATTAGGCAAATTAATTTTATGCGCATTGCCATACTTGGACAACATACTTGATCACGAAAATGATTATATTTCTAGTTTAAATAACTTGATACATATTTTATCATGTCGTCATAGTGACCGTCTATTTTTTTTTGCCACTAACAATTTTGTTTTGATGAGATGATGATTTAGAATCTTCTGTGATCTCTCAAAAGCGTTCGACTGCGTCGACCACAGCACACTGATCTGTAAATTACACCACTACGGAATTCGTGGATAAGCTGTTGATCTTCTTCTTTCTTATTTAACCAACAGGTTGCAAAAAGTAAATGTAAATGGGGCGACGTCCTGCGGGTCTAAAGTCAAGATGGGCGTGTCCCAAGGTTCAATTCTCAGTCCTTTCCTGTTTCTTGTTTATATTAATGATGTCCCCTAAATGATGGCCAAATTTTCGGACATAAAAAAAATCTATTTGCTGATGACACTTCGCTAATTTTTAAAATTGATAGAAAGGATACGGATGTCTTGCATGTCAACAAAAGCCTAACTATTCTCTCGAAATGGTTCGCAGCCAATAATCTTTTATTTATAAACAGTATACGCTTTTATAATAAGTTGCCGAAGTCAGTTACAAAACTGACCGATGGAAAGTTTAAAAATTATATCAAACGTGTCCTTATTAAAAAAGCATTTTACTAAATTAAGGACTATGTTGAAGATAGAGAAGTTTGGCTTTAGCCCCTTCGCACATGCGGTTTCCCTGGTAGTTCATAAACGGCTAAAATATGTGGATGTCTCTGACTATACTCAATCTTATTTTTTTTCCATTCTTTTTAATCAGATGTTTTGCAATAGTTCTTAAATCATTACACCTTCAGTTTAGAATAGTTACAACACGGATGACAACATTTGTGTCACTTGTTAATCTAGCCTTATTGTAATAGTTTTTTTCTGTTGTTGTATAGACTCTTTTCCTATTTACCGATTGTTTGTAAATGTGTGGAAATTGTAGGCCTTATTGATTCCTTGATCCTTGGTAACTTTTTATCTCGTTCTTCGTTTTGTAGTAAGCAACGACTTATTGTCGGGCCTACGATGTCCTCCCATACTTAAGTACTATCACTGTAACATTCAAATATTGTGTAACCAAATGATTTTAAAAGAGTAACCATGGAATTTCTTGCCGGTTCTTCTCCATGGGAAACGACCGACCCTAACCGAACCCCTTTTTGTCGGCGTTTTATAAGTGCCCGTGTAGGCCTATGTAAAATAAAAATATTTTGATGTGTACAACACAATTATATTGAATTGTACTTAGCATTATCAAAATCTTCATTAAAAACAAAACAAAGAACAAAGCATTTTTAGATTAAGAAGCATTAATTTATCAATTTAATTCATATATTTATCAATTAAAGCCAACACATAAACAAAGATATTGCCAGTATGATAATTTTAACGCCATCGTCCACTGCAAACGTAGCTAAGTTAGTTTGACAATATGTGATTGATATTCTTTGTTGGATTGTGATTATGCAGTAAAGGATTGTGTGTGGTCTTGAGTAGTGGTAGTGGCTGCGTAGTTTTACGCGTGGTCGATAGGTGTTGCTACAGTACTCACCACGCTAGTATTGCACGCTGGAACACTCGCGGTGGAAATAAAGTTCGAATGAGTTCGTAATGTGAGCTAGCAACATTTAAATACTAGCTAAGCTCGCTCCCAGTGGATTTTGCACTTTAGTGATTGAGCTTTAATCTAATCTTCGAGATTATTGAAGTAACATAATTTATGATATAAGATGATGTAATTTAAGAATATTCACGAAACGTGATAATTAATTACAGTATTACTAACTAAGAAGTTTTTGTACATAAAATAATAAATTTATAAGTTGTTGTTTGAATTGCTCCCTTCTTCCTATTTTACTTGATCAAAGTACCTACGTCTTAATTGTTAACATTCATCTCTATCACCCGACTTCTCATTGTTCCCTTCCTTCTTAGGACTTTTCATGAAATTCATATTTTTTTTCATCGGTATCTTCTTTACGCTATTAATTTCCTAAATGTATAATACCACTAAAATAAGCTACCTACTCTTCAACTGTCCTGACATCAACACTATGTTCGAACTATGTCATTGTATGGGGTGCGCCAAAGTTCACCTAAATTTTCAACTCCGATAATTGGAAATCCGAAAATGTTCTTCTTAACATTTTTCATCCTAACAATCGCAATTCCTAACTACTCTGTCTCTAATGTTCATAATTCCGAAGCATTCAACTTCATAATGTCAGTAGCAATAAACATCTATTATACTTTTATTTGTTTTCCTATATTTTCTCAACATAACCATCTTTTACATTATTATTCAAAGTCATATCTTTTTTGTTTAGATTTCTTTTTATTCATAATAATCAGTATTATATACATTGATTATGCGTAACTTTTACTTTTTTACTTATTGCGGTGTGTACCTGGATATCCATGGGTTAGGTTAGGTTAACTGTGACTAACTACTTTGAAATTGGTCGCAAAATTTTTCTAAGTTTTTTTTTTCATAGTGCCCCCAAGACGACACTCTGACCTAATCCCCACCCAAATTAAAACTATAAATATATTCTACCCACATATATTTTTATTACACTTGGTAAATGTTTCTATCTGAGTATCAGTGAAAATATTATGGTAATTATGTTTAGGGATAAAAGCGTTATGATAAAAAACAGTAGGAGTTTAAATTATTTACATTAATGATATTATTAATTACAATTTTCGTTTAGGATGAAAACTTTTAGGAAGAATGATCATTCGGATTACAAATCGTTAGGAAGAACAATTTTGGGCAAAGAACTTTAGGTGAGCCAATATGGACCCCATTGTATGTCCTCGTCGTCGGCTTCCATACTCATTCGTAATTTTTTCCATTTTCATCACTCCACACATTTTTTTCTCAGCCTGTACTGTCCCACTGCTGGGCAAAGGCATCCCCCAATTCGTTCCACGAGCTCTTTTCCTGTGAATCCTCGAACCACCCCTCGCGGTGCGCGTCCGCCATCTCTTTCTGAACCGGTCTCGACGGCGCCGTCCGTCGTCCAGCAACCACCGTGTGGAGACTTGTGCATAGGTTTTGCACACCATGCATGCCTCTATCCGTTTTATTTTATCGAAAAATGTCAGTGACAACAGCTTAAAGCTTATCCATAGAAACAAACTCAACAAAGATTAAAATTTAAGACTCATGATGAATATGTTCAATAAATATAATAATGATGTAATCAGGCTCTGACCTTGAAGGCTTACCTCACAACAGACCACAATGATAAAAATAATGCTCGTAGCGGACAAAATAACAAAACGAACATTGAAAATAAAGCTCTATACTGATAAGATTAGAGCACAATATGTTGGTATAAATAGCAAATACATAAACAGTCGTTTGAGTAGCAATTTTTTTGAGTTGAAACTCAGTGTGAATTTGGCAGTGAATTGGGTAACACTCTGCTACTGATATCGCTTTGTTTACATACAGTGACTTTGTTGCGTGTCATTGACCTGTGACAGCTATTTTTTTTTTCCTGAAGCAAGTAATATCTAAATCTAGTAAGTACATGTTTAACTCGGGTACACTACATAAATACGAAAAACTTTATTCCGATAGTCACAAGGCCGAATTTCAAAATGCCGACTGTCATAATTCCGAATGGTTCAAAAGTCCTAATAAAACAACTCCGAATTATCATTACTTCTATTTTTATAATTCCTAAATTTCAATATTCCTAATGTTTATAATTACTATTCTCAAAATACCGACTTTCAATAGATCGAATAACAAAAAGTCCGATTTAATGATAATTCGAAACATCAAAAATACGAATTCCGATTATTAAAATACCGATTAATACAATTCCGAAATAAAAACACCTTGTAAAACTGAATGGCAAGGTCACAATTCTAACCTAACCTAACCGAAGTGATTAATCAATAATACAGGGGCTTTGCAGCATGCAAGCAAGCATGCAGCCTGCAAGCAAGCATGCAATATGCAAGCAGCCATGGAACATGCAAGCAGGCATGCAACATGCAGTAAGCATTATTTCTGTCACGGCTCCGGCGCTGCGGGGTTTGGGCGGCCCCACGCGAGCTTATCGTCGCAGATGGTTTTAACGGTCACCACCGCAGCTTCGGCTTGCTGGCCGGCTAAGCCGGCCAGCCTCTGCCGCGATGGCGGGACTTCAAACCACCTGCTCCTCAACTCGCGGGCCGCTCCACCCCTCTGCGCCTACGCGAGCTTAAATTACACTATAGGGTAGGGCAGACAAGACTGCGTGAAGTCGGATTTGCAGCGATTCGTCTTTGTCACAAAATTTTGTAGCACAGCATGTTGACTTTGAGTTTATTCGAAGTATTGAAAATCGGACTGTCATTTTTCGGACCGAGAACCCTTCGAGCATTTGATTCTTCGAACGTATAAAAATCGGAAAACTAACAAATCGCATGTACGACTTTCGGTAAAATAAATTTCGTGATTTTTAATAATAGACATTATAATTCTTAGGTATTATGAAATTCGGACTTTTGGCACTCGGATTATTGAAATTCGGAATAAAATATTTCGGAGTATTTGGGTGTTCCCAATTAACTCATCGTTATATACTTGCAAATAGAGAATTCCAATTACAATATTTTTGAAGTAATTGTTGCTGTCTTGTTAACTTAGTTAACAATTTTGAAAATACAGCCAGCATTGTAATATTGGCAAAAACTATGTGTGCTACCGTGTTTGTTTTTCCATAATCGTTAAAAATAGCGCCATGGTTTACGTTACAAACGTACAAATAGATGCCGGTGCCCCTATTGGTCTGACGTTAGCTGGTGAGTTCATAGGAGACTATAGGCTCAGCAAGACTTAGAGTTGTGTACATTTGAAGAAGGGTGTGTACGGTTTATTATATATTAGACAAAATATGCATTTGTACAGTAAAAACAGTGATGTTCACAACATAAACACTCGAAATAAGCATAAACTACGTGCTCTCATTTCTCTGGCTTCATAAGGTTCATAATTCATTCGTATGACTTGGTATAACCTTTTACCACAAGCTACCATCTTTTTCCTAGACTTGCCATTTAATGTGTTTAAGATAGTGACCATAATAGAAAGTAGTGATACTGAAAATGTTTATATATTATGGGATTTTATTGAACACCCTGGGGAACTGTTTAGAAAAGAAATTTTAAATTTTTGTTCAGAACAAATTTGGTTTTGTGCAGATATAATTAAGCTGGGGGTTGATTCTTATACCTTTGTAAGCGATGTGCATGGTAGCCGTCGTTGGCTTGACCATTGTTTGGTAACTGAGGCTGCATGGAAGTCTGTAACATCTAGTTAGGGTACATTATGATAGCTACTGGTCAGATCACTTCCCATTAGAGCTGCAATGTAATATGATGAGGGCCAGGCCAAAGTCAACTCCATTACATGACTTTCAAATAAATAAAGTTACGTGGAGTGAACGTAATATAGATCAGATCGAATTGTATACCAAAGAATGTAACTCAAAATTAAGGAAAATTGATTTTCCTAGTGATCTAAGTCAATGTTGTGATAATACTTGTAATGAACTAGAACATAGGGAAGTAATTGATAATTTATATTATAAAATTGTTTTATCGTTACGGGACTCTGCTGCTGAAGCAACATATGTCAGTCACTGTAAAGTGGGGGTTGTAAAGGGGCGAGCTATACTGGGTTGGAATAACATGGTATATGAGGGATGCTTACCGATATTCCAGGCAAAAGTTTACAAATTTGGTTTGGCATGGGAAATCAAGCACGGGATATATTTATAATGATATGGTTGAGTCCCGAAAGATATTCAAACAAAATCTTAAGTTTTGTCAGAATAAACAAGACGAAATTAAAATGGACGAAATATATTGGCTTCGAAACACAAAAAGAAAGACTTTCGCAGGTTTTGGAAACACAACAAAAAACTAAACCCCAAGCCTGGCATTCCCGTGAGTGTCGATGGTGTAAGTACGCCCGGGGAGATCTCAAACCTGTTTAAGGAACATTTTAAAATACTACCGTCGAAGTCAGATGTGAAAAGTGTCGTTGCTGGGGCTGTTTTGTTCGAGGTGCCTGCTCGCGTTATGGCTAATCAGATTAGATTAATAATTAAAAATATGAGACGAGGTAAATCTAAGGATATGACAGCCTGAGCATAGAACTTTTTGAGCATATTCCACTAACTGCTAGCGTTATTGTTTACGATCTGTATCCGACACTCCTATCTACCCACTGCGGTCTGCGTTGATGAAAACGGTGGTTGTACCAATACTAAAAAATAAAACCGGTGACGCCAGTGACAAAGGTAATTACAAGCCAATCTCATTAGCGACTATTACGGCTAAAGTACTGGGGTTAGGTTAGGTTAGGTTAGCGGGGCTGTTTCCGCACATAGTCTCTTTATTGGGCCATTGTACGTAAATAAATAAGACATCCTCTGGTTACTCCAACCATCCCAGGTCCTCCCAGAAAGCTAGCAGCCTTTTCAGGCTACTGCAGGCCTCCGGGAGCGATGCCGGCATTTGAAGAGTCCGTGCCCGTTGATCTGCCACGCTTCTGCACTCCATGAGCACTTGCTGTGGTGTTTCTTCCGCCTCCATGCATCCTCTGCACAGAGGGCTATATATCCGACACACCTATGGTAAATAGGTGTTTGTTCAGGGGACAGTGGCCGGTTATAATACCTATAATTTTGCGGATTTTGTCCCGTTTCAGTCTAGTGATGCTGCGGGCAAGTATATTAGATGCTTCCGGAACTGCACTCTTTGTTTGCCTGCAGGTTACACTATTTCTCCATTCCATTTGGTGTGTTTCCTCGGTTTTCTTACGCAGCCATGCTTTTATTTGGGCTTGGGGTATGGGTAGCAGTAGTTCCGGACCGTATGCTGTTGTCTCCGCTCCCCTTTTGGCCAGTTCAAGTACTGGGGTAAGACGATGTGTTTGAGGGACAATTTAGTAAACATCTTAAAATACACCATGCTCAGTTCGGCTTTAGGCCACAGCTATCAACTGAATGGGCTATTTTGTCCCTCAAGCATACTGTCAGATACTATACGAAGAGAAGTACGCCTGTGTATGCGGCATTCCTAGACCTTTCCAGAACATTTGACCTGGTAAGGCATGACGTCTTGTGGTGGCACTCAAGCACTCACGCCATAACGAATATGTTTCAGAATTGGTATGGCCACCAAACCATTCAAGTTAGATGCGCCAACGAGTTGTCTGAAGAGTACAGGTTAGAATGCGGGGTGAGACAGGGGTATTGACCTCGCCAGCGCTTTTCAACCTGTATGTTCACCAACTGATTGTCGAGCTCAGTAGCACTCTTGTTGGTTGTTCTATTGACGGACTTTGTGTCAATCGTTTTAGTTATGTGGACGACATGGTGCTGCTGAGTTCGTCAAAAAGCGCACTCAAGAAGTTGTTGGCGGTCTGTGAGGCTTATGCAGAAGCGCACGGATTTGTATACAACGTACGAAAAAGCAAACTGCTTCTGTTTAGGGCGAAGTATAAAAAACCAGCACATAATATGCCACCAGTTTTGTAAAAAGGTGTGGCCCTTGAAAAAATGGTTGATTTTATGTACTTGGGCACATAGTTACGGAGGACTTAAAGGATGATGTTGACATGGAAAGAGAACGGAGGGCGTTGGCTGCTAGCTCACCGTCCGTCCGTTAGCTCACCGTCCGTCCGTCTTATGACGACAGGCCGTGCCGACGGCGCGTTCGTGTTCCACGCGTGCCTCAAGGAGATATCAGCAAATCGGAAGGGTAGGAGACGGCCGATGCCTGCCAGGGCTGCGGGTTGTTCGAAAGAGATACCGTGGCCCTGGAACACAAAGTGCTAATAAGGAACATGGATGGGTTTTAGTCAGTCAAGTTTGACACTCCCTTTCGCTCCGCCCAGAGCGGAAGAAGTCATTTGATGATTTCCCATCCTAAAAAAATAAAGGGCGTTGGCTGTCCGATGTAACATGTTGGCCCGAAGGTTTGCACGTTGTACACCAGAAGTAAAAATAACTCTTTTTAAGGGTTTTTGTCAGTCGTTGTACACGTGCACCCTGCGGGTTCGATATACGCAGAGGGCATACAACGCCCTCAGAGTTCAGTACAACAATACTTTCAGGATGTTGTTGGGGCTCCCACGTTAATGTCAAAGGCTTACTATTCCATTAACGACTATTTACACGATAAGAATAGTTGGTCGCTGGGTTGAACTCAAGACAATGTTTATGTTCTTTTTCCAAATTAGCTCACAGATATTACTCGTATGTTATATAACTTCATGAATAGATTTTTACTTTATTTTCCTTATTTTATTTTACTTTATTTTTATTATTTTTCGTTTGTATGCACGTGTAAGCGGGCACGACTTTTATGTCTGGAGGCTTTATTTATTCTTGACATTTTTTTTTAATATTTTGATATTGGTGTGTGCTAGCTGACATAATTATGATATTAAAAGATGTAATGGATTCTTTGTTTATATAAACTTGAACACTATTGTATAGAATCTCGTTCTTCTAACCTAAACAGACAGATGTGTTGCTGGGGAGTTTGTTCCGCCACTTCTTCTTCTCAGCTAAAACACTAGGAAGTGGCGAACGGCGGGCGTTTTGGGGGACTGTCTCTTGTAATTTTGACGTTCAAAAAGTGCTGATTATCAGTCTAATTTGAATAAATGACTTTTGATTATGAAAATGTGTAAAGAAGAAGAAGAAAAAACGGTTACGATCAATAGACTAGCAACGAACAAATGAGTTACTGAGTTCCATGAGCATAGTAATGTAACTGTACAGGCAGACAGTTCCTTACATCAATCTAGAGAGATTGAATGTCAAACTCAGTTTTAGCAACAGTATTTAATGCTAAAACTGAGTTTGACATTCAAGCCGACTTTGACGGATTTTGTCATATAGTCAGTAGGAGCTTATTTCTTGTTTTTTTTTTAGATCATGATACTACTCCTCATCTGGGTAGCGGTGTTTATCGCCGCAATAGTCTTATATCTCCGGCAAGTCTACTCAACGTTCAGTCGCAATGGCGTCAAGCACTTCAGACCCGTACCGTTGTTGGGCAACATGACCAGAATCCTCTTACGTTTGGATCACTTCGTTGATGACATCCAGAGGACCTACAACAGTTTCCCTGAAGAAAAGTAAGTGTTGCTTAGTTTAATAATAATGATCATTATTAGTTTTTGTAAAACATCAGTGATTTTCAAAAAATTTGTTCATCAGATTCGTGGGAAAATTTGAGTTCATTAATGAAATGGTAATGATTCGAGACATTGAACTGGTGAAGAAGATCACTGTCAAAGATTTCGAGCACTTCCTCGATCACCGCGCCATATTCGGCACCGAAGACTCCTTCTTCTCCAGAAACTTGTTCACATTAAGAGGTATGAACATAATGGAAAGCAAAATCATGGTTTTCTTAGCATAGCGCTATAAAATCACCTGATTCTATTGCTTGGTCATTGAAAACTTACTTTAGGTTAAAATGAGGAATGGTTATTAATCTAAGATATATTTAAAGGATTTGTACTATGGTCTCCCAGGTCAAGAATGGAAAGACATGCGGTCCACATTGAGTCCAGCGTTCACCAGTTCCAAGATGCGTCTGATGGTGCCGTTCATGGTGGAAGTGGGTGACCAGATGATGAGTGCGCTTCAAAAAAAGATCAAGGAATCCAAGAGTAAGGTTTTTGGAATAAACGCTTTATAACTTTTAGAAAATATCTTTGTAACCCATCAAGCGACTACCTAATCGACCCTGTCCTCGTGTAGCTTCACGGTGTTTACCATTATTTTTATTGCAGTTACGAGTATATGTTTTTTTACGTACTATCATAGGTTCATACGACATTTATATACTGGGTGAAACACAAATTAATTGAACGGCTTGACATGAATAACTTAAAAAAATATTAAGATAAGTCTGTATACATACAATTTGATAAATTTAACAATAATAAATTGAATTAGAAACTTGACATACCCAAACTTAATGAAGTGACACAAACGAAATTTCTTGGAGTAATAATTGATCAGGACATAAATTGGAAAGCACAAGTAGATGATATATCCGTAAGAACAAATAAATTTGTATACGCACTGGGAAAGGTTAAAAATATAACATACATTAAAACTGCTATCACTACCTATCATGCTTATGTTGAATCAATAATACACTATGTGCTCATACTGGGGTAATAGCACCGACAAAAATCGGTTATTTGTTGCACAAAAGAAGTGTATTCGTGTTATTACACGGATACACTTCTTATACGAGTATGGGCTTCAGCCTGATGAATCTTGCAGGCTAATATTTAAAGTTGATTTATTACCGCTACCCTCTCTCTATATCTATGAAGTATGCAAATTTGTTCAGAAGTATAAAGATTTATTTAAAAAGGCAGAGGATGTATCTCCTCGAAACCGGCGAGATCCTCACAGACTTATATTTAAACGATCTACCAAGACTAGCTTAATATAATAAAAACTGATTAGCCATGTGTGTTCGGGTATTAAATAAAATTACACAGGACTTAAAAACCTTAAATCTTAGATTGTTTTAAAAAAAACTACATAAGTACATTGTTAAGCACTCATAATTTTTACTGCTTAAAAGATGTTTTTGACTTATAAAACTACGAGTGTAATGTAATCTATAATATGTATTTGCATGCTGTGATATAAGCAAAACATATATGTATGCTCTAATATTGTCTGAAAACAACTTTGTACACCATGTTTTATGTAAATAAAATTGATTTGATTTGACTTCAGTGTGTCTTGTTAAGATTAATTGTCCGCAGTACTACATTAATTCGAGGTTTTATATACAGCCGGCTACATAGACATAGATTGCAAGGACCTGACGACTCGCTACGCCAATGATGTGATCGCGTCTTGTGCCTTCGGTCTGAAGGTGGACTCTCATAACGACGAGGATAGTGAGTTCTACGCCATGGGCAAGTTGACATCCACCTTCAATTTCCGCCAGTTGTTAATATTCTTCATTATGACTAATGCGCCGAAAGTTGCCAAGGTAAATTGTTTTTAAAAATTTCTTGTAGATTGACTCTTTTTTAGGGTTCCGTAGTCAACAAGGAACCCTTATAGTTTCGTTATGTCCGTCTGGCTATCTGTCTGTCGGTCCGCGGCTTAGCTCAAAAACTATTGGTACTATAAAGTTGTAATTTGGCATGTTCATGACGCCGAAAAAGTGGTAAATTAAAAATTTGAAAAAAAAAAGAAACAGTTATTTAGGGTATCTCCCCTACATGTAAACTGGGTTTGATCATTTTTTTTTTTCGTATTTCCCTTGTTGTGGGATATCGTTGGATAGGTCTTTCAAAAATATAAGGGGTTCGTTTTTTGATTAAGTAAACCGTCCGTGACTTATCAAGCTTTAAAGTACCCATTTTCGTTAGAGTCAAGTGTCCCCCCCTCTACCGACTAAAAGGTTGTAATTAGAAATTCAAATTTCACGGCAGTAGTACCTATATATAACGAAGTTTAAAGGAAAACTATCACACTTAAGTGGACTTTACAAGTTTACGAGTAATAGTGACCTGATATTTGACTCGAAAATTTCGAACAACTTCATAAAAATGTCGATAGATGGCGCTAAAAGTGCTTAATGTTCCAAAGCGTAGAATTAAATTATTTTCTAATAATATATACTGTCTGTCCATTACTGTCTACAACAAATAACCTAATGACTTCAAAACTGTCAGCCTCAGAACATTTAAATGTCAATTATTTAACCTTCTTTTAAAAAAATGTTATTACCTGACTGAAGATTTTATGAATGAAAAAATTTACCTAAATATTTGACATTATTGCCTATATATTATATTTTTTCTCCTTGACTTCATCGAATTGTGACTTATATAATTAATCTCTTATACAAATATTGTTCAATTTATTTAAATTATTTGTATTTCTAATGATGTTTTGAAATTCTCAATTTTAATGTAATGATGGACCATAATTTAAAAAACCATATTTGTACGCCGGAAACGGCAGAATATTATGATCGTTATACATAATTCACATAATAGCTTTGTACAATATTCTGACAAATAAATGCATTCTATTCTATTCTAAGCGTCAGTTGAATCGCGCCATTGTTTCATTCCTAAATAAGTTTTATAAAAAAACACACACAAAACACCGGCTATGACAAGTCTTATCCAAATCTCAAATAAAAATAATTAAAACTTTCCGTGCAAAATTGTCGGATCAGGTGAGGATTTGTATAGGAAGTCAAATTATGTTGGTAGTCATGTTTGGCTTTTAGTTAGAGCTTGGTACGAAATTATCAGTCAGCAAATACGACCGTGGGCCACTGCGCGTGGCCCGACACGCACTTGACCGGTTTTTTAGTTCTTGCTTTTAACATATTTAGTTTCACTCCGTATATAATACAATAATTTCTTAAACAGTAATTCTTGCCGAGTACAATATTAGTGCTTGTTGACAAAATAATGATATCTTGAGACAAATACGATAAGACTGATTTACTAATAATCAATAATTTAGTAGCAATAGACACATTTGAAGGTGAAATACCTGCATTATCGTAGTACCTACATTAAGTACTTACTATATACTTGCTGATAATGAAATAATTACCTGTGTTAAGTTGAAAATTATTCTACTATAAAGAACATGTTTGAGTTTTGAAATAAAACGTAAATAAGTAACAAACAAATAATAAATTTAGCTTTAAAATTTGCTAAACTAAATCACACGGCTAACGTAGGTATATACTCGTCGAATCAAAACAACATCACGTGGTCTCAAGGACAAACACGCAGCAGTGATGGGTGGACGAGATCCGCACAGATTAGTGTCGACTGATACTAAAAATGATGATAGTTCAGGAAAATTGATTGGTGTTGAGATGCTAGAAAATAACAATAGAAAATTGACAGACGAAAGTATTAGGAAATTAACATACTCACAGTTATTGTCTCTTATTTTACAGTTTTTGAAGATGGATTTCCTTTCGGAGGTATCGAAGAATTTCTTCAGAAAACTAGTTCTAGAAACAATGGCTAATCGTGAGATGAAGAACATTATCAGACCTGATATGATTCACTTGCTTATGGAAGCTAAGAAAGGTACACACTAATTTGCAGATAATATGTTTAAAATTCCAGACAAATGATCTCGGAAATTGATTAAATTGATTTAATGAATAGTTTAAATTATAACAAATTCATTTGTAACCCCAGGTAAACTGACACATGAAGACATCGAATCCGATAATGGAGCTGCTGGATTCGCGACAGTTGAAGAATCTTCTGTTGGACAGAAACAAGTTACCAGAGGTATGTATGTTTATTATTACGATAAAACTAGCAACAACAAAGAAAGGGCGAACAACTATAGTGATCTGCTAACGTTGTACCTGTAGGTCAAAAGACGCACCTACAAAATTGCTACAAGAAACAAGCTTGGTAGTAGTGGCCGTAAGGTGAAAATTTTGGATAATGCATTCATATCTTACAGGTATCTTGTGATGTTCTTTCGATATGTATCACTATACTGCTTTTCAGTTTTACTCCCTGCATCGTAATAAACAAGTATAAAATAAACATAGATTTATAAATCCCAAATTATTTTGAATGAATCAAATTAAAATCTCATTTCGTCAAATCATCTTTTAGTAAAAAAAAATCGACTCAGATGTACAAACAACAAAAAACGTAAACGATGTATTAACAAAAAAATAAGTAAAAACTCAAATTAAATCCGCCGTTGTAGTGTAGAGTTACATGAAGCAGTTATCTAACTAAGTACCTGTACTGGAACTGAGCAAGTGTGAGAACTTCTGTCCTTACTCTAAACGTGTGATTAGAAACAACCTTATTGCTGCTTCTTGTGTTGAGTTTGTCCGAAGAGAAAACATGTCACTAAAACATATCGGCCGGTAAGAGTGGCAGTATTCATGTGATATTTCAGGATCATTTCAATAGGGGGTGTATGCATCATTCAGTCCGCTTACGATCAGGGGGGAAAAGTTATTTCCCACCTAACTGACATCCCTATTGTTCACTGTACCGGGTGAACAGTGGCCGACCGTCAGTGAACTCGGTAATACCTACATAGAAGAAGATCAAATAATAAGCCCACCAAGAAATCTGACACAAAAGCGAGGTAGCCCATAATCATCATTGAATGGAGCAAGTTACCATTGATGACGAGGATCCACAAACCCAACAACCTAACATCCAAATATGCGATATATATACAAATCTACATCTTCACTATCTTCACTAATATTATAAAGAGGAAAGATTTGTATTTTTGTATGTAACGAATAAACACAAAAACTACTGGACCGATATTGAAAATTCTTTCACCATTAGAAAGCTACATCTTTACTGAGTAACATAGGCTATATATTATCGCGCTAATATCTTAGGGGGATGAGCAATATTGCATTAAGTCCACATTTCTCAACTGTTTGACAACTGACAACTGTCATGACAAGCATTAGAATAAACCGGCTATTTTAAACCATTTGTCATCAAAGTAAGTAGCCTTAGTTTCAATGACCGTCCTGCCAAGCAAAAGGTTTCAAGTTCGTATCCGCAGTCGGTATGCACTTTTTGTGGTAATTTTTTAATGCTGTAAGTTTCCCAAAACAATGCGAGTTCGATCCCCAACCGGTGTTCACTTTTTGCAACTAGGTAATTTGTTTTATTTTAATGTTTTATGATTTTCAAATAATTACAAAATAGTTTTCGTTTTTTTTTAACCATTCAAAATAAATAGTGATTAAGGAACGAGTGGGTCATAAACAAAACGAAATTTAAGACATGATCGTCGGCGATTTTAAAGTATACACATCCGTAGAGACTGTGATGGCTAATGACGGTAGTCCTGCACACCCCGTTGCATTTTTCAACTCCCTGGAGCTAACGGGCGTGCCGTTCCCATAAGAAGGAGCTTAAACTTGGCGTTTTAGTTCTGCTGATGCGAAACTTTGATGTACCTATCACCCACATAATCACATTACCGTCAGTTCTCACACAGTCACAACAACAAAACATCACGCCCGAATTCCCGAAGGTGTACATCCACATTTCGCCTGTTATGTTGAAGCTCTATGTAATAGGGGGCGAGCCCCATCAATCGAGCCCGACATTAAATCCAGACTTCGTGTTTGCTACTGAGAAATTCAGATTGATTGAATTGAGAGCAGCGGTGGCCCAGTGGTGGAATCCCCGACTTACGAACAGTAAGCCGTGGGTTCGAACCCAGCCGGCCGCTTTACTTTGTGTAATTTATTTCTCCACCGCTGCCCTCAAAAACGGTGAAGGAAAACATCGTGAGGAAACAGGCATGTCCTAGAACTAAAAATTCGAACACATGTGACATCTACCAACCCGCAATGGGCCCGCGTGGTGGATTACAGTCCACCCCCTCTCATGGAGAGGAGGCCTGTGTCCCAGCAGTGGGAACAATATAGGCTGATGATGATGATGATGACTGAGAAATTCCTGATGGAATAACCCAATAACACTTTGCCCGATCCGAGAATCGAACCGGGGACCTCAAGCTCAGTAGTCGTGCTTGCGACCACTCTACCAACGAGGCAGTCTCACACATACACCTTAAAATTTCCGCGCGAACGTAGTCGCGGGTATCAGCTAGTCATTGTTTTATTTTGCTTACAGTGTGGTCTGACGACGACCTCGTCGCCCAAGCAGTGCTGTTCTTTATAGCTGGTTTTGAAACCGTTTCAACAGCGTTGTCGTTCCTCTTCTACGAACTGGCGTTGAACCCTGACGTCCAGGAGCGACTGGCACAGGAGATCAAGGAGACTGACGCTAAGAACGGCGGCAAGTTTGACTTCAACTCCATTCAGAATATGCCATACATGGATATGGTTGTTTCCGGTAAGATTAAATGCTTAGAGAAACATTTATTATAAGATTATTTTATAAAATCGGGTGCTAGACAATTATAGTAATTTAGCTGTGATCTTTGTAAAAATCTGTTCTGTGTTAAAGCCAAATTTTTGTGTTACAGAAGTCTTACGATTGTGGCCTCCTGGTATTGGTCTAGACAGGATTTGCACCAAAGATTATAATCTGGGAAAACCTAACGAGAAGGCAACAAAAGATTTCATTGTAAGTTAAAATATTTTTCTTTCCAATACAGAAGAAACCTGGAAGTATAAAGTACTAATTAAACTTCGTTTCTGCAGGTCCGCAAAGGTACGGGTATCCAAATACCAACGTTTGCCTTCCACCGTGACCCCCAGTTCTTCCCCAACCCAGATAAGTTTGACCCTGAACGCTTCTCCGAAGAAAACAGGCACACTTTCCAGACTTTCGCTTACATGCCCTTCGGTGTCGGACCCCGAAACTGTATTGGTATGTCCACTATCTATTGTTCTTCTTTTCATGTCGATGAAACTCAAACAGTGTTAGACCACTATGTAGCTACCTGCACAGCTTTGCTTTGATTAAATCCTGAAAAGTGCAGATGGGTGTCCAGTATAGCTAGGACAGTAGGTGCAAATATTCTTTCTATTTAAAAAATTATAAATTATATAATGACTACTATGACAGTTATAAATAAATAGCATATGCCCACGGGTTAGCCCGCGTAGAGGTCGTGGAGGTACAGTATCATATGTGTTAATCCTGGTTATAAACTATCTGTTTACATAATTTTATCTTCAAGAGAGTAACCAATAATGGAATAGGAAAGAAAACGAAAAATAAATGGTTAATGAAAACTGTAACGGCCAAGAACCAACGAAAGACAAAACAAAATTAAAGGCAAGAAGGAGAAGAAATCAAATTGTAATTATTAGTTTCACAAAGCCCGTTGGGTTGACGATATCGTCAAAGTCTCGGGAAACACGTCCAGGTGTTTCAAGGTGTTTTAAGGGACGCACTGAAGCGTGGACTATGGGGAGGCCTATACCCAGTACTGGCTGATTCCGGCTGAAATGATGATGAATTATTAGGCAGGATCGTCGGGGTGTAAGGTCCCTTTTGATATTCGTATGATATACCGTTTACTATGTCCTAAAAAACGCATCTTAAACCTTATTTTTTTTTCTCAGGGTCCAGATTTGCTCTTTGCGAAGTAAAGGTAATGGCGTACCAGATTCTGCAGCATTTAGAGGTCTCTCCTTGTGAGAAGACTTGCATCCCTGCCAAGCTTGACAATGATACCTTCAACATCAGATTAAAAGGAGGTCATTGGCAAAGGTTCAAAGTCAGGAACTAGAAGATACGTAGATTGTGATAATTTGTACAATAAAATTATATTGAATTGTACTTAACAATATCAAAATCTTCTTTAAAACAAAACAAAGAACAAAGCATTTTTAGATTAAAAAGCATTAATTTATCAAATTAATTCATATATTTATAAATTTAAGCCAATTAATAAACAAAGAGATTACCTGTATGATAATTTTAATGCCAACGTCCACTGCAAACGTAGATAAGTTAGTTTAACAATATGTGATTGATATTCTTTGTTGAATAGTGAATGATCTTTCATGCAAACGGAAGAAACAGACAACTTAGTCGACTTATGTTACTTATGCAGTAAAGGTTTGTGTGGAGTTTTGGGTTGTGGCTGTATTTTCAACTCGCAGTCCACTAGCTGACTACGTAGTTCTACGCGTGGTCGATAGGTGTCGCTACAATATCCACCACGCTAGTACTATACGCTACGACACTCGTGGTGGAAATAAAGTTTGAATGAGTTCGTAATCTAAGCTAGCAACATTTAAATACTAGCTAAGCTGGCTTCCAGTGGATGTTGCACTTTAGTGATCACTTTAATCTAATCTTCGAGATTATTGAAGTAACATGATTTATGATATAAGATGATGTAATTTAAGAATATTCCCGAAACGTGATAATTAATTGCAGTATTACTATGAAGTTTTTTGGACATAAAATAATAAATTTGTAAGTTGTTGTTTGAATTGCTCCCTTCTTCCTATTTTACTTGATCAAAGTACGTACGTCTTAATTGTTAACATTCATCTCTATCACCCGACTTCTCATTATTCCCTTCCTCCTTAGCATTTTTCATGAAATTCATATTTTTTTCATCGGTATCTTCTTTATGCTTGTCCTTAATGTATAATACCACGAAAATAAGCTACCTACTCGTCAACTGTCCTGACATCAACACTATGTTCGAACTATGTATGTCCTCGTCTTCGTCTTCCATACACATTGGTATTTTTTTCCATATTCGTCACTCTATGCATTTTTTTTCTCCGCTTGTACTGTCCACTGCTGAACAAAGGTTCCCCCATTTCCTTCCACGAGCTCTTTTCCTGTGCATCCTCGAACCAGCCCTCGCGGTTCACGTCTGCCACCTCTTTCTGAGCCTCGACGGCGCCGTCCGTCTTCCGGCAAGCATCGTGTGGAGACTTGTGCCCAGCTTGTGTACACCACATATGCCTCTTAATATTCTTCTATTATTTTATTTTATCTAAGAATGTCAATGATTACAGCTTTAAGCTTTTCCATGGAAACAAACTCAACAAAAAATCAAATTTAAGACTAATGATGAATATGTTAAAAAGATGTAATAATTATGAAATAAGGCTCTGATCTTGAAGGCCTACCTTACAACGGACCACAATGATAAAATGCTCGTCGATGTCGTTTCCTTGGTGTTTGACATCAAGAATGTAAGCCATTTTCAAATAAATATAATGAAAGGCAAGATGAAGCGTGCGAAATTTTAAAGGAGGCTGGCGTAATTGGACCCAAAGAATCTAAAAATTAACGAAGCTCCGTTCAAGTGTAAATATAAAATAATTATAATACATTAAAATTATTTACTTAAAAAAGAGATTAGGAATTTATATATATAATATATATATATAGTATAAATGGGGATCCCTTGTTTTCGCATAATGTTCTTTGTCCTAATATACTTCGGCATAACAATAATGGCACAATTTGTTTTGGCATAATAATACTTCGGCATAATTTTTTTAGGCATACATGTTGGCATAATCATCTTAAAGACTTATTTGTTTTAGCATAAATTTGATTCGCATAACGTTAGTAGGCCTAATGACTTTTAGCATAATAATATTTAGGCATACAATTAATATAAATAACAAAAACATGGAATTTTTTTATTATACATAACATTATGTAACTTAAACGATTTTTCAATCGCGAGATAACTTTTATCTGAAGAATATATTAGATGTTGTGAGACTTTGGGTGGAAATGGTGGTGAGCTTGTAGTGCCCCATACATAACTCTGATCAAACCAATGTACTATAGTTTCTGTAACAATTTAATAAATATTATAAATACGAAAGTGAGTTTACCTTTACCTTTTCACGCCTAAACCACCGAACCGATCATCTTCAAATTTTGCATATACGGTGCCATGTATACGAAAACGGACATAGGGTACTTTTATTTATTTCGTACACGCTATGTGTTGTGTTCAACAATTCCTATCTCAGGATCGAACTATCTAATAAATATAACAAATCCTCGTCTATGGTTGGCAACACCTGAAATACGCTTAAACGCCACAACATCAGCTCGCTCGTCTCTGTGACCAGCGCCCGCCTGCGCCGTCGCGCCCGCCACAGGCCCTAGCTACCGCGCGTTCAGTGTGGACCCACACTTAGTCTTTTTAAAGTTTTATTAATAACGCTATTTGTAATGCTTTTCTTTCTTTATCTGTTTGCAACCGATAGTTAGTACATGGGCATTTGATAATAATATCCTAAAAAAAATACTCCTCTCCTCCTATTCTAATAATATTGATCCGTAGATTCCATATGTGGAATAAAATATTGGATACAAAATTATTCCACTCCCTCAGGTGCCATTTAAACGGGTGTCCAATGTGGAATACCTCACTATTTACGGTTTTAAATTTTTAAAGGAAAAAAGTAAGTAAGACTAAAGAAAGAATAAACGAATACAAAAAAATAGGTAATTTTACAAATCAAATGCGTTTAGTGGCCGGTGACGATTGTGACATAAAACATTATTTGGCGTGACTGTACTTTGTCATGAATTCGGGTAAAATGCGAACTTTTGTCCAGTTGGCGAAAACATAATAGTGATTTAATTTAAATTTCTCTATCTGCACACGCGTAAAAATCTTTGCGTGTCCAGATGACGAAATAATAAGTGAGTGAGTGTGTGTCCAGTCTTTCGTGCCGATTTGGTGACTAACCCGTTGTTCCAGTTGTATCGCGACTGTCCTCGTGAAGTACATTTTACAAGCAGTCTGTCGAATCAAATTATTCCGTTGACACCAGTCGCGTTGTTGTTCTTATTAAACTAGGAAGTCGTAGGATTACGCTGCAGTAGGTCTGGCAAATGCTCATGATACATGGACACATGATAAAAAACAACTGCAAATTCATACAGCCCATTCTCTGTCATATATTTTACAGAAGGACTAGACTCATCATCTGCCTAGCCGTTTTCCAACTATGTTGAGGTCGGCTTCCAGTCTAACCGGATGCAGCTGAATACCAGTATTTTACATGGAGCGACTGCCTATCTCACCTCCACAACTCAGTTAGTGCTGGGTAATACGATATCCCTTGGTAAGACTAGTTGTCAGAATTTGTCACTGACTAGCCGTAACGACTGTCAAAGATCTTCAAATGACAGCTGGGAGCAACGGTTTAACGTGCTTTCCGAGGCACAGAGAAGTGTCCAGATTACGTGAAGAAATAAATATAAAGGCTCTTACCCGCTGCATCAGAATTACTTGGCATCAGATTTAATTAGATTAAGCAAACAGACGTCGGCGATCCGTCAACGTCCTGTTACGCGCCACCTTCCTTGACAACTACCCAAGTCAATATGGCTACCCGCAACGACTTGACGTTCCGCCAGAGGGAATTGTAGACCGCTTCTCTCTCGTCTGTGGTCACAGTTTAGTTTGCAACGTGAATCATATGAAGCCTTTCTGCAAAGGCGCCGTCACGGCCAGACTGACATACGACCGTCCTCGGGCGTTATTGTATTCCTGGAACAAACAATGTCTAATCACCAAGACTTCCGCTCTTCCATCCTGACAAACTATGACAAACATACTCTCGTCGTAACTGTAACTGTTTCAGAACAAAAGAAAGCGTGCGTTCTCTCGATCACTCACGGACCAGACGGCATTTTTCTCCTAACAAGAAAGCGCGTGTCCTTCCGACCACTCATGGACCGGACGGCACCTTTCCCCCAGCAAGAAAGCGTGTCTCCTATCGACCACTCGTGCACTGGACGGCACCTTTCCCCCAGCAAGAAAGCGTGTGTCCTTTCGACCACTCATGGACCGGACGGCACCTTTCCCCCAGCAAGAAAGCGTGTGTCCTTTCAAACACTCATGGCCCGGACGGCATCTTTCCCTAAACAGTTAAAACCTGGACCGGACGAGTGCATCCCTTCAACCAATCCGTAATGGATCTGACCCGGACGACACTCTCCTTTCAGCCATACCAACGTTTGAACCGGACAACTGCGTCCCTACGACCATACCAGTGTACGGGCCGGACTACAGCGTCCCCTCGACCAACGTCATCACAAAAACATCATAAACCGGGCACCTGCGTCCCTTCGATCATCTAGCATGAACCGGACAACAGTGACATTTCGACTAAACACACTTTCTTTTCGACTGAAACATGTGGACCAGACAAGCGCGTAACTCCAGATGTCAAAGAACTTTTACAAATTACGCCAGCATCTAATAATTCCTGAACTTATTGGCCGACAACCTATTTTATCAAAATATCGTCTATTTTATTGGTACTGGAGATCTCCATCGTGCATTTTAAATCATAACCTCCGATGCCAGTAAGGTTTACTTATTATGATGTCACCCATAAACCAATTAAACAAGGCATGTTTAAGCAATGAGTCAGATGACCTACTTATCGAAAAGAAAAGAAACGGTCTCACCCGATGATGTTGTGAGGGTACCCTCTTGATGATTTGTACTCGCAGGTTTGGACGCTTACCTTGTTGCTTGAAAAATTCATTGGTTATGTTCCTCACTTGGCTTTACTTTCGTGTAGGGCGCGATTCTTTATCCCACTTATGATAAAGGCTCTTACCCGCTGCATCAGAATTACTTGGCATCAGATTTAATTAGATTAAGCAAACAGACGTCGGCGATCCGTCAACGTCCTGTTACGCGCCACCTTCCTTGACAACTACCCAAGTCAATATGGCTACCCGCAACGACTTGACGTTCCGCCAGAGGGAATTGTAGACCGCTTCTCTCTCGTCTGTGGTCACAGTTTAGTTTGCAACGTGAATCATATGAAGCCTTTCTGCAAAGGCGCCGTCAAATATAAAAAAATCTGTTTTGTTTACTGTGTGTACATAAATAGTAAAATAAATAATAAAGAATCGACCAGACCTGGGGAAGTTGTTTATATCCCTTCATCAACTAGAAAAGAGGTCTTCAAACGGCTGAGCAGATTTTTTATAAAAAAATAGCTGGGAACACTCCATTAAAACACCTTTCAAACGAAACCAATTTTATCAAAATTGGTTCATCGGTTTAGGAGCTACGATGGCACAGATAGCCACAGAGATACACACGTCAAACTTATAAACATTTTTATCGTAAAAATGGTCATGCGACCTGAAAGTGATGACATATCAGCTTATTATACGGCAGATGTAACTGTCTGCTTGTGAGTAGACTTGTATCCCCGCCAAGCTAACGACGGATAATCTGAACATCAGGCTGTAGGGACGACACTGGCCTAAGTTAAAATTGAGGAAGTAGTTATTCTAAATGTATAAAAAGAAACAAATGATCAATGAAGCATGTGGATTTTTATTTTATAACTGATGTACTTATCTATTGGACTATTCGGAAATTAAAGTCATGTTAACTAATATAGACAAAATTATACATCTATGGGTACTTCATAGGACAGCCCAAGAACACTCAACTCAACTTTCCTTCCCTCAAAGAGTAATAAACATTTATCCAACAGTTAGTGAGGATGGAAGGATTGATTCTCACAAACTTTCGCTTTGATATAACTAATAAGAATTTCGGTTGCACATACAGTGTCTTAAGATAGGACCTCTACACAGACCACTACGATCGGAACACCAAAAATTAAAGATATAAATAGTTAAGCAATTTTCCAATCTTCTCCGTCAAGCCTAACAGATATATTTGAATGTGTTTATGAGCCCATCCACGGTTACTGTGTATCTATCAGTGAATTGAGCAACACGCCCGCACCGATTATTTTGTTTACCATTTGTGTTCTTGTGACCGTGAATGTAAGATAATAATGTTATTGTTTTTTATTTTGTGTTCTTTTCTTTTAACTAGGGAGTCAAGTAAACCGTCGGATTTTCAAATGATTACGCTAAGCTCAACAACGACAGTTAAAAGTCGAACAGTGCAATGATGTTCAGGCATTCATTTATGTGATATTTAGTGTTAGTGAAAATTGGTATTCCTGACGATTAGTCTCAGTGAGATTTGATACGGAATTTCTTAACATTTTTTGTTATTTTTTTTCTTTCTCTGAAAATTGATTCAAAGTTCCCTTGTAAGCCATGACATACGAGATTTAACTAGGTTTAAGATTGCACTTCTTTGTGTAGGCAATAAAATTGTATCTATTAATTTTGCAAATCCTCACACAAAAATTGTGTTGGTAAAATAAGTTTCAATAATGGTATAGGAGTCGCATTCCCGAAACTGTATTATAAAATCCAATCTCATTTTCTTTTAGACAATGATAATCCTGCTGATCTGGGTGGTTGTTCTGATCGCCGTGGTGTTGCTGTATTTCCGGCAAGTGTACTCCTCGTTCAGCCGCCATGGCATCAAGCACATCAAGCCGGTCCCACTGCTGGGCAACATGGGCAAGATCTTGTTTCGGAGAGAACAGTTAGCTATTTCTTTTTGTAATTTATACAACAGCTTCCCAGAAGAAAGGTAAGAAATCAAAATATTCCTTACTGATCTAGAATACAGTATGTGTAACTGATCGGGTAACTGGTAATTGCTGAACAAGAGGTTATGTTGCATTTTACGATATAAAGAAAATGTCTTCTTACAAAGCCAGCTACCTATTCAACCCTTTCGTGTCTGCTTTTCCACGTTGTTCTTTAAACTACGCTACGGAGTTTTGCGTCATCATTATTTTCAGATTTAATTGTAGAAGGTCTAAGTATATGATACATTTTAATAAAGACATGTCGATGTTTTGTTGAGTCGCCTTAACCAGGCGCAGCAGAGTGAGAAGAAAACAAGTAATGAAATAAAATTACTGATAACTTATAAAACACCGTTTCTTAGGTTCGTCGGCAGATTTGAATTCTTAAACGAGATGATAGTAATCCGAGATGTTGAACTGGTAAAGAAGATCACTATCAAAGACTTTGAATACTTCATGAATCACCGGAACTTCGTGACCGAGTCCTTTTTTGGTAGAACTTTGTTCTTTTTGCAAGGTAAATTACTGTCTGGTTTCGCTTACCACTTTTTATACAATGATAAAAAAAATATTAAATTAAAATCTTACTTAGGTCAAGAGTGGAAAGACATGCGTTCCACATTGAGTCCGGCGTTCACCAGTTCCAAGATACGTTTGATGATGCCTTTCATGGTGGACGTCGGTGATCAGATGATTCGAGCAGTCAAGGGAAAGATTGAGGCTTCGGGAGGTACATTTATTGACTATATATTTTTAACATTAAGGACAGACACGTTACAAGATCAAATACATCAAAACGATAGATATAGTTTTATTAATATTCGGAGTAGGTTTAACAAAAATCTTTAACTGTTTGGATGGCTACATAGACGTTGACCCTAGATCACGATTCCTTTACGATGTGATCGCATCTTGTGCTTCTTTCGAATGATTCTTTAAACCTTTTTCTTTTAGGGGACTACGTAGACAGTGAGTGCAGGGATCTCACGACGCGCTACGCTAACGATGTCATAGCTACTTGCGCTTTCGGTCTGCAGGTAGACTCCCTAACCGACGAAGAAAACCAATTCTTCTTGATGGGCAAGACTGCTACTAATTTCAGTTTCCGTCAGATTATAATGCTGTTCTTTCTAATGATTTCACCGAAAATTATAAAGGTGAATTTAAGCATTATTCCTAAGGATAAGAGTGAAATATTAAACAAATAAAATGTAAATTTATTTCCTACAATCAACAAGATTATCCTTACAGATTCTGAAATGGGACATAATAAATGATTCAGTCAAGAAATTTTTCACGAACCTGGTTCTGGACACAATGAAAGACAGAGAGATGCGTCACATCATCAGACCTGACATGATCCACCTGCTTATGGAAGCCAAGAAAGGTGCTGTTTTTAAAGTATATAAACCATGACGTCGTTATATCATAATATTTACTAGTGAAGTGTTCATGAAATCGAAGGACATGTTTGTTATTTCAGGTAAACTCACCCATGAAGATGTCAAGTCCAATGATGATGCAACTGGATTTGCTACTGTTAAAGAATCGTCAGTTGGGAAAAAGGAAATAATTCGAGGTAATCGTCTACTTTGTGTAGCATCAGTTTTCGAACCAATAAAATAATTTATTCTATTGAATGCATGTTTTGGGGCAGAGGGCAGGATAGATGTGGAACATAGTTTATGGCAGCTCCACATGTCTAGCTCCTTCTGACGTTCCGAAGGTAACGAAACAATCAATATTTCGTTTATTCAATTCAAATACTTTTATTGCGGATAAAATCCATGAAGTTGGTAACAATTTATCTTAAAACTAGTGTTAGTAACTACATAACTACATACATATAAAATTAAAACAAACAACTACACTTTAGCGTGGAGTCATCCACCTCTGCACTATCGGAGAATCCTACTGATCTGCGAACACACTGAGAATAGTGTTGGTACTGCCGCGAACACGTGTCATCAGAGAGGCACATCTATTTCTAATAATGGCGGCGATACCATCAACATTTGTGGCCGCAAACATCCCTGATGCACTGCTATGCCACTGCAGCCTCAGCAATTAATTGTTTATCAAGCAGACTATCCAAAACTTTTGCTATGACTGTGGTCAGAAGAATGGGCCTGTAATAGTTTTTTTTCTACAATAGGCGCTACCGTTATAAACATAAGAGCATCGGGTAAGTAACCGTGACTAATGCACATGTTTAAAAAAAAACCAAGCTCACGTGGCAGGAGCAGCATGAGCCAGCTGAAGCCATCATGACCTGGTGATTTACCCCTCTCCATTTTCCTTACCTATTCTGTGTGGTGTCGGACGTAAAGAATAGCACCATCCCATATCTTCCCGTGGGTGTTGTAAGAGGCGACTAAGGGACTTACCAGAGAATGGGCAGCAGCGTTCTCTGTACTTTTGTAACAACCGTACTGCGACCGCCAACCCGCCTGCTAAGCGCGGCGATTATGGCAAAAACCCCTCATGTTATGTCAATGTGACGACACTTGGGGGAGGCCCATGTCCAGCAGTGGACGTTAAAAGGGCTGAAATGATGATGATGATGATTTTCCTTACAATGGCTGCAATTTCTGGAGTCATAAAAATAATCGACTTCTCCCCACAGTTGCCCCCAACAATAGTTAATGTAATCTTCGAAATTCGAAACAATCTCTTAATTTTTAATTTGCAGAATGGAAAGATGGTGACTTGGTCTCCCAAGCATTCTTATTCTTTCTTGCTGGCTTCGAATCTATTTCGACTACCATGTCTTTCTTACTGCACGAGCTGGCACTGAACCCTGATGTACAGGAACGTTTGGCACAGGAGATCAGAGAGCACGATACTAAGAACGGCGGCAAGTTTGATTTCAATTCTATACAGAGCATGACGTATATGGATATGGTGGTTTCAGGTGAGATTTGGTTAATATAATTATAAATAAAGTAGCAAAATAATGAAAAGTCTATCAGCTAAATAACAGGTAATATATCATTTCAGAGGTATTGAGGCGGTGGCCACCAGTTGTGGCTATGGATAGAGTATGCGACAAGGATTACAATATAAGGAAACCAAACGAAGCCGCTGAGAAAGATTTTATTGTAAGAGAGTTCAATCATCATTATCTTGACCTTGACCAATTAATTAAGTAACCGTCTGCGAGACGACATGTTGCTAACATGTCGTCTCGCAGACGGTTAATTACAAGTCACTAAATTTCTAGTGATATAATTGTCTATATTGTCTTTCTATCGTTTCCTTGGACATTAAATGTGACCTCTTTAATGATTTCATTGTTTTTTTAGTTGCGCAAAGGCTCAGTGGTTATGATACCGACGTTCGCCATACACCACGATCCTAAGTATTTCCCTGAACCTGAAAAGTTCGATCCTGAACGTTTTTCCGAAGATAACAAACACAAAATTAATCCACTAGCATACATGCCTTTCGGATTGGGACCTAGGAATTGCATAGGTGAGATCCTGCAGCTAGTACTATCTTTTTGCCGCGGCGTCGCTCACGCAATGTTGGAGATCATCTCACTGTAATGTACTACTGTAGTAAAATGGCACCTTAACTCCTAACCACGGTCAGGGTTTTTCAGTGTACCAATTGTCCTCTAAATCTGTTCTATTTTCTTACAGAGTGACTTTGGCATTTTTAATATTATAATCGATAAAAAAGGATCTCTGAATATTACCAGAACACTAACTGTACTATTGATCGACAGGATCGAGATTTGCTCTCTGCGAGGTGAAAGTGATGGCTTACCAGCTTCTACGGCATATGGAACTGTCTCCTTGCGAGAAGACCTGCATCCCCGCCAAGCTAGCTCCTGACAACTTCAACCTACGGCTGCAGGGAGGACACTGGCTTAGGATTCGAATGAGGAAGTAGTATAACACGTACTCATAGTTTTGTATTTTGATTTGGATTTAAGTTCCAATGTAACTAAATACAGGCTTTAAAACAATAATATTTTTCCGCATTTGTGTTTCCTTATTTAAACCCTATGGGAACCTTATTATAATATGTAAGTCAGTCCAGGTTTTTACCTCACTTTATTCTGTTACTGGTTTCCACATCACCGCTAGAAGGGGTCGCGGTAGACTGAGGAGAAGATGGCGGGACGTCTTGGATGGCTTCCTCGCGAGTTAGCGAGAAAAAGCACACCATCGTGTGAAGTGGAAGGAATAGGGAAGGCTTTTTAACAGGAGTGAGACAATACGGGCTTCTTAAAAATTAAACAAAAAACCTTAATGCACCTCAGAACGGTGCATTGGGGCACACCTCCACTTAGATAAAAGTCTGAGCACCAGAAATATAGCAATAATCGCTGAAACAATTGTCTAATCTAATCTACCAACTCTGTAGTACATAGCTACATAGCAGATAATTATGTTCATATTTACCAGCGTCCATATATACTCATTGTGTATCTGTCAGTGAACCGAGTTAGACGCTCGCATGATAAGCTTGTTTACAGTGTGTGTTGTTGTTGAGTCACAGTCACTTATTGTTATTAAATGTAAGTTATTTTTTCTTAGTTATATTCTCTAACCAGTCGTTCAGTAGGCTGCCTGATTTCATAAAGGGGGCATGATTGCCTTCATAAAATAATTACACTAATGCACTAATTTACGAAGAACAGGTTGTAAAGTTCTCTATAGAAAAAGGGAGTATCCTCCGACTAGACAGGTGATGAGTCGGGTTTTTCTATACAGGTTTAGGGCTCTTACACACCACGTTTTTTTCAGACGCCGTCGACGCAAGTCGCACTTAAATGTAACGCGCTGCAAACGCGATATTTTCGCAACTACATAATTTACCTATTCACACGTATATAAAGTTGTAGTATGCAGCTGACGACGCGCTGGCACAGCGCGTTTGTATCAGAAGGCTTAAAGTCACCCAAAGGGCAATGGAGAGTGCTATGCTCGGAGTTTCCTTCAATTCAGAAATGACGACATCCGCAAGAGAACCAAGGTTATCGACGTAGCCCGAAGAATTGGCAAACTTAAGTGGCAGTGGGTAGGGCTCACAGAACTCGTAGAACAGATGGCCGATGGGGCTGAAAAGTTTTCGAGTGGCGACCGCGAACCGGAAGTCGTTGCGTTGGAAGGCCTCCCACGAGGTGTACCGATGACCTGGCAACCTTCAGGTTGCCAGGTCATCGTTGCGGGGATCCGCAGGATGCAAGTCGCACGTGACCGGTCGATGTGGCGACACTTGGTGGAGGCCTTTGTCCAGCAGTGGACGTCTTTCGGCAGAAAAGATGAATGATGATAATATTACTTTCTTGATAAATACTTAAAAATTGACGAAAATAAAACTATATGAAACTAAAAGTGCTGGACACTGGTACTGCCGCTGCGGCTGCGGGGAACCTCAAGCAGCGTTAATAAAGTAATCTTATCGGTAACTATATATTCGAATCGTTTGGAATTGAAGCTTTGAGACCGTGAGTAATCAATGCTCACAGCTTTTAGAAGGAAATTTCTAAACGCATAGCTGACGCTTTCCGTGACCCAAGAGCTGGCTTCTACCTTGGTTAGAAGCTAAATGATTGTTTAAACTATTTGAATGGTTAAAAAGAACTAAAAAGATGTATAAAAAAAGTAAAAGCTGTTACCCGCGACTTCATCCGCGTTAAGTTCGCGATTTGCTTAAAATAAGTTTTTTAGTCAGGAGCTTCTAGAATTAAAGAATAGGTCTTTACCTATGAAATTGCCGTATTGCAGTACAGACTTTTTCAAACAAAAAAAAGTTTTGATTGGCTATGAGTTCTAAATTCAAATTAATTTTGTTTTAAAAATATGACATTCTATTTACAAAATCAGTCTTTTGTTTATTGATTAGCGTTGTATTTTCATTACATTTCAACATTTTTCCTCATAATGGATACTTTGAAATTTCGTGTAATTATGGAATATGAGTTCCGTCGTGGCACCGACGCGGCACAAACGACCCGTAACATCAACGACGTTTACGGAGAGAACTGTACAAACGAACGCACAACCCGTTATTGGTTTGCTCGGTTCCGTTCTGGGAATTTCGACTTGAAAAATGAACCTCGTGGTCGTCCGGAAACTTTGGTCAACAATGATGAATTAAAGGTGATTGTTGAAGCTGATGAAACTCAATCTACAGCTGAGCTGGCAGCAGCTTTTGATATTAGTATTAAAACAATATTGGTCCATTTGCGACAGATTGGCAAGATAAAAAAGCTTGATAGATGGGTGCCCCACGAACTTAACGATCGCCAGCGCAACGTACGCGTCGAGACTTGCCTTGCGCTGCTTAACAGGCACAGAAATGAATGAATTTTGAACCGAATTGTTACGTGCGACGAAAAATGGATTCTTTTTGACAATCGAAAGCGCTCAGCAAGTTGGTTAGATCCTGGTTCGGTACCAAAGCAATGTGCAAAACGAAAAATGACCCCTAGAAAGGTGATGGTCACAGTTTGGTGGTCTAGTGCTGGTGTGATTCATCATAGCTTTTTACAAAACGGCGAGAGCATTACTGCAGATGTGTACATTGAAGAACTGACCACAATGATGGCGAAACTCGCACGTCTGCAACCAGCAAAATCAAAATCAAAATATTTTTATTTTACATAGGCCTACAGGGGCACTTATAAAACGTCGGCAAAAAGGTGCTCGGTTCGCGTTGGTCGTTTCCTATGGAGAAGAACCGGCAAGAAACTCCATGGTTACTCTTTTAAAATCATTTGGTTTTACAATATTTCTGTTACAGCATTAGTACTAAAGTATGGGAGGACATCGTAGGCCTGACAATAAGTCGTTGCTTACTACGAAACGTAGAACGAAATAAAAAGTTACCAAGGATCTAGGAATCTATAAGGCCTACAATGTCCACACATTTACAAACAATCGGTAAATAAGAAAAAGAGTCTATACAACAAAAAAATAGAAAATATCACAAAATGACTAGATCAAATAAGTGACACAAATGTTGTCATCCGTGCTGTAACTATTCTAAACAAAAGGTGTAATGATTTAAAAACTATTGTAAAGCATCTGATTAAAAAGAAAGAAGAAAGGAAAAAAAAAATAAGATTGAGAATAGTTAGAGACATCCACACATTTGTGCCGTTTATGAGCTACCACGGAAGCCGCATGTGCGAAGGGGCTAAGGCCAAACTTCTCTATCTTCAACGTAGTCCTTAATTTTGTAATATGCTTTTTTAATTAGGACACGTTTAATATAATTTTTAAACTTTCCATCGGTCAGTTCTGTAACTGACTTCGGCAACTTATCATAAAAGCGTATACTGTTTATAAGAAAAGACTTGCTAGTTTTGGTTAATCTGAATTTGGGTATTACAATTTCGTGTTTACTGCGTGTATTTATATTATGGAAGTCGCTTCTAATTTTGAAAAGTCCTCGGTTTTTGCGGACATATAAAATACATTCTAAAATATAAAGTGAAGGCAGAGTCAGTATATCGATTTCTTTAAATTTTTCTCTGAGGGATTCACGAGGACCCATTTTGTAGATAGCGCGGACTGCCCTCTTTTGCAGTATGAAAATTGAATCAACGTCTGCTGCCGATCCCCACAGCAGAATGCCATAGGACATAATACTATGGAAATAAGCGTAGTATACTAACCTAGCTGTGGCTATATCAGTTAACTGCCTTATTTTTCTGATTGCATAGGCAGCTGAGCTTAACCTTCCTGAAAGAGTTCTAATGTGCGCGCCCCACTGCAGTTTTGAATCGATAGTAATCCCCAAGAATACAGTTTCCGCTATAACATCAAGCTTCTTGCCGTCAAGATTTAAATTTAGGTCACGTTGTGGTACATTTGGTAAAGAAAACTTAAGGCATTTTGTTTTATTCGTATTCAATAAAAGATTGTTGGCTGCGAACCATTTCGAGAGAATAGTTAGGCTTTCATTAACATGTAAGACGTCCGTATCTTTTCTATCAATTTAAAGATTAGCGAAGTGTCATCAGCAAATAGAATTATATCCGAAAATTTGGCCATCATATAAGGGAGATCATTAATATAAACAAGAAACAGGAAAGGGCCAGCTTTGGTCAATCGGTCGTCTCCACTGCTACTTCACGACAACGCGCAGCCCCATACTGCACAACAGACCGTCTCTAAGCTGCATGAGTTGGGTTTGGAAGCTCTCCCTCATCCGCCATACTCACCAGATCTTGCGCCTTCCGACTATTACTTTTTCCAAAATTTGGACAACTTTTTAGCGGGAAAAAAAATCAATTCCCGAGAGGCAGTACAAAACGCCTTTGAAGAGTTTGTTGTCTCCCGTCCAGCTGATTTTTTCAAGAAGGGCATCCATAAACTGCCACAGCGTTGGCAAAGATGCATTGATTGCAGGGGTGATTACTTTGAATAAAAGAAATAAATAAGTTCGAAAAAAAAAATACTTTAACTTTTTTCAAACAAAACGGCAATTTCATAGGTAAAGACCTAATATATTGTTTTGGGTTCGAAACCTGGTGTCTTCAGTATTAATACACCATCATCTGCCTAGTGTTTTTCCACCTAAGTTGGAGTCAGCCTTAAGTCTATCGATATGCAGCTGAATATCAGGATTTTATATAGAGTGACTGCCTATCTGTCCGACCAATTATCAACAAAGTAAATAGGTGTATTAATACCGATAACATCAGGAAATGAACTCAAAACAAAAAATATGGAATCAAGAACCTCTTGACTAAAAAACTTATTTTAAGCAATTTAGGCACCTACTGCGTACGAAATGGCGGGTAAGAGCTAGTTTGCTATAATTGCGTTATTGACCGAACAACAATGACTAGGTCAACACTGAAGCTTTTATTTATCTGATAACGTTACGTTAACCTCTCGTGTTTATACATTCTTGGCATATGGCATAGTGATGTTCTCGTTGATTGAGAAAAATTATGTCGACCATATCTTAGACTAGCTTCTGCCCACGTCATCATCATCATCATCATTATTTCAACAAGCGTCACCACATTGACCAGTCCCGTGGGACTCGCATCCAGCGGATCCCCGCAACCTTCACCAGGTCATCGGTTTGCCTAGTGGGAGGCCTTCTAACGCAACGTCTTCTGTTTTGCGGTCGCCATTCCAGAATTTTTCTGCCCTTGTGGAGCTCGGTAATTGTCCCACAGGATCATAAAGTCGTGATAGTAATCGGGTGGCTTGTGTCGGGTGGCCCGTGCGAAATGAAAACGAGACTGATGTCGTACTAAAATGTTTTGTACATACTCGTAACAGACACTGAATCTTCAGGATCTTCCTGCCCTTGGCCCAATTTACTTGGGGTCGGCGCAACCCCTTGGCAAAAAAAGACATCAAATACTCACTCTGATTAATATTACTTATTTATTTTTATGACTCTTCTTTTTAGGAAGGATTACAGACTAATAACACCGAAGAGCTCGTGGCAAAATAATAACAGCCGCACTTGCCTATCTTCTTCCGTGCCTCGGTAAGCACGTTAAGCCTTTGGTCCCGGCTGTCATTCGTAGATCTTTGACAACCGTTACAGGTAGTCCGTGGCCCGAAAGAAGAATTGATTTTACAAAATTACTATTTTTTTCCAGACAATGATAATCTTGCTGATCTGGGTAATCGTTCTGATCGCCGTGGTGCTGCTGTATTACCGGCAAGTGTATTCCTCGCTCAGCCGCCATGGCATCAAGCACATCAAGCCACTCCCAGTGCTCGGCAACATGGGCACGCTCCTCTTTCGGAGAGAACACTTTGCTTATGATCTTTGTAATTTGTACAACAGCTTCCCGGGAGAAAGGTACGAAATATAAATCAAACCTCTTTATATTTACAGACTACTTCCATAATAGGTGCAAAAACATGGAATGCACTGCAACAAAACGGATATTATTAAGAAAATTTGTTTCTCAGGTTCGTGGGCAGATATGAATTTGTTAAGGAGATGATAATACTCAGAGACGTTGAGCTGGTAAAGAAGATCACTGTCAAAGACTTTGATCACTTCTTCGATCACCGCGACGTCGGAGTAGACTCCTTCTTTAGCAGAACTCTGATCATGTTAAGAGGTATACTATTTTGCCTGACTTTCATCATCTTACCGAGTAATTCACAAGAGTTTTCTTTGAATTAATTTATTTGGGATCTTCTTTAGGACAAGAATGGAAAGACATGCGTTCTACATTGAGTCCAGCTTTTACAAGTTCTAAGATACGTCTGATGGTGCCTTTCATGGTGGAAGTCGGTGATCAGATGATTCGGGCACTCAAGGGAAAGATTGAGGCTTCGGGAGGTACTACATTTATCTATTGTATATTTAAAGCATAAAACTTAAGGGATAGACACTTAGCAAGATCAAATAGATCAGATAGTTGGAGTATGTTTTATAAAATTTTTTTTTGTTCAGATGGCTACATAGACGTTGATTGCAAAGACCTAACAACACGATATGCTAACGATGTGATAGCTTCGTGCGCTTTCGGTCTGAAGGTAGACTCCCATACTGATCAAAGCAACGAATTCTACGCGATGGGCAAGAACGCTACTAATTTCAAATTCCGTCAGCTATTATTGTTTTTCTTTCTAATGAATGCCCCGAAACTTATGAAGGTGAGTTTGAGTTTAATTTCGACAGACAAGAATATTATGATTAAATCAAAGGTATTAGTAATGTACACAACGTTAAACAAAAATTAAAATCAACAAACGATAAATTACAGCTTCTGAAATGGGACTTAGTAAATGATGCAGTTAAGAACTTCTTTACAAACCTAGTGCTGGACACAATGAAGGACCGAGAGATGCGTCATCTCATCAGACCTGACATGATCCACCTGCTTATGGAAGCCAAGAAAGGTACTGTGTAAAATTGTGGTCCTTTTTTATGCTACTGTCGTGTTCAAATTATAACGTAAGAAATGCGTGTTATTTTAGGTAAACTATCACACGAAGATGTTAAGTCCAATGACGAAGCTGCTGGATTTGCCACTGTTGAGGAATCTTTACTTGGAAAGAAGGAAACAGCTCGAGGTGATGATAAACTAAACAGCTATAAGAAAATACATTTAACGGTGCTCTTTCACCGAGAGCATTCGCCTATAATGTAACAATCCAAGTCTCGATTTTGTAGAGAGACAAGTAAATCTGTGTTACGTTACAGGCGATTACTTTCGATGATGGAGTCCCTTATAAGAAGTTCAACTGAATTAGTTATTTTGTATTTTGCAGAATGGAAAGATAGTGATCTTGTCGCTCAAGCCTTCTTGTTCTTTGTTGCTGGCTTTGAAACTATTTCGTCTAGCATGTCTTTCTTGTTGTACGAGCTGGCAGTAAACCCTGACGTACAGGAGCGCTTGGCACAAGAGATCAGAGACCAGGATGCAAAGAATGGCGGAAAGTTCGACTTCAATTCTATACAGAACATGACGTATTTGGACATGGTGATTTCGGGTAAGATTGTGTGCGTTCTTCATTAATAAAATCGTAAAATATTGTGACATGTGTCAGCTCAGTAACGGCAATTATTTTGTTGCAGAGATATTGAGGCTGTGGCCACCAGCTATTGCTATGGATAGAGTATGCAATAAAGACTATAACATGGGAAAACCAAACGACGTTGTCGAAAAAGATTTCATTGTAAGTCGGTCATTCAAAATCAGATTTTAAAAAAAAATGGCTTACGGCTCGCTCCTATGACACGAGAGTAACTGGCAAAATGTGCAAGTACCATTAGATACTCCTCAGCCTTGTCATGTGGATTACAACCGTGATGTTATATTTACTAAGATATGTTATGTAATGTTCAGATGAAGCTGCTATATTATTTTTATCTTACAGTTGCGCAAGGGCTCAGTAGTTGTGGTACCGACGTTTGCCCTCCACCGCGACCCTAATTATTTCCCTGACCCTGAGAAGTTCGATCCTGAACGTTTCTCCGAAGAAAATAAACACAAAATCAATCCACTCGCATACATGCCTTTCGGATTGGGACCTAGGAATTGCATAGGTGAGATCAGCTACAAAATAATAGATCATGATCTTTGACTGATTTAAAAAAAAAAACTTAAAGCTTATTTTTGATCTTTTTCATCAAAAGGATCGAGATTTGCCCTCTGCGAGGTGAAGGTGATGGCATACCAGCTTCTTCGGCAGATGGAATTGTCTCCTTGCGAGAAGACCTGCATCCCCGCCAAGCTGGCTACGGACAGCTTTAACATTAAACTACAAGGGGGACACTGGATTAGGTTTAGAATGAGGAAATAGTATAACCCGTATTTATTTATAGTTTTGTATTTTTACGAAGATTGTTATGTAATTAAATTTAGGTTCCGCAGGTTCTTTTTTTATTTCAATATTTCTTTCATATTTATGTTTTCCCATCCCTATTGGAATCTTTTTTTAATATGTAAGTCGGTCGGGGTTTATACCTCGAACTCTTTATAGTCCAGTATGGAGCGATTGCCTATCTGACCGCCACAAAACACGGGATTCTGACTACTTGTAACCACTGTCAAGTCAATCTACAAATTACACTAATCCTACTCATCATCTACCTAGCCTTTTTCCAACTTTATTGGGGTCAGCTTCCAGTATTTTATATGGAGTAACTGCTTGTCTGACCTTCATAACACAGTTCGTACTGGGTAAAACGATACTCAGGCTTTCTGGCCACTGACTACCTGTAACGACTGTCAAAGATCTACAAATGACAGCTGGGACCAATGGCTTAACATGCTATCCGAGACACGGAGGAAACTCCGTATGTAATGATGGTCACCCATGCACAGATCGACCTTGGCAAGCGCGGCTTAACATTAAAGATCGACTAGTGCGGCTGTTATTATTTAGTCACGAGCTCCTGACGAATTCTACTCATTAGTTGTAAATAAAAATGATAAGAAACAGATAAACAATTATGTAAATACAGCACATATAAGCATACAATTCGTTTGAATGATTACCTTACTTATCACAAACATGTCGACTCCCATGTAATCCGCATAGAGGTAGGCAGAGGTGTACTATTATGATGATTAAGTTGTTGTCAACGAAGGAGAGGCCTACTAGTATCTACAGGCTGTTGTTTTGCATCCTCGTCAAATTCAATGAGGTAACAATTCTGGATTTAAAAAAATAGTGTTTTTTTACTAATTAACTAGGTACCATAATTTGATAATTTATGTCTTTTGTGACAGCCTCCTGAACTTTGACGAGGATGCAAAACAACACCTTGTATACCCACCCAGCAGTGGGTGAACTCAAGCTGCGGGTGATGATTATGTACCTAACTCTGTTCCTGATAACCCCTGATAGCCCTGATACCGATAGGCTACTATTGTAAATATTGTTTTTGAAAGGCATATTTAAAAATGCTAATGGTCCTGAAAGTACTAGTGACTACAATCATTTGCCTAGCCTTTTCCCAAACTATCATGGGGTCAGCTTCCAGTCTAACTGGATGCAGCTGAGTACCTGTATTTTACATGAAGGTTCTGCATATCTGACTTCCACAACCCAGTAACTGGGTAATACGATACCCCTTGGTAAGACTGGATGTCAGACTTTTGGCTTCTGACTACTCGTAACGACTGTCAAAGATCTACAAATGACAGCCGCGACCAACGGCTTAACGTGCTTTCCGAGACACGGAGGAAACTTGGTATGTAATTATAGTCACCCATCCGCGGACCACTCTTGCAAGCATAGCTTAACCTTAAAGATCGACTACAATATTTTATATTATTAAAATATTCCTAAATGCACCAAAGAACGGTGCATTGCCGCACATCTCCACATAGATACAACTTTGTGAGCACTAGAAATACAACAATAATCGCTGAAACAATTGTCTAATCTAATTTACCAACACCTACAACAAATATATGTAGCTATGTGCAACCTTGCACATAGCTACATAGCAGATAATTATGTTCGTATTTACCAGAATCCATCTAAACTCACTGTGTATCTGTCAGTGAACCAAGTTACACGTTCACACGATTAATTTGTTTAAAGTTTGTGTTATTGTGGTGTCACCGTGACTGTCATTAAATGTAAGATTTGTTATTATTTCTTTTTTTAGGGTTCCGTACCCAAAGGGTCAAACGGGACCCTATTACTGAGACTTCGCTTTCCGTCCGTCCGGGTCCGTCTGTCACCAGGCTGTATCTCATGAACCTTGATGGTTAGCGAGTTGAAATTTCTACAGATTATGTATTTCTGTTGACGCTATAACAACAAATAATAAAATTAGAAAAAAAAATAAGGGCTTTAAAAAAGTTTCTTTTTCGTTTTTATAAATAATGGTACGGAACCCTTCGTGCGCGAGCCCGACTCGCACTTGGCCGGTTTTCTTTCTTAGTTACACCTTCTTTCTTTCATTGCCTGATATCAAAATCACTAGGTGACGTCTAAACGCACGCCGACATCATTACAATTGCTTTGTTACTTTGGGCACAGTACAAATAGTACAAGTGATTTGAGTACCGGCGCGGCGCCGAGTCGAGGCACTCGCTTAGGTGTTGCTTAGTGTTCGTGAAAACCGCCATAAATTATTAAATTAAATTATATATAAGCTGGATTTCAAATAAGTTTAATTCCTACTGTTGTTAGGAAACTGTGAACACAGTCATTTTGGTGTTGTGTTTTACGGACAATTGATTGTCAAGGTCATAATCTAAATGAAACGTCGACTACAGTCTATGACAAACAAGATTTAAGCAATTTACCTTAGTGTCAAATTAAGGTCAAACGATTTGATCTCTTCAAACGTTGCTAATTTGTTGGTTTTTCTTCTAAATCAGGTGTTTTTTTTACCTCTCGCAACTTTTTTATATTTCTCGTTTAATTATTAATATTAGGTATGTATATGTAAATTAAATTAATGTCATTTTTTGGCAATTATTGTAAGTTTTTGTGAACATAACTAAATGGCTGGTTGAGTGCATTTTGATTCGAGATTGAGGTATGTTTATTTTGCTTTGTTTTTGTTGTGTCTAAAAGTGTATTTTATTTGTGTGGTGGTCAAGAGGTTTAAAAATCTGGGTGTTTTTTTGACAAATTAACATAATTCTAAGACATATATGTCGCAGATGTCTTGATTTATTCTGTTAGACACGGTCATCATGTGGGCAGAACATGGGTTCCGTGCTATGAAAACACACACTACACGAGGTACACTGCTTTTGTCGAACTCACTTTCTACTCACAAATTACTTGAAATTACAATCCAACACAATAACACTAGGCACCATGAATCGGGGTTTCGGGACGTCTTGACTCCGCCGCGTACATATACTTAAACAGGAAAGTTTGAATATTTTGTGTTTTTGGAAGTGTGGTTTGCAGCTATCTGTTTGTTCTATATTGGTTATTATTCGAATTAACTACTTTTGTTAAATAAATAACGTTTGTGAGTCTGTACTGTTTCCCCAAATCATGACCCCATAGCTGAGCCTTCGTTTCGTTGAGCTTTCGTTACTTACTATGTGATTGCGTATCGCGTATAGCCGAGGACGCTTTTGAAGTTTCCTACTCAGAAACAGGCTAAAGGATGAAAATTGAAGGAGGTCAGGTACTCACGGGATGCTGGGAGCCAGGAGATCACCACACTGTATCACTAGCAGCAGTATTTCACGTTATTTCGGTGTTTTTTCACCACGCACGCGGAAGCTGGACCGGCCGGTCGTTGGTTGAGTTCGAACTGTTTTTTTGTCTGCCCGCCAGTAGAGGGCGGGAGCGATGCATTGTCTTTGACGCGCTCACAGGGGTTCGCGAGCGCAGGTGGCGGTAAATTTAAAATAGGGAATGTAGGAAGGACTGGGAAATGCATCCCGAAGCCTGTTCATATCCCCCCACTTGAAATCAACTAGGGATTTCATAAGATAAGATAGATGAATTTCGAGACTTACAACCTATGCCGATTCATTTGTCATCATGCTGATAAGATTCTATAAGCTCGTAAGGAAACAAAAAGTTTAAATGTAATATATAATTTTGATATACATATACTAGATATTTGAAAATGTGAAGTGTTATATGCGTTGAGTTATAAGTTTAGTAATATATGTAGATAAACTAATTATTATTGTTCAATTGGAAGAGGACAAATTTTTACAGCAGGTCTTACAAGTAAGCCTTTAGATGTTTTGACTGTCACAACCCGAGTAATGTCATCTTTACCCGGATGGAGCTGTACAACGCGACCCAACCTCCATTCGTTGGCTGGTAAGTTGGGTTCATAGATGGTTACAAGATCGTTCAATTTTGGCTGATGGTTGCCGTGTTTAAACCATTTCATTCGCTGTTGCAAGGTGTGCAAATAGTCCCTTTGCCAAGTGCGCCAAAAGCTCTGTGATAGGCGCTGTAATAGCTGCCAACGAGTACGTAGTGTCTCATTTTCAGCATACCTCGGTTCAGGCAGGGAAACTAATGGTCGACCGATGAGGAAGTGACCAGCTGTAAGAGCGTCAACCTCGCCGGGATCGGAAGATAGTTCTACTAAGGGTCTAGAGTTTAACATGGCTTCCACCTTCGTTAAGATAGTATAATATTCTTCAAAGGTAAGAATCTAGGATCCTATAATACGTTTGAGATGGTATTTTGTCGATTTTATACCGCTCTCAAAAATGCCTCCGGAGTGAGGACCTGAAGGAGGATTAAGCTTCCAATTGATTCCTCGTGAAGCGAGGTGACTGGAAATGATATCGCTTTCGCGGTTGAGCATTTCGCTAACTTCTGACAAGTAACACCTGGCACCCACGAAGTTAGTACCACCATCTGTGACTATGGAGTGACAAAGTCCTCTCCGCGATACAAAACGATCTAAGGCCGCTATGAATGCTTCAGATGTGAGTTCAGTAACCAGCTCGAGATGAACGGCCTTGGTCGCGTGGCAGACTATGAGGCAAAGGTACGCTTTGTAAGTTTTAGCGTTACGACGTCTACTTTCTTTTATCATGAAAGGACCTCCGAAGTCGATGCCGATTGTTTGAAAACAATGACCCGGTTGTACTCGGGAAGAGGGAAGATCACCTTGTGAAGGTTGAAGTGGAATAGGTTTGATTTTAAAACAGGTCACGCATTTAGATAACCGCGATCTGATAAGATTTCTAATGCCGAGTATCCAAAATCGACGCATAATTAAAGATTGGAGTAGGCGCGGCCCACAATGAAGATAATTTGTATGATAGTGGTCAATAAGAAGAGTACTTAATCGAGAAGTCTTTGGTAAGAGGTATGGATGTTTGACGCGACCTGGTAATGACGCGTGCTTGAGACGTCCCCCCACTCGCAAGATTCCGCGAGTGTCAAGAAAAGGAGAGAGTTTAGATAAATGTTTGGGTAAAGGTTTCTTGGATGCTATTAAAGATATGACATCATTAGAACTTTGATGTTGAACATATTTTGTTAAATGATCTAAAGATTTGGCTAATTCAGTGCCTGTCAGATAAGGTAATAAGTTACGCTCAGAACGTTTAGCTTTCGCGTTGTTGATGAAACGGTAGATCCATGCAACCACTCTTTCCACTCGGAAAAGAGAGGAGTGGCGTTCCATGATGGAAGCAAGCAAGTCAGATTCACGTGTCACACCAGTGTGACACGAGCGTGATGCGGGCTTAAGTTCTGGCACGTTATCGGACACTTCAACTGCTGAAACAGGCCAGTTGCAGGGTTCGTTGGACAGCCACTGAGGACCAAACCACCAGATTTGAGACGAAGATAAAGATAAGCATGATAAGCCACGACTACAGATGTCGGCTGGGTTGTCATGGGTAGACACATGTCGCCACTCAGTTGGCACAGGATTGTCGTTAATTAGAACCACTCTGTGGGCAACGAAGGTCTTAAGCTTGTGTGCCTCGGTATTCAACCATGACAACACAGTCGAGCTGTCTGTGAACAAGATAGATTTATTCAAGATGATTTTTGAACTAAGCAAGGAATGAATGCGATTTATTACTTTGGACAGTAAAACAGCACTGCAAAGCTCTAAACGGTTGACAGTCAACACTTTTAGAGGTGCTACTTTGGACTTAGCAATTAGAAGATAAACTCGTCCTCGATTGGGGACTGGGAGTAACTGAAAGTGTCACTCACAGGATCATACTGGACTCCTAAGATTTTTAACGTTGTTCTATCAATTTCATCAGAGAAAAGTTTAGGTAATTGACAATGATCTGCGGGCAAAGTTTTAAGAAAGGATTGTGAATTGCTACTCCATTTTCGGAGTTCAAGTTGAGCACAGCCTAATAAACTGATAAGTTGATCTTTTATTTCTATGGCCTTGCGTACAGAGGGCGCGCCGGTCGTAATATCATCGACATATGTCTCGTGAAGGAGAGCTTCAGTGGCGCGTGGATACGCTGCACCATGGTCGGCTGCTAATTGGTGGAGGGTACGGATGGCCAGATAAGGTGAGCTACTAACTCCGTAGGTGACAGTCGCAAGTTCGTACTCTTTAACTGGATCCCTAGGAGATTCTCGCCATAGTATGTGTTGAAAGTTCCGATCCTCCGGCCTAATCAAGATTCCTCTATACATCTTTGAGATGTCACAAGTTAAGACTACTGTGTGTAATCTGAAACCGGTTATGATATCTACAATATCCACTTGAAGCTTAGGGCCAGTGAATACAATATCATTTAAAGATAGACCGTTAGTAGTTTTAGAACTAGCATCGAAAACGACTCTCAATTTAGTGGTCGTGCTTTCTGGGCGAACGACGCAACTGTGAGGAATAAGATAACGATTGAGAGTAGGTACCACAGGGTTAGGTACGGGATACATATGATTTAAATTCTCGTACTCGCGCATAAAATTAACATAATCGGATTTTGTAAGTCGAAGTTCAATCTGACGATTAAGTTTCTTTTCAAGATGAGTAAAACGCGACAAGGTACTATTGTAAGATTCACCCAAAGAACGATCGCCGTCCTTTAAGAGGATAGGTACGACGTATCGTCCGTTAGGTTCGCGATAAGTTAAATCAGTGTACATGCGTTCACAGGTATCATTCTCGGGTACGGTTATAACAGCGCGCGGTGGTTCCTCCACTTCCCAAAATTTTTGAATTTGCTCATCTAATTTAAATGTGGTGGCCACCAAAGAGCACGCAGTATTTAAAGGTGTAGAATTAGAGTTTACTGCCCCTGACAGAAAACCGAAAACGCTATGCAGAGCGGTAGGTAAACCGGGCCCCAGATTGATACGTTGACCGTCATAGATTTCGTGGAATAGCTCCGCCCCAATTAATAAATCGATTTTGGCGGGAACATCGTAGTCGCGATCGGCTAACACTAGATGGTTGCAACGTTCTCGAACGACTGGTGATACTTTAACGCTAGGTATTAGAGCAGTGATGTTATCTAGTACGACTGGCTTGATATTAAAGTGTGGAGCATCACCATGTACCGGTCGTATAGTGCATTCCGTCACCCCCTTTACTTGTGTGACTGAGTTTTGTCCTAGTCCGGCAATGCTAAGGATACACCGGCGAAGTTTTAACCCGAGTGTTCGCGCGCACGCAGCGGTGATAAAACAATCCTGCGCCCCACTGTCCACGAGTGCACGCACGGTACATTGAGTGCCGGCGGCGGTGTTGAACGCGCTAACCTGACATGTCCCTAGTAAAACCATATCGCGGTTGGATACGGCGGCATGAGAATGAGCTGTAACGTTCGCTCCAGTGGTTGCGCCGGCGCTGGATGGCACTGGGTCGATATGTAATAGGGTATGATGATTAATCCACACACCGTACAAGACATTTTAGATACGCATTTTTCTATGGCGTGATTTGTACGTAAACAATTTGTACACATATTGTTTTTACCTTGAACTAACGCGAGTCTAGCACGAGAATCTAAGGATTGAAAGGTAGGGCACCGATAAATCAAGTGCGCATCGCTGCAATGAGCACAAGTTATATTTGCAGATGGGATAGATTTTGCGAGATAAGATGAGCGTTTGGATCCGCTGCTATTTTGCCTACTAGTCGCGGGCGAAGGTTTTTTGCCTTCAAGGTTACGAGGGGTAGGATTAATATTTGATTTAGAAGATAAATGACTAGTTTCTAAGATTTTAACATAATCTTGAAGAAACTTTAACAATTCACAAAAAGTGGGTATTTGTGAAATGTTGTGCTGAGATTCGAAACGATTACGCGTGTCCGAGTCCAGTGCGCGCGAAGTTAAACAAAATAAGATAAAATCACCTAAATTATCAATTTTTAAACCTTGGAGTGCATGGTATGCCTCATAAATTACGTTTGTTAAAGTTTGTAGATCTTGGAAGTTACCCGATTTTAAAACTGGTTGGTTAAAGAATTTGTCTAGATATGTTAAAGCTATAATACGCTTGTTTTGATAACGCTCGATCAAACTATTATAAACTACTTCGTAATTATCGGCGGTCATCGGAACCCCTTTGACAATAGATAAAGCCGGGCCTTGTAAACAAGACGCTAAATAGTGAAATTTTTCTATTTGCGAAATCGAATTATTATCGTGAATTAAAGTTTTGTAAATATCATAAAATGTTTGCCAGTTTTCTATTTTACTATCGAATTTAGGTAACTCAAGTTTGGGTAGCCGCGCGTTACGTCCCGTTTGCATGGAGTCGGACGCCCCTGCGCACGCGGGCGGCGCGGTCGCCTGTGACGTCCCGTCGACGTTTCCGCTCTTATCAGCGATTTGCAAGTCAGCCGCTGCACTGATTACGGCATAGTACAAATCATCAAACGAACTCAGAGACTTTTGACAAACTTGTGCATCAGGTTTCATGGCTAACTCCAAAGTTTGTATTTTACTACATACCGCAACAAATTCTTCGCGAATTGAATGTATACGAGTATATCTCGCCTTGAACGACGATACCTTTGAACGATCTTGAATCATAGATTTTGACAAGTCGTAAAGGATTTGGATATCACGATAGACATATTCGCGTTGAGATAGAAGAAGTTTAAGTTTACCCTCCTCCATTTTGTTTCGTTAAAATATGTATGTAGGTATGAAAATATGAACGTATGTTGAGATTTATTATAGTATAATTCAATACCTTTAGGTTAAATAGCTATGTAATAATGTTTGTTGGTGTGATTATGGAAATAAATTATTAGCTATAAGTTACAGATTACCTACAACTATGTAACGTGAATTGTGATATAAACCAACTAAAATTAAGATGACCTCTGAATCCGCATAGGTTACACTGCGAGTATGACCATCACAATTTTGTAGGATAATACTTTTAAAATGCGAAAATCTAGCAATTCTCAGTTTTCTATTGAAATTGAACCTGAGGATGCCTGAAAAAACTATAATCTACAGGTATTCGCGCTCGAAATGGACCAAAAATATGATTGCGTATCGCGTATAGCCGAGGACGCTTTTGAAGTTTCCTACTCAGAAACAGGCTAAAGGATGAAAATTGAAGGAGGTCAGATACTCACGGGATGCTGGGAGCCAGGAGATCACCACACTGTATCACTAGCAGCAGTATTTCACGTTATTTCGGTGTTTTTTCACCACGCACGCGGAAGCTGGACCGGCCGGTCGTTGGTTGAGTTCGAACTGTTTTTTTGTCTGCCCGCCAGTAGAGGGCGGGAGCGATGCATTGTCTTTGACGCGCTCACAGGGGTTCGCGAGCGCAGGTGGCGGTAAATTTAAAATAGGGAATGTAGGAAGGACTGGGAAATGCATCCCGAAGCCTGTTCACTATGCATATGCATAGTAAGTAACAAGTGCGGTTTGCAGGTTGGTAGTTTTATTTTTATTTTTGCGTAGTGAATATGAACATTTTGATAGTTTTGCCCTTACTTTTTGTATGTGGGATTTACAATTTATGTATGTATGGGTATCTATGGACAAACAGAGGTGAGTAAATTCATTTACTAGTTCCAGTTAGGAATTATTCAAAATGAAATTTAGTTTTAGTGGGGGTGAAAAGTAATTAATTTTGTTTTGGTGAAATTTAGTTCTAGATTATGGTTTTCCGTCCAGTTTATAGTTGTAGAAAGAAGGGAGTTTAATTTGGCGTTTATATCTTCATTGTTCTGGCATGAGGTGAATGGGGATGGAAACTGTGGAACTAATGGCGCTACCATAGCTGGTTCCAAGCATCGTCATTGGTTGAAAATCTGGTAATGTCATTTTATATTTCATAATAGCTCGACCTCATTGGTCAGATTGAGAACCAGCTATAGTCGTGCCATCTACAATTAGCTTATAACGGGCTTCCCCATTGAGAGATATCGGCCGCAAATAGAACACATGGTAAGTTTATCATTTTAGGGAGGTCATTTATATATAAGGAACAAAATGCAGCCTATACAAATGCACAACAAAAACCGCTACACAAATGTGATGTAAAATAATGAAAAAAAAAATAGGGGTGGCCTTCCCTAAAAGCAACTGAGGGTTGAAATAAAAAATATCTATGTATACAACTGTCTTGGGTTACATGTATAGAAGAGCCACCCCTATTTTCGTTAATTAGTAGAAATCGAATGTTTTGAAAAAAAATCAAATGAAAAAAAATAGTGCGTGGAGTCCCACTGCGCGGAAAAAATGAAACTTCGTAATGTGGAAATGAGTGCTTTCATACCCCCTCCATGGTAGCGTTAAACGTTTCACGCAACTTTGTTAGAAGTCGCATAAAAAGTTTCACTTCAATAATTAAAATTAGATCTGACAGTAAATGAATAAATGGTTATTCATTTACTGTCAGATCTAATTTATCTAATAGGGGTGGCTCTTCTATACATGTAACCCAAGACAGTTGTATACATAGATATTTTTTATTTCAACCCTCAGTTGCTTTTAGGGAAGGCCACCCCTATTTTTTTTTTTCATTATTTTACATCACATTTGTGTAGCGGTTTATAGAAAGCACTGTTCTCAAAATTTAAACTGTGTCGTGCTAATAGTCTCGAAGTGAAAACTCTGTGACATACGAACGGACAGACATACCTAATCCATAAGACCTTAGTTATTGCCATTTGGCAACGGAACCCTAAAAATCAGCAAAACGATCGGTTTAATATATATGTTTAATATGTTTAAGTCTCATTTACGGAGACGTGGCACCGTCGTGCGGCGCGTCTCCGTAAATAAACCCTAACTTTTTCCTGAGAAAAAATCCGGTAAAATATGGTTCAAAATAAAAAGCTGAATGTACCCTATCAGTTTGCTGCCCCTCACACCATGTATAGTTCTTTATCAGTATTCGAAGAATTAATAATAATTTATAAATATTCAAGTACAACTACAACTAGACGTTAGTCTGTATCTTGGGGATCAGAGTTGTACATATTCTTTATATCCAAAAGGTCGTACACGGTGATTATTAACAAAATCAAACTAAAAGTAAAGTTAATGAATTAAAATAAAAAAAACTATAACAAATTAAAGAGTGAATAAAAAATAAAAACAAACAATAGAGGAAAAAAGGTGATAACAGTAACAATACTCATACAAGAAAATTCAACTTAAATGTGTGTGTGTGCGTTTGTGTGTGTGTGTGTTTGCGTTTGTGTATGTGTTAGTGTGTGTGTGTTAGTGTGTGTATGTGTGTGTGTGAGGAGATTAGGAGTGGTGTCGGTTTATGTAGTCTTACTTCTTTTGTAGCTATTTGTAAATAACCCTTTCTGTTTCGTCGTAGCAGAGTTTATGGAGCCAGTTCTTTATGACCTTTTTACATTGGGATATTTTGAGGTCTATTATGTTGCAGTTCTTTATAGCTTCGTTATACATATATGCGTGGCTATCACAATGTTGTCGTATTTAACCCAAAGGTTAACTGGTAGAGAATGCTTTGTGGCATTAAGTCCGCCTATGTACCACTATTGTACATGAAGTTTAAATAAATAAATACATATAAATAGTTTGAGGAACGTCTTGCCATAAGAGAGTTTGCTTGGGGAATGGGTATCCTAAATGTACGCTTTGAGATTATCTCTGTGTAGTCTAGTCTGGATTTGATTTGAATTTTTGTGTGTTTGTAGGACTGCACTTAGGAAAAAAGACTGTCAGACACGGAGGACCGGGAAATCCTTATAGAGTTGGTCGGTTGAATACATTAAAGGTTTCTTGAGCATTACTTTAATGAAGGCTCTTTAAAATAAATAATAAATTTTATTTAAAAAGTATTACAAAAAGTGTAAATTTAGGCGCAATGGTATTATTTTTCATACAAGGGTATAATTAGTACTTTTAAGTAAGCTATGACTAAAACATATTCAAAAATTGCATAATATAATATAATGCAGTAATAGTTCAATTCAGATGTTTGGTAGCGACCTGCCCGAACTAGGTTTATTTAAACCTGTGTTATAGGCCATCGCTTTACATAGCACAATTTAATTAGGACATAAAAGTTATAAACTAAAATGAATCTATTAACAACTATAAGTATAATCAAATTGGTACAAAAGAAAAACACTAAAACTAGCTAATTAACAAAATACATATGTACAAATAGATACGAGAGGACAACATACTTATACTACAACTTCTAGAAGTTTTTCCGTGTCTGTGTAATTAAGTATCGCTAAATAATCCGACATTACAGAACTACATTTTTTATAACTTCTATAGTTTACTATAGAAGTTTAGTATCTTATTAAGTCAATTATAAAGAAAAGGTCCTAGTCCGTCCTAGAAACACATAAAATCGTTTCGCAAAAGCATGTCTAGTCTGAGGTTTTGAGCAAACCAGGTCCTTCCTTCTCCTATCGGAAGGAACTGGGTCATAGGGAACTGTAGAGTGCTGGTGAAGTATTATGTGAAGAATAAATAATTGCCGTACTGTAAGTACCTTACATGCTTTGTAGAGTAGGTGTGTAGGGAATCTAAAAGGACGAAAGGTAGTAACTTTTAGAATTGCTCTTTGAGCACGTTCTAGAGGGAGAAGAATTGAAATTCCCGTGCCTCCCTAGGATATTATACAATATGTTAGAATAGATTGACACAACGCTAAATAAATCTGTTTTATTAAATTATAGTCTGCTACATTACGTAAATTCTTAAAAACATAAATAAGTTTGCGCACTCTAGTACACAGTAACTCGATATGTTTACGGAAATTAAGATTGGAGTCAATAGTGACACCTAGATATTTCAAGTGGTCAGCTTTATCTAAAGTAGGGCAAGAACATGCAGTGTCAGCGTACGTGCTACAGTTATGCGCGTAAATGTTTAGGTTAGTAAGCGGTGTGTTAGTCTTTCTCATTGTAAATAAAATGTATTCTGTTTTTATAGCATTTAGTATTAGAAGGTTATTCTGGAGCCACTTAGACACAATGTTGAAGCCATTCTGAGCATGTTCATAGGCATCAGCTCTTGATTTAGCTGCAAACAACAAAACATAATAATAATGCATAAGACATAATAACACCATTTTGGAGTGGCAGGCAGCACAGGTCATTAATGTAGATTAAAAATAATGTAGGACCTAAAATACTGCCTTGTGGAATTCCAAAACCAGTATTAGAAAGGTCAGAACTTGTATGTGGGCCAATTTTTACAGATTGCCGTCGATCACTTAGATAATCAGACAAGAGTATAAGCTGTGCTCCTCTTATTCCAAGTGTTTCAAGCTTCTGCAAAAGAGTAGTGCAGGAAATAGTGTCGAAGGCCTTGATAAGGTCTAGAAAGATCCCAACTGAGTGCATTCCACTATCCAGATTTGTAGAAATGTAATTAGTCAATTTGTTTACTGCTTGGCTAGTTGATTTTTTAGGCCTAAACCCAAATTTATTATCTGAAAGTAGTTTGTTATCTTCTAGATATTTTATCAATATACTGTTAATGATTTTTTCTAAAAAAAAAAAAATACCCGTTTGTACTGAAATGGGTCTGTAGTTATTCACGATCATTTTGTCTCCAGACTTGAAAATAGGTGTGACCACAGACTTTTTTAACAATTTTGGAAATATCCCTTTAGATAAACATAGCTGAAAAATGTGGGTCAGGGGAGGGGCCAGTAGGTGCTTAAATCTCTTAAGTATATTATTGGGTATATCATCCCACCCAGTTTCGCAGACTTCCTTTAACCCGTTTATTATTCTAATTACTTCGTTGACGTCAGTATCTAGTAAAACAAACAAATTTAATGTAGAATATATTTGGGTGTTGAGTAAGAAGACGACTAATATTTGAGGATTTTTCAGCCAATTTTTTACCAACGTTGACAAAATAGTGGTTTACCACGTTTGTTGCTTCGGATGGGTTTATTTCTGTTGATAGTAAATCAAGTTGAGGTTCGGAATTTTTTGCCCTCAATGTATTGGTTTTTATAAATTTCCACACAAATTTACTATTTTTTCCCGCCTTCTGTACTTCATGTTTATCGTACTGGTTTTTTAGTTTTTTCAAAAGATTATTACAGAAATTCCGATATCTTTTAAAGGCAACAGAAGGTATTACGTCATCCGCTGCAAGTTTGGATTTTAGGTGCAGTTTGTCTCTGTGTCTTATACAACGAACGAGACCGGGAGTGATCCACGGTTCAATGCAACTAAACTTTCTAGGGATTATCTTAGTGAAAGAGTTTTTCCTTATTGCAGATTGTATCATCATCATCATCATCATCATCATTTCAGCCGAAAGACGTCCACTGCTGGACATAGGCCTCCCCCAAGTTTCGCCACATTGACATAACATGGAGGGTTTAATAGAATTTATGAAATATTGTAAAGAAATATTTGCATCAATAGAATCATAAATAGGGTTAAAATTAATGCCGAATATGTCACTTCCAAGGTTTGTCATATTGACTTTAGTATAGCTACGCTCGCAGTTTTTTCTAGGTGATGTTATTTGCATTGTTAGTAAAACAGCTTGATGATCGGTAAGCGAAGAGTTAGTAACCAATGTTATGGATTGTTTTTTTTTTTTGCTCTTTTTTCTTTGTGCTCTTTCGGGTTCAATAAATGCGGCCTTACCTGCGCTACCTCAGACAGCGATACCATATTGGAGGACGGACTGGCAGAGACCAAAGTACACAGTGCGCAGTATAGGAGTGGGTGTGCAGTCAAGTAGAATTTTCATCATGTAGATAAGTTTCCTGATTCTGCCGGATAGTGTGTGTATTTGCGGTTTAAAGGATAAGTTCTCATCTAAAGTAATTCCTAAATATTTCATGGATTGTATCAATTAAAGTGCACGAACAGCCCGCAGGTCGAGGGTTAGAGTTATGGGAGCAAGTATGGAGTGTGAGGGTGAGGTTTTGCGGGGGTCTTGATGTCTAAATTTTTTTATAAAAAGTAATGATCTTAGTCTTTGTAACGTTTAAGGTTAGTAAATTCCTATCAAGAACTTTAGTAATTATGAGTAGTTCTTCTTCGGCAATGCTGTACACCTGGTACCAATTTTCACCATGAAATATGATCGCTGTATCATCTGCGTAAGCTATTATTTCAGCGCCGGGAAGAGAAGTATTTAAGATATCATTCATATAAAGTAAAAAAAGCGTCGGACCAAGTGCACTACCTTGCGGGATTCGATAGTTTATAGGGAGTATGCTGCTAGAGATATCACCGAGCTTGACAAATTGGCTTCTATTGGACAGGTACTTTTTAAGCCAATCTAGTGGAGTACCGCGTATACCTGCTGCTTCCAGCTTCTTTAAAAGGAGATCTATTGAAACAGTGTCGAAAGCTTTAGCCAGGTCTAGGAAAACGCACATAGTGTGTTCTCCTTTATCAACAGATGATGACATAGTGTTGGTTAGAAACCTAGCTGCATCTTCAGTTGACCTACCCCGCCTAAAGCCGAACTGCCTATTGGAAATTAGATTGTGTTTCTCAATAAACACAATCTAATTTCCTATAGGCAGTTGATAGTTGAATAGGCAATAGATTATATAAAATTACTACTCTTTTTTCAGACAATGATAATCTTGCTGATCTGGGTAGTTGTTCTGATCGCCGTGGTGCTGCTTTATTTCCGGCAAGTGTACTCCTCGTTCAGCCACCATGGCATCAAGCACATCAAGCCAGTCCCAGTGCTCGGCAACATGGGCAAGGTCATCTTTCGGAGAGAACACTTTGCTTATGACCTTTGTAATTTATACAACAGCTTCCCGGACGAAAGGTTAGAATTGGAAATCAAACTTCTTCATATCATGAACTAGTTACAAGACTACAAATATTAGCATCGTTAGATGTAAATAAAGTTTTTCCAATAAACTAGGGTAGCCATGGTTACCTTGGAGCTTTCACGTGAAAAGACAACGGAAGCATTGAATTGTAAGCATCTATCGTCGGCAGAACCATTATAATCAATTCGTGTCCACCATACTCAGGGGCTCGTGGCTTAAGAATAGCAGCCACTTGGTTCACAGCAAAGCTCATTTATTGCCGTTAGCAACATCCTTGCGAATTAACTTTTACGAGGAATTTAAACTGTTGCAATCCGATGCGGTTCTTATCAAATAGTTCTCTAAAACAACTATAAATTATCCAAACAATAAAAACTTAATTGAATTCCATTCCATAATAAATGCAAATCGTGAAATGAACTATAGCAAAACATTGTTTCTCAGGTTCGTGGGAAGGTTTGAATTCGTTAACGAGATGATAATACTCAGAGACATTGAGCTGGTCAAGAAGATCACTGTCAAAGACTTTGATTACTTCGTCGATCACCGCAACTTCGGAACTGACTCCTTCTTTAGCAGAACTCTGTTCTTGTTACAAGGTAAATTATTGTTCGTGCTTTTATTATCTTACCAGCAACCTGAAATGGAAACAACATATTGCTTCAACTGTAGCTCGTGTACGAAAACTTATATATATATTTAAAAAGCTCAGAGGCGCTGCCGACTTTAACTGTTTAATAACCGTCTATTTTGCTCTCGCTCAGTCTGTTCTTGGGTATTGCCAAACGGTCTGGGGTGGTGCCGGTAAAACAGTGATGCTACGTGTCGAACGAGCGCAGAGAGCTGTCCTGAAGGTGCTGGCAATGAAACCAATCCGATATTCGACATCCTCTCTGTATACCCTCTGCCAGGTCCTTACCGTCAGACAACTATTCATACTTCAAACTGTTCTTCGCAAACACAGCCAACTTATCTTTGACCCAAAATGCTGTTCTACACGCCGCCCAAATAGGATTTGTAGCACTGAGTCTCGTAGAACCGTTGCTGCAAGTCGACATTACAAACATATAAGTTCAAAAATATATAACACATTAAACAAAAGCTTACACATTTACCCATTAACCAAGACCAAATGCAAAATGAAGCTTGAGTCCTGGTTAAAGTCACAAAATTACGATGATACAGAGAAACTCGTGGAAGTGTAAAACACGTATCTTACCCTCGCACTTACCCCAACTAAGCCTCACACAGCACACATGCCACAAACACCACACATGCCACAAACACCACAAGCACCCCATGCACACCTCATTAGCTCACCGTCAAAATACATCCCAAATGTTATGTTTCCTGTACTGTTTATTTTTTTATTTTATCTTATATTTTGTTTTAATTAAAAATTAATCTATATTAATTACCTCTTAAGAACTTTTAGCATGGAACATCTTTCCATTCTGTATTTGGGAAAGGGCGTTGTTAGCTGCGCCACAGTTTATACTTTTGCAGCTACCATCGTTTTACTTGTTGTACCTAGTCTTATGTTTTTGTTCCGAAATAAACTTTTATTATTATTAATTATTAATATTTCACAAGAGCTTCTTTGAATTAATTTATTTTGAATCTCCCACAGGTCAAGAATGGAAAGACATGCGTTCCACATTGAGTCCAGCGTTCACAAGTTCTAAGATACGTCTGATGGTGCCTTTCATGGTGGAAGTCGGTGATCAGATGATTCGGGCACTCAAGGGAAAGATTGAGGCTTCGGGAGGTACATTTATCTAAACTGTATATTTTAAAGCATAAAACTTTAGGGATAGACACTTTGCAAGATCAAATAGATCAGATAGATAGAGTATGTTTTATAAAATATTTTTTTGTTTAGATGGCTACATAGACGTTGATTGCAAAGACCTAACAACACGATACTCTAACGATGTGATAGCTTCGTGCGCTTTTGGTCTGAAGGTAGACTCTCACACTGATCAAAACAACGAATTCTACGCGATGGGCAAGAACGCTACTAATTTCAAATTCCGTCAGCTATTATTGTTTCTCTTTCAAATGAATGCCCCTAAACTTATGAAGGTGAGTTTGAGTCTAATTTCTTCCAACAAGAATATTATGATGTAATCAATTCTACAAAGTAACAGCGACCCCTTGCGAATCCGTCAAACAAGCATTCAGTACATCAAAAAAATTGAGTCTACGCAAAAGTTTTTGCTGTGCAATGGCGGTGAAATTTCACGCCGATGCATTCAATAGTACGGGGTGTAAAATATGCACAATTATCTACACTAATAGTTGACTCGCCAACACGCCACCGCACAGGCCGACAGTTCGACAACGACTGCCCGTCCCACTTTTTTTTTTTTTTTTTTTTATGATATGATACGTCATAATGGGGCGGATCACCGCGGTATAAAGGCGCAACTTGCACTTAAGTGACAACTTGCTTTTTGCCGAAATCATGAAATGAAGCCTACCCATAGCAAAGGCAGCTCGGTCACGAGCTGCTTTGATGTGCGCCGCGAAAGACAGGTGGTTGTCAAGTAAGACTCCTAAGTACTTGGCTTGCTTCTCCCAAGGGATAGGCTTACCATACATAGTGATCGGGCTGAGCCCGCCCCACTACTCGGACCGGTATTTATAAACGTGCGACGTGCGCGCCCGAGGCAACGTCACAGTACTGTAATCGGTTTGTAGTGCGATATAATGATATCTACATACACTACATCCCTTCCTTGTTTTAACAAGTTTTATGTAACCCAAACCATCAGACATTGAGCATCTCTGGCATAACAAAATCACAGCACAATAATATTTAGTAAATCATTATACTATGATTTAGTTTAAAGTTTCCTTTTACCCTTCCTCTTCTTCTATTTCATTTTCTGATTCATTTATATCTTCTCCTATGTTAATTTATTTATTTTGGTCACTTATAACTTCCCATTGGCCTTCAACTTTCTTCAAATGAACTACATTTCTTCGTGATATCTTCCCTGTTATATCGTTTCGAACACTTATATCTCCACCTTTACTCTTTTCTACAGTATGGGAAGTTGGGTCATAATATAGGCTAAGTTTATCTTTGACCCTATTCTTAACGTAAACTTTATCCCCAGGCACTAGTTGACATTCACGAGCTCTTCTTTTCTTATCTGTATATTCTTTCCCAGTTTCTTTCTTTTTTTGGTCTCTGTCTCTAACATCTGAATCTTCTGGTTTATGTGTATGTGTGATGTCTCCTGCCATAGGTATATTGTCACGGTATTGCAGTTTGAAAAATAATTCTGTAGGAGTTTTACCTGTAACACTATGCGGGGTACTGTTATACATAGCCAAATACTGTAACAAAGCTTCTTGCCAGTTTTTTCGCTCAAATTGGCAGTTTTTTTTCCGCCTTAGAATGTCTCGGTTCTGACGTTCCACTTCTCCGTTCTGTTGAGGCCACTATGGTATCGTATTATGCAAAACTATATTCCTTTCAGTACAGAATTTTTTTGAAGTCCTCGCTGCAGAACTGTCTGCCATTATCAGCTGTTATCGTCATCGGGTTACCAAGTCTGCAAAAATCTCTTTTAGAGATTTTATTATGTCGCCACTGGTAATATTACGACAAATCTTTACCTCCTTGTATCGACTGAAATAATCAACGATTACTAATATGTAATCGCTGCGTGGTAAAGGGCCCAACAAATCAATACAAGTATCTACCCAAGGTTCACATGGTAATGCCCGTCGTTTCAATGGGTTTGGAGGTTTTGGAGCTGATACTAATGTACAGCCTTTGCAGCATTTGACCAAATTCTCAGTTTCCTTGTCATGTCTTGGCCACCATACTGTGGTTCTAAGTCTCGCCTTCATTAGGACTATTCCTGGTTGTTCTTCGTGAGCAGCTGTCAGAACCTGACTGCGCAATGTTTTTGGAATAACAATTCTAGTGCCTCTCAATAAAACTCCGTCGTAAAAGCATAATTCGTTTTGGAAGATTTTGTAATTTTGTACCTCTTCATTCCATTTGTTGTTATAAAGGCCTTCACTTACTTTTAATATTTCCTTGTCTTGCTTTGATGCCTCCATAATTTCTTTCAGTGAAACTGCTATTGGCATGCTTCCTTCAACAACTTGGTGTCAACAATCTTGATAAACTATCTGCTATATTTTCTTTGCCAGGCTTGTATATTACTTTAAATGCATATGCTTGAAGGCGTAGTATCCACCTTTCTATCCTTGCACATGGTTTTGATTTAGGACCGAATATAACCTCTAGTGGTTTATGGTCGGTCACCTATTCAAACTCTTTTCCAAACAGAAAAACATAAAAATGTTCCACAGCCCAGACCAGAGCTAAGGCATCTTTTTCTGTCTGGCAATATCGCCTTTCAGTCTGTTTGTGTCCGGTGACCATACGCAATAATGCGAGGTTCATGATCATTAATTTGAACTAATACTGCTCCTAGTCCTAACGGACTAGCATCTGCTATTACTATAGTCCGATCTTTGACGTCATAGTATCCTAGAGTAGGAATATTAGGGCCAATTTTAATTCGTTAAATGCAAATTCCTGTTTACTGTCCCAAAGACTTTTTAATTCTGTGGTTTTGGTCTGTTTCTTGTTATGCAGTTCTTTTAATGGTTTTGTAGTTGTGGCCAAATTAGGGATCCATTTCCAACATAGTTGATTAATCCCAAGAAGCTCTGAAGCTCACCTATATTCATAGGTGGACGAAATTCTTGACTAGTTGTCACGTACTTATCTAATGATTTTACACCTCTGTGATAATTCGTGTCCTAAAAATTGAACCTTTTCTTCCATGAAAATGCACTTGTCCTTTCTCAGTACCACATTATTTTCTTCTAGAGTTTTAATTACTGATTCTTATCTTCGATCATGTTCTTCAAATCTTTTCCATATACCAAAATGTCATCTATAAAATTAATAGTGCCATTACATCCCTCCCAATAACATTCGTTCTAGGGTTTTTTGAAAAATTTCCGGGGCACAGGATATTCCAAACATTAGCCTTTTGTATCTGAACAGGCCTTTACTTGTAATAAAGGTTGTAATGTGTCGAGAGTCGGGATGTAATTCAATCTGGTGAAACGCATCTTTTATGTCCAGTTTTGAAAAGTACTTCGCACTTTAAATTTTTAGAAGCTGGTCCATATTGGGCAATGGGTGATTTTCAGGTAGAATTGCTTTATTGGCCCGCCTCATATCTACGCAAATGCGAACATCTCCAGTTTTTTTCAAAACCGGCACTATTGGTGATACCCATCTTGAGGATCCTTGAACTTCCTCAATAATGTCTTTCTCCAACAGTTCTTTTATTTTATTTCAACTTTTTCTTCCAGTGGTATGGGGATCCTTCTTAATGGTTGAGAAACTGGTTGTACTTTCTCATCGATTGGTACCTCCACTAAAACATCCTTGAATTTGGGAAACTGTCTTAGTTTCCATTTGGTCGATTTCTAATCCAATTTTAAGAAAACCATAGCCATGGCAGTTTTTCCCAAGCAGATCTCTGGTTCCATCAGCGATGACGTAAAAAGTTGCATTTTCTGATCTACCAGCGATTTTTATATTTGCATCAAATGATCCTTTTAGGTCAAGGGCTTCTTACTTCCATAACCATAAAAAGTCTTATTGCAACTGTTTGGTTACGTTACCTTATTTTGTTTCATATTGTCCCAGGTTTTGTTTGTGATCAAGTTGCATTTACACCCAGAGTCTACTAACATTTTAACCTTCATTCCGCCAATATGGCAATCTAATACACTGTCATCATCGATTTTGAACACATATTGTATGTCTTCGGGCTCTGTTTGATCTATCTGGTTTGTGTCGTTTCTTTTGTTATCTCTTTTCATTTTTTAATATTTTTTTTTCATTTTATTTGTTGTTGTTTCCCTCATATTTCCTTTTATTCGTTCTGTCTCGTGTCATTGTCCTGCAGAATTGTCCAAAATGTCCCTTAGGCCCACATTTGTGGCAATCTTTTTCTTTTGCTGGGCATTTGCTGTCTTGAGACGTGTATCCTGAGCTCCCACATCTTCCACATTCTGTGTTTCTTTTCCACTTCTTATCTTGTTTTCCTGTTATTCACTCTGTTTATGTTTTCAGTTGATGTGCTGCTTTCTCCGAATTCTTCTATTTGTCGACTTACAGATTCGAGTCTTTGCTTCGACAATTGTATTTGTTAGTGTTATTGCGTCTCCTGTTTGTATAATTCTCTTTCTAAGCTCTTTAGAGGAACACTTTTCTGTAATTTGATCGATTATATGATCGTCTTTGTCCTTAAACTGACATTTGTCAGCTTATTGCCAAAGCCGTACTAGGAATTTTTCAAAATTTTCATTTGCCTCTTGTTTTATCAATCTAAAAAGGTGACGTTCATAGATCTTACTTTGTTTAGATAGAAAGTATGCGTCGAGTTTGGTTATAGCCACTCCGAAGACATCCACTTCTTCTGCTGGTGATACATTTGCATCTGGTATATTATAGAATATTTCCTGTAATTCTAGTACCAAAATGTAGCAGCGAAGCACGTTTCTTAGCACTACTCTCAATTCCAGCAGCTTCCAGGTAGATCAATAGTGCCCGCTTCCAGCGTTCCCGTCTCAAAGTCAAAGTCAAAGTATTTATTAGTGTGATTTTTGGTGATACATTAGGTCTTATAGTTAGGTTGTGGTAACTCAAAAAACTACCCATTCGGGCATACACTATTCTACAATATAAGAATTTAAAATCCATGCTACATACAAATTAACAATAAAACAATATTTATAGGCAATTAAATTCAATCAATTATATAAATACTCAGAATACAAATATGTCAAGTTTTAGAATTTGCAAGCATAGATACATAATTATAGACAATTAAATTCAATTTATAAACAGTCAATTCTTACAGTAAACATTTAGAATACAATTAATTATTATAAAAATATTCAGAATACAATTAAGTTTTTGAATTTGTAAGCATAAAAACATAAATGTGAACTTTTTACAATTTGTCAAGGAGAAATTCGTCAATGGTATAGTAGCATTTTTCAATTAAGAACATATTTAGTTTCCGTTTAAATTGAATCAGGTTTAAATCTTTAATTTCATTTGGTATTTTATTAAATATTTTCGGAGCCATGCAGAGAATGCTTTTGTGCATAAGGGCGGTCTTCGAAGCTCTTAGACATAATTCGTGTCGATATTCTGGTCTTCTCGACCTATAGCGTTGCTCTGAAGCTTTTTTAAACAGTTCGCTATTTTTCTTGACAAACAATGCAGTCTCGTATATGTAAAGACAAGGTAAAGTTAATATTTTCAGTGATTTAAAATGCGGTTTACAACTCTCCGTTGGTTTAAGATTACACATCGATCTTATGCATCTCTTCTGTGCTTTAAAAATATTATTTTTTTCGCAGGAATTTGCCCAAAAGATTACTCCGTAACGTAATATGGAATCTACATAGCCATAATATGCAGCTATAACAGCTGCCTGATTAACAATTTTACTAAGTTTATATAGAGCAAAGGCGAACCTACTTAATTTTGTTATAAGAGTTGATGCATGATCTTTCCAAGTCAGTTTAGAGTCAATTGTCAAGCCTAGAAATTTTATATACTCTACTTCTTCAATTTTGTGATCGTCAAAAGTTATATTTATGTCAGGGGTGGTCACTCTTTGTCTAAACTGCATAGTTTTAGTTTTATTTAGATTTAATTTTAAATTATTATGTTCAAGCCAGTCAATTGATTGTTGCAATGCATCTTTGATGTCATATTCATAGGTTCTATGTTCATTATGTTTCACAATTACCGTGCTATCATCAGCAAAAAGAACCATAGGAAAAGCGACATGTTTTGGAAAGTCATTTATATAAGCTAAAAACAACGGTGGACCAAGTACGCTGCCCTGTGGTACGCCAAAAGTAATTTTACGTTTCCCTGAAATATACTTAAGTTCTTGTTTATGCTTTTTAGAAATCCGTCTTATTTCCGTACACTGCGTTCTATTGTCTAAATAGGATTTGACGAGAGAAAGTGCATTGCCCCTTATTCCGTACGCACTAAGTTTCTGCAATAGTATATTATGATCAACTAGATCGAAAGCTTTCGTCATGTCCATAAATATAGCGCTAATGGGAATTCTTTCATCGATATTTGTCATTATAATATTAAGGAAATCATAGATAGCCATATTTATGGATTTGTTTTTCTGAAACCCTTCTGTTCCTGAACCAAGATGTTGTGTTTCGTGAAAAATGACCACATACGGTGATAAATAGCCTTTTCAAATATTTTTGATATTACTGGTATTAGGGCAATGGGTCTGTAGTTGTTAATATCAGTTTTGTCATGCTTTTTAAATAAGGGCTTAATTATAGTCGGTTTTAGTTTATCAGGATAAATTCCAGAGCAGATACTAACATTAATGATGTGGCAAATGGGGCCAGATATTACATCGGAAACAAATTTGATTACTCTCGTTGAGATTTCATCATAACCTACGCTAACTTTGTTTTTTAGATCCTGTATTATTCGATATACTTCATTAGGTGTAGTCGGGGCCATGAACATTGATTCACAACATGTATTCTCATAGCTTGCAGATCTTGAGGCATTCGAAAGTAATTCTACTTGATTCACAAAGTGATCGTTAAATGCGTTCGCTATGTCACTGGGGTTTGTAATTGTAATCCCGTTATTTTGTATTTCAGTTATATGTTCGTAGGGAGGGCAATACTTATTTTCATTTATGATCTTCCATGTATCTTTTGATTTATTTGTTGATGTCATTATTTTATGGTTATTTTTTACCTTTTGTGTCAATTTTATTATTTTCTTAAGTCTTTGTGAGTATTTTTTAAGTTTAGCTAGGTTATTACTATTAGGTTTTACTCGTAGTTGCCAAAGAAGTTGCCTTTTATTTTTGCTACATCGTCTTATACCGGGTGTTAACCAATTCGGATTCCTTTTTAACTTTATTGTTTTGTTTATTAAGGGGAAACATAAATCATAAAATAGCTGGAATACTTCCATAAAACAATCGTACGCAACATTAGGATCATCAACTCGATAAACATCACAAAACGATATAGGAATTAAACATGATCTAAATTTCATTAGGTTATCGTAACTGTAATCACGCGCTGTAATTCTCCAATTGTTTATTGAACAGGTCTTTTTTACGGGGATCTTTAAGATTTGGGCAGTGTGATCTGACATGTTAAGGTCAATAATATGGTGGACACATTTTTGCGTAAAATTGTGCGCAAAATTATCTATACATGTGTTGCTTTGTAACCTAGTGGGCTGGTCAATTTGCAATTTTAGATTATAGCTTAATAGGTAGTTGGTAAACTCAAGGGACGTTCTGTTTTTTTTCAATATATTAATGTTAAAGTCACCACATATAATGACTTTCTTGCGCGCTTTGTAACAAATCTTGGGTAACAAAATATTTAATTTTGAGTAAAAAGTATCAAGATTATTTGATTTAGGTATTCTGTAAATACATACAATGATGATGTTATGTTGTGTTAATTCGATTGCGCAGCATTCGAAAACTCCCTGAATGGAGAGTTTCTTGACATCTTCAAGCTCTTTAAATTGATGGTCGTTTGTTATTAATATGCATGCTCCTCCTCTTTTTGTATTTCTAGAGTAGCATGCTGCCAATTTATAATTAGGTATAGTGAGAAAGTCTTCATATCCAGTTTCCATGAAGTGTTCGGTCACACAGATAACGTCTATGCGGTATTGAAGATCAAGTAGATGCAAGAGTAATTGGTCTGCCTTATTTATCAATCCTGCGATGTTTTGATGAATTATGGACAAATGATCATAGAAAAAAATGGTTTGATATGTTTTCAAATGTGTCCTTCGTGTCAGTATTGGTACTATTTTCCTTTTGGATTTCACACATAGTCTTTTTAAGATTCATAAACACGTTTTTCATGCCTGTGTCGTTTAGGAGACCTTGTCGACCCGAAAACATTGTGTTATCATAACATAAATCAGCGTTTGAGTCCAGTAAATAAGCATATTCATATGTTGTGTTATGCAGATACAAAAGATTATTAAACATTTTAATCCGTGAGTTGTATATTGTTGTATAATCACCACATTGTCTGTAGGTTGGGAGACATATAATTATATTGGTATGGCTGAGTTTTTCGATGGTACCTTTTATATGGTAGATTAGATCGTGATAGTTTTTAGTTATTAAGAAGTCTCTTTCTCCTATTAATAGGACACAATAATCGGTTTTATTATAATGTTTGATTTTATTTTCTATGCCTAGTAGGAGTTGTTCAATGTTAGCATTTGGATACGAGTAGTGGCAGAAGTCATAATCAGTAGCAAAAGTATCTTCGATGATGCTGCAAAGTCCATTTCCGTTCCTACTGTTGAAGGTTCACCCTCACAATCAAATTTCTCTAACGTGAGTTGAGAACTCATGTTATTAATAAATTACCTGGAACCATTATATAAAGGGTTTGCACTAATCTGCCCAGTTAAAATATTTGGCAATTTAATGACCAGTATGTACATCCAAAGTACCACTACTGTTGACCAAATTTTCTTTGATGGTTTGTCAATTTAATGACCAGTAGGTATATTCTCCTGCTGTTAGTCATTCTCCGATGACTTGTCAATTTAATGACCAGTAGGTATATTCTCCTGCTGTTAGTCATTATCTGATGACTTGTCAATTTAATGACCAGTAGGTATATTCTCCTGCTGTTAGTCATTCTCTGATGACTTGTCAATTTAATGACCAGTAGGTATATTCTCCTGCCGTTAGTCATTCTCTGATGACTTGTCAATTTAATGACCAGTAGGTATATTATACTGCTATTACCGTCATTCTCTGATGACTTGTCAATTTAATGACCAGTAGATATATTCTACTGCTATTTGATTTACTAATCATGTAGCACAAATCAAATAAATAAACAGGAGGTCCCAGATTCGACTCCCAGGTCAGGCAGTGTCACTGAGTTTCTCCATAAGGAACCTCCCTGGCGTCCGGTTAATGGTAACAGGCATGCTCAACGTAATTGGTGAAACGTGGTTGCATCACACATCTCTGATTACCCCCTTGGGGAACACTAGCGTGATGTTATGTTGCAAAACAATACATTAACGAACCACTTTTTGTTTCAGCCTTCACAAAATTATTTATATACAGTTAATAAGTCCAATGAAAGATTCTCATGTATTAATATTTTAAATATTTCTTTCCGAAATACAATTAATTATCTAACTGTAGGAGACTACTTTTTCTTTTTTTTTTTTTTAAATATAAAACTTACGGTTTTCTCCTCGTCGCCAATGTAAAATATGCACAATTATCTACACTAATAGTTGACTCGCCAACACGCCACCGCACAGGCCGACAGTTCGACAACGACTGCCCGCCCCACTACTCGGACCGGTATTTATAAACGTGCGACGTGCGCGCCCGAGGCAACGTCACAGTACTGTAATCGGTTTGTAGTGCGATATAATGATATCTACATACACTACACGGGGGTCGTGGAGGTATTTAAAGTAAAGTTATAACATTAAACAATTTAAAAAAAAGCTGGCGAAAATGTCGCCTTTGACCCCCAATATCCCCGTAATTAGAAGGTTCTCAGGTACAGTATAGATTTCTAGAGCAAAAAAAATATCCCAATGACGGGGAAAATAAACGCCTTTTGGCTTCGTGAAGCCAATCTTCCACCTATTATATTATGTAGAGTACTCATTTTACAAATTAACTAGCTGCCCGGACAGACTTCGTTCTGTCAAAAGTTAATGTAATGCACTTTTCCTATCTACCCTACTCTACCTACCTACCTACCCTACCCTACCTACCTACCTACCCACCCTACCCTACCTACCCTACCCTACCCTACCTACCTACCCTACCCTACCCTACCCTACCTACCTACCCTACCCTACCTTTCTCACATTTTAATCCTCCCTGGACTACGACAAACATTTCAAAACCAAAATCAGCCAAATCGGTCCAGCCGTTCTCGAGTTATAAAATTACAACGAAAAGTGGCCTTGATTTTTATATAATAATACTTAATACTATATATAATATTATAAAGAGGAAATATTTGATTGTTTGTTTGTTTGTTTGTTTGCATTGAATAGGCTCCGAAACTACTGAACCGATTTGAAAAATTCTTTCACTGTTGGGAAGCTACACTATCCGCGGGTGACATAGGCTATATTATATTTTCAAAAAAATTAGGGATCCTTACTAAAACTGCAATTATGTAACCCAAGGTGTATAAAAATTACCTAAAATATTCTTTACATCGCGTGCGCTGCGAAAACTATTGATGATAGAATAAAATAATGTATTACGACTTTGCAGAACACATCATTATTTACAAAAAGTGTCGCGACAGCATATGTCTAACTATTATATTTATGCCACAATAAGTGTTCTTTTATTTAAAAAATATATATTTTAATGCCGCCGTTAGAAAAGACTCTGTATTTGTATCTTGGTATTAATCCTTATCAAAATAAATTAATTCATATTCAAGACTGCTTCAATACCTTTATATAACTTTTTGAATTATTCAATTCGGTCGTTCCATTCGAAAGATATCAAGAGTTTAAAAATGTAAGTATTAGAAAAAAGTTGCGTGGTCGCCGCTCACCCTGCTCAGCTAGCTAGGCATCACCTTATACGATGTAGGCGTCACTGGGGTACGGGCCTTACATTATCATCATCATTTCAGCCAAATGACGTCCACGGCTAGACATAGGCCTCCCCAAAGAAGGGGGTGTTTTGTCATAATCGCCACGCTTGGCAGGCGTGTTGGCGATCGCAGTACGGTTGTTACAAAAGTACAGAGAACGCTGCTGCCCATTCTCTGGCAAGTCCCATAGTCGCCTCTTACGACACCCACGGGAAGATATAGGATGGTGCTATTCTATGCGTCCGACACCATACAGAACCCGACACCATACAGAATTTCACACCACAGAGATTTTTTTTTGTTACCTGACGCAAATAGAAGGGTTTTTTATGTTTGTGTATTGTTAAATACCCGTGCGAAGCCGGGGCGGGCTGCTAGTAATAATATATAGATAGGATGGAGTTTCTTGCCCATTATTCTCCATAGAGATCTACGCTTTGCAATGGGTAACTACAGTTCTTTCACAGTTATTATGTCTTGTGACTGGGACTGTAGCTTTATTTTTATTGTTGTTCGAATATTCAAAAGTGCCTGAAATTGGCCTACGTGAAATAAATGATTTTGATTTGATTTGAGTATTAAAATTATCAAAATGCATTACAGCTTCTTAAATGGGACGTTATAAATAATGCAGTCAAGAACTTCTTTACAAACCTAGTACTGGAAACAATGAAGGACCGTGAAATGCGTCACATCATCAGACCTGACATGATCCACCTGCTTATGGAAGCCAAGAAAGGTGCTGTTTAAACAATAACAAATTTTGAAAAAAAAAAGTGTGATCCACTTTTTAGCTGCTGATGTGTTCAAATTATAATGTAAGAAATGCGTGTTATTTTAGGTAAACTGTCACACGAAGACGTTAAGTCCAATGACGAAGCTGCTGGATTTGCCACTGTTGAAGAATCTTCCGTAGGAAGAAAGGAAATAGCTCGAGGTGCTGATAAACAGTAAAGTTTAAAAAAACAAAAACATTTAATACGAAGTTCGACTGAATTAATTATGTTGTATTTTGCAGAATGGAAAGATGGTGATCTTGTCGCTCAAGCCTTCTTGTTCTTTGTTGCTGGCTTCGAAACAATTTCGTCTAGCATGTCTTTCTTGTTGTACGAGCTGGCAGTAAACCCTGACGTACAGGAGCGCTTGGCACAAGAGATCAGAGAGCAGAATGCAAAGAATGGCGGAAAGTTCGACTTTAATTCAATACAGAACATGACGTATTTGGACATGGTGGTTTCGGGTAAGATTATATTACATTTTTAGAATTCTGAATTAGAACCCATTTAGGTTCTTCCTGTCCGTCCGTATGTCACATTCAATTTACTTCGAGGCTGTTGGCCCAACACACAGTTGAAATTTAAAGAACTTCTATAAACCGCAACACAAATAAAATAAGTTTCAATTTACATGTGCAGGGGCGTAGAAAATATTGTCATTTTATTATGCTAGTCCGCAATTGTAAAATATTAAATGTGTGTTTTGTTGCAGAGGTATTGAGGCTGTGGCCACCAGTTGTTGGTATGGACAGAGTATGCAATAAAGATTACAACATGGGAAAACCAAATGACGCTGTCGAAAAAGATTTCATTGTAAGTTTAATGTTCAAGTTTAATTCAAAATCAGATTTTAAACAACTATGGCAAAAGGCTCAAAGGCCTTATTACATGAGCATAACTGGCAAAATGTGCGACTACCATATCTTTGGCCTAACCCTTCATCCGTAACGTTATAGTTATTATGCTATATTTTGCAATGTTCAAGTGTAGCTGCTGTATTCTTTTAATGTTACAGTTGCGCAAAGGCTCGGTAGTTGTGGTACCGACTTTCGCCCTACACCGCGACCCTAAGTATTTCCCTGACCCTGAGAAGTTTGATCCTGAACGTTTTTCCGAAGAAAATAAACATAAAATCAATCCACTCGCATACATGCCTTTCGGATTAGGACCTAGGAATTGCATAGGTGAGATCAGATATCAGGTCTTTGAATCATTAAAAAAAACTTTTCCATCAATTAAATTGTTTTTTTATTTTTATTAAAAGGATCGAGATTTGCTCTCTGCGAGGTGAAAGTGATGGCTTACCAGCTTCTTCGGCAGATGGAACTGTCTCCTTGCGAGAAGACCTGCATCCCCGCCAAGTTGTCTACTGACACTTTGAACATCAAACTGCAAGGAGGACATTGGCTTAGGTTTAGAATGAGGCAGTCGTAAAATTTTGTATTTTTTCGTTAATGCTTGCTTAATGTATTATTTGTGATAATATTATATAAAAATGCAATGTATTTGAATAAAGACACATATTACACTGCCGAGCAATGAAAAAGTTCCACCCACAAAATGCCGACAAACACCTTAATATCTCCTAAGGCATAGAACCTAGCTTCATAAATTAGAAAGTATAATGAAATCTATTTTACTATGCAAACTTAAACTCTTTTTAATACTGGTCTTTTTGAAGCCATGGATAAAAAAGTAGAAAAACAAATTTTGGGGTTTGAAAATTTCAGAATACATTTGTTTCGTTTTTTGTTTTGCTTTTGATTTCATCCTTGTTTTCGCCATTGTGAAAGAACTCTTAAATTGTAAAGTTTTACGGCTCTCGTACCCATAAATCATGCCTCTATCACCAGAGGATTGTACGAGAATCATCACTATGGTGGAATTGGGGACCAGCCAAAGAAATACGGCCACAATAATGGGCGTGACAAATACTACTGTCCGACGAGTGATCCAAAGGTTTAGGGAGACTGGATTAAACTTGAAAAAACCAGGTACTGGCAAGCCAAGGTGCACAACAGTCCGAGAAGATCGCTTCATTGCGGCTGCCATGTTAAGAAATCGACATCAGACGGGAGTTGCGATTCAACAACAACTTCTGCAAGTTCGAAGGGAGCCAATAAGCGAGTGGACAGTCAGAAGACGTCTTACCGAAAGAAGATTGAAGCCTTACAGGCCAGCAAATGGCCCAAAACTGGAACGGCATCATAAAGTTGCCCGATTGCGATACGCCCGCGAACATACAGAATGAGGTGAGGACGAATGGGGCAGAGTGATGTTCTCTGATGAGTCAAGATTTATGCTGTACAATCATGATGGGAGGAAAAGAGTATACCGACGACCAGGAGAACATTTTGCACAAGCATGTTTTGAAGAAAAAGTGTCACACGGCGGATGTACCGTTCACGTGTGGGCTGGTATTTCTGCAGAGGGCCGAACAGCGTTAGTTCCAATCGAGAACGGGAACCAAACTGCTGTGAGATACATCAATGAGATTCTCAATGAACATGCTGGTCCGTTTTTGGCCAGTATGGGCGACAATGCAGTGTTCATGCATGATAATGCACTGGCCCACACTGCTCAAGTTGTAAATGAGTATCTTCAGGATGTAGGAATACACAAAATGGAGTGGCCAGCAAGGAGCCCCGATTTGAATCCTATTGAGCATGCTTGGGACGAGCTTGACAGACGTGTGAGAAAATGAGTTCCACCTCCAATTTCTCTTCGTGACTTGAATTACGCGCTCATCGAAGAATGGGATAACATTGCTCAGCATATGCTGAGGAATCTGGTATTCACCATACCAAATCGCGTAGAAGCTGCATTGGGAGCACATGGAGGAAACACCAAATACTGAGTTATCAAAACCTACGTTTACACCTAAAAAAAACCTTCTTAGAGATTTGGTTTTATTTGCCAAATGGCCCCAATTTTTTAAAACATTTAATTAAAAATTTGAACACAATATTTACGTTTTTAGTTGGTAATATCCTGATGCGCTATTAAATGCAATGCAATGCAATATTGCAGACGGCGTCATTAAGCTAGCCTTTCTCGTTTAGGAGTAATTTGGTGCTATGTCACTGGAACTTTTTCATTGCTCGCGAGTGTATTATAATGCCAGTAATATACCTTTTTTTAAAGAATAGCACCATCCCATATCTTCCCGTGGGTGTCGTAAGAGGCGACTAAGGGACTTGCCAGAGAATGGGCAGCAGCGTTCTCTATGCTTTTGGAACAACCGTACTGCGATCGCCAACCCGCCTGCCAAGCGTGGCGATTATGGCAAAACCCCCCTTATGTCAATGTGGCGGTGGGGGAGGCCTATGTCCAGCAGTGAACGTCTTTCGGCTGAAATGATGAAGATACCTTTTGCATTGTATTTCCCCATTCAAACTCTGTTGGCTACAAAACAGAAATTAACTAGAGAATATTGATTGTCTTCTTAAGGCCTTACTTTTTCAAATACCACGGTGGTTTCCTTACCATGCTTTCCTTTACATTATCCAGAGCATTAAGTAATCAATTTAAGGATGTGCAAAAAACATCATCTGCCTAGCCTTTTCCCTAACTGCACCATTATTTTACACGATGCGACGGTCTATTCCGATGGGATGTCGCTCCAAGTAAAATACTAACCTAAAAAAAACAAACATGCATCTTCAAAATAATTATTGTCTGTTCAACAATAAAGTACCGGTCCTGGTCCTATTTTAGATTCAAAAACACAAATATAATTATTCAAGTTCAATACTTGTATTGTGTTCGTCCGTCGCGCATCGAAGTGTTTTATTATAGTGACACTGTTAGTGCATAAGATGATGCTCTGACCAGTATTCTATACATAAACATATACTTTTATCTCGTCTTCTCCTAGACTACATTGTTTATAGAAAAGAATCCGGTGATCCCTCGAACTACTTCAATCCATTACGAACCTATGATAGTACCTTGACGTTCACCAAACAACATTTCCTAACAACAAAACATCGGGAGTGTTTAATAAGTCTAAAGGCTCTTACCCGCCGTATCGGAATTACTTATGATATGTGGCACCAGATTTAATTAGATTAAGCAAACAGACGTCGGCGATCCGTCAACGTCTTGTTACGCGCCACCTTCCTTGACAACTACTCAAGTCAATATGGCTACCCGCAACGACTTGACGTTCCGCCAGAGAGTATTGTAGACCGCTTCTCTCTCGTCTGTGGTAACAGTTTAGTTTGCAACGCGAATCATATGAAGCCTTTTTGCAAAGGCGCCGTCACGGCCAGACTGACATACGACCGTCCTCGGGCGTTATTGTATTCCTGGAACAAACAATGTCTAATCACCAAGACATCCGCTCTTCCATCCTGACAAACTATGACAAACATTACTCTCATCGTAACTGTAACTGTTTCAGAACAAAAGAAAGCGTGTATTCTTTCGATCACTCACGGACTAGACGGAATTTTACTCCTACCAAGAAAGCGTGTGTCCTTTCGACCACTCATGGACCGGACGACACCTTTCTCCTAAACCGAAAGCGTGTGTCCTTTCGACCACTCATGGACCGGACGACACCTTTCTCCTACAACGAAAGCGTGTGTCCTTTCGACCACTTATGGACCGGACGACACCTTTCTCTAAACAGATAACACCTGGACCGGACGGGTGTGTCCTTTCAACCAGCCGCTATCAGCTGCATGGCCCGGACGACATTATCCCTTCGACCATACCAACGTTTGGACCGGACAACTGCGTCCCTTCGACCATACCAGTGTACGGACCGGACAACAGCGTCCCTTCGACCAACGTCATCACAAAAACATCATAAACCGGGCACCGGGCACCCTTCGATCATCGTAAAGCATGAACCGGACAACAGTGACATTTCGACTAAACACACTTTCTTTTCGACTGAAACATGTGGACCACACAAGCGCTTACTCCAAACGCCAAAGAACTTTTACAAATTACGCCAGCATCTAATAATTCCTGAACTTATTGGCCGACCACCTATTTTATCAAAATATCGCCTATTTTAATGGTACGATCTCCATCGTGCATTTTAAATCATAACCTCCGATGCCAGTAAGGTTTACTGATTATGATGTCACCCATAAACCAATTAAATAAGCCATGTTTAAGCAATGAGTCAGATGACTTACTTATCGAAAAGAAAAGAAGCGGTCTCACTCGATGATGTTGTGAGGGTACCCTCTTGACGATTTGTGCTCGCAGGTTTGGACGCCTTCCCTGTTGCTTCAAAAATTCATTGGTTATGTTCCTCACTTGGCTTTACTTTCGTGGAGGGCGCGATTCTTTATCCCAATTCTGATAAAGGCTCTTACCCGCCGTATCGGAATTACTTATGATATGTGGCACCAGATTTAATTAGATTAAGCAAAGAGACGTCGGCGATCCGTCAACGTCTTGTTACGCGCCACCTTCCTTGACAACTACTCAAGTCAATATGGCTACCCGCAACGACTTGACGTTCCGCCAGAGAGTATTGTAGACCGCTTCTCTCTCGTCTGTGGTAACAGTTTAGTTTGCAACGCGAATCATATGAAGCCTTTTTGCAAAGGCGCCGTCAAGTCTTTAAATAATAAAACTAAACGTTAAAAATAAATAAAATCAGTTTTGTAATCTGATCTGCCTGTCCAGTGTATTGTAAATGCGTACAAAAATGTTTTAACTCATGGTTCGAAGCGCTCACTCAAACTCAGAGTATATTCGGCAGCGAGTTACATAACACGTTGCCTTTGGCGCAGCTTGTTTACATACAGTGATATTTTATGTGTTTACTTATCTGTGTTGGCAATTTTTTGCTGTGGTAAGTTATGGTTTTTATATAATTTAGTTAATACACAATACGTAATAATCTATATTTATGCACTGACTCATTCACATACGCCCAATCAAAATTGACCTTGCTACAGATATCAGAGAGTACTTAGGGTCAAACATAGTTTTATAATTTTGCTGTTTATTTACTGTCAAAACCTACCGGATCCTGATTTGTTGTTATTAGACGTTCGTAGCAAAAATATAGTCAGTCTCTTGCCTTTTCCAATTCATTTGGGGTCGGCGCAGCATGTCTTCTTCTTCCATACTTCTCGTTTATGCCTCATCTCATCAGACACCTCCTTTCTTGCCATATCATCCTTCACACAGTCCATCTATCTGATCCATCGTATTTTTGGTATTTTTCTACTCTTATTAATACTCAAAACTTTTCTATATTTTCCTCATTTCTCCTCATCACAAGCCCACACAACTTTTTAGTCACTGGTGCCCCTTTCAAACTTCCTATAATGTACGAGCATAGCTAAAATATAGTGAAGAACAAAATATATCTGAGTACAAAATAGATCTTTGTGCTACAATAGAACATAACCCTCTTGTCCTTGCATGGCCAGAAATAGAGCGGTTCGTCGATTGAATTTTAAATTGGGCGAATGTAATAAAACTGATGAGTAAGAGAGTATATTTATTACGGTGTGATCTTTTAATATTAAAAGATCAATATTTAGAGTACAATATTTAAATGAATACATTTTTAAATCGACGTAATTGACTCGATCAAAATTCTTATTTTTTACAGAAAATGATAATCTTTCTTGTTTGTGCAATTCTTCTGCTGGTTTTGCTGGTGCCATACCTTTGGAAAATCATGTCATTCCACCAGCATGGCATCAAGCACTTTATGCCGCTCCCACTGCTGGGAAACATGGGCAAGGTCCTCTTGCAGCAATGCCACACTGCAGATGATCTTCTTAATTTATACAAAAGCTTTCCGGGAGAAAGGTGAGATATAAAAAAATCATCTTTAACTTTCAAGGAATGATAAATCGAATCTTTAGTGATATAAATGTTGTTATAATTTTTTCAGATTCGTCGGTAGATTTGAATTCACGAACGGATTAGTAGTAATCCGAGACCTTGAGCTTGTAAAGAAGATCACTGTCAAAGACTTTGAGCACTTCCTCAATCACCGCAGTTTAGGTGAAGACTCGTTCTTCACAAGAACTTTGTTCTTTATGCAAGGTATCTAGTTTGTCTTTATAAATTATTCATGATTGTTCAAAAAAACATTTTGCTTAGACTCTGACAACTTCAAATTCTTCAAAGTATTAGAAAATTGTGGTGCAAATTAAGTATTTCCCGCAGGTCAAGAATGGAAAGACATGCGCTCCACATTGAGTCCGGCGTTCACAAGTTCTAAGATACGTCTGATGGTGCCGTTTATGGTGGAGGTCGGCGATCAGATGATACAGTCACTCAAGAATGAGATTGGGGATTCAAAAGGTAGAAATTATTTTATCACGCAGATACGTAAAGATCTCACACTTGTACGATTTGAATGTCTTTATAATATAATCATCTTTGTAAGAAGGACATTACCTGAACTAACTACTGATGTTCTTCAAAAAGTTCAGAAGCGAGGTGTACGCTACTAGCGGCCGTATATGAAATATATGAACAAAGATATGACTTTGTGCAAAGGGAGTATGTTAAGATGGTAGCAGGTGGCATTCAATAGTTTTTGCCTCCCAAGAAGAAGTTGTGTGTTTTCCTGTACATCTTCGTTATCTTTCTGATTTCAGATGATTTCATTGACATTGACTGCAAGGACCTTACCACTCGTTACGCTAACGATGTGATAGCTTCTTGCGCTTACGGCCTGAAGGTGGACTCCCATACAGACAAAGATAATAAATTCTTTGAGATGGGCAAGACTGCAACAAACTTCGATTTCCGTCAGATGCTAGTATTCTTTCTAATGATCAATGTGCCGAAACTATTGAAGGTGATTTTGAATTGGTGAATGTATATTGAATCTTAAAGCGTAATTTTGAATGTCGTACTTCCTAAAATCGAAATGAACACAGAAAAACCGACTAATGAATTGTCACGATTCTGTTCTTATACTCTCATTGACCGATAGACCGGCAATCGGATACGACTGGGGAGACATCAGCGCAGTACCAACGGCTTAACGTGCTTTCCAAGGCATGGTGTTCCAAACTTCGGGGTGCTACTGAGAAATTCACATTCACACTTTTTGCCCGACCAAGGAATGGAACCCAGGACCCCACGCTCAGTAGGGGCACCGAAGAGGCAGCCCAAAACAAAACCTATAATCCTTCGATCATTTACAGATTCTTGGTATGGAACTAATACCAGACAGCGTGAAAAATTTCTTTACCTGTTTAGTGCTGGAAACAATGAAGGACCGTAAATTGCACAACACTGTCAGACCTGACATGATTCATCTACTCTCGGAAGCCAAAAAAGGTGCCAAAAGGATTTAAATGCCTCTTCTTTTTTTTCTATCCTTTTCCATTTGCAATCGGTCGTCAGACCATAAGCGAATTTCTTCCAGATATGGCGTTGTGTTGGAGCAGCCAGTGCTGCGCCTCCCACTTATAGAAGAGTGTTCCTCTTCTGCCTATTTACCACCGCTGTCGGGTTTAAAAGTTCGGTCACTAGTGGGTTTGGGCGCATGGTTAGGCGTGCCTTGTGTTGCAATTTGTACCGCTCTATTTCAAAGTTTACGGACGGAATTTGTAGGTAGTCGTGGATTTTGTTATTCCTAGTAAACCAAGGTGCATTAATTATTGATCTTAGTATGCCCTTTTGAACCCTTTGCAGGCAGAGAATGTTGGTTTTGTTGGCTACGCCCCACAATTGGATACCATATGCCCATATTGGTTTAAGGACCGAGTTGTAGAAGAGTAGCGTGTTGTCTACAGAGAGTACCGAATTTCTGCCCATGAGCCAATACAGGTTGCGGAACTTATGGTTTATCTCCTCCCTTTTTTGTTTAATGTGATGCTTCCATGCTAGGCGCCTATTTAAATGAAAGCCAAGATATTTAACACTATCTGTGTGTGGTAAGGTATCAGGTCCAAGTCTGATGCTGCTGATAAGGAAAATTAAGTTTCGAATGATCAAGTACCTGCTTTTATTCTCTTAGGCAAAATATCTAACGATGATATCAAATCAAATGATGAAGCTGCTGGATTTGCAACTGTAGAAGAATCTGCAATTGGAAAAAAGGAGATAAATCGAGGTACTAATTAATACATTACTAAGTGTCCCAAAACTGGAACAAGAAATTCAAAATGAAGTTTGACGCAATTTTTGATTTTGTAACTTACAGTATGGGAGGACGTTGACCTGGTTGCCCAAGCATTCCTATTCTTTCTCGCTGGCTTCGAATCAGTATCGTCCAGTATGTCTTTTTTGATGTACGAGCTCGCAGTGAACCCTGATGTGCAGGAGCGACTGGCACAGGAGATCAGGGAACATGACGCTAAGAACGGCGGCAAGTTTGACTTCAATTCTATTCAAAACATGACGTATATGGATATGGTTATTTCAGGTAATATTTATTACATTTAAACAATATAAACACATGACATTGATGATTGCAAATAAGTGCAGAAATTATTTACAGAGGTTTTAAGGCTCTGGCCACCAGCAGCGTTTACGGATAGACAATGCATCAGAGATTATAATATGGGGAAACCAAACGAAGCAGCTAAAAAAGACTTTATTGTAAGTTAAGATTGTAATTTGGCTTTTCCAGGTAACTTTATTTGACAAAATCTGTAAAAAATTTGTCTCTTACAGTTGCGCAAAGGCTCAGGAGTGGTGATACCGATCTATGCTTTCCATCACGATCCTGATTTCTACCCCGCCCCTGAGAAGTTCGATCCTGAACGTTTCTCCGAAGAAAATAAACATAAGATTAATCCACTCACGTACATGCCTTTTGGTATTGGGCCTAGGAATTGTATAGGCAAGTTTCTGGTCGATACATATTAGACGTTATAATACACCTTGAAGGATTTCTAACTTAAAACTATACTTACATTGTTAACAGGGTCAAGGTTCGCTCTCTGCGAGCTGAAGGTGATGACATACCAGCTTATACGGCAGATGGAACTGTCTCCCTGCGAGAAGACCTGCATCCCCGCCAAGCTAGCGCCGGATAATTTAAACATCCGGATAAAGGGAGGACACTGGCTACGATTAAGGCTGAGGATGTAGGACTCTATGAGCTCAACATTTGTGCACAGAATTGAAGCATTTATAGAACAGCATTTATAAATAAATAAATATTCAACAGAAGATACTACTGGCACTTTTGAATGGCAAAAATACCCAGTAACAAAGCATAATAACTTGTGAAAGTACTGTAGCGGGGGATTCCAATGCATTACTATATGACTATAATGCTGACTCAATAAAGAAGCAAATAAAACCATTGGGAGAAGAAACTAACGTTATTATTCACGCTCAACCGTGTCCGGCAACGCCTTTCGAGTCCAAGCTAAATAATATTTTCATTCATGGGAGCAGGAACCACCATCCATCAGGATCAATATTACGGCAAACCTTTGAGCTTTGATTATCGGGCCGAGGTCGGTCCGGTTAATTAAATCTAGAAAGAAAGTTACAAGTTTTGTTGATCCTCTCCAAGTGCTCTCTTATTTCACCATAATGTTTTAGAAATGCCGGACATGGGACATCATTTGGACCCACAAAAGGATTCAACTCGTGTCCGATTTTCAAATCGAGCAGTGTTATTGGTTCTTTGATCAGGTATTTCTCAGTAACAGGCTGGAGTCTTAAATGGACCCGCTTTATAGCTATAGACTCGCCCGGTAGGCTCACCCTGACCAGGAGGTTCTTGCCTTGATTCCCGGGTCCGTCAAAGTGCTGTTGGCTTTTATTTATTTATTTTAACTTCATGTACAATAGTGGTAAATAGGCGGACTTGATGCCACAAGGCATTCTCTACCAGTCAATCATTGGGTTAAAAAAGACAACATTGGGGTAGGGTGGGGAATGATGAATGATTTTTTACCCTTATGATAGGGTATTGTGGTAGTGTATTGGGGTGGGGTAAGGGTGTGTAGGAGTGTGGGTGGGTTTCCATCAAGAATTCCTCAGTAGCAGCCACGATGTCTGGATTTGTGCCCTGATGGCAATAGGCTCGCCCCCTATTACATCAGACTTACACATAACTGGCGAAATGTGGGTTGTACTATGAGGTACCTCTGCCTAACCCATCAGGGATTACATTATATTAGTTATGATGTTAAGGTACTCTCCGCGTACTCATTCATACTCTGGTCTTAAAATTAGTGGCAAAATGTGGCCATGTTATAATGCACACCTTTATCTGCCCCTTCGGGAGTGACGTGATGTTACGTATTTTCATCTTTTTTAAAACCATAATCCTAATAAAAACTGTATATTTGGTCTTCCAGAATGGAAAGACGATGACCTAGTTGCTCAAGTGTTCCTGTTCTTCGTCGCTGGCTTCGAAACTACTTCGTCCAGTTTGTCTTTCTTGTTGTACGAGTTGGCAGTGGACACTGACGTGCAGGATCGCTTGGTACAGATGAGGGAACATGCGCTCTGCGAGTTGAAAGTGATGATCTACCAGCTTCTAAGGCATATAAAACTCCCTCCTTGTGTAAAGACCAACATCCCCGGCAAGCTAGCTGCTGATAACATTATAGTAATTTGTTGTTACTATATAATATTAACATTAATATTTGATTGATTAGATAAATATTTTTTTCCTCGATTATCCGATCTCTATATTATTTTAATCAAAGTCTTACAAACCGAAATGACCCTGCTACTACATTTTCACACAATCATTTTTAGGGTTCCGTAGCCGAATGGCAAAAAACGGAACCCTTATAGATTCGTCATGTCTGTCTGTCTGTCTGTCTGTCTGTCTGTCTGTCTGTCTGTCTGTCCGTCCGTATGTCACAGCCACTTTTTTCCGAAACTATAAGAGCTATACTTTTGAAACTTAGTAATTAGATGTATTCTGTGAACCGCATTAAGATTTTCACACAAAAATAGAAAAAAAACTATTAATTTTGGGCTTCCCCATACATAGAACTGAAAACCAAATCTTTTTTTTTCATCTAACCCATTCGTGTGGGGTATCTATGGATAGGTCTTCAAAAATGATATTGAGGTTTCTAATATCATTTTTTTCTAAACTGAATAGTTTGCGCTAGAGCCACTTCCAAAGTGGTAAAATGTGTGTCCCCCCCCCTCTAATTTCTAAAGTAAGAGGAGGAAAATTCTGAAAATATTTAAGTTTGTAGAACGTAAAAAAAACTATCAACGAAAATTGGTTTCAATAACATATGATGTTTAGTTTTTGAGATATGGGACTTTTTCATCAAACTGCAGCAGTAACTTTGTTTTTCATTAACATACTTTGAAAAACCAATTTAGTTTTGCGGTTTAGTGGAAGTTTACAACTAATACTACTAACTAATGAATGACAGTTCAAAATATTGTTTGGGGCTATGGAACCCTGTGTGCGAGTAAGACTCGCACTTGGCCGGTTTTTATTATAAATCTCTTACCAGGATTGTTATTAAAAAATCCATAATAAGTGTTTGCGATAATACGTCAGCGTTCGTTACGGTTACGGTGACCACGACGCCCGTATTAATTACTGGGGTTAATTGCAACGGCGAATTATACCGGCCAATTACTTTAGTTCACGAACTATATTCTTTTTAACTTTTGGGTACAACAGACAGAAAATAAAAGATGGAGACGATAAGTAATCGATGTGTGTACCCCACACCCATCACTTGATGCTGGGACAGAAAAGTAAAAGAATGATGAGTAATTGTGAAGTAAAGATAATTATGATACGAAAGTATGAGAAGCATTAACCGCTTGCTGTTCACTAGATTAGATCAGATCTAAACCAAATGTTCAAGGTCAACATGGAGTATTTTATTTTATTTATTTATTTTTTATATTTTGGGAAAGCTACTACGACTAATAACATTATAATACCAAAAATATATAACTTAATTGCTAATTACAAGCTTCCACAGATAAATACAAAATGGATACTTCCTAATACTACTTAATACTAGTTTCCGTTACTTCCTCAAAGTTCGTTCATTTTATTTTATTTTATGATAATATAATAGAAACAATAAACGGTTCAAGTGCAGTTAGGTGTCTCTTGAACAAAAAATGCCTTTGCCAACAATTAGCAAATTAGTATGAATGAAGATGGCTTTAAAAAATCAGTAAAGAAGAATGAAGAGTTTGGATGATAATATTATTTTTTCAAGTAAGAAAATGTATACCTACACATAAACGACAACTCCAATAAATTATCACAAGGGCAGGAGAAGGTTCGAAAATAGAAACCATAAAGGTCACAAACTACAAAAAAAAAATGCCAACTTAATCGATCGGTTGTTGGCGCCTTTATGTTTGCTAATAGCAGTCATTTGCGATTACCAGTCATCCTGAAATAATGCTTGTAGCAATTTTGCATTTCATCAATAATTTAAGTTCGAAACTGTTTGTTAGTCAAATCTATGGATAGATACATTCTTATCCTCTGAAATCTTAGGAAGAAATCACTTCTACATAATTATAGTATCATATTTTGGAGTATTATCATTGGCATAATACTTTCAGTTTTTTTAAGTATTTCTCCAGTCTTATAGCCTCGTTAATCCTCTGAACTGCAGCTGCTGCATTATTAGCTGCATTATGTACTTATACTCGTATCCCTCATTTCTTCATAGAAATCCAGACAAAATAGACATTCCAGTTCCCAACAAGCTCATGATCTACAAACTTTTTCTCGTTCATTTTCCAGTAACTCGCACCGTTTTATAGAACACTACATAGCTGTCCCGCGCATCTTAGTCTGCGTCATATTTTTCCCCCGTTTTCGCAACATTTTTCAGTGCTGCTCCGCTCCTATTGGTCGTAGCGTGATGATATATAGCCTATGTTACTTCTAGTACGTCCAAAAATATGTGTACAAAGTTTCATGATGATCGGTTGAGTAGTTTTTGCGTGAAAGCGTAACAAACAAATTTACATTCACGTTTGTAATCTCGGTTTCACCAAGATTCCATATATACAGGGTGTAACGGAAAGGGTATATACGTACTTAAGGGTGTGCTACAGACCATCAAACTGAACATGTTTCTCCACAAACAAACATCGTAATAACGAAAAAATTATTTGCTGCCACATACAAAATTTTAATACCTATTCGACCCAAATGTATGGGACAGCTGATTTTTTTTCGCTGTGCCGATGTTTCTTTGTGGAGAAACATGTTCAGTTTAATGGTCTGTAGCACACCCTTAAGTATGTATATACCCTTTCCGTTACACCCTGTATAAATCAAACCTCTTTTTTTATTTACAGACCACTTTCAGAATAAGTGCAAAAACATGGAATGCACGGCAACAAAACGCATGTTATTTAGAAACATTATAAAAGTTAAAAAAAAAAAAACATTTAATACGAAGTTCGACTGAATTAATTATTTTGTAATTTGCAGAATGGAAAGATGGTGATCTTGTCGCTCAAGCCTTCTTGTTCTTTGTTGCTGGCTTCGAAACAATTTCGTCTAGCATGTCTTTCTTGTTGTACGAGCTGGCAGTAAACCCTGACGTACAGGAGCGCTTGGCACAAGAGATCAGAGAGCAGAATGCAAAGAATGGCGGAAAGTTCGACTTTAATTCAATACAGAACATGACGTATTTGGACATGGTGGTTTCGGGTAAGATTATATTACATTTTTAGAATTCTGAATTAGAACCCATTTAGGTTCTTCCTGTCCGTCCGTATGTCACATTCAATTTACTTCGAGGCTGTTGGCACCACACACAGTTGAAATTTAAAGACCTTCTATAAACCGCAACACAAATAAAATAAGTTTAAATTTACATGTGCAGGGGCGTAGAAAATATTGTCATTTTATATATTATGCTAGTCCGCAATTGTAAAATATTAAATGTGTGTTTTGTTGCAAAAGTATTGAGGCTGTGGCCACCAGCTCTTGGTATGGACAGAGTATGCAATAAAGATTACAACATGGGAAAACCAAATGACGCTGTCGAAAAAGATTTCATTGTAAGTTTAATGTTCAAGTTTAATTCAAAATCAGATTTTAAACAACTATGGCAAAATGTGCGACTACCATATCTCTGGCCTAACCCTTCATCCGTAATGTTATAGTTATTATGCTATATTTTGCAATGTTCAAGTGTAGCTGCTATATTCTTTTAATGTTACAGTTGCGCAAAGGCTCAGTAGTTGTGGTACCGACTTTCGCCCTACACCGCGACCCTAAGTATTTCCCTGACCCTGAGAAGTTTGATCCTGAACGTTTTTCCGAAGAAAATAAACATAAAATCAATCCACTCGCATACATGCCTTTCGGATTGGGACCTAGGAATTGCAAAGGTGAGATCAGCTTTAATTGTCTTTGAATTATTAAAAAAAAACTTTTCTATCAATTAAATTGTTTTTTTTTATTTTCATTAAAAGGATCGAGATTTGCTCTCTGCGAGGTGAAAGTGATGGTTTACCAGCTTCTTCGGCAGATGGAACTGTCTCCTTGCGAGAAGACCTGCATCCCCGCCAAGTTGTCTACTGACACCTTCAACCTGAAACTGCAAGGAGGACATTGGCTTAGGTTTAGAATGAGGCAGTCGTAAAATTTAGTATTTTTTCGTAAAATTTAGTCGTAAAATTTAGTATTTACCACGGTGAATTGTTTCCTTACCATGCTTTCTTTTAGATTATCCAGAGCATTAACTAATCAATTTAAGGATGTGCAAAAAACATCATCTGCCTAGCCTTTTCCCTAACTGCACCATTATTTTACATGATGCGACGGTCTATTCCGATAGGCTGTCGCTCCAAGTAAAATACTAACCTAAAAAAAAACAAACGTGCATCGTCAAAATAATTATTGTCTCTTCAACAATAAAGTACCGGTCCTGGTCCTATTTTACATTCAAAAACACAAATATAATTATTCAACTTCAATATTTTTATTGTGTTCGTCGGTCGCGCATCGAAGTGTTTTATTATAGTGACACTGTTAGAGATAAAGATGATGCTCTGACCAGTATTCTATACATAAACATATACTTTTATCTCGTCTTCTCATATACTACATTGTTTATAGAAAAGAATCCGGTGATCCCTCGAACTACTTCAATCCATTACGAACCTATGATAGTACCTTGACGTTCACCAAACAACATTTCCTAACAACAAAACATCGGGAGTGTTTAATAAGTCTTTAAAAAAATAAATAAAATCAATTTTGTAATCTGATCTGGCGGTCCAGTGTATTGTAAATGCGTACAAAAATGTTTTAACTCATGGTTCGAAGCGCTCACTCAAACTCAGAGTATATTCGGCAGCGAGTTACATAACACGTTGCCTTTGGCGCAGCTTGTTTACATACAGTGATATTTTATGTGTTTGCTTATCTGTGTTGGCAATTTTTTGCTTTGGTAAGTTATGTTTTTTTATATAATTTAGTTAATACACAATACGTAATAATCTATATTTATGCACTGACTCATCCACATACGCTCAATCAAGATTGACCTTGCTACTGATATCAGAGAGTACTTAGGGTCAAACATAGTTTTATAATTTTGCTGTTTATTTACTGTCAAAACCTACCGGATCCTGATTGGTTGTTATTAGACATTCGTAGCAAACATATAGTCAGTCTCTTGCCTTTTCCAATTCATTTGGGGTCGGCGCAGCATGTCATCTTCTTCCATACTTCTCGATTATGCCTCATCTCATCAGATACCTCCTTTCTTGCCATATCATCCTTCACACAGTCCATCTATCTGATCCATCGTTTTTTTGGTCTTTTCTCTACTCTATTATTACTCAAAACTTTTCTATATTTTCCTCATTTCTCCTCATCACAAGCCCACACAACTTTTTAGTCACTGGTGCCCCTTTCAAACTTCCTATAATGTACAAGCATAGCTAAAATATAGTGAAGAACAAAGTATATCTGAGTACAAAAGAGATCTTTGTGCTACAGTAGAACATAACCCTCGCGTCCTTGCATGGCCAGAAATAGAGCGGTTCGTCGATTGAATTTTAAATTGGGCGAATGTTATAAAACTGATGAGTAAGAGAGTATATTTATTACGGTGTAATCTTTTTATATTAAAAGATCAATATTTAGAGTACAATATTTCGTCGGCTTATTGCAAGAACTCACTAATGGCAAAAAATCACTAAGTACAGTTATTATAACAGTTAAACTCGTCTCGATTAGCTCTTTACAGGGCAAAAACTCATTTATTTCTAGCTTTTCAAATTTGGCCGTTATGACCTAGACGTAAAGTCGATAATTACCATTTTAGATTATCTGGTGCTTAGAAACTCGATAAAGTACAATAATAGTTTTTAGTAAATATAAAAAAAAACAAAACGGCACTTTTTTGTAATCTAAATATCATTAAAGTAACTTAATAACTTTTTAAGATACGCGTTACGCACATCGCTTTTGAACGCCATTTGGTCAAAATTCATTAAGTGCACATAATTACTTCTTTAAATCTATGATTTATGACAAATAAAACATTATACAATTTTAACGACTTCTGTTATAACGAGTGACGGTCATTGTTTACAGTTTTAGTTCGGTTAAAATTAATTATCGTATCTTGGCGATTATTTGTTTTTCGAGGTTTAAGCAATCTATTTATTTTTGTACAAATTAAATGCAGTTAACTACTTTTGATAGGCTCCGGTTTCACTCTTTTTGACTTTTAATGAATTTGTCGTTGGGTGATTGCATGAATTTATTATGTGACATAAACAAAACTGAGAAATCAGTTAATTATTTTGATTTCATTGGATGTCCTATAAAATAATATATGTTTATATAAAAAAATAAACGTCACTAGAGATTTAAATATATTTATTATTAAAATCAAACATAAGTAGTTAAAAAATTGAGGAATATTTTTTAAAAGCTTAAAAACCAGGGTAATGTCTTCATGTCATTGAAAGTAATAAGTGTGAATTATACATTTCTTAAATTAGACTAAGTACTAACGCTAGACTAGTTTCTCAAAGGAACCAACTGGTATTAATCAGTCTTAAAAGTTGACAAAACAGCCTTCTTTATCTTCATAACAAATTCATAAAAGAAAACAATCTAGAACTCAAAAAAATCACTTTGGCACATAAATGAGTTAAAATAAAAGTAAACATGGTACTTAATTTACGAGTTATTTTAAACTACTCATCTTCTTCCGAATATACTTCTTCTAGTAAAATATCTCGACCTTCCTTGTCTTTTAGGTTTTGGTACCAGTGATGCAGCTCCGAGGGTATTATTTTTTCTGAGCACATTTTTGAGAAATCTTTGGTTATAGGAAACTTTTTGTTGCAAGCTGTTTTTAATGCATAAGCGGAATAACCGGCGGAGTGTCAGACTTGTACTGACTAAAACCCATCCATGTTCCTTCTTAGCCCTTTGTGTTCCAGGGCCACGGTATCTCTTTCGAACAGTCTCGCAGCCCTGGCAGGCATCGGCCCTCTTGGACCCCTTCCGGTTTGCTAACATCTCCTTGAGGCGCGCGTGAAACACGAACGCGCCGTCGACACGGCCTGTCGTCATAAGACGGACGGACGGTGAGCTAGCTCATTAATCACCGTCCACAAGCACGCGCCTACGGTGGCCGGGGGACACTGGTTGAGACGTGAGGACACCCGGGGCGTCTCCCGCGGCGGCTGAGACGTGAGGCTCTCTCCCTCTCACGTTCCGCCACCTCCTTCGCTAGCATGACAGCTTCGCAGAAGGAGGCGACGGCTTTCCATTCCCTCTCGCTCCGGGCCATGGACAGAACCAAGGCCAGACGCGAGAGGTCGCCGCCGCCAATCGCCACTACGAGGACACGGCGGTGGTCAGACCAGGCGGAGCAGAACTCCACGGTGTGCTCCACCGTGTCCTCCAGCTGATCCTCGCAGTGGTGACACACGGCCGTTTCCTTCCGCCCGATTTGGTGTAGGGACCTCCCGCAACAACCGTTTCCGGTGAGGAACTGCGTCAGGCGGAAGGTGAGGGCGCCGTGGCACCTCTCCAGCCACTCCTCAAATAGGGGACTTATCGCCACTATTGTGGCGTCGCTATCTCTATGTCACCATGAGATCCCGCTGGAGGTCAGTCCGCTGAGCGGCAATTTGCCGTTTACCCCCGGCGTAGTAATTTGTGCAGGCACGCGAGGACTATCGCCTCCAGATCCCATGGCAGCAATCCGGCCAAGAGGCTCGCCGACTTGCCGGAGATCGTGCGGTACCCCCGGATCAGCCTTACGGCTACGCCTCAAAGAACGCGCCCACACCGGGGCCCCGTAAAGGGCCATGGACCGCACGACCGCCGCGTAGAGCTTCCGGCAGGAGGTGTTTGGACCCCCTAGGTTGGGCAAGAGCCGCTTGAATGCAGCCCCGGTCCGTTCCAGTTTGGGGGCCAAACTACCGCCCTCCTACCTTCAGTATGGATCCCGACGGTGGCGCATTCCACGTCCCATGAAAGCACATGGCCACCTCGAGACCCAGTTGCCGGATTGACTCCACGACTATCGCAACCCTGCGTGTCATAAGTTCGGCCGCTGCCTCGTTCGGCCTCCCTTGTGCCAGCACCAGCGTGTCGTCAGCGTAGCAAACTACGGCTCCTTTTTTTCAAACCTAAAACTTTTGACTTTTAGCCACAGTAGGTACTCTTTCTCCATCAGGCCCAAGAGATCTATTCAACCTAAAATTATTTCTTAGATCTTTTATATCTATCTATTTCATTTATTGAGTTAAGTGCCATGGTTACTTTTATTTTTACTGATTTATATGCCGAAGTGATTTTTTTGAGTTCTAGACTGTTGACGTTTTAAGAATTTGTTATGAAGATAAAGAAGACTGTTTCATTAACTTTTAGGACTGATTAATACCAGTTGGTTCCTTTGAGAAACTAGTCTAGTGTTAGTACTTAGCCTTATTTAAGAAATGTTTAATTCGCACTTATTGTAAACTTTCAATGATAAGAAGTCACTAACTTCGTTTTTAAGCTTTTAAAAAAAATATCTCTCAATATTTTTAATTGCTTATGTTTGATTTTATTAATAAATATATTTAACTCTCTAGTGGTGTTTATTTTTTTTTATAAACATATAAAATATAAGATTTTATAAGGCATCCAATGAAATCAAAAGTAATTAATTGATTTCTCAAAGTTTTGTTTATGTCACTTAATGAGTTCTTGCAATAAGCCGACGATTTATTAATATGAAAACAGAGATGAATGTTAAAAATAATACATTTATAAATCGACGTAATTGACTCGATAAAAATTCTTATATTTTACAGAAAATGATAATCTTTCTTGTTTGTTCAATCCTTCTGCTGGTTTTGCTGGTGCCATACTTTTGGAAAATCATGTCATTCCACCAGCATGGCATCAAGCACTTTATGCCGCTCCCACTGCTGGGAAACATGGGCAAGGTCCTCTTGCAGCAATGCCACACTGCAGATGATGTACTTGATGTTGATTGAAGATGTGTGGCTGTTATTATTTAGTCACGAGTTCTTCACTAATCCTACTTATTACTTGTAAATAAAAAATGATAAGAAACGGATACACAATTATGTAAATACAGCACACGTTAAATATTTCATGACACGCATAAGCATGAAATTCGTTTGAATGATTACCTTACTTATCAACAACATGACGACTTCCATGTAATCCGCATGTAGGTAGGCAGTGGTTTATGATGATGATTAAGTTGTTGCTAACGAAGGAGAGGCCTACTAGTTTCTACAGGCTGTTGTTTTGCATCCTCGTCAAATTCAGGGAGGTAACTATGCTAATGATTCTCGACCCGAAGCAACAATAAAATGGGTAGGTATTTTTTTTCTGTTTTACTGAAATCGGTAAGTGTGAACCATCCGTGTTTTAAACGCGGCCTGTCTGCTTCCCGCCCTATAAGCACGTTTTCACACATACAAACAATCTTAAACGTCTATTTGATAATTCTTATTCCCTGAACCACGTTAAGGGGGTTTTTCTGAAATATTGACAAATTTAAACAACAAAAGCGTTTTTTTTAACTAGGTATCGTTATTTAATGATTTATGTCTTTTGTGACAACCTCCTGAATTTTGACGAGGTTGCAAAACAACACCTTGTATACCCAGCAGTGGGTGAAGTCAGGCTGCGGGTGATGACTATGTAGCTAACCCTGTTCCTGATACCGATGGGCTACTATTGTTAATATTGTTTTTTTTTAAAGAAATATTTTAAAAGTTAATGGGCCTGAAAGTACAAGTGCCTACATTATTATATATCATTAAAATGAACCTAAGAACGGCGCATTATGGCATAATTTAGCCTTGACCCCAGTGATAAAACTCTGTCATCATCTGCCTAGCCTTTTCCCAAACCATCTTGGGGTCGGCTTCCGGATGCAACTGGGTACCAGTATTTTACATGAAGCGACTGCCTATCTGACCTCCACAACCCATTAACTGGGTAATACGATACCCCTTGGTAAGACTGAATATCAGACTTTTGGCTTCTGACTGCTCGTAACGAATGTCAAAGATCTACTAATGACAGCCGGGACCAATGGCTTAACGTGCTTTCTGAGGCACGTAGGAAACTCGGTATGTAATTATGGTAACCCATCCACGGACCAACCTCGGCCAGTACGGCTTAACCTTAAAGATCGACCCGTGCGGCGATAAAACTCTGTGAGCAACAGAAATGCAATAATAATCGCTTAAACAATTGTCTAATCTAATCTACCAACCCTGCACATAGCTACGTAGCAGATATTTATGTTCGTATTTATCAGAGACCATCTACACTCACTGTGTTTCTGTCAGTGAACTGAGTTACACGCTCGCACGATTAGTTTGTTTAAAGATTGTGTTGTTGCGGTGTCACCGTGATTTCATTCAATGTAAGATATGTTATTATTTCTTTTTCCTTAGTTACTCCTTTTAACCTGTCTTTCATTGCTGCCTGATATCAAAATCACTAAGTGACGTCTAAACGCATGTCTACATCATTGCAATGCCTTTGTAACTTTGAGTACCGGCGCCGATTCCAGGCATTTGCTTAGGTGTTGCCTAGTTTGTGAAAACCAGTATAAGTTAGATTTCAAATAAGTTCAACTTTTGACGACACGGTTGGCGCAGTGGTTGAGCGATCGACTGCTGCGATGCGTGTCGCGGGTTCGATCCTCGCACGGAACAAATATTTGTATGACCTACAGGTAGTTGTTCCGGGTCTGGCTGTTTGTGTATGTTAGTTTAGATGTTTGTAAACGCACCCACGATACAGGAGAAATTCCTAGAGTGGGGCAACGTTTAAAAAAAAAACTCGTATCCTACTGTTATTAAAAAACTGTGAACAGTCATTTTGGCGTTGTACTTTACGGACAATTGATTGTCAAGGTCAAAGTCTAAATGAGACGATGACTACAGACTATGCCAAACAAGATTTAAGCGATTTACCTTGTGCGCAAATTAAGGTCAAAGGATTGATTTGAAGGATTTGATCTCTTTATTAAGCGTTGCAACTAATTATAATTTGTGTTTTCTTTTTCCAAATCAGGTTTATTCACCTCTAGCAAATTTTTAATATTTCTCATGTAGTTATTTATAGTATAGTTACGCAAATGGATAGAATAAGGTATGAGTACATAAGAGGAACTTTGAAAGTGGCGCCGGTGACTGAAAAGATGTGTAGTAATCGGTTGTCGTGGTATGTCACGTGATTCGAAGGAATGAGGAGAACGTCCTGAGGAAAGCTTTGAGTTTAAATGTGGATGGTTATAAGAGTAGAGTAGAGTAGAGTAGAGTAGAGTAGAGGAGGAGCTCGTGGCTAAATAATAACAGCCGCCCAGGTCGATCTTTAAGGTTAAGCCGTGCTTGCCGAGGTTGGTCTGTGGATGGGTGACCATAATTACATATCGAGTTTCCTCCGTGCCTCGGAAAGCACGTTAAGGTGTTGGTCCCGGCTGTCATTTATAGATCTTTGACAGTCGTTACGAGTAGTCAGAAGCTAAAAGTCTGACATCCAGTCTCACCAAGGGGTATCGTATTACCCAGTTACTGGGTTGTGGAGGTCAGATAGGCAGTCGCTTCATGTAAAATACTGGTACTCAGCTGCATCCGGTTAGACTGGAAGCCGACCCCAAGATAGTTTGGGAAAAGGCTAGGCAGATGATGGTTATAAGAGTAGAGGAAGACCAAAGAAACGATGTATGGACTGTGTGAAGGATGATATGGCAAGAAAGGAGTTATCTCATGAGATGGCAAGTAATAGGTAAGTATGGAAGAAGAAGACATAATCCAAATAAATTGGGATAGGGGCAACAGAATGATGCTGATTACCACTTGATTTATTCGGTTTACGAGTTGTGTTAGAACAGTCACTGTTCCAACAATGGAGATTGTTGGTGATTTTAAACCAAACCCTTTTAAGTTTGTCCTGTCCGTCTGTCTGTCCGTCCATATGTCAAAGTATTTTTACTCCGAGACTTTGAGAGTACGTGCCTTCTATGAACCGCTAAACAAATATTATGTGAAATAATCATAAAAATAGGGGTCGCCCCCTCCATACATGTAACTAAGTATTGAAAAAAATTATGTACATATGAGTATATGTACAGATAACTCTTGAAAAGTGATATCGAGACAATGATAAAATTGCTACTTTTCTTCCAGACAATGATAATTCTGCTAATCTGGGTGGCTGTTGTGATCGCCGTGGTGCTGCTGTATTTCCGACAAGTGTACTCCTCGTTCAGCCACCATGGCATCAAGCACATCAAGCCACTCCCAGTCCTGGGCAACATGGGCAAGCTCGTCTTTCGGAGAGAACACTTTGCTTATGACCTTTGTAATTTATACAACAGCTTCCCGGAAGAAAGGTAAGAATTGGTATTTCACCTCTCATGAACTAGTAATCAGACTACAAATATTAGCATTGTAAGATGTTAATAAAGTCTTTCCATCAAAGTAGCTATGATATGAGTGGGCTTACGTGAAAAAGACAACGGAAGCATTGGGTTGTGAGCGTTTACCCTCGTCGGCAGAAGCATTTTTTACCAATTCGTGTCCGACACATTGAGAGGTTCCTGGCTTGAAACATGGATCGTAGCAACGCTCATTAATTCCAGTTAACAATCTCCTAGCACACCCTTTTTTTAACGGATGTGTAATTATCAAACGACCTCTCTGGCTCTGGGCGGACCGGAAGGGAGTCTCAGACTTATACTGGCTTAAACCCATCCATGTACTTCCTTAGCGCTTTGTGTTCCGGGGCCATGGTAACTCCTTCAAACGTTTCCTCCCAGCCGATTCGGTGCATGAACCTCCCGAAACAACCGTGTCCGGTGTGGACCTGCGTCAGGTGGAAGGTGAGGGCGCCGTGGCGCCTCTCCAGCCACTCCTCAAGGGGACTAATCACTATTGTGGCGTGCCCCGCACGGGGTTGCGACAATCGCTCATTTCTGCGAGGAATTTAAAATGTTACAGTGCGATGCCGTTTTTGTCAAATGGTTTCTTTGAATCGAGTATAAATTAACTAATCAACAAAAACTTCATCAAAAAATTGAACAATGTTAAGAAATGGACATTGCTAAGAATTATTCTTTCTCAGGTTCGTGGGCAGATTTGAATTCGTTAACGAAATGATAGTACTCAGAGACGTTGAGCTGGTCAAGAAGATCACTGTCAAAGATTTTGATTATTTCGTCGATCACCGTGACGTAGGAGTCGATTCCTTGTTTAGCAGAACTCTGTTCATGTTACGAGGTAAATTGTTGTGCCTGGCTTCCATTATCTTATCTGCATTTCACAAGAGTGTTCTTTGAATGAATTTATTTTGAATCTCCCGCAGGTCAAGAATGGAAAGACATGCGTTCCACATTGAGTCCAGCGTTCACAAGTTCCAAGATACGTCTGATGGTGCCTTTCATGGTGGAAGTCGGTGACCAGATGATGCGGGCACTCAAGGGAAAGATTGAGGCTTCGGGAGGTATATTTTTTTGTGTGAATTCTATAGCACAGAACTTTAGGGACAGACAAGTTACAAGATCAAATAGATCAGAACGATAAATATATTTTTATGTTTTTTTTAGATATTCAGAGTATAATTTATAAAAATCTTTTTTGTTTAGATGGCTACATAGACCTTGAATGCAAAGACTTAACAACACGATATGCTAACGATGTGATAGCTTCGTGCGCTTTCGGTCTGAAGGTAGACTCCCACACTGAGCAAAACAACCAATTCTACGCGATGGGCAAGACAGCTACTGATTTCAATTTCCGTCAGCTATTATTGGTCTTCCTTCTAGTGAAACTTCCAAAACTTATGAAGGTGAATTTGAGTTTATTTAATTATTGACTAAGCACTTCGCCAGCGACTTCGCCCGCGAAACTTGAGATATAATATAGCCTATGTTACTCGGTAAAGATGTAGCTTTATAATGGTGAAAGATTTTTTTTAAATCGGTCGACTACTTTTTCAGTTAAATCGTAACAAACAAACAATCAAATCTTTCCTCTTTATACTTAAAATATTAGTTTAGAAGGCACAACAATGACATATTAACAATATTTTCCACAAGGTTATCACAAGTCTTAGATGCTGTTGATGAGTTTAATTTGATCAAGCAAGAAGACATATATTATAAGACAATCAATTCTACAAAGTATAAACGGACCCTCCACGATCATCAAACTCAGTAAGTTTACGCGTTAATGTCGAGGAAAATATTCACGTCTTACAGTTAGACTCAATGTAACGCACTCAAAACATTGTGCTGAGGTAGGTACTGTGGTCGTGGAGATATTTAGAGTAACGTTATAACATAAAAAAGGTATTTAAAAAAAACTTGTGGAAAAGGACTTTGACCCAAATATCTCCGTAAATAGAAGGTTCCCAGGTATGGTTTAGAACCAAAAAACGGGTTGCACTCCGGGAGTGCTGGCAGAAGTGAAAACTTGAATATTAACATTGTGCATTTTTGATATTTTGGAATGGTGAGGGAATAATTTAGCACGAATTGCTCTAATTATCAGTATAAAAGTACTATAATTTATGTGGTAAAATACAATATTCATTTATTGTGCTACCGTACACAAACATGACAATTTAAATTTCATTAAAAATTTAAAACTTCAGAACTATTACAATCCGTCTTACAAATTTTACTTCTTTCGAGAAACCGAAGGTTTTGTTTGTGTGCCAGATGTCATAAAGTTCAAATTCCTTCGTTACCTAATTTTTCATCCGTCTTACGAATTTTCCAGTTTTGGAAACCCAAACTCAATGACTGCTGTCATAAAGTTCAAATTCCTTGACAACCGAGGTGACCTGACGGTCACGTGTCCTGACGCGAGACCTGCCACGAGTTTAAAATTTTTCAACCATCACAAAAATGCACAACGCCGCCGAAGAAGTTTTCATTTTAAAAAATATCGAAATAAGCGCCTTTTGGCTTCGTTAAGGGTACTTTAACACCTAGTTGATTATGTAGAGTACTAAGTTTTTTACAAATTAATATTAAAATTACCATAATGCATTACAGCTTTTTAAATGGGACATAATAAATGATGCAGTCAAGAATTTCTTTACACACCTGGTTCTGGACACAATGAAGGACCGAGAGATGCGGCACATCATTCGACCAGACATGATCCACCTCCTTATGGAAGCCAAGAAAGGTGCTGTGTCATTATCATTATCATCATTTCAATCGAAGACGTCCACTGCTGGACATAGGCCACCCCCAAAGGGGGGTTTTTGCCATAATCGCCACGCTTGGCAGGCGGGTTGGCAATCGCGAACTAGCAAAATAATCCTAGAATCATCATCATCATTTCAGCCGAAAGACGTCCACTGCTGGACATAGGCCTCCCCTAACGCCATATTGACATAAGGGGTGTATTGCCATAATCGCCACGCTTGGCAGGCGGGTTGGCGATCGCAGTACGGTTGTTACAAAAGCACAGAGAACGCTGCTGCCCATTCTCTGGCAAATCCCTTAGTCGCCTCTTACTCGTACGATAGCCACGGGAAGATATGGGATGGTGCTATTCTTTACGTCCGACACCATACAGAATAATCCTAGAATGCGATTTTATAATGCCAATTGGACTTATAAAGCTCCGATGATGGTTTTGGTGGTTGCTACTGCGCTTTTAACAGCATAATACATGCTGTTTTTACTTAAGTACGTTTAATCCTATAGTTTGTACTTGTATCGGTATATAGGATCATATTTCCTGGCAAATATAGGATTAAGACTCCTATTACAGCATGAAACAAGAGTAATTCCACTCAAGAGTAATTACTCCGCTAACTCAGACTTATATGCGCCTATAAGATAACATCTGCGGACCATTCAAATAAGCAAATTATAGTTAAATTACTGTCTATCATTTATATATCTGGTTTGGTTTCACATAAGCTTACAAGTAAGTGTGAAATGAATTTCATGTACATGAAATTATTGTTGTTATTATTATTGTTTATGAAACGTGTATACGTTTTAAAAATAATAAATCACCAAGATTATAACAGCACTCGGTTGGATAAAATGTTCTCTATATCGATTTATCGTGTACCGTTTTAAGCCTAGACTTATTGATATAGGCATTCTACAGTACTGTTATTGTCTAAGTAATCTCAAACAATCCTGGTTAAAACTCGTATGAAACCACTTTTGCTTTTAACGACCAGTACAGGCGAAAACACGCTTTACAATGTTTTGCAAATTCTATTGTAGGATTTGACATTAGGCATTTTCATTACAACTGTTTTTGTCCACAAATATTGAAAATGGATTTAAATAAGTGGAAGCGGTTTAAAAAACTGGATCTTGTAAATTAAAAGTAAAAAAAAAAACATCTAAATAAATATTAACCAAAATGAGCACCGATTTTTTAAATTAAATTGGTTAAGACCGAATCGCGAATTCTAGCGAGGGTTTAGGACAAGATAATAATAGTACTGCTTTAGATGGAAGAGGTTCCGACTATGAAAGTACCAAATTATTGACCGATATTGAAAGCGATAATCAGTAAGAACTTTCGGATTATTACAAAAAAATTAGAACTGCTTAATCTATTAAAATCTGGGCTTTAGATTTCAATATTTCACAAGCTACATTGAAATGTTTACTTGAAATTTTAAATATGAGAATAAACAATGTTTTGCCTAAAGACATGTATTTGCAAATGCGATTGCAGGGAATTTGACAAGGTCAATTTTTTTTATAAAATTGCAGATATTAAGTGTAAGCTTCTCAAATGTGTAATATAATTAAGTCAAATAAAAACAATATTTAACCTAGCACGTAAATATATCCTAACTTTAACTTACTTATCTATTAATATCAATCGATTTTCATCTGGACATTGCGGAACCCTAATCGGTAACAATGGCGAATCTTCCCCGGTTTTGTAATAACCCAATATAGAACCAATATACTTATATTAGTACTATATCACACTTGTAAATGCTAAAAATTCTTATTTTAGCACTATATCGCACTTGGAAATGCTCACCAAGAAAATGGCAGCTGCCTTCATAATATTTATTTAATATTAATGAATACTACATTGTAAATAAGCTTTCAAGAGGCGCTTTAAAATTTTTATTAAAGCCATGATTTCACAGAAAATTCACGTTCCCCTACGAATAAGCTATAATTATATATACAATTTGACAACAGTTAGATTTTGATTTGACATTAAAAAATCTGATTCATAAAAATACTTAACATCAAGATTTAAAATAAAATTACAGAACAACAATGCGCGATACACTCACTTCGCTTGTTTACAATAAATGAGCTTATAGAAGCATTTGTAGGCGCGGATTACTATATTTTTATACTAAAATAAAACTTACTTATATTGAAATTTACAGGAGTAATTGCATTGACGTAATTCAATTACAGGAGCAATATAGGCATATATGGTATTTCAGCTGTCTAATATAAACACGTTAAAAGTAAAAGTAGACTTATAAAGTGGGCCCTTTTCGCGACTTATATGCGGATATAAGTCTCATATAGTCCTAGATAAATTATGGTTCTAGGATAGTTTAAAAACCCTTTTTTGCTAGTTGGGGCGCAGTACGGTTGTTGCAAAATGCACAGAGAACGCTGCAGCCTATTCTCTGGCAAGTCTCTTAGTCGCCTCTTACGCCACCCACGGTAAGATATGGGATGGTGCTATTCTTAACGTCCCACACCATACAGAGCAACAAAGGTGCTGTGTAAACAATAACAAAGTTTGAAAAAAAAGTGTGATCCACTTTCTTGCTGCTGTTGTGTTCAAATTATAATGTAAGAAATGCGTTTTATTTTAGGTAAACTGTCACACGAAGATGTTAAGTCAAATGACGAAGCTGCTGGATTTGCCACTGTTGAGGAATCTTCCGTCGGAAGAAAGGAAATAGCTCGAGGTGATGATAAACTATAAAGTTTTAGAAAAAATACATTTTATGCGAGATCGACTGAATTAATTATTTTGTATTTTGCAGAATGGAAAGATAATGATCTTGTCGCTCAAGCCTTCTTGTTCTTTGTTGCTGGCTTCGAAACAATTTCGTCTAGCATGTCTTTCTTGTTGTCCGAGTTGGCATTGAACCCTGACATCCAGGAGCGCTTGGCGCAAGAGATCAGAGAGCAGGATGCAAAGAATGGCGGAAAGTTCGACTTTAATTCTATACAGAACATGACGTATTTGGACATGGTGGTTTCGGGTATGTTCAATTTTAGAGTTCCGTAGCTAGATCGCTAAATCAGAACCCTTATAAATTCTTCCTGTCCGCCCGTATGTCACAGTCATGTTTTCAAAATCAAAATAAAAATATTTTTATTTTACATAGGCCTACAGGGGCACTTATAAAACGTCGACAAAAAGGTGCTCGGTTCGGGTTGGTCGTTTCCTATGGAGAAGAACCGGCAAGAAACTCCATGGTTGTTACTCTTTTAAAATCATTTGGTTTTACACTATTTCTGTTACAGCGTTAGTACTAAAGTATGGGAGGACATCGTGGGCCTGATAATAATTCGGTGGTTACAACAAAACGTAGAACGAGATAAAAAGTTACCAAGGATCTAGGAAGGCCTACAATGTCCACACATTTACAAACAATCGGTAAAAAAGAAAAAGAGTCTTTACAATAACAACAATATTAATAGAAAATATCACAAAAAGACTAAATCAAATAAGTGATACAAATGTTGTCACCCATGCTGTAACTATTCTAAACAAAAGGTGTAATGATTTGAACTATTGTAAAACATCTCTGATTAAAAAGAAAGGAAAAAAAATAAGATTGAGAATAGTTAGAGACATCCACACATTTGTGCCGTTTATGAGTTACTAGCTGTCCGGCGCAACTTCGTTTGCGTCACATTTTCCCCGTTTTCGCAACATTTTTCATTGCTGCTCCACTCCTATTGGTCGTAGCGTGATGATATATAGCCTATAGCCTTCCTCGATAAATGGGCTATATAACACTGAAAGAATTTTTCAAATCGGACCAGTAGTTTCGGAGCCTATTCAATGCAAACAAACAAACATACAAACAAACAAACAAACAAACAATTAAATCTTTCCTCTTTATAATATTAGTTTAGACTAGGGAAGCCGCATGTGTAAAGGGGCTAAGGCCAAACTTCTCTATCTTCAACGTAGTCCTTGATTTTGCAATATGCTTTTTTAATTAGGACACGTTTAATATAATTTTTAACCTTTCCATCGATCAGTTCTGTAACTAACTTTGGAAACTTATTATAAAAGCGTGTACTGTTTATTATAAGAAAAGACTTGCTAGTTTTGGTTAATCTGAATTTAGGTATTACTATTTCGTGTTACTCCAAGGCTGGTGGCACCACACAGTTAAAATTGAAGGATTAAGTGTCTTCTATAAACCGCAACAAAAACAAAATGAGTTTAAATTTACATGTGAATGGGGTTGAAAATATTGTTATTTTATTGTTTAATGCTATGAAACCCTGTGTGCGCGACTCTGCAATTGTTAAATATTGAAACGTGTGTTTTGTTGCAGAGGTATTGAGGTTGTGGCCACCAGTTGTTGCCGTGGATAGAGTATGCAATAAAGACTACAACATGGGAAAACCAAATGACGCCGTTGAAAAAGATTTCATTGTAAGTTTAGGGTTCATTCAAAATCAGTTTTTAAACAACTATGGCAAAAGGCTCAAAGGCCTTATAACATGAGCATAACTGGTAAAATGTGCGACTACCATACTTCGGCCTAACCCTTCAGGGTTTACACCCGTAATGTTATAGTTATTATGTTATATTTTGCAATGTTCAGGTGAAGGTGCTATATTCTTTTTATCTTACAGTTGCGCAAAGGCTCATCAATTGCGGTGCCGACTTTCGCCCTCCACCGTGACCCTAAGTATTTCCCTAACCCTGAGAAGTTTGATCCTGAACGTTTTTCCGAAGAAAATAAACATAAAATCAATCCACTCGCATACATGCCTTTCGGATTGGGACCTAGGAATTGCATAGGTGAGATCAGCTATGATAATGGTCTTTGAATCATTTAAAAAAACGGGTAGCTCTTCGGGCGTGCCGGCAGAATGAATATTAACGTTGTGCATTTTTGATATTTTGGAATAGTTAGGGAATAATTTTGCACGAATTGCTTTAATTATTAGTATAAAAGTACTATCATTTATGTGGCAAAATACAATATTCATTTTTTTGCGGTATCGTACACAAACATGATAATTTTTATTACATTAAAAATTTAACACTTCAGAACTATTACAATCCGTCTTACGAATTTTACCTCTTTGGAGAAACCGAAGGTTTTGTTTGTGTGACAGATGCTATAAAGTTCAAATTCCTTCGTAAGCTAATGTCAATAACATCTGACGGTCACGTGTCCTGACGCGAGTTTAACATTTTATGCCCATCACAAAAGTGCACAACGCCACAAAAGAAGTTTTCACTTCAGAAAAACTTTTCCATCAACTAAATTGTTTTTATTTTTATTAAAAGGATCGAGATTTGCTCTCTGCGAGGTGAAAGTGATGGTTTACCAGCTTCTTCGGCAGATGGAACTGTCTCCTTGCGAGAAGACCTGCATCCCCGCCAAGTTGTCTACTGACACCTTCAACCTGAAACTGCATGGAGGACATTGGCTTAGGTTTAGAAGGAGGCAGTCGTAAAATATTGTATGTATGTTAACGCTTGCTTAATGTATTATTTGTTATGATGTATAAATGCAATGTAATTGAATAAAAACACAGATATTATTTGGTTTTCCAGTAAGATACCTTTTGCATTGTATTTCCCTATTCAAACTCTGTTGGCTACAAAACAGAAATTAACAAGAGAATATTGATTGTCTTCTTAAAGCCTTACCTTCTCAAACATCAGGGTGAATGGTTTCCTTACCATGCTTTCCTTTACAATATTCAGAGCATTAACTATATTGATGAATCAATTTAAGGATGCGTGAAAATCATCATCTGTCTAGCCTTTTCCGTAACTGCACCAGTATTTTGCTTGATGCGACAGTCTATTCCGATAGGCTGTTGCTCCGAGTAAAATACTGACCTAAACAAAAACAAACATGCATCGTCAAAATAATTATTATCTTTTCAACATTCAAATCAAATCAAATCAAATCAAAATCATTTATTTCAAGTAGGCCAGTTACAGGCACTTTTGAATAGTCATTCGCAAACAGAATAAGGATTTTTGGTACATAATCTACTTCAATATTTGTATTGTGTTTGTCCCGTCGCGCGTCGTAATGTTTTATAATAACGACACTGTTAGTGCATAAGATAATGCTTTGACCAGTATTCTATACATAAACATATACGAATCTCGTCTTCTCATAAACTACATTGTTTAAAGAAAAGAATCCGGTGATCCCTCGAATTCCTTCAATCCATTACGAACCAATGATAGTACCTTGACGTTCACCAAACAACACATAACAACACAAACTGTCCAGTTTTTTGTAAATGCGTACAAAAGTATTTAACTCATGGTTCGAAGTGCTCAAACTCAGAGTATATTTGGCAGTAAGTTATATAACACGTTGCCATTGGCGCAGCTTGTTTACATACAGTGTTTTTTCTGTGTTTCCTTACCCGTGTTGGCAATTTATTGCTGTGGTAAGTTATTTTTTTTAATATAATTTAGTTAATACGCATTACGTAATAATCTATAGTTATGCACTGACTCATCCACATACTCAATCAAAATTGACCTTGCTACTGATATCAGACAGTACTTAGGGTCAAACATAATTTTATACTTTTGCTGTTTATTTACTGTCAAAACCTACCGGATCCTGATTGGTTGTTATAAGACATTCGTAGCAAAAATATAGTCATTAGCAAAGAGTATAATACTAATACGGGAGAAGAGAGCCCTCTTGTGCCATTTTGAAGCATGCTGATTCAAAGCGCCATCTGCAGATCTTAACGGGAACTAAGGCTTTATAGGTAGCTATAGCTAGTATAGCTACTGTATATACTCTTTGCATTAGGTATGATACTTTAGGTAATCATTCAAATTGTTAGCTACAACGTAGCGACTGAAAATGATTAGTTTCTGGGTAGTAATCTAACAACAGCACGGAGGAGAAACTCAACTCGATGTCTGATGTAGATAAAACTCTCAAAAACCAATATTTAAACACAAAATGAACACTCGTCATCCATACAAGCGCAAACGCATGTTGCGATTACGGGCTACCATATTGTGAGATGTGATGTTGTCAGTATCAAAATACAAGGATTTCGGTGACAAGGTTGCCATAATTGATAATGCTAGACAGGTTCGAATTATTAATATAACGTAATTATTTTGTTCAAAACATCACAATTATTTTCTAGAAAAATCCTATAAACTAAATTAGAGAACCTAATTATTTGATTTTCTTTTTTGCAATAAAGTTGGGATTACAGAGACATCTACCGATAATTATGAAACTAATATAGTGATAGTTTCTCGGTTAAGAAAAGTAGATGGCGACTCTTTCTTTACTGAAGTTGAGCTTGTTCTAACTGTCTCCCCCCTGGTCATTAGTCTCTTGCCTTACATTGTCCCTACACCCTTACCAATTCATATGGGGTCGGCGCAGCATGTCTTCTTCTTCCATACTTCTCGATTATGCGTCACCTCATCAGACACCTCCTTTCTTGCCATATAATCCTTCACACATCCATCCATTTCCATCTATCTGATTCAACGTTTCTTTGGTCTTTTCTTTACTCTTATTTATACTCAAAACTTTTCTCACATTATTTTTCTCCTTTCTCCGCATCACAACCCAAACCACACAACTTTTCAGTGAAATGAAATGAAATGAAATTGTTTATTCAGTGAATAGGATGTAGGAATCACCTTTACACGTCATCACATTTTAAACATAAGCTAGATGGGGTCGACATTTCGCATCTGACTACCCTGAGAAGAAATGGCGAAACAAACTCAGGAATCAAAGTCTGTTATAAACCATGTACAATATGTTTCATGTTTTACAATGAATTAAATTATAATTTGAACATAGGAAATAGGATAATAATTATAATGTCAAATTTATAATTAGTTAATAAATAAAAAAAGGAAATAATTAATTTAAAAAAAGAAAATATACAATAGGATATATCAGATTTTTTGTCAATATTGAATAATAATTACATAACGCTTAGCAGAGCGAGCAGTTCAATCCCAGGCCTTTTTGTCATCTAAATAATCAATTATTTTATAGTACCCCTTCTTAAATAGTTTGGTTTTAATGCAAATTTTAAATCGGTTGATTGATAAATTTCTAATGTCAATGGGAAATTTATTGTAAAATCGTGTACATTGGCCCATGAATGAGTTGCCTATTCTGTGGAGGCGAGTGCGATGTACAGCGAGGTTATGCTTATTCCTAGTATTCAAGCTATGAATATCGGACATTTTCTTAAAATTTGATATATTTTTATGTACATACAATAAATTTTCAAAAATGAATTGAGAGGCTACGGTCAGAATGTTCATCTCTTTGAATTTCTCTCGGAGGGAATCCCTAGGACCAAGATTGTAAATGGCCCTAACAGCCCTTTTCTGTAGAACAAAGATAGCGTCGATGTCCGCACAAGCACCCCAGAGAAGAATCCCATACGACATGATGCTATGAAAATAACTGAAATAAACAATTCTGGCCGTATCAACATCAGTAACCTGCATAATTTTCTTGACCGCGTAAGCGGCTGAACTTAGTTTTTTTGAAAATGTTTCAATATGTGGGCCCCACTGTAATTTTGAATCAATAGTTATTCCAAGAAAAACTGTTGACTCAACAGGATCCAACTCTATTCCATTAAGTTGAACATTTGTACATAACTGCCTCACATTAGGAGTTAGAATTTAATCAATTTGGTTTTTTTTCCAATCAGGAGTAGATTATTTACATTGAACCAATGGACAACCTCAGATAGTGCATTGTTCACTTCGTCAAAGTTTACTGATTGACGTTTTATTTTAAAAATGAGAGATGTGTCATCCGCGAACAATACAATCCTGTGATTATCCCTAACGTGATAGGGTAAGTCATTTATATATATTAAAAATAAGAATGGACCTAGAATTGAGCCCTGCGGGACGCCCATAGAGACCGCAGACCCTGAAGATCTCTTGCCATTAACATCAACCCTCTGAGTTCTGTAATTTAAATAAGAAGTCAGAAGGTCTAGAGCCTTGTCCCTCATACCATAATGGTATAGTTTCCTGATAAGCGTTTCATGCTGCACGCAATCGAAGGCCTTGGACAAGTCGCAGAAGATACCAAGAGCATCCTGCGCTTCCTCCCAGGCCTCGAATATGCTCTTAAGTAGTTCCACGCCCGCGTCTGTAGTTGACCGACCCTTTGTGAAGACAAACTGTTTCAAGTGAAGTAAATTATTATTATTGAAATGTTTTAACATTTGCTTCAGAATTTATTTTTCAAAAATTTTGCAAAGTAGGTAATATGGAAATAGGCCGAAAGTTTGTGGGGTCGGTTGTGCTACCAGATTTGAACAGTGGAATCACTTTACTAATTTTCATCAAATCAGGAAATACACCGGAATCGACACAAGAGTTAAAAATAATTGCCAGGAAAGGTGAAATAATATCAATGATTGTTGACATGGTATGTACTGATAATCCCCAAAGATCGGGGGTTTTCTTGACATCAAGATCTTTAAAAGATTCTATAATGTCCTTTGGGGTAACAACTATAAATTTAAAAGTTTCAACACATTCTGGTACACATTCCTGCAAAATTGAGTAAGCAGAAATGGAGGATGAGGGCAGAGTTTTAGTTGTTACAATGGGGATATTAGTAAAGAAATTGTCAAACTCTGCTGCGACCTCCATGTCCGCCTTAATATCTAGACCATTAATTTTTAGATGAAAGTCACGTATTCGTGCTGTGTTCCTTCCCATTTCGGAGTTTATAATATTCCAGGTTGTTTTTATTTTATTATCAGATACTTTGATTTTATTTTTTAAATAAATGGTTTTAGCTGAGGAGCAGACTCTTCTAAAAATTTTTGAGTAATTTTTAACATATTCTTTAAAGGTTTCATTATGGTTAAAAAAAAATATATATTTTTCACTATATAGTTCATATAGCCTCCGCCTACTTTTAAAAATACCCGGTGTTGCCCAGTCACTAAATAAAACGCGATCAGAAACAGACAATGTTTTGGAGGTAAACACCTTATTAAATTCTAAATTAATCAAGTTAAATAACAAAGTATAAGCCCGATCTGCGTTATCGTGATATGGCCAAGCGGGAAGTTTTTCCATTGAATTATTTCTAAAAAGGTCTAAACGTCTTTTGTTAACAGGAACAAAACTCACAAGTTTTTTCCGAACTCTGACTATTTGCCGAGAAAAAGCAACTAACTGGCCACAATGATCCGAGTCTAACTCATTCAAAATTAAATGGATCAATGGTTTTAGATTTGTAAAGATAGTATCTATACAAGTAGCACTAGTGGAAGTTATTCTGGTCGGTTCAGCGAAATTACTGTGTAAGTTATATGATTTAAATAATGTCAAGAATTTATTTACTGTAGCCGATTTTTCAGGTAAATTAATGTTGAAATCTCCACAGACAACAACTGTTTTATTATTGTTGCATGTCTTTAATAAAATTTCCTCCATATGTTGCTCAAAAATATCATATGGCGCACCTGGGGGCCTGTACATACTCATAAAAATGTACTGCTCAAGCTCAATGCAAGCTACTTCGAGTGTATAATGTGAGGTCGACACACGGAAGCGCGATTAACGCTTGTGCGACAAAACTGTAATGCGACTCACTATAGGTCGAATGCACGCTTGTGCGACAAACTGTAGCTCGACATCACCCTAGTGCGACAATCTGTAGATCGACATCACGGTAGTGCGACAAACGCTTGTGCGACATTTGCTCGACACTACTGAAGTGCGACACTACTCAAGTGCGACAAACGCTTATGCGACACTGTCGCCTAAATAGGGTGTAATCCTTCACAAGCCATCGATGCTGCTTATTTGATGTACGGAATGCTTCGTGCATTCAGTACATCATCTAAGCAGCATCGCTCAACAATTATGGTTGTTATATAATTATTATTGTAGGACAAATGTGAAATTTCACTATACTAGCACTTTAAAGCACTAAAACATTTTGCAGATGGATGCATTAAATAGTACAGGGGTCATGAAGTATTTTAACGTATATTATAAAAAAAATGTATTAAAAAAAATATAAGTTGTAACTTTAGCTTAAGTATGGTCTGCAAAAGAAAAATGATCGATGCTTCGATAAGGGCTTTTATATTTTAAATAAAAATAAGCAAGAACATAATAACTTCAGTATATAAACAAAACAAAATATATTAGAAGATAAACAAAATTGATAATTCCAGAAATAGTTAAAGTAAAGACAATTAATATGATGATTAGCAAATATTTATGTAATATTTTATAAATTCAATGTCAATATTTTCTCAAGATAATCCCAAAACACAGCTATTATAATCAATATTAAAATAAATATAACTTATTATAATATTGAAAGCGCGAAAAGCAGAATAATTTTAAACAAAATAATCGATAGATTACGAAATTATATCAATCGATTGGATTATTCCAGAAATCCCCACCGACAAATCCCCACCAGTGGGGATTGTTACTTTTTTTTCCAGAAATCCCCACTAGCTATATAGTGGGGATTTCTGGAAAAAAAAGTAACAATCCCCACCATGTGGGTGTTTCAGTATCCGTGATCCACCGTAATATGCAACGATACAGACAGACAGGATCTTACGTGCGCGGGCAAGGACAAGGCAGAAATCGTGCAACCAGTGCCCTAGGCGACCGTTTTATAAGGGTGCAAACTTTGGAGGGAGAATTCGTCGTCAAAAGGCTGTTCAGACCAGAAATGTTTTGGTGAAGTGCGTAACGTACGTGTTAGTGAACGAACAGTGAGGAGAAGGTTAAATGAAGTTGGTTTGAAGTCATACGCGCCAGCAAAAGCGCCAAAAGTTGAAGTCAGCCATCGAGTAGCCAGATTAGCCTTCGCCCGTCAGCATCAAAATTGGTCCGATGAGTGGAGTCGAGTCTTATGCTCTGATGAAAGCCGTTTCTGCGTAAATTTCATTGATGGAAGGGAGAAGATGATATCAAGGAGAACGTAACAATCAAGCAATTTTTTCCGAAACAACGGCTTACGGTGGAGGGTCTCATATATAATGAAAAAAAAAATTGTTGAATAATTTAGAAACAATACTTGGTGGGGATTATTACTTATTTTTCCAAAAATCCCCACTAGGCTGAGTTTATATAACTAGTGGGGATTTCTGGAAAAAAAAGTAACGATCCCCACTGGTGGGGATTTGTCGGTGGGGATTTCTGGAATAATCCAATCGATTGAACGTTGCAAATCAGGTTCCTTTAAATTATTTCTTAGTACTTTTTACTTCCATGATTATTTTACATTTGACTACTCCGGTCATCCACTGACAAATGACAGACAGGTAATAAGCCAAAAAAATGAGCAAGCGCGTGTCGCGTGTACAATGCAGGGTTCCATAGTCGGAATGAATATTTACGCATCATCATCATCATCATTACTGCCCAAAAGATGTCCACTGCTGGACATAGGCCTCCCCCAAGTGTCGCCACATTGACATAACATGGGGGGTTTTGACATAATCGCCACGCTTGGCAGGCGGGTTGGCGATCGCAGTACGGTTGTTACAAAAGCACAGAGAACGCTGCTGCCCATTTTCTGGCAAGTCCCTTAGTCGCTTCTTACGACACCCACGGGAAGATATGGGATGGTGCTATTCTTTACGTCCGACACCATACATATCAATGATGAGGGATTTACGCATGCACCGCATTAATTTAATCACAGCGATATTATTTTGTATTTCAGTGTGCACGATGCACAGAATACTCCGTCTCTCCAATTTTCATCGATGTGGTGCAATCCTGACTGCACATTTTGCTACGGCTACGGAACCCTAAAAAGCGTCAATAGTTCGTTTTCTTTCATTCCTTTTCCTTTTACTCTATTCCTTATAAGTCGATTCCTTGATTGCCAAATCTCACAAAATGTTCAGTGAGAACTTGTTATTATGTCTCTCAAATAAACCGACTTTGATTTAGTTATCACTAGATTCATGTCGCACTACCGTGATATCGATCTTTAGTTTGTCGCACTAGAGTGATGTCGAGCTACAGTTTGTCGCACAAGCGTGCATTCGACCTATAGTGAGTCGCATTACAGTTTTGTCGCACAAGCGTTAATCGCGCTTTACCATTGCTGGTCAAAAACAACTCCAATTCCAATTCTTTACCTTTTACACCCTGTATATTCTGATGAGCTATTTTTAGAGTATTATTATTTAATTTAGTTTTGCAGTTTGATCGTTGTGGTAACAAACATTGGTTTAAATTATTGCTAGAGTTTAACTCTGTTGTCTCAATGTCCTTAGAAATATTGATCAAGTCCATCTCGGTATTACAATTACTGCTAGAGGGTGTCTCTATTGTCCCATGTTTAAATGACTTGGAGAAACATCCAACTCCTGCGCATTCACACCAGGTACATCACTAAATTGCTCAATAGAAGCAGTATTGTTACTTAAAAATCTATTACAATTAAGAATACAATAGGATAGCGAGTCTACTATCTGTCCTTTAAAAAAGTTACAAAGATAATAATTATCTTCGGTCATAAAGTAATTATAACTAATAAGTACGTTAGAGTCAATAAAATTAAATTTTTCATTATACAACGTGTTGTTTTGCAACCTCGTCAAATTTAAGGAGGTAACTATGCTAATGATTCTGGTCCCGAATCAATAATAAAATTGGTAGGTAATTTTTGTTTTTAATCTCATTTACGGAAATCGGTAAGTGTGAAAAACCCGTGTTTTAAACTAGGGCCTTCTGATTCTCGCCTTATAACCGCGCCTCCACAAATACAAACAATCTCAAACGTTTATTCGATCATTTCTTATTCCCTAAACCACGTTAAGGGGGTTATTCTGAAATACTGACAAACATAAACAACCAAAAAAATCTGCGTTTATTAGTAATTAACTAGGTACCGTAATTTTAATTGATTATTTATGTCTTGTTTGACAACCTCCTGAATTTTGACGAGGATGCAAAACAACACCTTGTATAATGTCATGGTATGTAATCTATTATTGTACTTATATCTAATATTGTTTTCAGTCTGTGGCAAACCATTACAATAAGGAAATGCAAACAAGACTATTTTTTTAACATTTAACTTGGCCAAATAATCAAAATACATTTTTATTTTTCCACCCCTTGTGTTTCCCCTTCTCCCGACCAGAATGATGATAGTTGTTGATGAGCTGTATTTACTACTTATTACCTTTTCCAGAATTTCGCAGTAACTGGCATCAGGCATGCAATAATTAATAATCCTTTTATGTAAACGATGTTGAAGTATACGTCCCATATTTTTCCCCATCTCATCGCAGTACATAATAATTTGGTCATCATCGTTTAACAGACTGTAATTTGACAAATTATCATTTAACAATATTTTTGTATTTGGTGCGGCAAGGGAAGTACTAGCAAGGCTGTCAAACATCTCCACAGAATGTACGGGCTCGTGAGAGGGGACAGACTCTGAACGACCCGATGAATCACAATCAGGTGTTGTATTGTTTACAATAGAGTTGAACATTCTTTCATTTTCACTACAAAGATCCACCAGATCATTCATTGCCAGTATATATTCCCCCATTTCCTTTTGAGAAATATCATATTTAGATGTTAGAGTTAGAGAGTAGCTGTCTAGAGCACCCTGTAAATGGATAATCTCTGACTGCAGTAGTTGAATTTCAGCCTCATATTTACTTTATAAGTTATCTGCAACTTCAATATGATGACTTAATCGTTCTTTTAATTGTTTACAATTTTTAAAGGATTACAATTTTTAGAAAAGGATTTTTTATTATTTTTAATAAATTTTCGAGTCTTTTTTATTATTATATTTATTCTAATATATTTCTTTAATTTATTCCTGCTACATATTACTAGCCTGACCTGAGGGCTTGATATGACACCATTATCACAAGTGAGGTCAATTGTTACAATGTCATTGTTTACATTACTCGAGACCGAGCTAGCAGAATGCAATCGAGTGCTGCCAACCAGCTGCTCAAACAACACATGGGTCTGTGCTGTCCGTAGTCCCCGGCTAGCATCCCCCATCCTGTCAATGGTGTCTTGAGCTTCGCTTAGCCTGTTTTTCAGCTCGGTTTTTCGGCTCAGTAACTGGCGCATCTTTCAGACTTCTTATAATGTACGAGTACAGCTAACATATAGTAAAGAACAAAGAGGAATGGAGAGTTTGGAAGATAATATTGTTTTTTCAAGAAAGAAAATGTAAGCATACGACCACGACTCCAATAAATCATCACAAGGACAGGAGAAGGTTCGAAAATAGAAACCATAAATGTGCGCGCCTTTATGTTTGCTAATAGCAGTCAGTTGCGATTACTAGTCATCCTGAAATAAAACTTGTAGCAATTTTGCATTTCATCAATAATTTAAAATCGAAACTGTTTGTTTGTAAAATCTATGGATACAGATACATTCTTCTCCTCTGGAATCTAAGGAAGAAATCAATTGTACATATTTATTTAATTCTCTAAACTTAGCTGCATTATTTACGCTGTCCCTGGTTTCTAGTCAAAATAGTCCAGACAAAATAGACATTCAGGAATTGCTTTGCATGAATTCCCAATAAGCTCACGATCTACAAACTTTTTCTCGTTCATTTTCCGGTAACTCGCACCGTTTTATAGAACATACCTACGCAAAAAATAAAAATTGGTGACCTTTCACCTTGGATAAAAAACAACGCATAAGCGAGATCCATGGGGACTTTTGACATAGCATTTGTAATGCAATGAAGTATTCAAGACTATATCGCAAGTCAAGGCAATACAATAACAAAACAATTTCCATTGTACCTCCAAAAAAATATAAACTTGTATCGATCAAACGCACCAAAAAATATTCCACAATTTATGCTTTTATTTTGGTCACTGATTAACTTAAAACTTCCTCCTGGCGGCCGGCAGTCTGGTATATTTTCGAATTTATTATGTAAATTAGCGGTCGACTGTTGCAGCTAATCCGGTTGCTGCTTTGTTTTCTCTTACATTATTCATTTGTTTTCATTGGGCTAATGACCCCTTGATGACAGTCTTACAAATGGATTTTTGGAAAATAGTGCAAAGAATGTCTCATTATAATTTGGATAAGCTAAACAAAAATTCTTCGTGGGAAGAGAAGGATAGATTTTAACACCTGCATTCTTTAATTGAATGTGCAAACAATGGTTTACATTCACCATTAATTCGCGGTCTCATAGATTCCCACTAGTTCCTAATACTACTCGGTGTGCTAACCAAAGTAGAATATCATAATCCTTACACAATTTTACCATAATAATCCGTATATCTAATCCCCTACAAAGCCACAGGGAGAAGTATATTTGAATAAGTTCACATCTGCGACAAAATTTACGATTCCCAGTACATTACTCGAACTCTCAACACGCAAGCACGAACAAGTCTTCTGAATACATTACTTCCAGCGCCACAGTCTAGACATGCAAGGTCATTTTTTGTGGACATACTGTTTAAAAGTGATATTTTTTATGCTGTGCTCGTTTAGCATGTGGTGGGTGTTCCACAGCATGTTACTGCGACGTGGCAGATTATTAATCACGCGGGTGACGTCATTGGCAGACTGGCGCGTGTCATTCTGGCGCGTGGGCAATGCGTGGTGGACGATGGAACGAGTTGGAGACGGAAGCGTGTCATGTCATTACACAATAAACAGGGCTCTACAGCAGATGCAGTTGTGAATATTTTCGCTAGTTTAGAGTTCAGGACAGGACACAAACAAGCAAGCGTGGAGCGTGTATACTCATGAACCACTGCTTTTACCTACAAGGTAGGTTTTAAAATTATTCTAAAAGCTACTACATTTACTTCTCTCTTCTTTATATTTTGTTAGCCCAAAACTTTGTCATTTCCCAGATGCCACTGTTACATATTTTTGAAGTGATAACTTCTTATGAGAGAGTAAACCGCTTCGTAACGTAACGCGTTACGACGCCACTCTTTATGGCTTACTACGTTAGTTAGTTTAAGTTATCACTTCTGTCCGTCACGAATTTTTAGTATCTCAGGCAGCACAACCTGTGGATGATAGCCTCTGCCACACAACTCTACTAGCCGAACTAAACGAGTTTTACTATAAACCACTCCTCTTTAGGGGTATGAGGAACAGGGTGTAGAGTTCCTCGATACTCCATAGAAAAGGGAGGATCCTCCGGCCAGACAGGTGTTGTGTCTGGTGGGCAACTGCCCGACAGTTGCTGTCGGGTTTTTCTATATACTCTTAAGTCGATGTAAACTTTGCATGTGAGATGTAGGAAATTGATGTTAGTTCTTCCGTCGTGAAATATATGGCGCTGTAGTACTTTTTTGTAGTAAGTTGCTTTTTTGTTGGTCGCTACAAACCACTCCTAACTTGGAGCATTCAAATAGCGTTTCACGCTGTACGTTGTCGTCGAACACAAATTCGCGGCTAGTGACAACTTGCGTCAAGCTGTTTTAGTGCCGCTGCTGTCGTGCTGCACCGCACTGTTGATTACTGTGGGAAAGAATTTAACGTAAGCTGTATATAGCTGTATAGTCCCTCCGTCCGTTTTCGCAACTGCGATTTGCAACCAGTTGCGAATTTAAGAGAATTATTGAAGTTTACTCCTTGTTCGCAATCAGTTTGTCTATGAAAAACTAGTAAGAACGGTTTTCAGCGTTTCTCGTTCAAGCAGGTTCATGTTATCTGTTGAAAATTATCTCGAATAGGTGTCAATCTCTGCCTTCGGGGATTGCAAGCGAGTCTCTCGTTATATTTGATCGACAAGCATCTCGGCTACACTGAAACTGAAAGGCAAACAGCAAACTTGGTAAACAATTATTAGTCTCATGTCTAAGGTCAGTAAGGTCAGTAGAAACATAAAGTGTCACTAAATTTATTTGTAAGACACGTCTTCAAAAAGACCAGTCTCACAAAGTCTTCTACAAACCACCAAAATTAATACGTGAACCAACGCCTTCTTAAACAAATGAACTTCAATATATAGACGTCTAAAACGTTGTCGATTGGCGTTAAAGGTCTGTTAGTTGTTCCTGGCAGCAATGTCCTACAAAAATCAAGGAACACTAGCACTACTAATGAAAATTGTGATTAGTAAATCACAACTTTGTATTAAAACTCGTCCCTAACATCAAGTGCATCTAAAACCCTTAAAACTACTTTGCGCAAAACTCCAAGATCCCGTCTCCAAGATGTCATTGAATGTCTCTCCATATAAACAAATGAAACACAATGGACCATAAGAACGTCGTCAATAGGCGTTAAGGGTCCGTTAATCGCGGTCGGCACTGTAGCCAAGTCCAATGAGCATACGTCACGACACTCATTAGACGAAGGAACTTCGCCACCAAACTACCGCTAAATGTATTATGAACAGAAGGTCAACTCCAAACAACAAGATAAACTAACGCACACAGACACACGTGTACAGTTACTGTACACATGTGCCTGTGTGCGTTTGTTTGTAAGGTGCCTGAGCACTTGTGACTGGAATTCGCCTAAACTTAATATTATAAAGAGGAAAAATTTGATTGTTTGTTTGTTTGCATTGAATAGGCTCCGAAACTACTGGTCCGATTTGAAAAATTCTTTTAGTGTTAGATAGCCCATTTATCGAGAAAGGCTATAGGCTATATATCATTATGCTGTAACCAAAAAAAGTGGAGCAGCAATAAAAAATGTTGCGAAAACGGGGAAAATGTGACGCAAACGTTGCGCCGGACAGCTAGTCAACAAGAAACTTGTAATATAACTGGTGGGGCCACCTTACCAACCAATTTGGTGCATTCATACAGCGTGCAGCGCACGCGATGTAAAGAATATATTTTTAGGTATTTTTTTACACCTTGGGTTACATTATTGGAGTACAACACATTGGGTCAACCTCAGACAGTCACTAGATTTAAGTTTTTTTTCTTTTCAGCTGATCATTTTTGTATGCACTGGTTGTATGTGCCAATTAAATGTATATTCTTTCTTTTCACTTTTTCATACACAACATCACGCCTAAATCCCCCAAACCCCGAAGGGTTAGGCAGAGGTGAACCTAATTGTACACCCACATTTCGCCAACTATGTTTAATCCCATGTAATAGGGGCAAGCCTATTGCCATCAGCCTGCTGCTACTGAAAAAATCTCAATGGAGAAACCCAATTACGACCACTAAGTCAATTAGGCAGCACGTTGATTCTGACACTTTGCTTTGTGTTGAAATTTCATCACCACTGCTCTCAATATTATAAAGATATTGAAAAAACCGGTGTGTCCTAGAAACGAAAAAATCGAACACATGTGACGCCCCTAACATGGATTGAGGCCCTGTCTCTCTTGTAGAGAGGAGGCCTATGTTCCGGCAGTTGGGGCATAACAGGCTGATTCATTTACGATTCCGTTTTCGTGCGTTTGCGTTGTTTTCCCCATTGTAGACCTTCTGTATTTATGTATTCAGTGAAACTTCGCCACTGAAGTGCCGAGATAAACTTTGTATATCGCTTCACTGATTAAAGGCACGTTATTTATTTCCCATTCTTTGTTTTGTTGATTGTTTATTTGTATGGGATTCTGGTGGATTAAGTGCTTGAAGTTTGTGAGCGAATGCTTGACTTGGTTGATGGTTTTATTGGGAGTATCACTGTTCGTGGTGTATTGACTCAATTTACACATTTTTCAAAAGTATACGGACCATCTGAGTTACTCGTTAACTTCAAGAGCTGCTACGAGCAAACTCCACTAAAAAAACCTCATCATCATCGTCCTAGACCCAACCTCACCCACTGCTGGGCCTTCCTTTGATTGTGCTAGCCTCATCCAGGTTTTGCCCATGATGGTAACAATGTCGTCTGCCCACCTCGTCCTATTTTTTTTATAGTTCTAGAGTGCACTTGATCTCAAATTTCACTTCACCTCTCATCACCGCACCTCCCCAACTTAGAGAACAGATTAGTTCTCAAAAATCTAAGTATTTTACCCTAACTTTCGAGATACAACGCCAAGTACTCATAAACCTCAGTCAATTCCAAGTGTTTAGCCATCTAGTCATTTAGGTTGATCCTAACGCTATGCTATGTTTAAAATCGCGTAACTTTGGTATTAGCGTGGAAATCCGCGGAGGCACACAAACACAGAATAATAATAAAAGTGTAGGAACAACTTTGTGAGAACAGCCGGTTTACGATGCGAGACTTCGGCTACACACGGTCATGCAGAATGTCAAACGTTTTGAGGAACAAATCTGTCACAATATCCTCGAGAGAGAAATAGCGGTAATCCAAGTATTATAGAACGGTTTTATTGAATAGTTTAACCACGACTTCCGCATAGCCTGTTCCATGCATGTCGGGGTCCGGTTCCGGTACGGCACAGTCGCGCGCCGTAGGAAAATTGGAAAAGAATACAAAAAACCCATGGTCACTAACACTTTCATTAGCACTGTTAACAGGATACCAAATAGGAAACATGGTAAACATCCCGTTATCAGTGTTTATGATCGAGTTAAAAACTGTTTGATTTTGTAACAAACATGGCCATTATTTATGGCCAGCAGTCGACTTTTAAGGCTATGATGAAGGAAGAAAGCGTTAATTGTCCACGGGTGGATGGGGATCACTTTTGGTGAACATAGAGAGATTGACAACTCCTGCATTAAGATATACCTACCAAGCATGCTCCAGCGACTTCCTCCCCTTATCTACCCACGTCCGCTAAGTCTGTAGCGCAGTTGATGGGAACTAATGTTGCAAAGCTTTTAGCTCCGTCCCCCGCACCCCGCACCCCGCACCTGTCCTCATACAATGCTCCTCATTACACGTCGCATAAACAACAAACGGTTGTTTGGAAACTTCTAGAAAAAGGTCTTCGAGACGAGGAGTTAGCTAATTAGTTACAAGACTAACGTGTCCTTTGGTAAGTAGGCGTACTTTAGAAGGAAACTTGAGATTAAGTGACGCCTGTTTACATGGTGGATGGGGCAATGACGCGAAAACCACGTACTCAGTAAATCATTCTTATTACCATCGTCATCATCATCATCATCATCATCATCATCCTACATCGAATATTCATCAGGAATGTTCATCGGGAATATTTAAAAAAACACAAAATGTTAACCATTTTCGTGTCGTTGTCCATTCCACCCTGTACAGGGGGTACTCCGGCCGCCACACAATGGTTAGATGGCTCACATTCATTTATCATTGACAGGCCAAAGAGTTGAGGGAGTCCATGAGCGTTGGAGACTTTCCCAGTAACGGAAAAGTATAGGTTAGTAAAAAAATCATACGAATTGTCTGTCTGTATCTGCAGTGAAGATAATTTGCCAACAGGTGTCGTCCATTATCATAAGTCTTATCTTATCAACTAATCAGCCCTATAAAATAAAACCAAATGTTTTGAAATGATATGGCACAAATCTGTGATATAAATATTGTTATCGCTACGCTTACGATAAACATTTTTGAAAAATGTCTGCCTACCTAACTTTTTCCAACTATGTTGGAGTCAATATAACCAATCAGTATTATACAACGTGTAACGTTAAAGGCGCAAAACCTCAGACACCCCAAATTATTTTTAATTCCATTGACCTTATACTGAGAGGAAAAAAATCATTTAAAAAAACGTAAAGGTTTTATGTGCTGTTTTAGTTCACTGGAAATTCTGATCGTTACTTTCTTTCTTTCTTTTTTTCGCGCGTATGAGAAAATTTAAATTGGACGACAAAAATTTGTGTTCGTTTACCTATTTTGGCGGGTTTGGCGCACGTTATGGCTTGACCTATGAACGAATAGACAGGGCAACATTTTTATTGAAGATTTTTTGAAAAAATGTGACCTATATTAAAAAGTGGTTCAATTGATTCTACTCGTTATTCTGATCAAACTATTTTCAGGTTTTGCGCATTTAAATAAAATAAAATAAAATAAATAAACAAATAAATTGTGTTTTATTTCAGGCAAAATACCCATATACATTTAACTATATATTTAACGTATATATATTATAGTAATATATTGTTTAAGTCGAGGGTATACTCAAATAATTTCACTTCGCGCATAAATAACACTTCGTTACCACACCAATTTCAACTCGTCTGCTCAACGTCCGTATGTCACTACAGGGATACAGCAGCATATCAGCGCCAGGTGCATGCCTGACATTTGATCTCCACAAACCATTAAAAAACAACCGGGACCAATGGCAATGCCTAAAGGTGCTTGCCATGTCCGGGTGTGGGTTGTAATTTTAGGTCCACTATCCATCTTAGCCTTATCCCAGAAAATCGAACTGTGCAGCAATATTATTCTTATGTTTAAAAAGAACTAACAAAATATTTTTTTTTGTAATTTTTTGATTGTAAAATTATTTTTGAAAAAACTTGAATATTATGGACAGTAATTAAGTAAATAATAATATGCAGTTATACAATAATAGTTGTTTATTTATTAAAACTTTATGCGCAAGGAATTTTTTACCAGTCTACCTTAGGGTGATTCAAAGACAATACAAAGTAGGTACATTATCAGGAAAAAATACTGGAGAATATTTATAACAAAAATAAAAGAATAAATACATACATAAAACAAAATATATGTTAAGATACTTAAACAAGAAAAAATACACGATACACTTATACTAGAGTTACTTACAAGGGCTCTAAAAACATTTAGACCAAAAACTCATTACGTATATTTACACATTGGAGCTAATGTAATAGGCTCGTTATTTTCCTTAACATACACAGACCCGGTTTCTGCAAAAGTAAAGATCTCCAGAGCAGCCTTGCCAACCGTCTCAGGTGTCTGCATTATAACTTCTTCCGCCACTTTCTTATCAAAATCTTCTTTTTGCCAGTCCCACACTTTGCCAGCAAATATGGGTGTATCGGTGTAACCTGGGCATATGGTAATAACCCTTACACCACTCTTCTCGTAGTTGTAAGGATGACCCAAAGATCTTGAGAAACCCACCACAGCATGCTTCGACGCTTTGTAGTACACTAGCCATGGATCGTACTGGAATCCGTAAACTGAAGCTACATTGTAGATTGTGCCACCTCGACCTCCCTTGTCCGTCCTCATGTATTCCCAGAACTTCATGCTCCATTCGATCAAAGCTATGCAATTTATTTCAATAGTCTTCCTTAGCTGTGTTTCGTCGAACATTGCTGCGTTGTTAATTAGAACATCAACTTGATGTTTTTGTAATATTTCTTCGGATACTTTTTCTAAGTCTTTTGTAACGTCACATTTTATGAAAACTGCTTTGCCTTCGCCGTACGTTTTGTTTAGAGTTTTGGCAGCGTTGACGCCAAGATCTTCAATAATGTCCAAGAGTATCAATGTTTTGGCTCCGTGTTTCAGAAACTGGTCCGCGGTGTGGTATCCTATGCCTCTTGCTCCTCCAGTCACTACGACTACTTTATCTTTCGGATCGCGCTCCATGTCGAGTGTAACACAAACTGAACTGTACAAGTGTACAAAGCGTAATGGTACGACTTAGTAAGTTAGATAGTCTATTTATATTTTTGTAAAAATATCCTCGTCACATCTTATCATAAAAGATAACCAATAATGTTTACGTAACCTTTTTTTTAGTTTCCCATAATATGAAATAATTGCATCATTAATTTGGGTTCCAACTTCGTTTGTTTAGTATTTTTTGTTTAGTAATGCAAGCTTTTAGCACCGTCACTACTTATGTTATCTGCTTAACGTAATCTTTTCTGAAGACCCGTGACGACGATGACGATCAAAATGACGATTTTGGTGCTTACATAACAATCGTCATTTTACAACTTCTACTGAGTGACGACAAATACATTCAACCAGGCTACGGATCACCCGCGGCTGTATAGCCTCAGATGTTGGTGAAGATGAGTTAGGATGTTTTTTAAACAAAACATTTATTGATAACCAAGTTTACGTTTACGTAGTCTAGTTTACGTAGTATAGAACCACCATGTTTTATCCATGTCGTCATCATTTCACATGACAGTTAAAGGGATGGACTGAGCTGTTTTACTTCAACACTTTGCCAGTTTTCGCCGCACGTGTTACGCGTGGTGTGGCAGAGTAATTGCTTAGAGCATCGCGGTTTGTGACGCATGGGTACTCACGGGATGGTAAAACGCGTTGGTTGACGCAAGTCGCGTCGCAAGTCGCGTTACCTGAAGTCCCGAAGGGGACGTTAGGTAGATTTGTATCAATCCGGCTTTCTGTTTAGTGATGCGAGTTTCTAGCACCGTCACTCTTTGAAATCTAATCTGTAATGACGATTAATTTCGAAGATGACCATGAAAATGACGATATTATTTGTTATTCTTACACAAAAATCGTCATTTTAAACCTTATACAAGGTGTAAACGAATCCTTCACGAAGGCGTCAACCAAGCATCATCATCATCATCATTTCAGCCGAAAGACGTCCACTGCTGGACATAGGCCTTCCCCAAGTGTCGCGACATTGACCAGTCCCGTGCGACTCGCATCCAGCGGATCCCCGCAACCTTCACCAGGTCATCGGTCCACCTAGTGGGAGGCCTTCCAACGCATCGTCTCCCGGTTTGCGGTCGCCATTCCATAACATTTCGGCCACCACCAACCACCACCACCACCAACCAAGCATTCTGTTCATCAAAATATGTAACCCTACAAAAAATTATCGCTGGGAAACAATTTTTTTTTGGGTGAAAATTCAATTTTTACGGTAAAACTTAATGTTACGCACTGAAAACTTTTTGCTGATGGATGCTTTGAATAGTAAACAGGTCATGGAGGATAAAGGTACAAAAAAAAAATATATACTTGTGAAAAAGTTGGAACTTTGAACTCCGATATCGCCGTAACTAAAAGAACAAAAAAAAAATCGCAATAACAAAGGTGTAGAACAAAAAAAATATATCGCAATGACGGGGAGAACAAGTGTTACTTCCCATATTCACATTACGACATAAATTCACGACTGAAAAGGTAAGCAGAAGTGTTTACAAGTGTTTATCTATAGTATAGGTATTTAAAAATGAAATGACATCTGTTAATCCCCCTTAAACTCAAGAACGGCTGGAACCATTGGCTAATTTTGGTTTTTGTAGGGTAGGTAGGGTAGGTTAGGTAGGGTAGGTAGGGTAGCTAGGGTAGGTAGGGTAGGTAGGGTAGGTAGGGTAGGTTAGGTAGGGTAGGTAGGGTAGGTAGGGTAGGTAGGGTAGGTAGGGTAGGTAGGGTAGGTAGGGTAGGTAGGGTAGGTAGGGTAGGTAGGGTAGGTAGGGTAGGTAGGGTAGGTAGGGTAGGTAGGGTAGGTAGGGTAGGTAGGGTAGGTAGGGTAGGTAGGGTAGGTAGGGTAGGTAGGGTAGGTAGGGTAGGTAGGGTAGGTAGGGTAGGTAGGGTAGGTAGGGTAGGTAGGGTAGGTAGGGTAGGTAGGGTAGGTAGGGTAGGTAGGGTAAGTAGGGTAGGTAGCGTAGGTAGGGTAGGTAGGGTAGGTAGGGTAGGTAGGGTAGGTAGGGTAGGTAGGGTAGGTAGGGTAGGTAGGGTAGGTAGGGTAGGTAGGGTAGGTAGGGTAGGTAGGGTAGGTAGGGTAGGTAGGGTAGGTAGGGTAGGTAGGGTAGGTAGGGTAGGTAGGGTAGGTAGGGTAGGTAGGGTAGGTAGGGTAGGTAGGGTAGGTAGGGTAGGTAGGGTAGGTAGGGTAGGTAGGGTAGGTAGGGTAGGTAGGGTAGGTAGGGTAGGTAGGGTAGGTAGGGTAGGTAGGGTAGGTAGGGTAGGTAGGGTAGGTAGGGTAGGTAGGGTAGGTAGGGTAGGTAGGGTAGGTAGGGTAGGTAGGGTAGGTAGGGTAGGTAGGGTAGGTAGGGTAGGTAGGGTAGGTAGGGTAAGTAGGGTAGGTAGCGTAGGTAGGGTAGGTAGGGTAGGTAGGGTAGGTAGGGTAGGTAGGGTAGGTAGGGTAGGTAGGGTAGGTAGGGTAGGTAGGGTAGGTAGGGTAGGTAGGGTAGGTAGGGTAGGTAGGGTAGGTAGGGTAGGTAGGGTAGGTAGGGTAGGTAGGGTAGGTAGGGTAGGTAGGCTAGGTAGGGTAGGTAGGGTAGGTAGGGTAGGTAGGGTAGGTAGGGTAGGTAGGGTAGGTAGGGTAGGTAGGGTAGGTAGAGTAGGTAGGGTAGGTAGGGTAGGTAGAGTAGGTAGGGTAGGTAGGGTAGGTAGGGTAGGTAGGGTAGGTAGGGTAGGTAGGGTAGGTAGGGTAGGTAGGGTAGGTAGGGTAGGTAGGGTAGGTAGGGTAGGTAGGGTAGGTAGGGTAGGTAGGGTAGGTAGGGTAGGTAGGGTAGGTAGGGTAGGTAGGGTAGGTGGGGTAGGTAGGGTAGGTAGGGTAGATAGGGTAGGCAGGGTAGCAAAGGAGATAAGTAACCAGATTCTCATACTACTAGTATGAGAAACTAGTTACTTATCTCCATTACAGACTGACATTAAAAAAAGTATCGGAAACGGGCGATTTGTTTATGATTCCAAATTATAGTAGTAGTCGCATAACGTTACTAGGCATAATGACTAGTAGCATAATAGTATTTAGGCATACAGTTTAATTAATAGAAATAACGGAAACAAAGTTGAGTTATTTTCACTTTTTTATCTTTAATTTCAATGATTTATTACACATAATAAAATGTAACGTAAAGTATTGTCTTAAAAATTCAATATGTCGTGCTACAAAAGTTAGTGACAGAAACGAATCGCTGTAAAACCGACTCCCACGTGGTCTTGTCTGCCCAATCCCTAGCTAGACTGTAATCTAAACCCGCGTAGGTGCGGAGCTTAAGCTTGCGTGGGACCGCCGTAGTCCCGCAGTGCCGGAGCAGTGACAGAAACCGTGCCTGTTGCATGCTGCATGCTTGCTTGCATGCTGAATGCTTGCTGCAGTCTTGCTGCATATTTGCTTGCATGCTGCATGCTTCCTGCACACATGGTGTTTGTTTCTTATTTTTATTTTTGCATGCTGCCTCCTTGCTATACAATCTAAAGCGCCTACAAATTTCATTAGAGCAATAATTTATAAAAATGTGTAATAGTGTCTAACATTTCAGGAGTTAATTGTTATGCTTCTTGGCGTTATGCATATACATACAATACATTTGAGGGATATGGAAGCAATGCAATATTGCTCATCTCCCTAAGTTATTAGCGCGATAATATATAAAATAATATGTGCTATTCCATACTATATTAATCTTTTTTCCAAATTTCATCCAGAACCGTTCAGCCGTTCTGGCGTGATTGAGCAACAAATATCCATTCAAACTTTTGCATTTGTATTGTTGTAAGTAAAAAGTAAGATAAGTCGCAGAAATGTATGTACGTGCATAACTTCTGAACGACAACACCAATTTACCAATAATTAGGGTAGTGTAGGTAGGTAGGGTAGGAGGTAGGCCGGGTTCCGCTAGTCTATATACAGGGCTACTGGTTAAGTCGGCCTAGATCCTTTAAGAGGTTGTAGTGCACACACCATACCCTAACTTAACCGCCTCACGGTATTGAAATTTGAAGTTGTTTGAAAGAATTGGCCGACTTTTTGTCTATTCGCATATATTTTTGTGTGTTTTGCCTCTATTCTATTTGTGTTTCCGATTTGGTTCTCTGTTGTGTCACCTAACTTTTTTATCCATGATTTAAAGTGCCATAACTTTTTTTTGTCCTTATCATTAGTCCGAATGATAACTTACCCGAACTTAATATCACATAATATCACATGTTATAAAATTGAAATCCTTAAATATAATATGTCCTAAATCCGTTTGGCATAAATATTACAATCAATAATATACAAAAGGCATAAAACCGTTTTCAATAAAAGTTTTACGTCCTAAAATCAAATTACATAATGTTTACTTATAATAATATTCTTAGAACAAAGCTCAACAGCAGCGCTTGCCAATGTCGGTCCGTGGATGACTGAGTTTCCTCTGTGCATCGGGAAACACGTTAAGGCAGTGTAGATCTTTAACAGTCGTTATAAATAGTCAGTGGCCCGAAAGTCTGACAACCAGTCTTACCAAGGGGTATCGTACTACCCAGTACTAACCGGGTTGTGGAGGTCAGAGAGGTAGACTCCATGTAAATCCTGGTATTCAGCTGCAACTGTTTAGACATGGTTGGAACAATAAGGGTCACACCAACATCACATGAACAGTTTGCAAAACATTTTTTTTTATTTTGCCCTTTCCATGCGCCCAAAAGAATTGGCATTGCCATTCGATGCGGTCATGCTGCCAGTCTCTGGATAGCGACAATGCTAAAGATATTTTTTATACCAGTATCCTTTTGATCTTAAATATGAGTATTTCGTTTATTGTTTAATTTGGTAATATTTGCAGGCATCATAAGCAGGCGTTGACCTGCCACATACTTTTTGGATGTCGACAATAATTTCACTGATAGTTAAGAACCATCCAGATGACCCCATAAATACGATCACATGAACGCCGGAGTTATCTAGATAAAGAAGAAGAAATGCATATACCGACTTCCCATAAAACAATCAAACAGATTTAGAAAATCCAAGTTAGTAGTGCAAGTTTATTGTGCCATCATTTGTAATCGGGCATTATCTTTTATGAAGTCTGATCAGACGATTCGTCATAAATCGTCATCTAACACCTTCTATTTTTGAGCGAGATCGAGTCTTCTAAAAAGTTGTTAAAACAAATTAATTTTATGATAACTAACTACAGATTTATTTAGTCTGAGACGCACTTAGCAAGTTTTAGAGGTGATTTAGAGGTGATTGTCATATTTAAAATACTAGCTGTCCCGCGCAACTTCGTCTACGTCACTCCGTTTTCGCAACATATTTCATTGCTGCTCCGCTGCTATTGGCCATAGCGTGATGATATATAGCCTATAGCCTTCCTTGGTAAATAGGCTATCTAACACTGAAAAATTTTCTCGAATCGGACTAGTAGTTCCTGACATTAGCGCGTTCAAGCAAGCAAACAAACCAAAAACAAACTTCAGTTTTATAATTAGTATATATTGTATTTATTAGAAGATGTATTAAGCCACCTTTTTGCTAAACTGTGAAAACCAGTGTACCTAGTTTTTGTAAAGTGCAGCTAAACTAAAGTGGCATTATTTAGGATTGGTCTAATGTTAACGTGTTATCTTGATTTAAGTGTTATGAGAGTGTTTTGTGAGGGTAATTGGTACCAACGCTGTTATTTGGTTTTACGATTCTACAGCTGCAGTAAATGCATAATGTTTTATAGACGAATATTCAAGTACAAAATAAAAAGTCACTAAAACGATAACAGATAAAACCAAATTTCAACCATAAAATAATATTTAATGATTACAAGGATAGTATTAAGACATAATAAGGTATTTCCTGTTACTTAGCACTTAGCGACTTCTACAATAGGCTTACCACCTTCGATGAGCCAAGCTGTGCCACTGTCAGCCTTCTGGTAGATGTCTACTGCAGCGTTGCCTACTGATTCCACTTTCTGCCACACTTGAGCCTTCATGAACTCGCCGAACTCGTTATCTTGACCCATGTCCCAGGCCGCAGGGTCCTCCGTCAGCTTGGTCTCAGTAAATCCTGGACATATTGCTACTACCCTCACTCCAGTCCTTTCACAGTTGGCGACATGTCCCAATGACTTCGTGAATCCCATAACGGCGAACTTCGAAGCTTGATAAATAGGCAGAAACTGGTCGACTCTGTAGCCATAGATAGAAGCTAGGTTGATGATGGTACCTCCATTGCCGCCTTTATCCTTTCTCATGTGATCCCAGAAGGTCAATCCCCATTCCAAAACCGCGGTGACGTTGATGTCGATGGTCTTTTTAAGGGCACGATCGTTGAGTATCCCGGCGTTGTTGACGAGAACATCCACTTTGTAGGAGTCAAAAATCCACTTGGAAACAGTTTTAATGTCTTGTGTTACATCACATCTGAGGAATGAAGCTCTGTTGTTGCCGTGTTTGGCTGATAGTTTCTTCACAGCATCAGCTCCGAGTTTTTCGTTGATGTCGAGTAGGATGGTGATTCTGGCTCCCTTAGTAAGATATTTGTCAGCGATTTCGTAGCCGATCCCGTCGGCTCCACCGGTTATAACGACTACTTTGTTCGCCAAGTCTCTCGCCATGTTGTGAATTTGTCGAATGCGCTTCAACGACTACAGAGCTCAGAGCTGAACGCGGAATTTATAATGCATTGCGATTGTGCGATAATTCTTGACAAACAAGCAATTCAGTGCAATGTTATATTATGTTGTTAAACCATTGATAGATAATTAAACTAAGCTAGAAACGCATAATAATATTTAATCGGTTCGTAATAACAATTATCGGTATCGGTATGCTCACTATAATAGTTAGTTTAACAACTTTGATATTACAAGATCTAGTTCTTACTACAACGTTTAGTTTCGAGTTTCGTTTCGTTTTTACCAATGTGAGCACATTTTTTACACGATGTAAATACATTTTGTTTTTCGTTGAAGACTTGTTTGAGCAGGGTTATACGGCTGCACTTAGGAAAAGATCGAAATTCTGACATTATTAGAGTAATAAAACGAACAAACAGATTTTAAAAGCTGATTTTTAATGGTTACTTATAAACTGGCATTTATAGGTCCGGTTTTTTGTGCAAGGGAGATTAAAGATTTTTAAAATAATAAGTAATAAATAATAATCGGTGTTTCTAAGAATAAAATAAAAACTGTATGGCAGGTGATTAACAGAGAAACAGGAAAGACGCAACAACGAGATAAGACTGAATTGTCTTTGAAAATAGATAATAAAACAATTTGTGATAAGCTAGAAGTCGCTGAGACTCTAGAAAACTTCTTTACCAACATTCCGTTAGAGGTTACGAAATCTCTCCCGTCTTCAGCTAAATTAGCTGAAGCTCTTCTTAAAGAGAACTTTACAAAGAACATACCAAACTTTAAATTTAAGTCTCAATATAAAAAATACTGAAGACTTATGGGGGATATCCGTCAAGGTTCTTTTAGATATTATTCATACGATTGCTCCTGTCTTAACAGGCATATTCAACCAATGTTTGGACAGCGGCAAGTTTCCCGACTTGATGAAACATAGTAAAGTAGTACCAATTTTCAAATCAGGTTGTAAGAGTGATCCCTCTAATTATAGGCCTATATCTGTGCTTCCAGCACTGAGTAAAATCTATGAAAAAATCATGCTGGACCAGATGTTGTCTCACTTCAACTCTAATAGGATACTGCATAGTTAGCAGTTTGGCTTCACGAAGGGTAGGTCGACAACGGACGCGGGAGTAAAACTCATCAGTCACATTTTGAAGTCCCAGGATGCTATTGGCATCTTCTGTGATCTCTCAAAAGCGTAGCGGATAGCGGTAACTGTATTCTTGAGGATTACTATCGATTCAAAACTGCAGTGGGGCGCGCACATTAGAACTCTTTCAGGAAGGTTAAGCTCAGCTGCCTATGCAATTAGCAAAATAAGGCAGCTAACTGATATAGCCACAGCTAGGTTAGTATACTACGCTTATGTCCATAGTATTATGTCCTATGGCATTCTGCTGTGGGGATCGGCAGCAGACGTCGATTCAATTTTCATACTGCAAAAGAGGGCAGTCCGTGCTATGTACAAAATGGGTCCTCGTGAATCCCTCAGAGAAAAATTTAAAGAAATCGATATACTGACTCTGCCTTCACTTTATTTTTTAGAATGTATTTTATATGTCCGCAAAAACTGAGGAGTTTTCAAAATTAGAAGCGACTTCCATAATATAGCGCAGTAAACACAAAATTGTAATACCCAAATTCAGATTAACCAAAACTTCTTATAAACAGTATACGCTTTTATAATAAGTTGCCGAAGTCAGTTACAGAACTGACCGATGGAAAGTTTAAAAATTATATTAAACGTGTCCTAATTAAAAAAGCATATTACAAAATTAAGGACTACGTTGAAGATAAAGAAGTTTGGCCTTAGCCCCTTTGCACATGCGGCTTCCCTGGTAGCTCATGAACGGCACAAATGTGTGGATGTCTCTAACTATTCTCAATCTTATTTTTTTTTTCCTTTCTTTTTAATCAGATGTTTTACAATAGTCTTTAAATCATTATACCTTTGGTTTAGAATAGTTACAGCACGGATGACAACATTTGTGTCACTTATTTGATCTAGTCTTTTTGTGATATTTTCTATTTATTTTTTGTTGTTGTACTGTTTTTCTTATTTACCGATTGTTTGTAACTGTGTGGACATTGTAGGCCTTATAGATTCCTAGATCCTTGGTAACTTTTTATTTCGTTGTACATTTTGTAGTAAGCAACGACTTATTGTCAGTTTTATAAGTGTCCCTGTAGGCCTATGTAAAATAAAAATATCTTGATTTGATTTGATTCACTACACTTTTCAGCTGATAGAACTTCCCAAGTACAGATCTCAGTCTATTACAAATGTCAGTTACTTGCGTTTTCCAATTAAAATTTCTATCAATAGTGAGACCTAAATATTTAAATGAACTCACATAGTCCAATTTTTCGCACCTGCAATTAATCTTGTTACTATGCAAGCATTCGTACGTATGTCCTATTATATCTAGATTTTCTCTTAACTCGGTTTTAGCTCGCAAATTGTATGGCGAGTTTAAATGCATGCATTTTGTTTTTAACAAATTTAATATTATTCCATTGTCATGGGCGCATTTCGTAATGCTTACGAAGTCTTCCTGTACGTACTGTTGTACTTCCAGTATATCATTCGAAGCATAAACTAAACACATGTCATCTGCATACATGAACACTCGACAATTCTTTACAACATTCGACACACTGTTCACGTGCATTATATAGCCCACTGGTCCAAAAACTGATCCGGTCGGCACTCCGAGATCCACACCTGCCTCTTCCCCAGTCACACCCGCTATGAACGTGCTTATTCTCCTGTTAGTCAGATAGTTTCTTAAACCATTTATTCGTGGGACCGCGTATTCCACATTCATCCATCGCCTGTAGTAATATGTCGTGATCCAGTGTGTCGAATGCTTTTTTGTAATCAATGAAGAGTGCTATCAGCTGGTTACCAGAGTCTAGACCCTCATTAACATAGTCAGCAAACGCCGTTAGGGCCGTGACAGTACTACGACCTTTCCGAAAGCCATACTGTGTGTCTGACAATATATTGTGATTTTCTAAAAAAATACTAATTTGACCAACAATATTTTTTTCAACTATTTTGTCAAAGACAGACAATTTGGCTATCGGCCTATAATTTACATATTCCAGGTGGCTTCCAGACTTATAAATAAGGCGAATAATTGCATTTTTCAACTCATCAGGATATACACCCTTAGTCAAACACATGTTCATTAATTTAGCTAAAATAGGACTTATTTGTTTTCGTACATATTTAATGTCTTTTGCCCTTACTCCATCTAAACCTGGTGCTTCTTCACAAGACAGCTTATTTATAACTTTATCTATATCTGACGGTCTAACAGTAATATACCTAAAACTAACCTCGCTCGGCTCAACATAGATCTTTCGGTCTAAAAATTTTATGCCACAATCATGTTTAATTTAATACACTTAATTTCTTCAGTAAAAGTTTTAGCAAAAGTAGTACAAATTTGGGTGACGCTTTGTGTTTTACCTAAATGTCTTAATATCACATCGTGTAGACTAGTTTTATTCCGACCCAACCACATGTTAATGTTTGCCCATATTTTCTAATATCCCCGTTACATTTTTTAATTTCGTCTTGTTTGTATCTATTTCTCACTTCGTTTACAAGTTTATCAACCTTATTTCTAAATTTCGTGTATTCTAATCGTTTAGTCATATTTTTTGGCGATGCTTTCCATACTCTAAATAAATAGTCCCTACGACACAACATTGTATATAAGTATTTATGTATCCATGGTTGAGTCATTCTTTTATTGGAAATTGTGACTGTTATCATACTTTCCTTATAAATTTGGTCAAACACTGTACTTATTTTCTGAAACAATAATATCGGGCACGATATAGGCAGTAGTTGCGTCCAGTCATAAGCATCTAGCTTCCGTTTTACAATGTTATCTCTAATCACATCTCGCGTTTTTTTTTTTCACTATTCGCTTTTAGTCGTGAACTTTCGTTAACACTCGTATTCGTAGCCAATGCTAGTCCGACGGCGTGATGATCGGAGATGTGCGTCTCGAGCACATACGATGACGAACCACACTCACTGCGTCCCGCTCGCACCCATAGATGATCCAAACATGACGTCTGTAGTTGCCTGTCCACGATCGCCTCGCGTGTTATCTCTGTGCTCGGTATTGCGCACTGTAGGCCGCACTCACACAAGGCGTTTTTGTACTTTGTTGTAATTGGATTCACTACATCAATTTTAAGACCCAGTCTTTCGCAAGGTCTACTGAGGTCATCGAGCATTATACTGAGGTCCTTAATGGTCTCAGTCATGACCACTATATCGTCGGCAAATCGAAGGTGAGAGTTGTACTCGCCATTAAGGTCGATGCCTAGCCCTCTTCAGTCCAGAACCTTGAAGACATCTTCCAGTGCAGAGGTTAATAGTTTCGGAGATATGACGTCACCTGTCTCACACCTCGCTGAAGAAGGATAGGTTTCGAGGTCTGGTCCTGAAGTCGGACTGACATGATGGCGTTTTTGTTCAAATAATTCAACATCTTGAGGTACCGATACTGAATTTGGGACCGTTGAAGAGACTGCAGTACAGCCCAAGTCTCGATCGAATCGAAGGCTTTCTCGTAGTCCACAAACGTTAAACAGAGAGGCAGGTTGTACTCTTCGGTGTTCTGTATAACCTGTCGCAGCGTATGTGTATGTGGTCTACGGCGCTAAAGCTTTTTCGGAATCCGGCTTGTTCGGAAGGCTGAAAATTGTTAAACCTGCGCGCGAGACGATTCGTGATGACTCTTGAAAAGAACTTGTAGACATGGCTCAGAAGTGAGATGGGCCTATAGTTCTTCAACCGGGCATTGTCCTGTTGGTTTTAAGCTGTTTGGTTGTTGGTTTTAAGCAGTTTCAGAGCCATCCTAATCTCGTACAGGCTGATGTCCGGGATGTCTTCAGTATAGTGTCGGGTCAGTCTAGCTCTTGGCTCATTCGCTAGATTTACACGAGATTACTGGTTGACGTGCACAACTGCCCATAGAATCTGTCGATCTCCCTCAGTAGCTTCGGTTTGGCGGATATGATCTTGCCATCGTCGGTCTTCAGCTTCGGGAGCTGGCTTTGCCCAGTAGCCAGATCTCTTGCAAAAACCTTGGAGCCTTTATTGCGTTTAATTGCGTCTTTAATACGCTCGGTATTCAAATATTGCTCATCAAACAGTATAAGCAGGAGAAATTTAAGTAACAAACAAAATTTTCTAGCTCAAACTCACACATACAGTTTAATTTAGCAGGATGATTTTTACGTAAGTGTATCCATGATAGAAGTAACCATGAATCTTGTTGTGATGCGAATAAAAAAGCAGTTTTAGTTTTTTGAAAAAGCGTTGCTGGAGTCAGTTCTTGTAACCTGTTGCTTTTTACAAAAACATCCTATATTATTGCGCTAACCGATGCACGATGGTGCTGAAAAGGGCCAAATACTGAAAATAACTATTATGTTAATACTTTTTAATTTATTTAATTTAAAAAACTTCTATATATATTGTAGTTCCAAGGAATAACAAACTAATAAATTCAATAACTAAAATAACAATAAACTATAAGAGGGCGTCGAAAAACTCCTCTTCAACTTCAATAGCTGGTAATGTGCTCAAGAGACTGGCAGCATTGCCAGGTTGTATGGCAATATTTAGCATCTGGCCAAAGTAAAAGCGAGCCCTTAGGTATATAATTAAGGACATTGGCTTTTCAAGAAATATTAATAAAGTTTGTATGGAAATTGAAACAGTTTAGTATTTATTGTTATCGATAGAAATATAGTGAACTGGCACATCATTACTGATCGGATTCCGGAAATCAGTTGACTGTCAATAATGTAATGAATGCGCTTTATTATAGTCACCAGAAATGAAATGTATGCACTTAGCAAATTTCAAAAGCGGTTTCATAACGGTTTCCACTTTGAGATAACCACCATTTCGTGCTTCCAATCCTTCCTTCTATGTTCGTGAAGAAATAAGACTGTAATCAATACAGTCGGAGAAAATCGCTTTTGGATTTTGCTAAGTTTGCATTACGTTTTTCGTGACTGTAGCTAATTAATTATTTTGTATTATAATTCATTTCGTCAACTTTGATTGTGTTGTTTACAAGCGATATGAGAAAAAGTTATAAGGGAAGAAACAGGGAAACAATGTTTATTTGTTGTCCCTCCGCAAGGGACCTTATTCCATAATTTATACGTGATTAAGTAAATATAATTACATGAATTTCTGAAAGAAAACGATTCTTTTTGTATCTGATTTATGGAGATACTTACGCAATGTTATAAATGCGAAAAAACACTGTCTGTTTGATTGTTAGGTTCATTACTTCCCCACGTAGGTACGTGGGGAAGTTAACTGGATTATCTTATACAAACATTTCAAACACTTCTCACTGATAAAAAAGCTATTGCCGTCAGTACAAAAAGGGGTCAAATGTTGACTAATCTTGTTTACTCAAACATTATCTTGTTTATACCACTATAACACCGACAACAGTGTCATTTAACTTTCTTTTTAGCGTACTATTATGTCGATGGCAAAACGTTGAAATATGTAGGGCCCAAAATACATGTAGACGAAATGTCATCAAATGCGAAGGTGACAGGATATGCGGTCCAAGATAGAAGGTGGGCCATTGTCTGTGCGGAGACGTTGCATTCGCGCTTGAGATCTGAGGCTTACGCGAATCCCCATCTGTAGATATAATAGGGGGTTTAAGCAGCTCCCGCCAGAGATCACAACTTTCAGTGGCGTCGTTACTATTGACTAGGGTTGCTGAGCCCACGCACGTAAGAAAATTTTTACAGCTTTTTGGCCTCTAGGGCACTATGATATAGCTGTGCATTGGGTGGCGCGAGTCTCCTTGTAGCTTCGTCCTCTCTGCAGATTTCTGGAGACCCAATGCCAGTCAGAGGATACACAGGCAACCTAAATATAATTATATTTCAGGACAAATATTCATTAGGTTAGCGTGGGCAGATTGGTCCCGTTCTGGACAGGAATTCCCCATCCATTTAACTCAATAGCGAAAGGGCCACTAAATGAAATATTCCTAAAAATACACTAATAACGTAAGCACACGTGAATTACAATACTATGTCTCTAAATATAGAACATATTATTGTAAAGTCTGAGATCGCCAAACAATGGCCTTGAAGCCATGGTTTTGCGATCAAAACTTAGTTGTAGCAGTTAAGAATATAAGGAAAATAAATTAGGTTATATAAGGAAAATATTAGGAAGATAAATTAGGTTGCTGTAGGTCTAATGTAAAAAAAAACACAAAATATAATATTTTTTTTACATAATTTCGAAAATGTAATGTGAATGAAATGTTCTGTATGGTGTCGGACGTAAAGAATAGCACCATCCCATATCTTCCCGTGGGTGTCGTAAGAGGCGACTAAGGGGCTTGCCAGAGAATGGGCAGCAGCGTTCTCTGTGATTTTGTAACAATCGTACTGCGATCGCCAACCCGCCTGCCAAGCGTGGCGATTATGGCAAAACCCCCCTTATGTCAATGTGGCTTTAGGGGAGGCCTAAGTCCAGCAGTGGACGTCTTTCGGCTGAAATGATGATGATGAATTTCGAAAAGCGTACAAAAAAAGGTAATATAGGGTTCTGAGTTAACGAAGAGCTCTTAGTCAAACTAACATTTGATAACATTTTTACAATGTTTGGACGATAAGGTTTATCTTAATAACGTTGCGTAACTTTACGAAGAAAATCAATTACAAGACAAAAAAATATTTGGTGACATGGGTACATTTCAACGATAACTACAATCTATACAGTATATTATACTACATAGGCTAGATCGAGTATATCTTATATATGAACGTCAATGAGTTAGAGGTCAAGCTTATGAAATGAAAACATAAATATTTACCAGACATGCTCGATTTACTTATAAGCAAATAAGCTTCAATGGAAGCGTTACGCGTTTATCGTTAGTATACGAAGACGTGACGTTTATCAACCCCCAATGGGGCCTCGTGGTGGATTACAGACCACTCCCTCTCATAGAAAGAAGGCCTCTGTCCCAGCAGTGGGGACATTATAGGGTGATTACTATACTTTAGTACCCAGCTTCGATAATCGTTCATTCACTTTACACTTAAAAAACTTCCTCTATCGTATCACCTTGACAAGTTCTCTCTTCAATTAGTGTAGCTGGTGCCTGAAGATTGATAGCGAAACCGATTATCCAGGGATATACAGCATAGTAAGTATCTTCACATTCGCACTTATAGCGGCTTCTTCATAGCACTTGAGTTATCGGTGCACCACCTTCAATTAGCCACACGGTTCCACTTTCAGCTCCTTCATACACTTCTACTGCAGCATTACCGACATCTTCAACCCTTTGCCAAGGAAAAGAGTTCGCAAATTTCACTAAATCCTCAGGCAGAGTCTTTTGACGATCTGGATCTCGTAAGTTTAAGGTCATTGCTGTATCTGTAAACCCTGGGCATAAAGCCACCACACGGACTTTGGTTTTCTCAAAATTTTCAATGTGTCCCAAAGATTTTGTGAAGCCAACCACAGCGAATTTTGACGCTTGATAATCAGAGGCGTATGGAATTGGTCGAAATCCAAATATTGATGATAACAACATGATGGTTCCGCCTTTTCCTCCGTTGTCTTTCCTCATGTGTTCTTGAAACTTCATCGACCATTCTATAACTGCTGTGACATTTACTTCAATTGTTTTTTTGTAATTTAGTGAGCCTACAATGCCAGCACTTACAACTAAAACATCAACAGTTTTGTAGTTATCAATGATAACTTTCGAAACTTCTTCTAAATCCGTAGTCACATCACATTTTATGAATTCAACTTTACCTTCTCCATGCTTGACTGTTAAATGTTTCCTTGTCTTGGCTCCCTGTACTTCATCGATATCCAGTAAAATAGCAGCTTTAGCCTCTTGATTTAAGAACTGGTCAGCTATCTCACATCCAATGCCTTGAGCTCCTCCTGTCACAACCACTACTTTATTATTAAGCGACGTTGCCATTATTTATTTAAACTTATTCCACCAAAGACGCAGTCTCTACCAGTCAACAAAGAGTTGTTCAGGTCCACAAGCGAGGTATAATTGTTTATGTTCAGTTTAAAATAATTAAAACACATTAACTTAGGTTGAACACTAACAACAAACTGGTCATCGACACGACGAACGTCAAGATAAAAAATAAGATAACTTTCCTTTGTTCGTTACAATTATTTCTTGCTTTTATTTATGGTTTGTGATAATGGGAGCCGATTGCATGATAACCACGAATACAGTAGTACCTTATATTTTAAAGTGAATTTCAATTATTTGTGATATTAAGTGAAAAAGTGCATTCTTATTCGTCATAAAAATTATCTTAATGCAAATACAATACATTTTAATGAACGTAAATTTAAGCAAATAGATTTATTTTATCCAGCTAAAAGACATTCCAGTTATTTTTTCGAAAAGTGCACTTGTTACGGGAATGATACAATACAATACAATACAATCCTTTATTTCAGGCAACTAGGCCAACTAAGTCATTTTTTTTTGGATGATCATTCCATGCGAATTGGACACTTCAGTCGTTCTGTTTTATTTAAATATCGCATGGTTGGCGCAGTGGCCGAGCGATTGACTGTTGCGCTGAGCGCGTTTGAATCTCGCTCGCAAAAAATATTTGTATGGCCTTCAGGTAGTTGTTCTGGGTCTGGCTGTTTGTATATGTGAGTTTAAATGTTTGTAAACGCACCCACAATACAAGGGAAATTCATAGTGTAGGCAAGTTTTGAAAAAGTTGACTGTATTAGCATCTCTACTGACAATCTTTGACCTTTAACTTCTCAGGAGACGATAAATATGGCTGGAAACAACTTAGCCTCCTTATTCTTATATACCACACAAGCCACATACACCGCCAAAATTGACATAAGAAGCACATGAGGCCTCAGTGATAATCTATCTTGTTATAGTTAACAAGCTCGAAGGGAGAACTAATTTACATGTAAACCGCTTACAGCGACGGCAAACGTCAAGCTTAAACACGAGAACGTACAAAAAATATGTATCGATAGACTTATATGAGTATGTACTGATGGTTATGAGTGGTGTTGGCAAAGGTATTTTTTTGGAGATTATTAGCGTTGGCTGCCGTCGTTGGTCTATGGTCGTAATCATGAGGTCCTTGCAATTTTCATTATGAATTTCTCAGTGGCAACTGAGAGTTTAATTTTGTGCCTAACTGGTAGCAATAGGCTCTCTCTTGATTATATCGAACTTAATCGTAACTAGCGGGACACTTCTGCTTGGAGAAAATCTAGCTTTGCTGTATGCTGCTGCATTTAACAAGTGATTATTTATTAATAAAAATAGCGGTAGGCTGTTCAAAAATAAAATACATGAACAGATTATTATCAAACAGCACGGCCGGAATCAAATCAAATCATTTAATGCATCCATAATGTACATTTAACAGGTGGTGGAATAAAAAATAATAGACACAATTATGGACCCTGTCGGGCACAGCAAGTTTTAAATAAGTAGAGAGAGGAAGAGTGCTTCTCTAATTTTCCTTGTCAAAAGAAGAGTAACTAAACAATTATTACAAATATTTCAATTATTATAATTTCGAAGTATTTTATATCCTATTATTTTGCGCTTATTCATTTATAAAACATATTTTTTTACATTTTTAAATATTCCTACATAAAATCAATAAAAAAAAACATTTAAAAATATAAAAATAGTAGCCCACCGGTATCGGGAACAGGGTCCAAGCTACTGGCGGTCAGGGCTCCAGAGAAAGGAACCTCCTAACGATACGAGCCGTGTCCAGGAGTACCGCTTTCTGAATCAAGCCCTTGATCCAGCTGCCTAACGAGAGCCTCAACAGATGTTGGTCGAGGCTCTTGGCAATTAGGCCATTGGCTGATACGTCTATCGGCACAATGATCGCTGAGTCAACATGCCACATGTCGACCACCTCGCGAGCCACGTCAATATACTTGATTTGTTTATCTTTCTCAGCCTTCACGAGGTTCTCGTCATGTGGAACCGTTATGTCAACAATCATTGCGCGCCGCTCTGATCGATCCACCACCACTATATCAGGTTTATTGGCGACAATAGTGCTGTCAGTGATGATGGATTGATCCCAATACAGTGTGATATTGCCATTTTCGAGAACTGGGTCGGGCACATACCTAAGTAAGGCACTTCCGATTCCACAAAGCTGTATTTCAGAGCAAGTTGCTGATGGATAATCCTGGCTACAAGGTTGTGTCTATGCAAGTATTCTCCATTAGCTAGACGAGAACACCCGGAGATAATGTGACGGATCGATTCGCCCGGACGGTGGCATGCCCGACATATGTCAACCGTGCCATCCTTCACAATAAATTTATGGTAGTTATTCGTCATCATAACTTCATCCATAATTGCAAAAAAAATTGCAAACTTTGGTTTTTGTAAAATTTATTTAGAGATTATGGTCGCTCATCCAGTTTAAAATTATTACTAGTTTTTTATTACTCTATTAAAATACTAATTTCTAAATCTAAATTAATTACTAAACATAAAACTAGATAATTAAAACTAAAATAACAACAAATTATAAAAGTGCGTCAAAAAACTCCTCCTCAACGCTGTCAGCTGGTAACGTGCCCAAGAGACTGGCGGCGTTGCCACGTTGAATGGCAACACTTAGCCTCTGGCCAAAGTAAAAGCCAGCCCTTGGGTCACGTGAAGCGTCAACTAAGCGTTTGGAGATTTCCTTAAAAAGGCTGTGAGCACTCGGACCCCACGGCCCTAGAGTTTCAACCCCAAACGGCTCGAAAATATAGTTACCACAAAGGTTACTATATTTACGCCGCTTGAGGTTCTCCGCAGCCGCAGCGGCAGCGCCAGCACAGCACGATGAGCTTGGAAGATGTGATGGCGCAAGAGTATCGACGCATGTTGCGTCCCACACTAAAGGCCTACCCATCTTCCAAGGAAACAACGACATGCCGTCCGGTCTTTTGCCATCGTCGCGTGCCAAGCCATTGGGCTCTAAGATAGCTGGAACGCCGACGGTCACAAGAGCTCGACGGATGATGTCATTTATGTTCGCGTGCCGCGCAAAACGGCCCGCACTTCGGCTGCATGACAGGCCGTGGTGTCCGAGGCTTTTGACAGCTTGACCACAGTGACAGCGATGAGGAGTGCAGCAGGCGGCACCAAGACGTAAAGAAGCAGCGAGGCGGAAGGTCGTGTCGTCGAACAAAGTGCCTATGCTCGACGACGGGAGTGCGTGAAGCCAAAGACCCGACTCCCATTCACCCACAGCAAGCAGTCGTGCACGCTCAGCAGTAGTAGCAGCTGTGTGAAGTAAATTGTCCAGAACTACTCTGCAGAGCGGCTCGTCCCACCGTCTCTGGGAAAATGGATTGTCGGGTTCTTCAGTATTCGGGCAAGCGAGTTTCCAAGCATCGATGGCCTCGGAGAGGCACGGCACATCAAAATCAATCAGTGTGGAAGCCAGGATATTCCTGATTAATTTCTCAGTGCCGTGGACCGAGGATATGAAAGCCGGTAAACTAATACTAGAAATTTTGCGGAAATTAAAATTGTTCCAAAAATTGTCGTGAGTTTGTCATTTAAATTGGCATGAGGTCAGGATCGAGATATCATCCGCAAAAAGTACACATGGCCCGTCTATGGTTTTTGCGAGGTCGTTTATAATATATATATGAGGAAAAGGAGACAGCCTATAACACTTCCCTGGGGAATTGAAGCATGTATAGGTTTAACATCTGATCTTATAAGGTTAACTTCTTTTGTTTGTTGATCATAGTAATAATCTCTACCAATTGCTTTCTATCTTTTAAATATGATGCGAACCAGTCATGGGCTTTTCCGCGTATTCCTATTCCGTATAGTTTATTTAATAGTATTTTAAATTGCACTTTGTCATAGGCCTTTGTCATAATCAAGTTATTAAAGTAGTGATAATAATAATTAATGTGTTCGCGATGTATCTTGTGACCTTAAAGTCAGTTATTATCAGGATAAATCTAGAAAGTGGTGATAAACATGTGAGAATAGATAGTCTTTCCCTAGTCATATAGCTTTAGGGGTATGAGGAATTGAGTGTAAAGTTCCTTAGTACTCCTTAGAAAAGGGAGGATCCTCCGACCAGACAGGTGTGTCTGGTGGGCAACTGCCCGACAGTTGCTGTCGGGTTTCTCTATATAGTCTTATGTCGATGTAAACTTTGCTTGCGAGATGTAGGAAATTGATGTTAGTTCTTCCGTCGTGTCATAGATGGCGCTGTAGTATTTTTGTATTAAGTTGCTTTTAGTAGGTTGCTACATAGCCATCCATATTTATAATCAAAACTCCCCCCCTTACGACATTTAACAGACTCAGCATCCAGCAGTAAACAGTATTTTAATAAATAAAAAACAAATGGTAAGTTCGGTAGCCCAAACATCGCTTCACCTACTGCCCTGTCGCTGACTCGCCACACCAGTAGACGAGGGGTGACAGCACAAATGAGCCCTTAACAAATAAGTAAACGCTGCATGAAGGTAGGTGTGATGCGTCGCTGACTCCGCAGCGCTTTCCGCTGGTTTACTTTGTACACAAAAATGTCGTTGTTTATTGGATAAGGGTTTCTGTTTTAATTTAAAAAAATGTAAGCGTTATGTAAAAGAATAATAGACAGATGAGAGTTAGTACAATGGCCACTTTTTCTACAAAACTGAAGAGAAGGAGGAAGAGGAGAAAAGGCAGTCATTTCGGTGTCTTGTCTGATTTTGGCGATTAAAAAGTTCCGTTTCTCTGTAGTAAAAAAACGGTTTCTTTGTATCGTCCCTATTTACGTAAGGTTACTTAGAAGAATCTTCGTAAGTTTTATACTGCGGAGTTCATTAAGCCTCAAGCAATACGCTGAAAAATAACGAAAATAATAACAAGGTGCTCCGATTATGACGAGTACACACTCGTTACTGTCACTTTTAATTGCTACGGATAGATGTCGCTACCTGTCGTACCGTTCGCAAAAATGAGATTTTATTCATTTTATATTTTTTGGGATTTCGCCTTAATGACTCCGCCTGAATAACTCTAAACATGTTCGACAAAATCAGTGTAAATTATTCTGCCAGCCACTTTCTGGAAGACAAGCGCGCTGCCATATGTTATGACGTAATAAATGATCAGCATGTTGATTAATGATCGAGTAATGTTCAAGGAAGCGATAAACAAGCTCAATTTAGTGCTAATATAATGTTCCGCTCTAATCGCACGATGTGGCTCATTTGTTATCGGAAAGAAATGATTGGGAAATAATGATATGCTAGTAATAATTATATTAACGATGTATATATAAATATGTGTTCTCGTCTAGCTAACGGAGAATACTTGCATAGACACAACCTTGTAGCCAGGATAATCCATCAGCAACTTGCTCTGAAATTTAGCCTTGTGAAATCGGAAGTGCCGTACTGTAGGTATGTGCCCGACCCAGTTCTCGAAAATGGCAATATCACACTGTACTGGGACCAGTCCATAATCACTGACAGGACTATTGTAGCAAATAAGCCTAATATAGTGGTAGTGGATCGATCAGAGCAGCGCGCAATGATTGCTGACTTAACGGTTCCACATAACGTGAATATCGTGAAAGATAAGCCAATCAAGTATCTTGACTTGGCTCGCGAGGTTGTCGACATGTGGGATATTGACTCAGCGATTATTGTGCCGATAGTCGTATCAGCCAATGGCCTAATTGCCAAGAGCCTCGACCAATATCTGATGAGACTCTCGTTAGGCAGTTGGATCATGGGCTTGATTCACAAAGCGGTACTCCTGGACACGGCTCGTATCGTTAGGAGGTTCCTTTCTCTGGAGCCCTGAATGCCGGTAGTTTGAACCCTCTTCCATATACCGGTGGGCTAATATTTTTATGTTTTTGAATGTTTTTTTTTTATTGATTTTATATAGGAATATTTAAAAATGTAAAAAATATGTTGTTTAAATGAATAAACGGAATAATAACAGTACGCTCCATGTAAAATACTGGATAACTTAGCTACTACCGGATTGCCAACGCTCGCTCCAGCGCTTAGAGTTGAATCTTGCCAACAGTGCCATAATATTTTTTTAAGTTCGTTAAAATGTGTGTGTAATTTTCTTGTAATCCTTTATTAGGTAGTCTGAGAGAGAGAGATATGAAAAGAGATATGAGATAGAGATGAAGGTTTTTTTGGTAAATCTACATATATAATAGGTGGGAAGGTCTTTCTAGACTGCCTCGCTGGTCTTGTAGTTGCAATCTCAACTTCTGAGCGTGAGGTCTTGGGTTCGATTCCCGGTTCGGGCAAATTGTTATTTAGTTTTTCAGGATTTATAAAAGGTTATAAAATTAAAAAATATATATATTAGTATTGTTTCTGACTCTACACGAACGTTACAAAAAACAACTAAAACTAACGAACTCCTTGATACCCACTTCACATCGACATGAGTCGTTTCGCGATTCTCGTCGCGCTGAAATGTTAATTTTAATGAAAACACATATTTCAGAGCTTTCATGGCTGAATAATAACTTCCAGGACTGGGGGTTGAAGAAACACATCTAAGCCTTTTCCTATGTAGACTAGGGGGTCGGTTTGCTTTTCGGTTTGGCAAGTCCTACGTTATCTTGTTTTATCTTTATATATAACATAATTCTACTGTACGTGTGTATGTCACTGAACTCCTCCTAAACGACAGGACCGATTTGAATGAATTTTTTTGTATGCGTTTGGGTAGCGCCCTGTATGGTTTAGATTCACAAATCAGCACGCTACGACTAATAGGAGCGGAGCAGCAATGAAAAATGATACGAAAACTAGTTTATTATAATAATCAGACATATCATCACGCCTTGTACCCGAAGGGTTAGGCAGACACGTACCTTTCGGTAAACCCATAGTTCGCCAGTTTTGTTTAAGTCCCATGTAATAAGTGCCGAGCCTATTGCCATCAACTGGGCAGAAATCCGGCCTCCCTGAATCATTCATCATCATCATCATCATTTCAGCCGAAAGTCGTCCACTGCTGGACATAGACCTCCCCCAAGTGACGCCACATTGACCGGTCCCGTGCGCCTTCCGGCCCCAGCGGATCCCCGCAACCTTCACCAGGTCATCGGTCCACCTAGTGGGAGGCCTTCCAACGCATCGTCTTCCGGTTCGCGGTCGACGTTCCATAACTTTTCGGCCCCATCGGCCATCTGTTCTGCGAGCAATGTGCCCTGCCCACTGCCACTTAAGTTTGGCAATTCTTCGGGCTACGTTGGTAACCTTGGTTCTCTTGCGGATGTCCTCATTTCTGATTCGATCGAGCAAGGAAACTCCGAGCATAGCCCTCTCCATTGCCCTTTGGGTGACTTTAAGCCTTCTGATGAGGCCCATTGTGAGCGACCACGTTTCGGTCCCGTATGTGATCACTAGCAACACACACTGATCATAGACTTTCGTCTTGAGACACTGCGGTAAGTTGGACGAGAAGATACTACGCAACTTTCCGAACGCTGCCCAGCCAAGTCGGATTCGACGATTGACCTCTTTCTCGAAGTTAGACCTACCCAACTGGGCCGTTTGTCCCAGGTAGACATAATCCTCTACTACTTCGATTGTAGAGTCTCAGATCTTGATAGGTGTGGGTGTTACATGGGCATTCAACATGACTTTGGTTTTGTCCATGTTCATTTTAAGACCCACTCTTCCGGAAGCTCTACTGAGGTCAACGAGCATTGTACTGAGGTCCTCCATGGTCTCAGCCATGACCACTATATCGTTGGGAAATCGAAGGTGGGAGATGTACTCGCCATTGACGTTGATGCCTAGCCCTCTCCAGTCCAGAACCTTGAAGACATCTTCCAGTGCAGCGGTGAACTGTTTCGGAGATATGACGTCTCCCTGTCTCACACCTCGCTGCAAAAGGATAGGTTCCGAGGTCTGGTCCTGAAGTCGGACTGACATGGTGGCGTTTCTGTACAAACACTTCAAAATCTCGATGTACCGATAGTCAATTTGGCACCGTTGGAGAGACTGCAGTACAGCCCAAGTCTCGATCGAATCTAAGGCTTTCTCGTAGTCCACAAACGCTAAACAGAGAGGCAGGTTGTACTCTTCGGTCTTCTGTATAACCTGTCGCAGCGTATGTATGTGGTCTACGGTGCTAAAGCCTTGAATGCTACTGAAAAATTCCTGATGGAAAAACACAATAATACTTTGCACGACCCGGGAATCTAACCCAGGACCTCATCCTCAGCAGTCGCGCTTGGGATCACAAGACAAACTAGGCAGCCGAGGCAGGAAACAAGATGATATAATACCTCTTGTTTGCATTTCTCAGTAGCAGCCACGGACTCTGGATATGTGCCGGGTTGATGTTAATAGGCTCGCGTCATATTACATGACATTATAACGTTTTATGTACCCAATTGCCATCGCATCTGCAAAATTTTCCGTTATTTCTTCAAATTTTACTATTAGTCCATCGCGCTCGGCTGCTTGCAGCGTATCGACGAAGTGCGCGGATTAATTAAATATTGTGCGTCTAGTAGTTAGAAATGAAACGTGCGAAACAGGTTTATGTTTACGTTCGTCCGTCCCATTTATTTTGGTACATATCGGTTTTTTGTTTTGTTTTGCACTTTTTCTTGATTTTTATTAATTATGCAGTTTTATTTATTTTATTCGTTATTATTGCATTGATATTTATTGTATATAAGTATATACCTATTCATACACATAATTCATAACTCAAATTACATACCTACTAAACTGTTTTTCGTCCGTCCAGTTAAAAACCAGCGTCGGGTACTAGCTGCTCGGCAGTTTGCTGAACTGGGCCTATTTGGCGCAGCCGTGAGACACACAATATTATCTTTTTCAGTTTGAGTTTTAAGTTTTATTTTTTTGTTCTGTGCATTTGTGGCATGTGCCAAAGAAATATGTTTCTTTCTTTTTTTCTTTCACTTAGAACATAACTGGCGAAATGTGGGTGTACTATAAGGTACACTTCTGCCTTACCCTTCGGGGATTACAGGCGTTATGTTATGTTAAGTGTAAAATGTTTTATTAAAGATTAACAATGTTTAGTTCATGGAATCTAAGACAGTTGTTCACAACATAATCTTTATTCAAACACAAAAAAAAACAAAAATCAAAATATTTTTATTTCACATAGGCCTACATGGGCACTTATAAAACGTCGACAAAAAGGTGCTTGGTTCGGGTTGGTCGTTTCCTATGGAGAAGAACCGGCAAGAAACTCCATGGTTACTCTTTTAAAATCATTTGGTTTTTCTATATTTCTGTTACAGCGTTAGTACTAAAGTATGGGAGACATCGTAGGCCCGACAATAAGTCGGTGCTTACTACAAAACGTAGAACGAGATAAAAAGTTACCAAGGATCTAGGAATCCATAAGGCCTACAATGTCCACACATTTACAAACAATCGGTAAATAAGAAAAAGAGTCTATACAAAAACAAAAATGAAACAAAATATCACAAAGAGACTAGATAAAACAAGTGACACAAATGTTGTCATCCGTGCTGTAACTATTCTAAAAAAAAGGGTTATGATTTAAAAACTATTGTAAAACATCTCATAAAAAATAATGAAAAAAAAACTAAGATTGAGAATAGTTAGAGACATTCACACATTTGTGCCGTTTATGAGCTACCAGGGAAGCCGCATGTGACAAGGGGCTAAGGCCAGACTTCTCTATCTTCGACGTAGTCCTTAATTTTGTAATATGCTTTTTTAATCAGGACACGTTTAATATAATTTTTAAACTTTCAATCGGTCAGTTCTGTAACTGACTTCGGCAACTTTTTATAAAAGCGTATACTGTTTATAAGGAATGACTTGCTAGTTTTAGTTAATCTGACTTTGGGTATATACATAATACTTATTAAATAATTGTTCCATGAATTTTATTTCGCTAATGCTTTGCTAAGTTACTTTTCTCAGGAACTAATATGTATCAAGAAATGTTCAAAATAAGAGTGTGGAATTGGAATTGAATTAGGATAGTTTTTCTTGGTGTCAAATATTCCTCGGCAAGTATTAGTTATCGGGATGTTTGCCCGCCCTAGCGTCACTGTCACTGGGCGGCCTTGGGCGTGGGACAAGTTATAAGCAAAAATGTATGCGAGAAGACATTTCTGACGTTATTGCTATGATCGTACGCGAAGTGATTATATTTTATTGTTTTTAACTTAAATAAAAATACTTATTGACCAACAACCAAAACACTCCATTTGTTAAAAGAAACGGTTAAATCGACCGATAAGCAGTAAGAATCGTTCGGCAATTGTTTACTCCTACCAATAATATTGCTAAGTTGTTGTTAGGAAGTATTGAAACGACATTTTCGACATGTTTGTAAGCAGTTTAGCAGAGCAGTTTATTCTTCCAACCTTATAATAAAACTAAAGTAATTTCCTACTATCCTTACTTAATATTATAAATGCGGAATTTTGTGTGGATGTATGGATGTTTAGATGAATGGATGTTTGTTACTCTTTCACGCAAAAACTACTGAATGGAACTGGATGAACTTTGGCACAGAGATAGATAATTATCTGGAATAGAACATACTCGTAGGATACTTTTTATCCCGGCAGTTCGATCCCGTGGGATGGGAGGAGCTCGTGGCTAAATAATAACAGCCGCACGGGTCAATCTTTAAGGTTGAGCCGTGCTTGCCGAGGATTGCGAGGATTGCGTGCTTGGTTCGTGGATGGGTCACCATAATTACATACCGAGTTTCCTCCATGCCTCGGAAAACTCGTTAAGCCGTTGGTCCCGGCTGTCATTTGTAGATCTTTGACAGTCGTTAAGAGTAGTCAGAACTCAGAAGCCAAAAGTCTGACATCCAGTCTTACCAAGGGGTATCGTATTACCCAGTTACTGGGTTGGCAGTCGCTTCATGTAATATATTGGTACTCAGCTGCATCCGGTTAGACTGGAAGCCGACCCCAAGACAGTTTGGGCAAAGGCTAAGCTATGATGATGATGATGAGTTCGATCCCGTGGGACAGTTACCGAACTAAAACGCGGGCGAAGCCGGGGGCATAAGGTAGTACTGTTAAAAAAACAACTTGTAGCCAACCAAACCCCACAATCGCTTCTACATATTTTCGTACCACAGTCCTCCCTAACTCCAGCAGTAGCGAGACGAAGTTGATTAATGACACGAAGGTAATCCAGCTTGTAATCTCCGCCGGTGCGTCCCGTAATTTTTCACCTTTTCCTGTCTTTTAATCCGGAGCCGATCGCGCAATGGATGACGCGCGAGTAATGAACGTGCGTAGACAACACAGGGTAATGAGGTGGGCATAGGGAGACAGGTTGGATGTTCAAATTGTATCGTAAAGTTTGTTTTGTTTTTAAAGTTAAAACTTTTATTGTTTAGAAAAAAATAATGGAGTATTCCCGTTTGAGCACCTATTTTTAGAGCACCTGTACTTTGAGCACCCAAGGTATTCCCATCTGAGCACCAACCATTTTAATAGCTTGGTGCTCAATGGGGAACAATAAAAAATATTCAACTTTATTCCCTTTTGAGCACCTATGGTGCGGTAGCTAATAGTGATGGGGTGGTTAATAAAACATATCGATAAAAATGGCAAAACTTTTATTATCATATTAATTTTAGAAAACCAAGTAATTCTTATTTATATCACAATCAGCCTTATGTTATTTTCTAGGTACCTCACCTACATAAGACAAATAATAGAAATCACATTCCTCGTAACAACAGTATAGAGTCTTAATGCTTCTTGTTTTTAATTAATAGTAGATTATGCACCAATTATTGAATCCTAAACAAAACGAAGAATTCTAGCGTTCAATCCGAGCAAAGCGAGGGAGTTAAAACAAGAATCCTGAGTGCAGCGTGGGTGTCAAGGTCGTCCAAGACGAAGGCACCTTTATCCCCGAGGTGAATACTCTACTTTTCACACCATCTACGAGACAATAAAAGCAGTAGTACTAGAATCAAACTATTTTTTAATAACATATAAAGTCTGTTAGTAGACCTATTTAAAGTAATTTGTTGTATAACAATGAACAAAGTAAAGTAATTTTCAGTATTCGCGCCTCTTTTAAAAGCTTTTATTTAACTTGTAATGTGTTGTGTGTATGTATGTATGTACTTTTTTTTGTTACGGTGGAATCTTGGAAGCTGAAATAGAACCACTTTCCGATGTCTGATTGAGCTGAAATTTTGCACACATCTTTGGTTTTGAAGACAATACAGTCTTATGCCAGACGTAACTTAATCCAGCAGCCAGGATCGTCTCCTCACAAGGGAACTCCTCAACGGTTAATAGAGTGGACACGAAACTTTGCATACGAGTTCATTTTTGATGGATAATCACGATTTGTATCATGAATTCAACCTGCAACCAGGATCGTCTTCTCACGAGGAAACTCCTCAACGGCTAATAGCGTGGACACAAAACTTTGCATACGGGTTCATATTTGATGGATAATCACGATTTCTATCATGCACTCATCCTACAGCCAGGATCGTCTCCTCACACTGGAACACCTCAACGGTTAATAGCATGTATATGAAAAAAGTGTTGAGATTGAGATAATAATTTGTTCAGAAACGATTACGGCAAAACTAAAAATGTTAAAATAAAATAATAAAGTAAAAAAACCTTAAAAAAAAAGGTTTTATTTAAATGCTCTAAACAGAAAGAAAATAAGATTTTTCAAGTTATAACCTCATTATACACAATTCATATGATCATAAAAGCTTGTCGCGAGGTTTAATTGTGTAAATAAATAAACTAGTACCTATTTAATTGAGTAACTTAATCTGCCAATTTTAGGTATTTTTTTAAAATTTCAGTTTAATTAAATACTTATAGGTACTTACGCAAACCTCGCGACAAGCTTTTATGATCATGTAAATTGTGTATAATGAGATTATAACTTGAAAAATCTTATTTTCCTTCTTTTTAGAGCATGAAATAAAAGCTTTTTTTAAAAAAGGGTTTTTTACTTTATTTTTAATTTGTGTTCTATTTTTCTTTTAATTATATTCTATCTCGAGAGTTCAAAAGTGGACTTAGGCCACTACTTAAAAAGCTGTGATTTAAAAAAAGTAAATTGTTGTGTTAAAAAAAAACAAATAGGGTGATTGTCATACTAATAATTTGTAAAAGAAACCATACAAGTCCAGTTATTAGTCGTTCTAGGAACTATATTACCAAAAGTTTGATATAGAGATAACTGAAAAAGAGTTAATATTTTCCGTTGCTAAGACAAGAAAAAAAGACTTGTATTATACTTGTGAGTATTGTTAAGAAATATTATTTTATTAAAACAAGAAGCTTAGAGGCTCGATGCTGTTGTAAAGAGGAATGTAATTTATTTTATTTGTTTAAGTAGTTGAGTACCTATGTAATAATATAAGGCTAATTGTGATATTAATAAAAAATATACAGAGTTCATATTTTTCCAGAACGACTAAAAACTTTACTTGTATATATTATACGAGTGTGTAACATTAATAAATAATTTTAATTATTAAAAACAAGGTATAAAGACTATACTGTTGTTACGAGGAATGTGATTTCTATTATTTGTCTTATGTAGGTGAGGTACCTAGAAAATAACATAAGACTGATTGTGATAAAAATAAGAATTACTTGGTTTTCTAAAATTAATATGATAATAAAAGTTTTGCCATTTTTATCGATATGTTTTATTAACCACCCCATCACTATTAGCTACCGCACCATAGGTGCTCAAAAGGGAATAAAGTTGAATATTTTTATTTTTCCCCATTGAGCACCAAGCTATTAAAATGGTTGGTGCTCAAATGGGAATACCTTGGGTGCTCAAAGTACAGGTGCTCTAAAAATAGGTGCCCAAACGGGAATACTCCAAAATAATACGTTTAATTTAACGAGATTAGTTCAAAGGGCACAAATGATAATTGGAGGAAGAGGTGTGCAACTATAAACTTTCATCATCATCTGTCTAGCCTTTTCCCAAACTATCTTGGGGTCGGCTTCCAGTCTAACCAGATGCAGCTGAGTAACAGTTTTTTGCATGAAGCGACTGCCTATCTGACCTCCACAACCCAGTAACTGGGTAATAAGATACTTCTTGGTAAAGACTGTATGTCAGACTTTTGGCTTCTGAATACTCGTAACGACCGTCAAAGATTTACAAATGACAGCCGGGACCAACGGCTTAACGTGGTTTCCGAGGCACGGAGGAAACTCGGTTATGTAATTATGGTCACCCATCAACGGACCAACCTCGGCAAGCACGGCTTAACCTTAAAGATCAACCCGTGCGGCTGTTATTATTTAGTCGAGCTCCTCCAACTAAAACATTGTCATGTTTAATTAGTATATGTGTAACCGGCTAAACCCGATTTCAGGCCAAACTAGTTGGTCCTATGCCAAACCAGTTTGTCCTAGGCCAAACCAGTTTACTGGTTTATCACTGACCCAAACAAAATATTTACAATGCGCCCAACTTGGATGTGGCATCGCTGGGTACGCTCGCTTGGCACGCGCGTTTATGGTCACAGTTCTAACCTAAGCTAACCCATTTAGATGGGGTGCTCTATATGATCCTGTTATGATGAGTCCTATTTTGGCCTAGGACAAACTAGTTTAGCCGGAAATCGGTTTTGGCCGGTAACATTTGTATTAATATTTTTACTGGGTGTCATTTTATGTTGTTGTATTTTGTGGCTTATTGCATCATATTGGACGAGTCTGTAATATATATTATATAATAATGTATATGCTATAATTGGTAGGAAATAAAGAAATGAACTTTTGCTGTTTAAAATGAGTATTTGGAGAGCGAGGAAATCTCTACATTTCATGATTCTGGCTGTTTCATAAAACTTTTTTTTTTCATACAAAATAGGTTTGCGTTTGGCGACAAGTCGTCTGATGTGAAGCTTTGATGCGGTCTAGGGTGGAACACGCTTGCCTTAAACAAACCGATACACTGGAACTTTAAAGAAATCCAGATTATAAAGATCAGGGAACAGAGAAGCCGGCAGTGAATTCTACAGACTGGGGGTTAGCAAAATACATGTGGAAGCATAGCGCTTTGTTCGGGTCCGTGGAACTTCAACCATATGACTGTGATGTTTCACCGTATCTCTACTCGTACGATGACTGAATGGGGGAATACCATTGTGTAATTCTTAAGCACATTCCCCGAAATGTAACCACCAGGCTTTGGAGCTTGACCTTGACATGAGAGTCCTAATGAACCTCTTGGCACGTCGCTAGACAGCTTCCAACGCTTGCAGCTGGTGCTTGGCTGATCCATCCCAAACGTGCAAACAGTACTCCAAGCACGATCGAACTAGAGATAGTTCTTAGTTCTTCCATAGTGCTCAAGCTGTATCTGCCACTTGATGAAATGAATATCCAGATCTTTGAGACCAAACCAAATTGTCGATACATATTACCAATTTACGCTAAACTTTATTATTATTTAGCAATATTCCTTAGCTAATTAATTTACGTGTAAATCGGTCTAGACTGGATTCGAATGTAAACCTATAAATAATAATTATTGAGATTCATGATATTTAACGAAAACTGGGTCCCAATATTATTATTCTAATATATAGTTGGTATCTTCAAAATGCCTTATGTTAAATTACTTATAGGCGTTTAAGACGAAATTCACTTATTAATGTGAACGCGATCAGCACATCTAAACCGCGATTAAGAGCTATCACCGTCATATTCCATAGCACACAGACCCAAATTTCCGCGGAGCCGAAATGATGAGTCAAGATCACAAAAAGTGATTTACCTAAAAAAAACCTTATGACGCAACACAAGAACGGAGTTTACTCTAAAACTATGAACAGTGGCTATTTATTACCTACCAAGTAAGACCTTTTTAGATTACTGCACAGGTATCGAAGAATCCTGATTATTTCTACGACTTAGGTTACCACTATCTGGGTAACCAGGAAGAAGAAACGTTACCTCTACTGAGTATACCGTTTTAATACCGGTTACCTAAAAATTACCTTGATTACGAGAAAGACACAGAATATCGCAATGCCGACAGTTTGATGGAATTAGAAAATAATTAACAATTGTCGAGTCGACTCTTTGTCACACACACAGGCGATGCGCGACTTTTGACTAATTTTAAATGCCAACGGCACTTTGTGAGATGGAGGTAATTTTTAGGGTTCCGTACCCAAAGGGTCCGTCCGTCTGTCACCAGGCTGTATCTCATGAACCATGATAGTTAGCGAGTTGAAATTTCTACAGATTATGTATTTCTGTTGACGCTCTAACAACAAATAATAAAAACAGAAAAAAATAAATATTTAAGGGGGCTCCCATATAAAAAAGTTTTTTTTTTCGTTTTTATAAATAATGGTACGGAACCCTTTGTGCGCGAGTCCGACTCGCACTTGGCCGGTTTTTATTTCTATAACCGGTATTAAAACTGGGCCTCAAGTCTGCTATTTTTATAAATCTTTATCTTCATTCCAACACGATCCCATTGTCATTTTGCTAAAAGTTCGTAATCTGCTAAATTTATAATGATCTGTAATTTGTCTGTCAAATTCTATGCCATTTCTTTCAATGGAGTGTCAGATGCTGACTATTGTGAAGTCATAATGACGCCATTATAATTATTAAATTACCAAACTTGTCAAAATCAACAATTATGAAATCAATTATAGGCCATTCTGATACTATTGTAATAGCAGGCTTGAGGCCCTTGTTGTATTCAATTTAAGAATTCAAGTAACCTTTAAAAATACCTGTAAAAAATAGGTTGTTACCGAAAAAATACCCGTATTGATCATACTGGTTTAGGTCCCTGCGACCAAGTGGAAAATAATAAAACCAGCACAACTATCACTTCGTTGATCTAGTGGTCTCAACTGCTGCTGAGCAAAAGATCCTGGCTTCGATTCCCGGGTCGGGCAAAGTGGCATCGGGTTTATCCATCCGGAGTTTATCAGTAGCAGCCACGGAGTCTGGATCTGTGCCCGGTTGTTGGCGATAGGCTCGCCTTTATTATAACTGGCGAAATATGAGTGTACTATAATTAGGCTATTATGATGTTATGTGCTACAACAAAATTTTATTGTAAAAAGTATGTTTTTATTTTAACAAAAATTTTTGAAATAACTCAACGTCAGCCAACATATTTTCGATAGGTAACGCTCACAGCAAGTCGTAACATGTTTTCTAATACGTTTAACCTTGTAACAAACTGATCGTAGTGATTTTAAAGTGATATATATGATACTAGCTGTCCCGCGCAACTTCGTCTGCGTCACATTGTCCCCGTTTTCGCAACATTTTTCATTGCTGCTCTGCTCCTATTGGTCGTAGCGCGTTGTTATATAGATCTATACCATCCAGCGCGCCACCCACACGCATACAAAAAAAAAACATTCAAATCGCTCCAGCCGTTTAGAACGAGTTTAATGACATACACACGTACAGTAGAATTATATACATAAAGATATCAATATAATAATATCAATGATGACTTGCTTTAGCAAGTCATCATGATGATCACCAAGTCAAATGAAATTCTTCAAAACAGGTATATCTCTCACAGATTTTGATTTAACATGATGAGAAAACGTGTGTGTGAGTGTGTTATCTTTAGGTTAATTTGCCTGACCAAGTGATTAGTACCTAGGCAATGATGGTTGGGTTCCGTGTACGTCATAGTCGCGAAGTTCATTACCGCAAGATATATGCTACTGTAAAAACTTACTTGTTTTTTTCTAGGTAGTTTTTAATGCATTCACAAACTATGTTCTTAATGTCTACATTTATGGTTTAGAGTCCCGATTCAGCTTCACTTTGTTCACTTTGTTTCCCCCCTTGTCATTGCGATTTTTTTTTTGTTCTGCACTCTATCATACGGAGAATCAAATGAAATAAAAATATTTTTATTTCACATAGGCCTACATAGGCACTTATAAAATGTCGGCAAAAAGGTGCTCGGTTCGGGTTGGTCGTTTCTTATGGAGAAGAACCGGCAAGAAACTCCATGGTTACTTTTTTTAAATCGTTTGGTTTTACAATATTTCTATGTTACCGCGTCAGTACTTAAGTATGAGAGGACATCGTAGGCCCGACAATAAGAACAATTACTACAAGAGAGAGAGAGAGATTACGGAGATATTAGAGGTCATAGTTCCAACTTTTGTGATTAGACGTTATTATGTTTACTTCACTTTAAAATCTACATGACCTCTGTAAGAAGTTTAGTCCATAATAGTATCAAGTAGAAAAACGCAATCGCACTCATATTTAACCACTCAAAACTTTTGATTTGAAAACCCATCATGAACAGGAAAATTCGTCGCTTCGATTGTTTTTCAGAAAAAGAGTAGGTAACTAACGTATATATATTTAGTCTGTGGTAAAACATGATACGATTAATCTTTGTCATCAATTGTTATCAGAAAATCCATGCCTTGTCAATACATAATCAGATCAAAATCTGATTGGTTCACTGTGCAAGCAAAAATCAGCTTTATAGCTTAATGTAATTAGTTGTGGATTGTGAGAGAAATTATATAAAAGAAAAAGCGGTACCAAAATGGTACGTGACAAAACACAGGGGAAATGTGTTGCAACGACCCCAAATAACACGGGCCAACGGCAGGATCCTGATGATGTTTATACAATTGTACCTATATCACACAGCTGAAATTCATCAGCCTATAATGTTCCCACTGCTAGGACACAGGCCTCCTCTCTATAAGAGGGAGTGGGCTGTAACCCACCACGCAGGCCCAGTGCAGGTTGGTAGATGTCACATGTCTTCGAATTTTTAGTTCTAGGACATGCCGGTTTCCTTACGGAGATTTTTTTTTATCGTTTTTGAGGGCAGCAGTGATGAAATAAATTACACTAATTAATGCGCCTGCCTGGGTTCGCAACCACGGTTTACTGCTCGTAAATCGGGGCTGCCACCTCTGGGCCACCGCTACTCTCTAGCTACCGCTGTTCTCTAAGTTGAAAATACTAAAATAAATTATGAACAGTTGTATGAACACACACACACGCACACAGTTGAAACAGTATCAGCATAAAAAAAGATTACGTATTTATCTGGCGTTATAACAATACGAGTACCTGTGAGTTGTACATACCGCAGGAGACTTCGGTCAAAATCACTCGTGTAATACGCAGTAAGTAATGTGACTGTGCTTTTGTGTGTTATTTGTTTATGACAAAGTATTTTAGTATTTTAAGAATTTTAAATATAGTTTTGTTTGTGATTTTAAGGAAAAGTAAACAAAATTAATAAATTATTTAATGAGTCAAGGTCACTGATGACAATTATTATGTGTATTTGGTCGATTATTCTTCGTAACTACTACAATTTATATAACAAAGGTAACTTTGTCAAAGAGGCCGGCCAGGAGTTGGTTTTAGAACTTTTTAATTCATTTTTTTTCGATTTTCATATCAATTTGCTTCCTAGATCATTCCGTTGCTAAGTGCTTTCCGGAAGAACTCGTGGCTAAATAAAAACAGAGCGATCTTAAGGGTTAAACCGTGCTTGCTGAGGATGGTCTTTGGATGGGTGACTGTAATTACATACCGAGTTTCCTCCGTGCCTCGGAAACCACGTTAAGCCGTTGGTCCCGGCTGTCATTTGTAGATCTTTGACAGTCGCTACGAGTAGTCAGAAGCCAAAAGTCTGACATCCAGTCTTACTAAAGGGGTATGGTATTACTTAGTACTAACTGGGTTGTGGAGGTCAAATAGACAGTCGCTCCATGTAAAATGCAGGTAATCAGCTGCATTCGGTTAGACTGGAAGCCGACCCCAAGATAGTTTGAGAAAAGGCTAGGCAGATGATGATGATAATCATTCCGGTGCTAATAACGAGTTTTTTGGCAGTTTCTTAGTTTTTTTTTCAGTTTCTTTTATGATTTTGTGTAATTACTACCCTAGTACATCCATTGTTATACATCTGTAATACAGGTTTTACCTAAAACAGACACCAGTCTCTATGTTGTGATATCTAGACTGTACTGTTTATGATGAGGAGAGAACTAAATTAAATTTATTATAAATTTATTGAAATTATCTCAATAATTATGTAATTACGCTATAAATATTAAATCGTATTATACAAAACAAAGTACAACAGTATTTGTTTTAGTGAATCAAAGCCGCTTTTCGTGTTTATGTATGTGACCACTTATTTTCCTTGAACTGCTCAATGTATTTCGATAACCCCACCTCATCTCAATTTCTTGACCAATTCGTGCATTGATTCAGGAAAATTTAGGGCGCAAGAATATTTTAATTGAGTTGTCTTATTTAATCGAGATTTAATACTAAGGTACTTTAATTGTGACTTAATAAGAATCTTGTTGAATTTCTCGTAAATTCCCACAATGTATCCTATAGTCTATATATATTTAAAGACTTTTCCAGCCTGCAGTGCAAACGTGTTGCTGTTCCAGAAATGAAGGAACACCTGATATAGTGTCTTACCTGCTAATGCCTGCTTGCCACAAAACTTAATGGATCCTAGTGATACCGCCTGAGTTCTATGCTAAACAGGGCTGTACCACACAGAGGAAAGTACCTTAAATACTTTATCGAGGAAGTTTTACTGATAGAAGACTTTATTTTGATTTTAAAATTATTTGAATTGCTTTCCAAGATTGTTTAATAATTGCCTGCCTGAACGCATATTGCTATTTTTAAAATCAAAATGAAGTCTTTCAGTAAAACTTCCTAGATACAATACACCGTTACATTTTAATAGTTTTAATCCCGTGGAGGGTCGATCCGGTGCGTGAAACACTATCGATTTGTAGTGATAAAATTAAAAATAATTACCTTTTTTGTAACCTCGAACCAATTTTCGCATTAGTGAAAAAGCAATGTAAACCATTAGTAGTACCATTTGAAACTCATTTCGTACCATATGATGTGACCACACACACATTTTGCGAATATTACGTTACCACTTGCTATTTTTAGGGTTCCGTAGCCGAATGGCAAAATCCAGAACCCTTAGATTTAATTTTTTATTTTAAGTGATACAATTTTGGGTAAGTTGTTTTTGAATAGTATTTTGAAAGTGGAATCACGTGTCCAAGGGATTAAAACGATCAAATTTTAACGGTGTATATAAAGGGGCTTTCTTTCCGTTTGGCATGAAATGACCTGTATCGCATAGCCCCAGAATTTTGCCCTGCATTTAGCAACCAGCCAGCAACCTGCATCCCTATTTACTATAATACCGTAGAATATTATACCAAAGTTTTTCATTTCTTTTCAGATCATGATAGCCCTAATATGGCTCGGCGTGATCATCACAGCAGCAGTGCTGTACATGCGCCAGGCATACTCCCGCTTCAGTCGGTACGGTGTGAAGCATTTCAAGATAGTCCCACCAGTGGGCAACCTGTTGAATGAGTTAGTGAGGAAAAAACACGCCGCTGAATCGTTCCAAGATATGTATAATAGTTTTCCGGAAGAGAGGTACGTTTAACTTTTGCGGTCGTATAACATATTTTTCAGGCCTTTTCCCAACTGTATTAGGGGTGTCCCTTGGACATATTGTTTGTCAGACTTTGTCGCTAACTAGGGTAACAAATGACAACTGAAAGTAAGCATAACATGGTTTTCGACCCACGACGAGGATTTTCGCGTGCCACTCTTATTATTTTGGGACGACGCTGTTATCAAAATAATATCTCGTGTTCTATACAAAATTCCAGTACAAATCCAGTCAGAACTGCTGATTAATAAAATAACCGAAGACCTTGAACTCTTTTAGGTTTGTAGGCAGATACGAGTTCTTGTCGCCAGTGGTGAGTATTCGGGACCTGGACTTGGTGAAGAAGGTCACCATCAAAGACTTTGAGCATTTCCTGGATCACCGCATGTTGGTCGACGTTACTGTGGAGCCTTTGTTTGGGAGGAACCTCTTCACTTTGAGAGGTATGGAATGTATTTAATGAATAACTTTCCAGCGCAACTTCGTCTGCCTCACATTTTTCCCGATTTCGCAATATTTTACATTGCTGCTCTGCTCCTATTTGTCGTGATGATATATAGCCTATAACCTTCCTCGATAAATGGGCTATCTAACACTGAAATATTTTTTCAAATCTGATCAGTAGTTCTTGAGATTAGCGCGTTCAAGCAAAAAAACTCTTCAGCCTTATAATATTAAATACTATTATAATGTTATACAGGGTGTAACGGAAAGGGTATATACATACTTAAGGGTGTGCTACAGACCATCAAACTGAACTTGTTTCTCCATCGGACAAACATCGTAACAGCGAAAAAATTATCTGCTACCCCATACAAAATTTGAATACATATTTGACCCAAATGTATGGGGCAGCTGATATTTTTTTCGCTATTACGATGTTTGTCCTATGGAGAAAAATGTTCAGTTTGATGGTCTGTAGCACACCCTTCAATATGTCTATACCCTTTCCGTTACACCCTGTATATATATATAAGTATAGATTAAGATATTAAAGTGTCCATAGACGCCTAAAAGCAGTCGCGTAGCATAATAAGTAATCCAGCGTACTACCCCGGGTACTAATATTATTCACAAGCGAAGCTGGCATTTTTCAAGATCGGATTTAGATTGCGCTTGGTTAATAAATGGCAATATACGCCTTCCTTCTTGTTCATGGTCTTTAAACGGAACCGGCATAATGTGAGTGTACAGAAATCGCACACCTCTGCCTAAACCGTCGACAAATTAAGGCGTAATATTACGTTAAGTTGTTTTGGCACTCTCAGAACCTTTTAAATATTTTCGTAAAGGTCAAGAATGGAAAGACATGCGTTCCACATTGAGTCCAGCGTTCACCGGTTCCAAGATGCGCGCCATGGTGCCATTCATGATGGAGGTCAGCGAACAGATGGTAGGAACCCTGAAGAAACAGATCAAGGAATCTGGAGGTCAGTTTTAAAAAAAGATCTAATAATTTTAATTTCATAGGATTCATATTTTTTTTTTACGAAATTAAAAAATAAAGGTCATTGAAATTTAGACAAGGAGACGTAACCCTGAATCATTCTGTTAGTCTAACGATTTGACACTGTGATAGGCCTCTTCGAGAATATTGGCTATACAGGACCGGTAGTTGTTACGTTTCTTGATACAGCATCATGTCTTGCAGTTTCCTTTTTTTGACTAATTTGCAAATAAATCAACAAGACAACAACAAGTTATAACAACAACAAGTTATATTTAGTGATCGGATATTCGGATGCATATTTACCTAAGGTACGTTCTTTCCTGGCAAAAGGTACAAAAGTACGGAAGCGGCTATTTAAATGCCAATTTTTGTCGCGGCATTGCGAAATTTCATTATTCTTTAGTAGGTAAGTATAAAATGTAGTACTCAAAATATCGTAACGAATATTTTAAATTTATTTAAAACCTGGCTAGTTTGTTGAAAAGAACAAGGAAAAAAATACAACAACTATTTGAATTATTATTTAGTTTTTATTTTTTAAATAAACTCCTTTTCCCATACTAACGCGCGCTCCATACTAGTCAACACTCAAACTTTAGGTAAATATGTATCCGAATATCCGACCTCTAGTTATAATGCAGTATCCAAGCTTAAATGTGACACCCCAAACTTTAGAAATATACTGTCGGTTGTCACTGTGTAGTAAAAATCACAGGCGATGCTCTATAACGTCGTTCTAAAACGCGACATGCCATATGCAGCATACCATATCCTAGCAATATTTTTTGGTTTGAGTTAAATAGTTTGATGTACAGAATGCTGACGGTTGACAACTCCGTTTACTTGTATTATGTTCTGTACGTCCAATGTGTATATATCTATCTGTATCTGTATATATATATATCTCTTTGGATTCCGCAGTCGACTACGTAGACGTGGACACCAAAGACCTGATGACACGCTACGCCAATGACGTCATAGCATCCTGTGCCTTCGGTCTGAAGGTGAACTCTCACGCCGAAAGGGACAATCAGTTCTACACTGTTGGCTATGAAACAGCGAATTCCGGTTTCAAGAGAATCCTGATCTTCTTTGGGTATACATCGTTCCCCTCTATTATGAAGGTAAGTCATGTATTAAATGAATCGAAGAGGCACTTTTCTCCCCGCCATTGTGATCATGTTTACATTATTTTGACAATGTATTATTTTAGTTATTATTTTTCTATATTCTATTTTTTTTTGTTTAGGCATTATTTTAATATTGACGTAGTAAACTTACAATTCTCTGTATGGTGTCGGACGTAAAGAATAGCACCATCCCATATCTTCCCGTGGGTGTCGTAAGAGGCGACTAAGGGATTTGCCAGAGAATGGGCAGCAGCATTCTCTGTGCTTTTGTAACCACCGTACTGCGATCGCCAACCCGCCTGCCAAGCATGGCGATTATGGCAAAACCCCCCAAAATGTCAATGTGTCTTGGGGGAGGCCTATGTCCAGCAGTGGACGTCTTTTGGGCTGAAATGATGAATGATGAAACTTACAATCATTTTAGACATTTACATGTTTTTCTTATTATATTTTTTTTTTGTTATCAAGTTTATTAACTAAATACTATATGAATTCCCTTTATGTAATTATGTTATCAATTTTAATGTCAATGACCTCTACGAATATTTGTACGGTATAACATAGCGCGCTTAGGTATAATTTTTATAACAACTATTTATTGTACATACCTGTGTTAACAAATGATTAAATGACTTATGACATCATCGGTCTTAGGCGGGATCTTAGAGATGTATAATATATGTTGCAATAGGTAAAAAAAAATATAATTCTCAATTATTTCACAGAAATTCAACGTGAAAATATTTACGGATGCCACGGTGAACTTCTTCCAGAGTATAGTACTGAGTACGATGGACGATCGACGGAAGAAAAATATTATCAGACCTGACATGATACATCTACTCATGGAGGCTAAGAAAGGTACCGTGTAACAATCAATTCGAAGCAATTAATGTCACGTTCAAATAATTGTAAAGGTTATTTCTTAATTATTATTTTAATGTGAAGTTTCAATGTCTTTAAATGAGAAGGTGTGAAGGTATTTCAGGTCCAAATAAGCATCATAGATCGTTGCCTATCTTATAAACAGACTGGTATAGGATATTCAATAACAATGCGTTATAATGAACATAATGATCACCCAAAAAAACCAGTAACCATCATGCTATTTTGATTAACAAAAACAGGAAGTTTCGCGCCATCTAAACGAAGTTCTTATAATTTAATTTTGTTAAAGTCAATACAACTTCATAGCATGTTTAACAACAAAAACCTAACCAAGGTCACGACGTTGACGCCATCACTTAATATAAAATTATATAATAATGGTTTAAGTTGATCTTTCATATACAATATCACGACTAAAACAATCTGATTTGAATGGAATTTTCTTACAGGACAACTTACCCATGAAGAGAAACCTGACGAAAAAGGCAACACTGGATTCGCAACAACTGAGGAGTCACATGTAGGAAAAGCAACCAATAATAGAGGTCAGTATTTTATTTTATTGCTATGACTTTAGATTCCAATCAAATGAAACCAAAATCTAAAAAATGTCTTAGTTCGAAGAAATAGGAGCAGCACAGCCTAGTAACAATAATCTATTTCACGAAGTTCTATCTGCCGTTAAAACGCAAAAATTAAGGTACGCATTGTAATTTCTAACACGACTTCGTAAAATGGCCATAGTGTGCTAAAAACTTACCCTAAACATTAACCTTGGGGAATCCGACTGTTTCTCTTTTTCAAAATCTAGCGAGAAGAGCAAAACTCACCCAATTATTTTAAAACTGGATTTCTAACGTGCTACAATGAATATTATTCTCAGAATGGTCTGACACTGACTTGGTTGCGCAAGCCATCCTGTTCTTCGTGGCTGGCTTCGACACGGTATCAACAGCCATGTCGTTCCTGCTGTACCAGCTGGCAGTGAACCCTGACATTCAAGAGCGGGTGGTGCAGGAGATCAGAGACAATGATGCCAAACACGGCGGCAAGTTCGACTTTGACTCCATACAGAGGCTACCTTATCTGGATATGGTTGTTTCAGGTATAAGAAAGAAAAATATTTATTTAGCTGAAATGCTTGATCGGCAAGATTCGTTTTAAATGAATTTCTAAAAAAAGGGGGGATTATTAATTCGAATCTTTGTTTTTAGGGTTCCGTACCCAAAGGGTCAAACGGGACCCTATAACTGAGACTTCGCTGTCCGTCCGTCCATCCGTCCTTCCGTCCGTCTGTCACCAGGCTGTATCTCATGAACCGTGAAAGCTACCGTGCGGTATCGCTATTATAAATAACAAGATTTCAAAATTGTCGGTACATGTTTTAATTTTTTCTTTTCAGAGGTGTTGAGACTGTGGCCGGCCGCCCCTGCGCAAGATAGGATTTGTACTAAAGACTACAACTTAGGAAAGCCCAACGCCAAAGCAGATAAAGACTATATTGTAAGTTTCACCACAGTTCTTCTATGATAGTTTGTACAAGGATCGCAGCAAATTAAAAAAAAAATGTTAGCCCTGGCAAACTATACTCTTAAATATACTTTGACGCATTTTTTATCGTTGATTATCCAGCTGTTTCAATTTCCACTTAAAATTCATCTATTGCTCTTCATGACGTCATGACTATTATAAAAAAGTGCTAAGAAGAATGACAAAATGATCCGAATATATCATTACCTCAGTTTTCCCGAAGATTTAGTCTGAATTTTCCTCTAGTACACCTTCATTTCGCTAGACCTGGAAGTCTTTAAATAGATAGAATACAGAGTGGAAGGAACGACGCACGAACGGTTCGTAGTAACCGTTACCGTTCACCGCACGCTAACAAGAAGATGTCATTGTTACCAGTTTAATCACTGATGGGCAAAGGCCTCCCCGAATTCCTTCCACGAGCTCTTTTCCCGTGCCTCCTCGAACTAGCCCTCGCGGTACGCGTCCAGATCGTCTCGCCACTTCTTTCTGTGCCGGCATCGGCGTCGTCCCTCTTCCAACAACCATCTTGTGGAGACTTTTGCCCAGCTGCCCTCGTGCATGCGGCTGACGAGACCCGCCTAATCCCATTTTAGACTAGCAGCCTTCTTTCAACGTCCACTATGCCCGTTTTGGAACGCCGCGTTGTGTTTCGATTGTCATAATGTATATCATCATATTATAACCAGTACGACTTATTATTTAAATCGATAATTTTTCTCTAGGTCCGTAAAGGAGAAGCCGTGAACATCCCTACCTGGGCTATTCACCACGACCCCAACTTCTACCCGGATCCCTACAAGTTCGATCCCGAACGGTTCTCGGAGCAGAACAAGCACAAAATTAAGCCCTTTACCTACATGCCATTTGGTCTTGGACCTAGAAACTGTATTGGTGAGTATTTAATGCTCGTTTTCGCTATAACTATGTGACATCAGAATTAATCCCTAAAGATTTTTGCACCGTAGGAATTAAAATTTTTGTCACTGCACCAACCGTTGGAAATCCAAAAGAGCGTATTTATGATAGTATTAATTGTTCATAACTTCATAATATCATCCCGGAATCGTCCACTGCTGGGTGTAGGCCAACCCTTATTTCTGCCACACTTCCCGGTTCTGTACGTCCCTCATCCAGGTGTCCCCCGCGACTTTGACGGTATCGTCGACCCAACGAGCTTTAGGATGGCCTTGGTTTCATTGGCCTAACCGTGGCCACCACTCGATCAATGTATAGTGATGGCTTAATGCAAGCCAGAAATTGAATTTAAAAGCTGCAACTTCGCTATCCAGATTTTCAGTTATCGCCAAAATTTACTACGTATACCGTTCTACCTATTTGAAGTCGCCTTTGCCGAACCCTTTATGTCTTTAACCCTTTTAACCGTGACCATTAAGTTATGCATTTGGTTTCTATCGACCTTCAACTGCCTTCAAGGTAGCAACGTCAAAGCTATTCCTGTCATAAATATTCATATCAATTCCGAATAATGGAACTATTCAGAATTCGAAAGGTACACATACGTTCAGGTTGGCGGCATGCGGTACTTTCAATTCGACCGTATTTGTTGAACAAAAAGCCGTCCCGAATCAATTCGAGCCGATTGGCATAGTCTGTTCGGCATATTCTCTTGCTGAAATATGTTTCCGTAGTCTCGGCAGATTTTGGTTTAAGCCGAGTGACTTTTGCCGAACTGTGTGCCGAGTCATGCCGTCCAGAACAATGTGTAGCAGCACTAGCACATGAAATTTGTAGGCACTGAGTATGATAGAGTCAGATTGGTTTAAATATGCTACCCCCAGAGGATTCGAAGACGATGTAATAATATTAAAGAGGATCAAATACATTTTACTTACAGATTCACATATAAAAATTTCATCGACCTTATTTTATTACAAATTCGGAATCTAGTTTAGTTTTATTCTGAGCAATGTTTTGTGAATTTCAATATCGAATGCCTATGAAAGGTGCTGAAGCGTTTTAATTCGAAATTGGTTTCTAAATCTAGTAATCTATCTAGTCTGCCAAGCGTGATAATTACATAACATCACGAACTGTATTTCCCGAAGGGGTAGGTAGATATAGTACTACAGTTAACACCAGTCTCGTGTGATCTTGGTAAGGTTAATAGTCTCCGGGTAGGTACAAATCCAGTCAATAAATTCTTACTAAGAAATTCCCCCACAACGGTTCCTTTTCTACCATTCTGGTACACATACGATTGGATGTTCCACGATTAGATGTTGTTGTTTTGATTTATTATTTAATTTAGTTCGTATAAATTAATTCTTACCACTGCTCCCAAAAAGGAGAAGGAAAACATCGTGAGAATACATGCATGCAGGCATGTGACATATACCAACTGGCACAAGGCCTTCATGGTGTATTTACAGCTCATATTTTCCCAGAGCGGTAGCCTGTTTCCCAGCAATGGGCACATTATTGACTGACTAAGCTTTGAGGTCCATATCCAGTGGAAGACATTTACTAGCATTTAACATGATGATAATTAAAATTTCAGGTTCAAGATTCGCTCTCTGCGAGATCAAAGTGATGACTTACGATCTGCTCCAAAAAATTGAAGTATCTGTCTGTGAAAAAACCCAAATCCCCGCCGAATTATGTACGAACACTTTCAACGTGAAGATCAAGGGAGGAGAATTCGCACGCTTCAGGGTTCGCAATTGAAATTGTGATGCAATTAGTTTTATTTAGTGATTAAAACCGGATTTTGCTAACTACAAGAGATATACTTTAAAGAGCTGTCAGTGTCTTTGCTATGACATATTGACACTAAAACCTCTTGATCCTTGATCGTAAGTTTTGATCACGGTCGAGGTGAGCTGATCGAGTTCCGATTCACTTGTCTTGTGCAATCCGCCTTATGAAGCATAGGTACTAACGTATACTAGTAGTCTCCCATTTAATAATAATGTTAGCCTTGTAAATAAAAATCTTTCGTATAAAAATATACGAGTAACTATTATTTGAGCCTCATTCATCATCATCATCATTTCAGCCGAAAGACGTCCACTGCTGGACATAGGCCTCCCCCAAGTGTCGCCACATTGATCGGTCCCGTGCGACTCGCATCCAGCGGATCCCCGAAACCTTCACCAGGTCATCGGTCCACCTACTGGGAGGCCTTCCAACGCATCGTCTATCGGTTCGCGGTCGCCATTCCAGAACTTTTCGGCCCCATCGGCCATCTGTTCTGCAAGCAATGTGCCCTGCCCACTGCCACTTAAGTTTGGCAATTCTTCGGGCTACGTCGGTAACCTTGGTTCTCTTGCGGATGTCCTCATTTCTGATTTATTTGAGCCTAAGTAGGAAATAAGTTATCATGCTTTTTCCGCCTGTCAGCTATAAATAGCAATTTAACGTTCAATTGTTTATTAATTGTCAAGCTCTGTTGAGTTTATTGTTTACCAAATTTAGTACAGAAGTGTGGCATCTTATTTAAAGGGTGGTACAGACACTGAAACTTTCTCTAAGGAACCTACAATAAAATCGCAAATAAATAATCAGCTGCCCATACATTTGGGCCGTGAATATAAGTTTTGTCTGGGACAGATATATGACCTAAATGTTATGAACGCTTTTTTAAATGAATAAATAATAAATTAGAATATAATAATAAATTAGAATAATTAAATTTCGTTGGTTTTACATTTTATCACTGCACCCGTATGAAGCAAGGAGGTAAAGAAAGAAAAACCGTTGATTTTGATCAGTAACAACACATATTATAGATAAACATAAAATAAAAGGAACACAAATACAGCTGGGTCGTTAGTTTATTCATAAATAAATCCCCCAAAGTTTTACAATGACTAAACCCCTGTGTTTTATGCCCTATATCTATACATTATAAGAACAACGTGCATAATTTAAACTTCATAACTTTCAACCGCGTAGGGTAATTCTGACCTAATTTGCATAAAATTTTATTGACGTGTTTATATTATGGCTTGGAAATGTGTGGGAATAGAATCTCGGGGTTCTAGTCTCTATCCGATACTGGACTTTTACGCAATTTTGCGTATCTTCTTCATGTTACCGTATCGATGGCAGTCTAAATGTTCGGCCGAGAAATGAACTTCAGTAGCGTCCATCAGTTCCTGTAATCAGCAAACAACTGGACACGCAGGACAGTATATTAAGTGCTCCATAGTTTGTTTAATATCACCACTTTTACAATCCAGGGCAGAGTCATCAATTAATCTCCAGCTATTAATCTGAGTCCGTAGTCTATTTTACCTATGTCTTCGGTAAGTGCGCTTTACTGACTTATAAGTACGATTTTTGGATATGGCAGGCCTGCCAATTAGGTAACGATCAGATGTACGAAAAAACGCTTGAAACGGTTAAAAAATACGGAGCGTGTAGATTTCGCTCCGTGTATTTTACCTGTGAACCCTTAGTAAGTGTTTTTATTTTTGGACTTTGTAATAACTGTTAACAGATTTTGGAATGGAAACGGTTGTTGTTGTCTAACGAGTTTCAGGAACCCATTTGTATTAGAACAGAAAAAAAATTAAACGCAGTTAAAAGCATTTGTGACGTTTTTTTTTTTTTACCACGAATCCCAATTTGTAAAGTCGCAATAATTCTCCAAGATTTGGCTTTTGTGTAACTTCGAAGATTAGAATGAAAAAAAAAGGATTGCAGAAATAGATTTTCATTCAAACATTTTCCTGTTTCAAGGATTGAAATCCCCTTGCATTCAGTACATCATCATCTGCCCAGTCTATTCCCAATCTAGTTTGGGGTCGGCTTCCAGTCTAACCAGATGCAGCTGAGTACTAGTATTTTACATGAAGCGACTGCCTATCTGACCTCCACAACCCAGTAACTGGGTAATACGATACCCCTTGCGTAAAACTGGATGTCAGACTTTTGGCTTCTGACTACTCGTAACGACTGTCAAAGATCTACAAATGACAGCCGGGATCAACGGCTTAACAAATGCTTCCCGAGGCACGGAGGAAACTTGGTAATTATGGTCACTCATCCATGGGCCAACCTCAGCAAGCACGGCTTAATCTTAAAGATCGACCCGTGCGGCTGTTATTATTTAGCCACGAGCTCCTCTAGCATTCAGTAGGTACAATCGTATGAAATTGGCAATGGACTTCTTCTTTTCGTTTCGACTTTACATCCCTATTATACAACGTGTAACAAAAACGTACTACATTATTTAGGGGTGTGCTACAGATCATCAAACTGAACATGTTTCCCCATCGGACAAACATCGTATAGCGAAAAATTATCTGCTGCCCAATGTATGGGGCAGCTGACATTTTCTTCGCTCTTCCGTTGTTTGTCCGATGGAGAAACACGTTTGGTTTGATGGTCTGAAGCACACCCCTAAGTATATATATGCCCTTTTGTTACACGTTGTAATGTTTGCACTATTCCACACTTGTATAAATTCAAATATCAAAACCGAATTCTCCACTGTACACAAAAACAGACAATATAAAAGCACAAAAAAGCTGCTAAAATATATATATAAGCGTAATATTTCAGCCTTTAGGCGTACTACACACTTAATGACCAGCCTAACAACAATAAATTACATCTATTTAAGCGACAAAAGTGGGTCGCGTTTCCAATCAAGCGTGTGAGGCCGTCCTTACACCGGCCCCAATAACTACGTTAGAGGAGTATTAGATCTTGTGGCAAGACTCGATAATCCAACGGGTTGAGGAGCTATGTTGTAAATTGTAGAAGCGATTATCGCAAAATTTATATTAGAAGTTGCAGTGCAGCCCGTAGCAAAATATTAACTTTATCATGAAAGAAGTAAGTACCAGGCCCGAAGGCACCTAAGAAGCCGATTCCTACCGGCTTACCTTTGGGAACACGGCAATGTACGTAGTGTCTAGTGTCTACTGTAGTCAATTAGTAAATTATGTACACATCTGTGGTTATCACATTACAGTACAGGCATTGAATACATCGGAATGAAAAAAAAATTACAACATTTTTCATGTCAACAAAGAAAGCAACATGTGGCGCCAAAAGTAAGCCGGAGCTCGGGTGTCAGAATTCAGAACTAAATTCGTATAGACGCGGACACGTGACTTCGCGGCTATCAGCAGCGTTTTGTAGGGACTAGGTAAGCCGAAGTTTATCGAGTTATGACAATGTTTGTATGTATAGAAAGTTAAATTAGAACCACTTCCCGATGTGCTGAAATTTTCCACACACCTTTGTTTCTAAGAACAATACATTCTTATGACAAACATAACTTAATCTTGAAGTCAGGATCGTCTCCTCACGAGGGAACTCCTCAACGTTTAATAGCACAGACACGAAACTTTGCATATAAGTTCATATTTGGTGGATAATCACAATTTGTATCGTGAAGTCATCCTAGCGCCAGGATCGTCTCCTCACGAGGGAACTCCTCAACGTTTAATAGCACAGATATGAAACTTTGCATACGAGTTCATATTTGATGGATAATCACGATTTGTATCATGAACTAATCCTGCAGCCAGAATTGTCTTCTCACAAGGGAACTCCTCAACGGTTAATAGCACAGACAAGAAAATTTGTATGCACGTTCATATTTGATGGATAAACATGAATTCTATCATGATCTCATCCTACAGCCAGGATCGTCTGCTCACGAGGGAACTCCTCAACATTTAATAGCACAGACACGTAACGTTGCATACTAGTTCATATTTGATGGATAATCACGATTTGTATCATGAACTCATCCTACCGCCAGGATCGTCTCCTCAGCGGTTAATAGCACGGATATGAAACTTTGTAAATTTACGCGTTCACTTTTTATGAATAAACATAATACCTGAAGCTTGTCGCGTGAGTGGTAAATGCTATAAAAACTAAATGCGACAAGCTTTTGTGAAAATTATCTTACATCGTTTTAATTTTTTCAAAGATTTGTTTTCTTCTTTTCAGTTCATATTCATAAAAGCTTGTTTCAAAAAGGTTTTTTATATTATATTTTTTTTTATACAGTGTTTTATGTAGTGCTTGTGCATTTAATCGTTCCATAACATAAGTTATGAAAAAAAGATCAAGTTGGATCCTTCGAAAAATTTTGGTACTTTTAGCATGGGTGACATTTTCGTGGTTTTCGAGGTCGCTGATAAAGACACCAAAATTAAAAATAGCGCCGACGCGCGACGTTAATTTCTGTTTTTTTCGTCATGGGTCTCATTTTTGGGGTTTTCGGGTTGGCTGATAATCAAAACGAAAACTGAAAAATGCGATGAAGAAAAACAAAATTAAAATTCACATTTTTTTCTTCGGCTTCCCCTTTCAATATTTTCACCCTTCGCCACTGGTAAGTACTTATGTAAAAAAACACAACACACAACTTTAATTTTCTTCAAACATTTTCGAATATATGTACGTCCGTTTCTTTAAAAGAAACAGTGTTGGTCGCTTGTTATATTATTCAATGCACGTCGTAAAATATAACGGAGGATAAGGAATGAGATAAGACGTAATGCAGACAATGAAACTGCGACTAGACGCCATTTCAACTGAATTGCTGGTTGTTGCAATTTTCTTTACTGTCGTATTTTGACCCTGGAATGGGATCACACATTCAAATGTCAGTCAAAAAAGTTGTTATGATTAAACGTAGTAAAATTGTCAATAAAGGCGTTTGATTTTAAAATAATGATAAATTTATTGTTCATAAAAGAAACATAACAGTTGTGTCATACAAATCGGTGAGCCACAAACTAAGCATCGCTTGTATCATGTGGCTCAGGCGTGCGAATTATACAAATTTAAACATTTAAATACAACAATTTCCAGTAAAAAATTGGCGTAGTATGTATTAAGGACATGAGAGATTTTATAAGGTGCTCTGAACACAATATGAACATTAAAGTAATAAAATAAAAATAGAGACAATGTTTGCATATAACGGGCTTGTGTTATGGTTTGTGTGTATGTGTGTGTGTTCTTGTGAGTGTACGTGTATGGAAGTGCGTGGGTGTGAGTGTGTGTGTCTGTTATATGCTAAATCAAGGCTTCAGTGTCGTCGTATGACAATTTCAGAAGGGATGATCTTAATATTTTTTACAGGTGGTCGTAGAGGAGTCTCGTAAGTCGCAAATTTTACTTTATTGTAGGTGTTTGGATGGGAAAAGTTTGTACAGCGTCTAGCTAGTTCCGATTTGGTATTTGGTATAGGTACTCTAAATACCCGCTTGTTTAGTAAGTCGTTGTATTCTGAGAGTTTTCTGACTGTTGTGTGATACTTAAGTATTGCTTGAAGTATGAACATTTGTCGTACCCTTAGAACTTCAAACTCCTGGTAAATAAGGTTGGTGGGGAACCTGAAAGGTTTTTTTTAGTGCAACCTTGATCAGTGCCCGTTGTGCTCTCTCTAATGTTATAAATAATGTTTTACAGGCCCGTTCCCAAATACAGATGCAGTACTGCATGATAGACTGGCAGAGTGCATAATAAACCGTTCGCAGTACATCAATAGGCGTGCAGTCGCGGAGTTTTTTCATTACATGAATCAGTTTTCGCACTCTGGAGGATAGGGCATAAATGTGGGATTTGTATGTTATATTGTTGTCTATTGTTATCCCGAGATATTTTATTGTGTCAGTACGTTCAAGGACTTTGCATGGGCATGTATGGTGGGAGGCGTTGTTGTGTTCTAGGGAGCAGGTGTGTATTTTTATGGACATGGTTAGGGATGGGCTGGACGCACTGGTTTTAAAAAAAGCAATATATTTACTTTTACTGACGTTTAAATGTCAGTAAGTTAGTGTCTATGGAGTGCGCTATCTGAGAGAAACCCTGTTCCGCCAAACGATACACCCGTTCCCAGTTCGAGTCGTGAAAGATAATGGCAGTATCGTCGGCGTAGCAAATGACGTCAGCGTTTCTCATTGGGAGGCTTAATACTTCGTTTATGTATAGCGTGAAAAGCGTTGGGCCGAGGTTACTGCCCTGCGGAACACCAAACGTGATAGGTAGCAAGCTACTTTGAAGAATGCCTATTTTGGAGTATTAGTACCGCGATGTTAAGTAGCTACGGAACCATTCTAAAGGTGTACCCCTTATTTCTGTAGCCTTTAACTTATTTAGAAGAAGCCCGGGAGACACGGTGTCGAATGCTTTTGCCAAATCAAGAAAAACACCGACACAGCATTTTCCATTTTCTGTGTGGTGTGAAACTTGATTAGTCAAGAGTGACACCGCGTCTTCAGTGGACTTTCCTCGTTGGAATCTGAATTGTCTGTTTGAGATTATTTTATTTTTGTCCAAAAAGTTAACCAGTCGCTTATTGACTATTTTCTCTAGAATTTTAGAGACTATACTTAGCAAAGCAATAGGCCTGTAGTTTTCTGGCAAGTCTTTGGGACCACTTTTATTGATAGGAGTTACTGCCGCAACTTTCCAGGCATCGGGAAAGACACCTGTTCCTATGCTCAGATTAAATATGTGCGTAAGTGGTTTAATTAGGCTTTCTCTACAGTTTATGAATAGCGGAACTGTTACCTGATCTGGACCCGGTGCACTATCTATTTTTAGGTTGCGTATTATGTTGGAGACTTCTTCTTTGTCTGTCGGGTGCAAGTAGAATGATTGTGAGTTGAAGCTCGGTGTTATGTGTGAATCTATTAGTAATTGATGAGTGGTTGCTAGTTTATCGAGGATTATGGCAGCGCGTTTTTCCCCTACAGAGACGAAATGCTGATTGCTGTTGTCTAGAGATGTTGTTGGGGATGTACTGGATGCGATTAAATTCGTTAATATATTTTGAGTGTTACATTTTTTGGTCTCACATATGTCTTTTATTGCTGTCCATAGTTTTTTTGGGGTTTTTCTGGTTACTTCCGATTTCTTGTCTGTTGTGTAATGTTCTAAGATTGCGGAGAAGTGTGTAAACAGAGTTCCTGTATCTAGTGTAGATTAATTGTTTTGTGCGGTCGTCGCGGTTGACTTTACAGTCTAGATGAAGTTTGTCACGATACCGGATGCACCTTATTAAACCAGGAGTGACCCAGGTTTGAATGTTAGCCGTTCTGCGACTAATTTTAACATTTTGAGTGTGGTTCTTAGTGGCTCGTGAAACTGTGTCGTTGAAATAATTTTGTGCAGTATTCACACAGTTTGCTTCGGTAACAGAATCCCAGTTTGTTTAGTTAATTTCGTTAGCTACGGCTGTCCAGTCAGTTTTGATTCGCCATCGTTTCAAGTTTTTGGCCTTTTCCAGTTTAATCGGTAGACTGCATAAGGCTAGGTCATGATCAGTAATAGATAAGCTACATACAAGACCAAGAGGTATTGTAAGTGATTTTATGAATATGTGGTCGATACAGGATACAGGATCCTTGTCTAGTTGGAAGTGTAATGGCGGGGGATAAACCGTGTGAGGCCATGAGACACGCGTAGTTACCTACCTGGCTATTGTGTAGGTCGATAATGTTAAGGTTGATGTCACCGGCTACAATGAGAGTTTGTTTTGGTGTTTGAGTTCAAAAAGGGTGGAGTCAAGGGAGTTGTGAAAATTATCTGCGTTTGTAAAAGAAGGTGACCTATAGATGGCTAAGAGACTACAGTTATTGTTCATTTTTATTAAAATACTATCGGCGTCGCAAAGTTTGGATTCCATAGTAGTAATACTGCTACTCTGGCCTGTTTTTGTATAGACAACAATACCACCACTTTTGTTTATCTGATTTGTTGTTCTGTGAGCGCTATAACCATGTATGTCTTCTATAATAGTGCCGTCAGACAGCCTACATTCAGTGAGAACTATAATGTCGATATCTGAGTCTAACCGATTCAGAGCAATAGCAAAATCGTCAAAGTTTTAATCGTCAAATTAAATAATGGATGACGTTCATGTCTTTAGTCCACAGGAGGAAGAAATTGTGATGGCGACACTAATTTTCGTTTTAAATTCCAGTTACAAGAAAGTCGGAAAACCACGAGAATTTTCGCATCATTCGGTAGCATTCGATCAGCCATAACCTAATAGAGTATTTATATCTTTTACAAATAATTCATTATCCCTAACGACTTCAAATATGATTAATTATAAATATATATCTTTTTAACACTTGCCCCTCTCTAGGAATGTCTCCTGTATCGTGGATGCGTTTACAAACATTTAAACTCACATACACAAACAGCCAGACCTGAAACAACTATCTGTAGGCCATAAAAATATTTGTCTCGTGTGGGGATCGATCCCGCGACACGCAGTGCAGCAGTCGATCGCTCGACCACGGCGCCAACCGTGAAGTCAAATTTATGCGTATTTGACAGTTTTTATGGGGTAGTCAGAAGCCCGATAGCCTGACAATCAGTCTTACTCGTATCACCTTGTATCTGGAGTATGGAGGTCAGATAGACAGTCACCGCGTGTAAAATACTGGTATTCTTTGCATCTATTTTGATTGGAAATCGGCCTTGACATAATAAAGTAAACGCAAGGCAAATGATAATCTGTTTCTGTTTTGTCTTTGTAAGTGTATTACTTACACAGTTTAAGGACATTGTTACTAACACTATGAGTCTTGTTGCTGGAATTAAAATGATTGAATGAAATAAAAAAAAAATAGAGTAGACTAAAATTTTTCAAATTTTCCGTATCGTTTTCAAAATCACGAAGCAATCAGTCGCGATTGCGAAGTACACGATCAATCGTCTGAGGCAGGTTGCTCTAAATTATATTGACGTGTTCCCATTCAACCGTCGACGTCAGGCTCTTGCCACTCTACGGATCCCCACAAAAAGGCCCCTGAGGGTCCCGTACACCACATTACGTCGTATTCAGGTGACGGGTTAATACCAAGTAAGGAAGCAGAGAGTTTAATCAGGTCGCGGTCGTGGGAAGTAGAAATTATAAGTTATAAATTAAATGTTTAATTATGTATGGGTCTTGTGCATACTTAATTGAATATTGTACTTCTTATGACATAAACTTTAAGTGTGGGTATTGTTAATGGCGGAATGTTTAACAAAAAGATCAATTTTATTGCTGTCTATTGATATGTCCAGGAGGTTGTGGGGTCTGCGTCTGAAGCACTTGCAAACTGTTTTACGTCCGTCTCGTCACTATCTCTCAGGTCTAGTTGAAAACCATCGTCGGGCACTAGCTGCTCGGCAGTTTGCTGAACTGGGCCTATTTGGCGCAGCCCTGAGACACACAATATTATATTTTTATTTTGTTTGATTTAAGTTTTTTTTTAATTTAATTGTTAATGTGTGCACCTGTGGCATGTGTCAAATAAAAATGTTTTCTTTCTTTCTTTCTTTGTTGTGGGTTCATAACCTGTGACTTTTAAGTGATAGGTAAAGCACAATGTTGCGGGGATCCGCTGGATGCGAGTCGCACAGGACCGGACAATGTAGTGACAATTGGGGGACGCTTATGTCTAGCAGTAGACGTCAAACGGCTGCAATGATAATGATGATGATGATGAAAGTCCTGCCATTCACGTTTAAAACGACCTAAATTTCGATGTAATACAATTACAGCATTAACTCCCCCGACAAGTCTCAAACTATCGACAAGCTGAGAGCTCATCTGTTTCCTTTACTTCCGTTACAATTTGTGAGAAAAATGAGTGTAATTTCTCACAGATTCCCAATACGGTAACAAGATATATACTGATATTGTTCGAAGTACGTTCCGTTGATGCGGAAGTAAAGAGAAAATTTAAAATGGTTTATGGGTGGCACTTACTGAACGGACTCTGTGGAGCTAAATTTTTAATGGATGGATGAAAAAAAATGTTGAAACTTGAGTAGTATGTAGGTAGTGTGTGGGGACGAGACTTTTTTGCGGACATAATAAAGGTATACGAGACTTTCCACAAATCGTGGTCGTGATTGTTCCCATCTTTGTGACAGTTAGAATTAACATCATCAATTAGAATAAATCTGGTCATGGTAGTTTAGTGATTCTAATGTATTCGGCAGGCGCATTACTTTGTGTAATTTATTTCATCACCGCTGCTCTCAAAAGCGTTGAAGGAAAACATCGTGAAGAAACCGGCATGTCCTACTTAGAACTAAAAAAATCCAAGACATGTGACATCTAGCAACCCGCACTGGGCCCGCGTGGTGGATTACAGCCCACTCCCTCTCATAGAGAGGAGGCCTGTGTCCCAGCAGTGGGAACATTATAGGCTGATGATGATGAGTGTACTCGGAGAGGCAAGAGTGTCTCACGCCCTTTCTGATTGTTATGCCTCATTTAATGAGATTCCGCTAGATGGCGCTATCTAGCTAACATCATAAAAAAGTGCTCCGTGTTTACAATTGCTTTAAAAATATTTACAATCATTTTTAAATGTTGTGAATCTTATAAATCTGTCTATAATAGTGCAATGAAAGAGTGTGAACGTTATCCATGTGTTTAAGTACAATTTAATCTTATAATATCAGTGCAATAACAAAGGAACATTTAAAAGCATCTTCGAACTATAAAAGTGACAAATAAAGTGTAAATTCATTAATTAATATAACCCATTAATCATACAAAACACCAAGTGACAATTAATAACCAAAACATGTGTATAAATCTTAAACAAAGAACTTGTTAAAGTGAACGTCAAAGTGGAAAAAATTCCTGAGCAATGACTAATACCAACTGATTTGCAAAATTCAAATAGCTAAATCTGTGAATATTGATGCTTTATTTCAACACATCAAACAACGTACCCCGTGGCGTAGTGGTAATATCGTCGACTCAGTGAGACGTTGATACGTTAATACCTGGGTTCAAACCTCGGTGGATTCAGAAACTCTTTTTGTATTTTTATTTTTTCGTCTGACTGTTTACAAGCGACTTTATATAAAACATAGATGGATTCAAACATTACATATAGAAAACCATATACCACTGGATCCGTGGATGATTTATCTCTTTTGAAAAATGACGATGAAAGAACAATCCTGGACACGACAATGCTGAGTATACCTGACAGTCTGCATGACGCTACTATTGACAATGACATTGTTAATGAATTAAAAGACGAGATTAAATTACTCACATTACAGCTAATGAGCGCGCACAAGGAAATAGAGAACCTACATTGTGAAAACTTCCGACTAAAGTCGGATCTACAGAAATCTTTAAAGAATTTAGATACCTACAAAAAGATTTGCACAACACCACAAAGGAAAAGTAAGACACCAACATCGGCACGTAAGAATCCAAAACCTCAAAAAACTGGACTGGAATAAATTCAACAGACAGCTGCGTTCCTATATTCAAATCCCTGAACTTACTAACCTTTCCATCGCTCTATATTTTGGAAATGGCACTGTTTGTGAAAGGTAATCAAAACTTATTTTGTTCAAATATTGATCACTCAACGAGGCCAACATTAATAAGATCTCAATATAAAAATCTTTTACATACAGGTAAATTTAAAACAGCTCTGCTGAAAAAGAATATAATGTATATGGGGCCAGTGGTATACAATAAAATTCCTGATGCCATCAAAAATTGTACACTACAAATATTTAAAAAGAAATTAACTAAATTGCTTGCTGAAAAATGTTATTATACAATAGATGAATTTTTGAATGACAAATCCTTATGAATAAACAATGATTTTCCTCAAGTAATGTTTGAATTATAATAAAATCATTCAGATTTTGATGGTATTATTTGACTAATTAATAACTTATTATTGTAATTGTATTATTGACTAATTATTAACTCATTATTGACATTGTATTATTAACTAATTATTAACTTATTTTGACATTGTTTACCTCTGAAAGAATTTACAATTTGAATGATTTATAATTTTGATTGACTATTTTAATATTTTGATATTAGATAAATTTTTGGTTATAAATTATTTCATAATTAATTCTACTTTGAAAATTTTGCATGCCTCACGGTAGAATGTATTGGATCCTTCTCCTACTTAACACCATATTTTTGTACCTACATTCTTAGCAAATAAATTATTTCATTTCATTTCATTTCATTTCATTTCATTTCATTTCAAATGGCAATCCCCGTCAATCCATAAGAAGCCAGTGAAAACAAAAAAGTTGAACCCACGATAATAAAATAAAATAAAAACTACTAACCGGCTACTCGGTCCCCTCAAAAATACCTCTTTAAAACTTCCTCTCTAACAGCCCATAACAAATGGCAGCTATCTTCAATACCGCAGCTTCACATTGGCTGGGGAACGATACGCGCTAACATTTATCACAATCATTCAATATCGAGCCAGATTCGTCTCGTTCAAATGGATGCTGCCGTAGCTCATTAATCCGCGTTTTTAACATATTCCCCTTAGCGTGGTGGAAGTTGTGGGGGTAGTGGAAGCGTTTAGGGGATGGAAACTGCTATAACGACAGACGAGAAGCTTGTGGCTAAATAATAACAGACTGTCGGGTCAATCTTAGGTTAAGCCGCACTTGTCTAGGTTGGTCCGTGGATGGGTGACCACCCATTACATACAGAGTTTCCTCCGTGCCTCAGAAAGCACGTTAAGCGTTTGTTCCCGGCTGTCGTTTGAAGATCTGACTTGACAGTTGTTACAGGTAGTCGGTAGAAGCGGCTTCAAAGTCTGACAACCAGTCTTACCAAGGGGTTTCGTATCAAATCGGTTACGCCCTAAATAGGGCCAAGAATATATTCCGGTCCAACGATTAGGCCCCGTTTGCAGCATCTAGATTTGTATCGAAAAAACTTAATATAACTGGCAACATCTCTAAATGTACCGTCTATGGTCCCCTTTTATGGATACAGTATTAAATTCCGCGTCTATGGCACAAAGAACGAGAATCTCAGCCGTACAAAATAACTGTCAAATCTTTTTTGTGTTATGTCATGTGTCAAATGAACTCAAATGTCGTAATTTATTGTTGTGAGTTATGTGTCCTGGTTTTAAAAAGTGAGTATTGTTTTATTTTAACCCAATGTATATAGTGTTATATATAAAAATAAACCTCGTTAATCAAGCTTTACGAATATTTAAAAACATCGTAGGTTCAAAGTCTTTTGAAACGATAATATCTAAATGTAAAAATGGCGCCATGTCGAGCGTGGTATTTTGATAATGTGTTTTTAGAAATTATTGCAAAAATAGTTAAAATAGGGCTTGTAATATGAAAATTAGTTAAATTAAGTAATTATTAGTGTCTCCGCAATATAAAACAGTAAAAAAACGAAATCTTAGCGATTTTTTTACGAAAACACGTCAAAATCATTAGGTATCGAATCGATCAGAGCATGGTTGAGTATTTTGGTTTATTGTGGTATTTAGAAAGTGCCAAAGTAAGGACATATGGGTATTAAAACAAAGCTTATATAGTCTAGTTTCATTATAAATAGGTTTTATTGATACGAACTACAATTCTTATTGGAGAAACTGAAACTCAACGCATATTGTGAAGTTCACATTTTTTTTTTAAATACTTATATCTAGTTGTCGTAATTAGTTTTAACGTAGTTAGATTTTGTATAGTTTCAGCTATACACACGTATTCTTTTATTTTGGTGTAGCTGCAGTAGTTTGCGCCACTTCCCATTTAAAGCTTATTTTCTTGAGGGGTCTTGCGCGGCAAAAACTTCCGAGTGCGCGGGGGCGTATTAGCGGGGTAGCCGGGTAGCCGGGGTAGCATGGCTACCACCGACTTTTCACCGGATATGCAGTCGCTCCAAATAAAGTCCTGGTATTCAGCTGCGTCAGTTAGACTGGAACCCAACCCCAACAACAGTTGGGAAAAGGCTAGGCAGATGGTAAAAATGAAGGTTTGCTTAACAACAGAGCTTTGCGAAGAAAGGAGCAAGGTGTCAAAATCATAATATTTGTTTTAAGTAGGCCATTATAGATATAATGGCCTACTACTACTACAATTAATAAAGTATGATATTAAATTGAGATCTATTTAATAACAAACTTTATTAATTAACTCGCAACTCATTCGTAAAAACATAAGCTTCGTATCCTGAAGAATGAGCTCGAAATTACAAGTTACTCTGTTATAACGTTTTCCAATATTGTTTTGTTCCAACAGTTTTATTTTGAGCTTTCCAGCAAAACCTAGTGGTCGATTTTAACACATGTCATGTAAGCTCTGAATATGAACATGGTGGATATGGAATACACTTGGTATTCTGAATTTTCGATTCACTTTTTCCGCCTGACTTTGGCACATTTTCTAAATAGAAGCATTCAGCAGTTAATATTTTTGTCTGTCAGAGAAGCCTGAGGCGTCACTTTAACAGAACAGTAATTTACTCCAAAAAAAATTGGTTGTCGGTAAAGTCGGTTTACGGACGATAGTTTAATGAGACAACGTCATAACAAAACATTGATGAAATGATTGCATAATTTTATGAATAAAATTGAATCATTTTTATTGAATTATCACTATTTGTATGGATACTAAGGAGTGAAATGAAATCTACAATTTAATTGTCAGATTTACTTTTAATTTGGTTATTTTAATAAACAATGAAAACCACATTAACTTTTCCCTTCACTTTATAAACAGTCGACGAAACAGTTCACGTGTGTTCCCGCTCCGATCGTAACGTTCCAATGAGCGTAACGTACGATCCGATCGTAACGTACTTACCATGTGTCATCCCTTTTTCATGCGTGCAGCCGGCATTCATCGATTTATCAGACGTTGTCACGTCAAAAACAATGTGTTTTTTTTGTAGTAAATATTTTCTGAAACAGTATTTCTCAACTTTCGCTCAAACTGGAGCCCCAACTCGTTGTATCGGAAGTTGGATGAGCAGCGAACAAAAACCGACTGGCTGTAATACACGGACCGAAATTACGCTCCAAAAGGCACAGATTATATAATAAATATGCTGGTATAATGTATTGCATATTTTTTATTCAAATTTTTCTGATGTTCGCTTTTTATGCAGTCGAGTTCACTCATTATAAATGGAAGTTTTTTATAGCCTGCTGCCCGCCCTTTCTTTGTATGAGTGAAATTTCGACGTTTAAACGTACGAATGTTATACATTATTAAAGAAAACATTTTAAGAAATAATTTATCATGATAATGAAAATACTTAATGTAGTGTGGGATATAAGTCCTCATATAAACATACACAAAACCGGCTTTGCTTTATACCAACATGCAGATGTGTTTAATTTTCATTCATAACTAGCTGCCCGGACAGACTTCGTTTTGTCAAAAGTTAATGCTATGCACTTTTCCTACCTACCTACCCTACCCTACCTACCTACCCTATCTACCCTACTCTACCTACCCTACCCTAGCCTACCTTACCCTACCTACCCTACCCAACCCTACCCTACCTACCTACTACCTACCTATCTACCTACCCTACCATGTCCTACCCTACCCTACCCTACCCTACCTACCCTACCCTACCTACCCTAATCTACCTACATACCCTACCCTACCTTTCTCAAACTTTTAACCCTTCCCTGGACTACAACAAACATTTCAAAACCAAAATCAGCCAAATCGGCCCAGCCGTTCTCGAATTATAAAATTACAACGAAAAGTGGCATTGATTTTTATATCTTTACAACGAAAATTGGCATTGATTTATATATATATATAAAGATACCAGCCAGTAACATCGTCCCTTAAAGGTCGAAAACCTCTTGTTGTTAGAGGGTGGTAGTATTGGTAACTACGATTGTTCAATCGGGGACACCTAAGCAGGGCCTTGGACGCAGGTTCAAGTCCCTGCTTAGGATTCCCCGATAAATTTTTAATACACCCTAACTTAGGCCGTAGCTATATTTGTCACAACAATATTTGTATTTGTCCTTGAGTCCGGAACCAGGAGGCAAATTCAATTTCTCATTATTCTGTTACCAATAGTCAAGTCTGCTAGTTAACATCAATAATACTCTCGCAATACCTCAGAATTACAATTGACAAGAAAACAGGAAGCTTTGCGACAAACTTATAGCACAAAACATGAATAGATCACAAAGGTACCGACATGAACTTTAAACGGATTCGTCCGACTTCCCAGAAACAAAGTGTTTTAATAAACAGTTCTGATATCACTCAATAATTAAATTGAAAGGAGAGGGAATTTATTGGGAAAGTTATTATTATTGTTGTTTCATATTTCATTAAGTATAATTATCGTTGCCGTTTCACCTTAAACCCACTTTTTGATATTGGGTTCCACGTAAACTTCGCTTCAGAATTTTCTGAGTGTTTTGTATCCAGGGTACCCTATAATCTTGAGGTATTATTGAAAGAATGAGAACCTTCTTTAATATAATTTTTATTAGTAGAGGCACAGGCAGGAACAGGCCATGTCTAGCAATTGATATGATTACAGTACAATGACCCCTTCAGATATTTGGATTAGGCCTGAATAAAATTACATTCTATCTTTAGCAATTCCGATGATAGAAAGGCTAAAAATATATTGTTAATCCTGATCAAAGTCAAAATAGAAGAATAATATAAATACCAAACGAATCGAAAGTGAACACCTACACTCAAGCTTTATTTCTTGTCTTCTACATCGCGCTCATTTTGTTGACACAATTTTCAAAGCCCTCTATTTTCAGAAACCAAAACTTCCCTTAATTTATTGAATTACCAAAGTTATGAACAAATCGTAACCCGTCAAAGCTCAGGTACTCAAACAAAAGAAACAAAACCCGATACTTAAGCTAAACAATTTAAACTTAAATAACGGTGGTTAAGTTAGTGTAGATAGTACAAGTTAGCTGTGCCGTTCGGTAAGTGCGGTGTTTGGCCTCCCGTTTGTTGTTTAAGACTCCTAATGAACGCTCAAGTCTTTGTGAGGAGCCGGCACTTCTATTTAGTGGTTAGAGGTGATTAAAGACTTAGGTCTGGGGAAAGGTAGTGAGAAACTGGAGAAAGAAGTGTAAGATGAACTTAAAAACCGCCCAAGTGTGAGTCGGACTCGCGCACGAATGGCTCCGTACCATTATTTATAAAAACGAATAAAAAACACATTTTTGTATGGGAGCCCCTCTTAAATATTTTTTCTGTTTTTAGTATTTGTTCTTAAAGCGGCAACAGAAATACATAATCTGTAGAAATTTCAACTGGCTAACTATCACGGTTCATGAGATACAGCCTGATGACAGACGGACGGACGAACGGACGGACAGTGAAGTCTCAGTAATAGGGCCCCGTTTGACCCTTTGGGTACGGAACCCTAAACACTAATCGACTTACACGTAACATTGCATAAACACACCTCCCGTGTTCTCCTAAGAGTAAGCCAGAGGTGTACTTATAGCATATCCACATTAGGATAGTTACGTTTAATTCCCATTGTAGTATACACCTATAGCAGAGCTAACAGCTGGCCACGTCATAAAACAGTATTGTTTTACTCTTATTTCAGTGTGGGAAAGAGACGGAGCTATACAGGATGTCTAGCGCCATCTCTTTCCCGCACTGGAAAAGGACTAAAACAATAATGTTTTAAGACGTCATGGTAGGCAAGTAGGTTTATAACTTAATTAACCAACATATCACAGGCTCACCAGCACCACCAAACCCCAGTCCAGGGTATGTTTTCACCTTCCAACTTCTTGCCATTCGTGGTGACTGACAGTTGACACTAATGACAGCTATCTGACTCCTTGTGTTGTGAGATAGTGTTTACAAATCTACTAAATAGATACACAACATCCATACACTATACATATTATGTGGCTAGCCTATTGATATAAACGGGGCACAAATCACACCGCGCAGTTTGTGAGAGGTTTTAAGTTTTTTAATGAAAGAGCCCAGTAACACTTTGGCGACCCGGGAATCGGAACCAGGCCCTCACGTTCAGTATTTGAGATTGCGATAACTAAACAAACATTTCAGAGACGCAAATGTGTAGATTATGTAGATAGCTCTTTTTTGCAGTGTATAATTATTTTTACAGACCAGTATGATAACAGGGTTGCAGGTTGCATGTCTCATGTGCGGATTGTGGACGCCGGGGTGGTTATCTTCTTCTTCCTCGTTTCCTAATAACTGAGGGTTGTGACCACATGAGGTCGTAGCTTATGCCACCAATACTCTCCATGCTGGACGGTTTTCGGCAATGCGGACTGATGCCTGGAAATTCCCTCTGCAGGCTTCCTTCACCGCATCGTCTGTCGGGTTGGTGATCTTCCACGGCCCTTTTTTCCTTCGACGTTACCAGCCACAATAAGCTTCCCCTAAGCTAACAGGCTGATCCTTGCCACGTGTCCGAAGTATTGTAGGAGTCGTTTTATGCAGACGGTCGATAGACGAGATTTAACTTTAAGTTCGTTCAGAATCGAGGCGTTTGTGCGGCGCGCCGTCCTGGGAAGTAGTAGTAGTAACCTAACATTCTGCGCCAGCACCATATTTCGAACGCATCAATTCTGTTACGAATGCGTGATTTCAGTATAAAGGTTTCAGAAGCATAAAAGAGATAGAGAAGATCAGGGTCCGCATTAACTTTACATTAGTACTTTTGCTAGGGTGGTTTTAGTAGTATAAATTCCACTTATCCGTTTTTAGTTATTGCCGATGGTATATAACCTAACATCACGCCTGTAATCTCAGAAAGGTTAAGCAGGGGTGTACCTTGTTGTACACCTACATTTCACCAGTTATGTTTAAGTCCCATTTAATAGGCGGCGACCCTTGCCACCAACCGGGCACAAATCCAGACTCCGTGGCTGCTAATAAGAAATTCCTGAATTCAAAAACCTAATAACACTGCCCGACCTGGGAATCTAACCCAGGATCTCACGCTCGGCAGTCGAGCTTGCGACCACTACACCAAGGATCAGATGATACATTGATGGCAAATTACGATTACTTATCTGGCTCTTACGGAACATAGATTTCTATTACTCCTTTAGTCGTTTTCTCGCTCGATTATCCCTTAATTGAATTCAAGAGTTAGAAGGGTTAGACTAGGTCATCATAAAACCCTATAGCCAGGCTAGTTTCCCTTAGGCAGTGCCCATTAGCAGCGGCTGAGTAATTCCGTGCAAACCTAAGTACGTAATGACTTCCTCGCCGTAATTGTGTGTTTGCCAACACTTGATTAGGATCCAGACGCTGATTGGATGGCAGAGTGTGTCTTAGGTTAGGTTCTAAATAGCTATTCAATAAGGGTGAGTTTTCTGTAAATTGTTTAGGCGATGAATGAAAGAATGGGTGGGATTACTTGGGGTCCAATCCAAACTGGGTTGTTTTGAAATAAAACTTTTCGAGCTTTTGGAAATTTTCCACCTTTCCACTATAAACTGCTGATTGTGAGAAATCTTCGACGTTCAGGATGTTAAAATGATACTTATTCGATAGCTTATGAACGAATAAATTCTTCGAAAAACTATTTTGTAAAAAGTACATTGCTTTGGAAATTAAGCTCCAAACATAAGAAAATGACTGCTTTGACTGACTGATAGGTTATCGTCATTGCTAACCACGATAAATAAAAAAACTTAGCGAAACCAAATTAGGAATCCGCATTAACCTTATAAGATAGAAGTCTATTTCTAGATAGATCTACACTACTATATAGGTAGATCTACTAGGTAACCCTTTATTACCTAGTAGATCTACTTTCAAAGGGCCTTATTTTAACAGAGCTCTAGATTTTTCCTTATTTTCGTCAGTCAATATTTTCCAGACATGAATCTTTTTAGAAGCCAGCTTAGCCTCAAAACATGAGACGCGAAAAAATCCTAACAACACATACCTTGTGACATTTTCCCGAATCTCTAGAACAGGATTAGTATTCTCCCTTCACCCGGCTAATCTCCGCCAGTATCTCGGTCTCGGTTTCGGTCTCGGTATCGGTCTCACGAATTCGGATCACTCGGCGCCGATACCATTATTTGCTCGTTCTGCGTATGATATCGGTGGCGCGGGAATTAGCTTTCCTATTCTTTTTCATTTTCATCCGCATGCAATTTGTATTTCGTTTAGATTTGCGGGTGAAGAATAAAACGTTTTGCTGTGCTGGTATAATGGTTTCTGGTGAGGATGAAAAGTGGTGTATCGTGATTTTGGAAAAGTTTTAGGGGTGAACATTGTGAGAGTTACGTAGACACGTTGTAGTAAACTGTGATAGTGTGCAACTACCATCATCTAATCTATAATCTTGCATAAAACACGAGGTCAGCCCAGATAGAGGTGGCATGATGACGTAAAACGAGATTCGCCAGGGCTGGGACACCAGTTCCTGGAAAGACTTGCCCAGCAGTGAACTGCTGGACTTAAGAATAAGCTGACATAAACCACAAACCGCAAAATTAGTCTCGAATATTTTATTGCACTATGTGATAAGTATAGATTGTTAAATTCGAAGATTGTAACTCCGCAAAATAACGTGACGGCATAGCTTTTACAAAGACTACTACATTTAGAAACCATTACATTTAGAACCATTTACATATTTCCAAATACTACTTACGGTGTAGAGAAAATCCGTTTTTCAGGCAAACGTGACCTACACTAATGTGTTTACCATACATTGTAGCTACATTTAAATCTGCAAGTAATTACCGATCGCTTGTCTCGAACTACCGTCAACATTGTTAATGGCGGAAAAACGCGGGAATTCCGGCCATCTTGATTAAGTGCTTGTCAACCGCGTAGCGCCGCTCCGACACAGTGTGATGTCACTGGTAGGGATGGGCACACGTGCGCTACATTACCGGAATTAAGGGAATAACGATCTGCCAGGTTAATCGAGGTTGCTGTGACGCAAACTTGGTTCAGTTAACATTCTTTAGGTAGGTCACATTCAGTTGTGTTCATCATTATCTACGGTAAACTGGTAAAAAATGCTCAAGTTTAAGCAGGATACAGAAGACATATTACAAATCAGTCGAGTTTGAAACGTTTGGGTTTAAACGAGTTATAAAGCACCCATTGGGAATATTATGACTTTTTTTAATATGGAACATATTTGATTTTGACACAGGAATGCTGCCTGACAAGCAGGTTAGGGATGACACTAGACAGACCAACATGTATAAAGTTCTTAGTGTTGTTTTAGTTTTTGTTCTTAATAATTATCCCATCTATCGCTAGTAAATATTTGAATGTATTTGGGTCTAAATAAAACCTATTTCATTTGTCGGCGCCTTTGCAAAAAGGCTTCATTATGATTCACGTTGCAAACTAAATTATGACCACAGACGAGAGAGAAGCGGTCTAGAATTCTCTCTGGCGGAACGTCAAGTCGTTGCGGGTAGCCATATTGACTTGGTTGTCAAGGAAGGTGGCGCGTAACAGAACGTTGACGGATCGCCGACGTCTGTTTGCTTAATCTAATTAAATCTATTGCCACATATCATAAGTAATTCCGATGCAGCGGGTAAGAGCCTTCACATTTCTAAAACAGTCAGTCTAGCTTATGTTATCTAAGAAGTTCCTTCGCTTGATTCAGATTCATTTGGAAAATGCACAGAACTAGAGTTGGGTATGTTTATAAAAGAGATGGTCCCTATATGCACCGAGACCAAGCATGCGTTCTATTATATTGAACATGATGAGACCAGCTACATAGGTTCTATCTACAGATATTTTAAAGAAGCACAACCGAATCCCGGCACATCACATCACTACCACATACGTATCTACGTCGCGAATATAAATTCGTGTGGCATATTTTTTCGATGCCGTTGGAGGGTTGGAATCAAGAAATATTCACCGATAAGATTGATGGCAGTCGTGACAGGTCGGAGGAACAGACTGAAGGGAACACGTATGCTTATAAGGGGATAAAAACGGATGTATTTTGTTTATAAAAGGGAGAACAATTTTGGAGATAGAACGGAGAGGCGGTCTCATTAGTCTGGGGGACTATAAGCTTGGCTGTTTGTTGGGTGGTTGTATGTCAGGAGAATTATAATTATGATCAAGAAGGTACTGACAACAAAAGATCAATAAAACAATGAACCTTTGACAAAATAATTATTTGAGATGTATAGGAGACGTCAATTAGAAACTGATCCAAAATATCAGGACAAATGGCGCAATTACACATGATCAAATGTCAATGGAATTCGGCCAAACGACAAAGTGAAAATTATCGGGGTCGAGTATACCTGTCTTTGGACCACCCTCCCGGCTTCATTTGTTTTTCAGTAATTGCTAGCTCGTATTCTATTGCGTTGACCAGTGTAACAAATGCATCGGGTGCCCGAATTCCAGTAATTTAAAATCATTTATACACTCGAATACGTGCAAACGACTAAATGTTTTTGCGCCTTAAGGTCTCTAATAATAAAGTCTCTTCTCGTAAAATTAATACATACCAAAAATGTTAATTAATAATGTGTGTTAGTTTAATGTTAAAACGTACGCTCACAGCAAACGTTGTAGTGGCTGCGGCTGTAGTAAACCGCAGTTTGTACTTATTTGTTTTTCGTTACACTATGCATAAATTGGCATGTTAAAGTCTTCTCATATTGACCGCGGCCATTAGACGCAGGCGCCTAATTTTTGTGCATAATTTGTGTCAGACTCCGTTGTTGGAATTCAATAGACTGGAAATGTTGCTAAAAACTGAACACACTGGTCTAGCTAAAAAAGTAGTCGAAATTATAAGTCTAAACACTAAAAGTGGCAAGAAAATAACAATTTACGAGCAGTTACCGCGTAAAACTTTTCCATTACTTACCTTTCTCCTACGTGTTATTGTAATAAATTACGTTTCAACTTTCTATTGTAACATTTATGTCGTTTCAAAATGAAAGTATTCACTAAAACATGTTTTGTGCAGTCTTTTGTCGAGGAGACTATTTATTTTGTTCTGCCCTTATTGTTGTGCTCTATTGTCCGACTGCTCACTGCGGAATATAAGAAGTAATAAAATAGCCACTCCCGTATACAGTTACTTGATTCCACTGCTTTAGAATAAATAGGAATTTTAATATAAAAGTAGAATAGTTACATGCAATAAATGCATTGAAAGGCTAAAAATATGGTGTGTGTAAAAGACTGTCATGAATTGCAATGAACATAAATGACAGTCATGTTCATTAAAAACAGAATTCAGAAGTTTTTTTGCCGTCGTTAATCAGTTAATAGTTAAGTTATATTATATAGCTTTATTTTTCTTAGTCCTAAGTACGATGTATTAGAATGAGTGTATAGAGACTCACTGACCCCACAGTCAAACCATTACTACGGTTTTGTGGGACTTAGTTTATAATTTTTCCTAAATTATGTCTAAAAATAAATAATCTTGTTATGGAATCGCGTAAAAAATTAACATCCAAACGATTGCAGCCATCACGACAGATTTGCTGTCTATATTGAAGAGTTTCATTGTTATATATCTCCGAAGATCAGCTCAAGATGTTCACCACATTTAAACGGGATCACTGTGGAGTAATACTTTTTCAAAAAAAAAGGATGATTTAATTCAGTTCACAATTGGCGAAGATATTGCCGAACATACAGACATAAAAACCATTCGTTTTTATGTCTGTATGTTCAGCAATATCTAAAAAATAGATATTAGGCAAATATATATTATTTATCATGTAAAATGAATTAATGGAGAGAGATGAAGAACATAGAAAAAAGAATAATTATTAAATGACAGCATGATGGCTGAGGAAGATGATGATTACATTTCTCTTAAACGTATTACAAAATCCAAAAAATATCCTTTATTGCGTTATACGTACACCGCACGCACCTTTTACAAAAGAAAATATATTTTTAACTCTTTTCTAAACAAAGCTTTAACATTAAAAGCTTAAAACAGAAAATCCAACAATGAAACGCCAAAAGTACAATGATAAACCATTAATTACTTCTTTCATTAAAGCAGTTTGAGTGAAATTATCAGCGAAGCCATTCGCAGCAGCTTAAAATAAGCTTGCCGTCTCTCAGGCACTAAGCCTAGCAAATTCTTTAAATTCTTGCTGACTGGGTGTTTTAGCCTTTTTTTTGTTCAACCTGGATGGTAAAAATCCTGGGTGTCAAACAACTAAAGTATTTATTTTTATTTGACTGAAGCGTTGTGATAATATTGGATGTTGTTTTAATATTATTATGCTAATTCTGATATCATGGAAAGCCGGATTTTGAGTTCAGTTCACCTTTGCATCTCAGATCTCAAGTATGTGTGTGGTGTGTCTTCACAGACAATGACCTAACTTCCATCTTCCATCTTCCTTCTTGCGCTGCATGCCCAGATCTCTGCGCACTTGATAATCTTATGACTGCATCAGTGAACGGAGTTTGTATAGCTCAATTTTGACCCAAATATAATAGGTCTTTACCTATGAAATTGCCGTATTGCAGTACAGACTTTTTCAAACAAAAAAAAGTTTTGATTGGCTATGAGTTCTAAATTCAAATTAATTTTGTTTTAAAAATATGACATTCTATTTACAAAATCAGTCTTTTGTTTATTGATTAGCGTTGTATTTTCATTACATTTCAACATTTTTCCTCATAATGGATACTTTGAAATTTCGTGTAATTATGGAATATGAGTTCCGTCGTGGCACCAACGCGGCACAAACGACCCGTAACATCAACGACGTTTACGGAGAGAACTGTACAAACGAACGCACAACCCGTTATTGGTTTGCTCGGTTCCGTTCTGGGAATTTTGACTTGAAAAATGAACCTCGTGGTCGTCCGGAAACTTTGGTCAACAATGATGAATTAAAGGTGATCGTTGAAGCTGATGAAACTCAATCTACAGCTGAGCTGGCAGCAGCTTTTGATGTTAGCATTAAAACAATATTGGTCCATTTGCGACAGATTGGCAAGATAAAAAAGCTTGATAGATGGGTGCCCCACGAACTTAACGATCGCCAGCGCAACGTACGCGTCGAGACTTGCCTTGCGCTGCTTAACAGGCACAGAAATGAAGGAATTTTGAACCGAATTGTTACGTGCGACGAAAAATGGATTCTTTTTGACAATCGAAAGCGCTCAGCAAGTTGGTTAGATCCTGGTTCGGTACCAAAGCAATGTGCAAAACGAAAAATGACCCCTAGAAAGGTGATGGTCACAGTTTGGTGGTCTAGTGCTGGTGTGATTCATCATAGCTTTTTACAAAACGGCGAGAGCATTACTGCAGATGTGTACATTGAAGAACTGACCACAGTGATGGCGAAACTCGCACGTCTGCAACCAGCTTTGGTCAATCGGTCGTCTCCACTGCTACTTCACGACAACGCGCGGCCCCATACTGCACAACAGACCGTCTCTAAGCTGCATGAGTTGGGTTTGGAAGCTCTCCCTCATCCGCCATACTCACCAGATCTTGCGCCTTCCGACTATTACTTTTTCCAAAATTTGGACAACTTTTTAGCGGGAAAATATTCAATTCCCGAGAGGCAGTACAAAACGCCTTTGAAGAGTTTGTTGTCTCCCGTCCAGCTGATTTTTTCAAGAAGGGCATCCATAAACTGCCACAGCGTTGGCAAAGATGCATTGATTGCAGGGGTGATTACTTTGAATAAAAGAAATAAATAAGTTCGAAAAAAAAATACTTTAACTTTTCTCAAACAAAACGGCAATTTCATAGGTAAAGACCTAATATTTAAAAAAGTCAATCGATACGCTAAGAAGAAGAAACAAGCACACGAAAAATTTATTTATGCTAACAATACCTCATCAATTACCTAGCCTTTTCCCAAACTATCTTGGGGTCAGCTTCCACTCGAACCGGATGCAGCTGAGTACCAATATTTTACATGAAGCGACTGCCTATCTGACCTCCACAACCCAGTAACTGGGTAATACGATACCCTTCGGCAAGACTGAATGTCAGACTTTTGGCTTCTGACTACTCGTAACGACTGTCAAAGATCTACAAATGACAGCCGGGAACAATGGCTTAACTTGCTTTCCGAGACACGGAAGAAACTCGGTATGTAATTATGGTCACCCATCCACGGAACAACCTTTGCAAGCACGGCTTAACCTTAAAAATCGACCCGTGCGGCTGTTATTATTTAGCCACAAGCTCCTACTTATGCTAATGATACCTAGAGAACGTTTAACTAGCTCATGTAGGTATCCACTACAGTAGCACGTCGTTCTGTTCTAAATGGAGTCGGCTCCGAACTTGGATACAAATTTTGCGGCATCAGTACCGAACACCAGTTCTAATAATGATCGTTTAACAAGACACGATTTTAAGTGCCCCACTATTTGCAGAACAGCACCAAAGCAATAAAATTTTAAACTTTTTACATATTTTTGGAAGCCGCTAATTAAACTAGAGCAACAATTTTTAACGAGAATGCGTTATTACTGGCTGCATTAATTAATAAATTAATGAACGTCTTAACAGCTCAACTGATCCAAAGTGGAGCGGGATAATGCAGTGGAATCACGGGTTAATTGTAGGGTAAACTTGCCAAATTCGTACCCTTAAGAGAAAACCATCATATTTAAGAAATTAGGAAAGATAAATTAGTTTTAATTAAAAGTAATTTTTGATTGCTAAATGCTTTATTGTTTTTCTAAAATATAATTTCACATAAACCTTATAAACTTCTGAAAAATAAACAATTTAAAAAAAACTAAAAAAAGTACGATTTAAGATCATTCATCCCAAATCGTACTGCTATATCCTTAATTCGTACTTTGAGATCTATTCATTGGTATACAGTATTGAGAATCAGCATCAAAATCAACAATGTATTATTGAAGCAAGTAGTAATTCTTAACAAATTCGACAGATGGTCTTCGCCAATTCTCGGCAATCATCGCAGTTATAACTAAATCGTACCAGTACGTTTTAAGAACTTAAGTCGAAGTACGAAATAGGAGCAACAGCCAAACAAATTTTTAATTTATAGCCAAAAAAATTGACAACAGTTACGAGTATGATAACACGTCAGATTAAATCGCAAAGATACACAATAATACGTATCAAATCGTAAAAGAGGTTAACACGACCTAATTTGAATAACACTCTTACGAAATGTGTAAAAATATAACAGCAATAGTTGAAAAAAACTTAATTTTTCAATATTTTTGTCTAAAACAGCTTCACAGGTGCCATCTGTCAGGTGGTAAAATGGCCGACTGTTACCAGTATTTTTTGACACTAGAGGCGCTGATAGCTGTTACCGAAGCCGAGTTTTAAGTGGAGTACGAATTTGGCGTAAGTACGAATTAGGCAAGTTTACCCTACCAGGCAAGCAGAGAATGAAGTGAGTGTCCTCAAACATTTCAAGTTCATCAAAGGAATACTTGGAGAAGGTATGATGCATCCTAAATGTGATCATTAATTCTTATTATCTGAATAATCAAACGGTGATGCGGTGATTGAGAGACTGTCATTGACAAGGATGCGATGTCTTTACACTCTTCTTTCACAACAAAAACAAAATTTAACCTGTGTATTTCCAGAGCAGCATTTTTAATATGCAGAGGTTAAACTACACCCAAATTTTTCACAAGTTATGTTTTGACCTATATAATAGGGAGCAATCTTACTGCAACTAACATCAACTAGATAAAAATCCAGCTTCAGAGCTGCTACTGAGAAATGTTTGTTAGTAAACCCCAATGAACTTTCACCCGAACCGTGAATCAAAACCAAGTTTAATTATTTCAAATATCTAGGAAATATCGCAGCCTCACCAACTTAGCTACAATTATTTATATTTATGTAACATATATTTTACTTCAGGATAAATGTTAAGGAAATTTGAATTGATTGGTAAGTTAGAAAATTTGCTCTTGTTTCTTCAAATTAATAAACAAAGAAGCCTTCGACCGGATAAAGGAAGAAGAAAAATACCGGGCTGATATTATAATTTAAGATATTTACCAATTATGTGCTCAAAAATATAGATATAAATAGGTAAGGGTAAATATTCCTTTAATTTTCCATCCGCTCAGAGAATTTATCTGAAACATTTCTGCCGTGTTCTGACATTTAAAGTTTCAGTAAACGCTGTTAAATGATACTTTAAATAGTCGAAAACGGGAACGTTTCAACAAACGATATTGGAAGCTGTTCATTATTTACGGATATATTCGCTTCGTTCGTAAGCTTTTTGCCATTTCACAAGTTTCTCTTGAATTCTGAATAACAAGTTCGTATGTTTTTTACGTAAAATATATTAAATTATAGGTATACAGGAGGATACAAAGCTGATTTCAACGAGATACTTGAGTATAGATAACACAACAAGACTGTAAATCGTGAGACGGAATAACCACAAAATTTCAATATTTGTGATTTTAGCAGACACTGGAAAACAATAACAAAGAGCAGGTACCTAAGCTTAGTGATATGACACCACTCATTTATTTTATAATCAAGAATTAGTAACATTGGTCTTACCAAATCTTGATGATTGCAGCAAGTTCTTTATTCAAATAAAAGTTAACCTGATATTAATTATTCCTCGTTCAATAACGGATAATCTCTGATTTTCTACGCGGCACGATTTCACCGAAGTTATAGAAAGTTTAGCCAACAATTAGAGTTTCTGACAGATTTAGTGGAACTGACTCAATTGAATCATTTGTTAATTAAACGATAAACGAACCACAATAATAATGCGTTGGAAATTGTGGTAAAAAAACGTAAAATTTGAAAGAGCAATTTGATGTGTTCAGGTATAACGAAAGTAGGTACTTGTTTAGATTAAAATATGATGTTTTTTTGCAGCTCTTCTTCTTCAACCCTTGTCCATTCAATGCTGAGTGTAACCGCCAACAGTGGAAATATTTGGAAGAGAGGTCCTCTTCCAAATCTTTCCACTTTTGGCGGTTATGTGTCATGGCTATCCAATTTCTTCTTTTTTCAGTACTGAGCAGAAAAACTTCGTCCACTGTCAAGGTCTCAGACATAGGTATCATCTGTTAACAAGAAAAGCCAACATGAATAAACATAACCGTCAAATAAGTCGTATTAAATACGAAACGAACCACAAAAATAACAATTTGGAAAATAAGTCGCGAAAATGTCCTGTAATCCGTCTGTTGACTCAAAAGTTTTAGTCGAAAAGAATAATTGAACGCGTAAAAGCCCCAGTAATAATAGCATTTAGAAGAACCGCAGAAAACGATAACTGCCCTAACTGAGGATGATTGCCCCTCAAGGGGCGAACTAAAGTTTCTACCCTCCCACGAACCGATTAAGGAATTTGGTAATAGAATAAAAAATTCTCCGCCTAAGTTGGGATAAGTTGAAAGTTGCGAATGGCTGTAAATGTGCCACCTGCGCTGTGTGTGATTTTGTTTTTAGCCGACATCTTAATAAGTAGGTGGTTATGTATTCGACCAGCATCTTGTATGTATGTACACCTATTTCCCCGTGATTACTGGTCCGATTTAGATGATTCTTTTTTCATTTGTTACAGAAAGCTTGCGCGGTGGTCCTATATGAATCTTATTATACTTGCTTTGGTACTTTTTGACTTATCCACTTTATTAAACATTTTGTCTTTTTCGTTTGTTCGGACGATGTGCTGGTGTCTAGTTACAATAGGATCTAAGTGGGACACCAATCCTAAAACCGACAACCAAAAAAAAAACAATAAAAATGTGGGAAACAAAAATACTTCGGAGTTTTTGATGACACACTGTATTCTTTATAGATTAGGTTAAGTTATCAGAAACACGCTGAATAGTAATATAACATAACATCACTTCTATCTCTAAGAAAGGTTAGGCAGAAGTGTACATATTACACATATACATTACACATAATATGTCGGATCTGGTCATTAGTACGGACAGAATGAATCGAAAGCGCGCCAAAGGTGGCATCACGCGACCTACTTACCAGTCTACCCACACCTAAGCGCGCTTACTACAGAGTCATGATGTTTCGAGCTCGCAGCGAGTAGGACAGTCAGTGTCTGATCGCGGCGGAGTCAAGACGTCCCGAAACTGTAATCCGATTCATGGTGCCTAGTGTTATTGTGTTGGATCGCAATTTGTTAGTTCGATAAAAGCAGTGTACCGTGTGTGTGTGTGTTTTCATAGCACCAAACCCATGTTCTGCCCACATGATGACCGACTCTAATGAAATAAAATCATCAAACTACGACAGATATATTATCGACATTCCAAAAGTTGCTAAACCTATAGCAAAAATTGTGTCGGGTTGTTGACTATATATATATGTCGGAGTCGGAGTCATTATTACGGATACAAGACTGACTATGAATCGAAAGCGCGCCAAAGGTCAAGCGACCTACTTACCAGTCTACCCACACCTAAGCGCGCTTACTACAGAGTCGTGATGTTTCGAGCTCCCAGCGAGGCGGACAGGCTGAGTCTGACCACCGCGGAGTCGAGACGTCCCGAAACTGTAACCCGATTCATGGTGCCTAGTGTTAGTGTTCGATTGTAATTTCAAGTAATTTGTTAGTTCGATAAAAGCAGTGTACAGTGTGTGTGTGTTTTCATTGCACGAAACCCATGTTCTGCCCACATGATTCCGAGTCTAGCGGAATAAAATCATCAGACTGCGACATCAGAAGTGGGATCAAATCGTGATAATGCAATCACACGTGAGAACAGTGACAATAACAATCAGTGACGGTTACTTTTTGAAATGCAAAACGAATAACTCGATACGAACTAAAACTCAGTCAGTGAATAGCAAGCTAGTGTTGGCGGTTAGTGTTTTTGTTTAGTGTGTTAGCGGATTTTGATCCCGACAAAACATAACATATCATCACGCTTGTAATCTCCGAAGGGTTAGGCAGAGTGTACCTAATAGAATACCCACATTTAATCGAGTGCGATGCGCTCTAGTAATGCGTCATCCATCGCTGACTTGTTTTGTGTAAAATCTGGTTCTTCTAACCTAACAGACAGATGTGTTGCTGGGGAGTTTGTTCCGCCACTTCTTCTTCCCAGCTAAAACACTTAGGAAGTGGCGAAGGGCGGGCGTTTTGGGGGACTGTCTTTTGTAATTTTGACGTTCAAAAAGTGCTGATTATCAGCCTAGTTTGAATAAAGTGACTTTTGATTTTTTCGTGTTGAGTGCAGTGGAAGGAATCCAGCTTATTTGGACGTTAAGCAAGGCGTTGAAGGGCTCCGCACCTACGTAGCTGTGACAAAGTGTAGTTAAAGTGTAACAAAGTGTAACAAAGTTTAACAAAGTGTAACAAAATGTAACAAAGTGTTCCGCGGCACATTGGTGTACCGTGGTCATTAGTTGGTGTGCCTCGGAAAACGAAGGTTATCTTTTGAAGTTAAATAGACAGACGGAAGATAGATTTTCCATCTACGGTATACCTCCAAAATGTACTACCGAATTTCTAGATGTACCTTGAACACAAAATGTTTGCGGTACACTGATAACCTATCCAGGTATGACGTGGGACCAGTTTAAATAATTGTTCAAGGCTAGATATGTGTGCCGAAACTTTTACGACTACCCTCATTAGCTCACTCACTACTCAGGAGTAGTAAAAACCAAAGGAAAGAAAAACGTTACAAGTGTTCATCGCTACCGCAAATCAAGTGCCATGCTTGCGGACCAGGGAGAAACCAGAACTCAACGAAGCGGATTGTCGCACGAAGAAGCCGCTGCCTGTGCCGGCTGCTACGGGCATCGGGCAAGCGACAAAGGGCCACGAAGCCCTTGCTGTGCGTCAAGTGTCATGCCGGTTCACGTAGCCGTCCGGCGTACGTGCGTCGGTAGCATGCAGTGCTGGCAGTGTGCAGCGGGCCTGCTGACGGCGGGGTGCCGAGCCGCGTCGATGTCTGCGTCGTACAAGCAAACATCGCGGGCACGTTGCAACACAGGGGTGAGTTGTTACGGTTTACTTATTATTCTGATTCTGAATACTCGTTGGTGAAAGAAAGTTTTTCCATCGAAATTTAATGGCAAACTTATTAGTCACGTTGTTGCTAAGACTGGTATAGTTCGGACGCGAGTATTCAGTACAGAACAGATTTTATGTCGTCTAGTGAATAACGATTACCCAATCGAAACTTTGTTGCAATGTTTGCCTGATAATTATTTACAAAGTAACGTCATGTTAGGTGGCGAGATTTTAAATCGGGGTTTTGTTGCAAACATGACGGCAAGGGAGTTTTCGTTAACGAAAATCTTTTGTGTACGTTCGGTGAGGCATAAGTGGTAATAAGTTTCAATCGGTTTTTAACTGTTATCGCAACGAATGTAACTGGCAATGAGTAGCCAAGACTTAAGTGTTAAGTTCAGGCGTCTTTCACCGTCATATTCAACGCAATGGTAGGACTAAATTCGTACCGTATTTAGCTCGAATTCTCCGATGGTCGGTAAACAGTAATTTCCGCGACCCTTATCGTTCACCTTGGTTTTGAAAAGACTACTGAAAAGCTTTTCGATTATAATTAGTTCCCGGGAAATTCTCAGTTTGTTTGAAATTCGTAAATAGCTGCGTTACGTGCTAAGTAGCGAAGTCTCACTCCGGTAAAGTACAAGCCGAATTGCACCCGGTTCCTAAGGTGACGAGCAGGTGGTACACGGTTCGTAAAGGCGCGACGGGTTAGCCTATCTTAACATGACAAGTGTGCCGAGTTGACGAAACGATGGCAAAATTAAACGTTTCGCGATTAGTGATTTTGGGTTGTTAAAGGTCTGTTTAGAGTGATTGAGGTTTTGGACGGTTATCCTTAACACGGAAAGCTTTAAATTCTAAGCGTACCTACAGATACGCACGCGGTAGGTTTAGGAAGATGCCAGCGGGTCACGTACCAGTCGAAGTGCTAGAGGGGATCGGTACACATTGAGATCATTAAGTTCTAAGCGTACTTACAAGTATGCACATGATGGGTTAAGGAGAATGCCCGAGGGCCAAGTACCGTTTGAAGTTAATGATTTAGAGTTGAGAGATAGTGTGGAATCTTGGTTCGGATGGTCAGACCGTACCAGTAGCCATTTCGTAGCCGTAGTCCGTTAGAAGTCGGTGTCTGCTTATAGTAGTCCGTGGATGCGCGGTGCGCGGGTGGCTCTGGCGGAGGTCGGGTCTTTTAGAGACCATAGAGTCATGCATGTGGGACTCGGCGTTCTTGAGGAACGTAGTAAAACAAACAGAGGTTTGTTGGGGGCCTGAGTGTTGCCCATAGGCCACGGATGAGATTCCTGCTTTGTGTGGTAATTAGATGGATGAAGAGGTACTTGGTTGCTCTTGCATTTTAATTGACCTAATTGTTTGTTGGATCTAATTTTAGTTTTGATCTATGCGCTGGATGTGTGAGAGCAATGCGATTGCTGGTCGGCTAGAGAGCCGTGGCGTTAGTAGCTTTACTCGAGGGTTTCTATAAGCTTGGTAGTTTTTTTGTTGCAGTAGAGTTTTAAAGGTTGATTTGAACGACTATGGTACATGGCCCAGGGTCATCATTATTGTATTTTCGATTATTTCCAATCGGTTTGGTTAAAACGAAACGGCTAGTTCTACAATGTTCTTATTTTCACCACCCCGTTGAATCTAACGTTTGGTCAGGAGTGACCGAGTGGAACAAATTTCTGTCGTGGAGTATTTGTTTGCAGGGTGACCATCACACGAGGACGTGTGCTAGCAGGATGGCCGTGTCGGAGTCGGAGTCATTATTACGGATACAAGACTGACTATGAATCGAAAGCGTGCCAAAGGTCAAGCGACCTACTTACCAGTCTACCCACACCTAAGCGCGCTTACTACAGAGTCGTGATGTTTCGAGCTCCCAGCGAGGCGGACAGGCTGAGTCTGACCACCGCGGAGTCGAGACGTCCCGAAACTGTAACCCGATTCATGGTGCCTAGTGTTAGTGTTCGATTGTAATTTCAAGTAATTTGTTAGTTCGATAAAAGCAGTGTACAGTGTGTGTGTGTTTTCATTGCACGAAACCCATGTTCTGCCCACATGATTCCGAGTCTAGCGGAATAAAATCATCAGACTGCGACATATATATATATAGTCAACAACCCGACACAATTTGATTGAAAAATAATGGCAAATATCGTCAAGAAAGATGAAATTAATGTTTTAAATTTAGAAATCACCCTGGAAATCGCTGTGCTTTTTATAATCCTACGAGAAGGACCCTTCGCGGTCTCAATCGAACTTCTATGCCACACAATGTACTTTGATTGGTAGAGTAGATATACCGCTTGACGGCACAGGCGAGTATTAAAGTCGAGATATTCTCGAGAGATCCACTTACCGACACATTCTATAGTACACAAAGCTCCATTAAGTACTTACCCCCCCGGCCTACTAGGCCGGAGTGTTGAGGGGTTAGCACATACTACACCGTCTGTACAACTGATTCCTACTCGAGCTCTGTGGTACTCCGACTGAATATAATGACCTCATTATAGATGAAATTGACTACAGAAGACAGCATAATTATAACGCACCTACCAAAGATAAAAATGTACAACTATTTTTCAATTCATCCTTACTTTTTTTTTACACAAATGATACGATATTAGCTGCTATTAGTGGCTTTGGAGGTTGCATCATGAGGAAACGAATGTTTCAGACTGAAAAAATCTTACAGTTGTGGAAATATAGTTCTGATTAAGATTGCTGTTAAATGGATAGGGAGAAGTGATTGCCCATTACTTACTGAGTTTTCTCCGTACCTCGGAAAGAAAGTTAAACCGTTGGTCCCTGCAGTCATTAAGTAAATCTTTGACAGTCGTTACTGACAGTCAGTAGCCCCAAAGTTTGACAACCAGCCTTACCAAGGGGTATCGTATTACCCAGTACTAATTGGGTTGTGGAGGTCAGATAGACAGTCGCTCCAAGTAAAATACTGGTATTTAGCGGCGTTCGGTTAGACTTGAAGCCTACCCCGACCAGGAAAAGGCTAGGCAGATGATGATGGGTAAGAAACCGTATCAGCTTGCCCTTTGGCAAAAAGGGCAAGCTGATACCAATGTTACCGATGTCGATGATTAATAATAATTTAACAATAATTAATGAAACCAAATAATGTAAAACAATTTAAATTTTTAATTTAGATAATAATATAATTAACAAATGCATGAAATGTGAATGAATGAAGTAATGAAAATTAAATCGGGCAAAACTTTTAATAATGTAAGTAAATCGCAATTTGTTTTTATATGATGGAAAATAATGGAAATGTAATTGCATGTACTGTATCAGAAATAAAGGCTAATTGAAATTGAAGAAACCGTGGTAGCAGGGTAGGCAAGCTACCAAATTATTACTTGTTCATGAGTTACTAGAATGACTACTACTACGAACGTAACTTTTCTACTAAAGGAACCTAATATTTCGCTACCCCAACGCAAAAAAAAATCTCAGCACCGAATTATCCACAAAATCATCAGGTGTGCGTAACATTGGGGTCGGGCTCGAGGGCTGAAGTGACGGCGCCGCCAATAAACGCGGTGCGTACCGAAGCAATATTTCTGACACAGGAAGTACGCCCTAAATATGTTACCAGCGCGTTAGGTGGTACAACGTATGAAAGATATAGACAGAGGTAAAATATTCAGACAATATAACTGTATGCGGATTATACAGGGTGTAACGGAAAGGGTATATACATACTGAGGGGTGTGCTACAGACCATCAAACTGAACATGTTTCTTTGTCGGACAAACATCGTAATTTTTTTTTATTTTTTTTTTTTTTCACTTATCCTAGTATTCATCAACAAGATGAACCCTAATCATTATTACAATCTAGTCTTGTATATAGACTAATAAGTAATTTAATTAAAACCTAAACTGCTAAACTGTCTTTACTAAGAATGTGTCCAATGGCACTTTTCTTATTGTCTCTATTAAGGCGAATACACTTCGTTCTTGTATTTATTTGGTAACACTTATGCTACATTATACTATTCACTTTCACGAACACTAAACACTAACTCGAACGGTTTTGTTCTTTTTAGTCTTCTCACTATGTCCGTGTGGTCGAGAAGCTGGATCGCCTCGACGTTCACATGCTGATGAAGTCGCTGTTCGTGAGCTTCTGCGGATTTTTGTATCACCTTTTCGATGAACTCGACTTTTAGGTCCCGATGGAGGTCATCATTTCGTATGTACCAGGGTGCATTTACAATTTCCCGTAGTACTTTGTTCTGGAATCGTTGGATTATTAATACATTGGTCTGTTTGGTGCAGCCCCACAGCTGAATACCATAAGTCCAAACTGGCATCAGGACTTGTCTGTATAGCAACAATTTGTTTTGCACGGACAGCACGGAGTTTCTTCCAAGCAGCCAATACATTCTTTTGAACCGTAGGTTGAGTTCATCTTTTTTCTTCTTGACGTGGGCTTTCCAGCGTAGCTTTGCGTCAAGGGTCATACCAAGATATTTGGCTGTATTCTCATACGGGATTTCTTTGTGGTTAATATAAACTGGAAAATGCTGTTGCTTTTTGTTAGTAAAGTCTATGTGTACAGATTTGGATTCGTTTAATTTTATCCTCCATTTTTTGGTCCAGTCGTAAACTTGTTTAACAGCCATTTGAACCTTTTCTACTGCTTCTTCGTGGCTGTTTCCAACGGCCATTATGGCGGTATCATCAGCAAAGGTCCCGATGGTATTGTGTTCTGATTCAGGAATATCGCAAGTGTATAGTAGGTACAGGACCGGACCTAACACACTTCCTTGCGGTACGCCAGCTTTTATTTGTTTAAGTTCCGAATAAGCGTCTTCTTGTCTTATTCTAAAGACTCTGTTAAGAATGTAGGATTCTAATATCTCTGCAAACTGTTTCGGTAGCAAGATTTTTAATTTATGTATGAGGCCTTCATGCCATACTTTGTCAAACGCTTGAGCTACGTCTAGAAAAACAGTAGAACAGACTTTCTTGTTTTCTAACGCGTTTTCTATTACGTTTGTTATTCTGTGCACTTGATCGATCGTTGAGTGTTTTTCTCGAAAACCGAACTGGTGCTCTGGTATAATGTTCGTATCATCTATTATTGGTTTAAGCCGTTTGAGTAGCAGCTTTTCAAACAGCTTTGACATTATTGGTAGCAGGGAAATCGGTCTATATGACGTTGTTTCGTGAGCCGGTTTCCCAGGCTTTCCTATCATTATTACTTCAGCAACTTTCCATAAGTCTGGTACATATTTAAGCCTCAGTGCGGCATTAATAAGGGTTGTTAACTTAACCAAACCCTTTTTAGGTAAGTTATGAAGTATTTCCCCTGTTATTAAATCGTAACCTGGTGATTTTCGTGGGCTTATTTTCTGCTTTATTTCTCGTGCGACTTCTCTCGGTGTTACTAGTTTTATGGCATCGACATGATCTGGCATCACTATATTAACCAGGGTGCTGTCTTCAATGATTTCACCCTCGTTTGGTTGAAAGATATTTTCTAGGTGCTCTGCAAACCTCATAGCTTTTTGCTCATTCGTAAGTGCCCATTGCCCGTTTTCACACTTGATGGGAGGAGTTTGGGCTATCGGCATCTTTAGATGTTTAGTAGCTTTCCAAAGTGAGTACTCTGTCCTATGGTCATTACTTAGTTTCTGAAGGTAGGTTTTGGTTGAGTCGTCTTTATAGTCTTGGATTAATCTTCTCACTTTTTTTGTAAGTTTATTTAGTTTTCGTTTGTCATCAGGACACCTAGATTGATGCCACGTTTTTCTCTATTTTCTTTTCTCCATAATGAGCTGTTTGATTCTGAGGGGGTAAATATTTCCCTTCGTTCTTTTGTTGAAGTGAGGTGTATTTTCCCACGCTGCTTGCTGAATTTGCGTTATGAATTTTTCAACTTCGATATTTAGATGTTCGGGGGTTTTTAATGGAACCTTAAGGTCTATATGATCATTCAATCTCACCTTGAAGCTCTCCCAATCCGTACACTTATTAACAAGAGTGAGATTGTTTTCTTTGTATAAAATACTCTCGCTAATTTCTAAATAAATTGCAGAGTGATCTGAGTTCAAATCATAGCTTTGTTCCGTTTTTATATAACTAGTTGAAAGATTCTTGGTTACGAAGAAATCGATTAAGTCCGGTATTTTATTTGGATCTGTTGGCCAATAGGTAGGCTTTCCAGTAGATATGACGTCACATTTTAGTTCTTTTATGGCACTCAGTAATTCTTTGCCTTTAGTAGTTGTTAGTCTGGAACCCCAATAAGTGTTTTTAGCATTGAAGTCACCTCCTAAGATAAATCTATTGCCAAGACGGGTTAGAAAACTCACATAGTGGTCTTTTTTTATCATGTACCGAGGTGGAAAGTAGATGGCACAAACTGTTACAGGGTATTTTTTGGTCTGTAGGCAAATTGCCACTGCTTGGGTATCTCTCTCTTCGCATTTAAACACTTCATAGTGCTTCAGGTTTTCTTTAACAATAACGGCACTTCCGCCTCTTGCAGTATTGTCAGGGTGTAGCGCATGGTATACTTTGTATCCTTTAAGCTTAATATGACATTGATTTGTGAAGTGCGTTTCTGATATTAGGCACACATCAATTTTTTCTATTTCCAATACTACTTGCAACTCATTCTGGTGTTTTAGTAACCCATTTGAGTTCCACGCCATAAGTTTAAGTGTAGTATTCATTTTTTTGGTTTAGAAGTAGCATTTTTGTTGCTATTTTCAATTTTTCTTAATCTCTCGTCGAAAGATGACATTAACTTCAAGATTTCATCCAATTTTTTGTTGCTGTTTGTATCAGCCAGAGGCGCTTTCGCTATGCCTCTTGTAGTCACTTGAGCATACGAGATGTTTTTACAAGTAGTTTGCATCGTGCTTTGACTTGGTTTTACCTGGCTAGGGTCATCACCTCTTCCAGCAGGTGCACTTTGTTGAGGGTTCATATGAGTCCTTTGCGTTTTTTTCAGTCGTATCTGCTGTATTTCTTTGGCTACAATACATCCCCTGTAGTTAGCCGGATGTGGGGCTCCGCAGTGGACGCATTTTGGCTTCTCTTCTTTTGGTTTTTTACAATCCTTGGTGAGATGTTTACCTGTGCATTTTACGCACCTTGGTTCTTTGGAGCAGTACTTTTGCGTATGGCCGTACGCCTGACATCTTTTGCACTGAGGTACTAATTTGGTGGATTTTAACGGTTGTATGTCCACATTACATCCTAATATCTGTTTGATGTTGAATATTTTGTTCGTTTCCTCATCATTTGAAAATGTCAGCATAAACATATTGAGTGGCTCTTTGGTTTTCCAACTCAGTTTATTGACGGCTTCTAGTATTTTGAAGCCTTTGCTGCGCAAGTCTTCGACTACTCTTTTCGGGATGCATGTGGAATGCAATTTTTTTGCCATAACTCTTATTGGCCTTTCTTGCTTGTTTTCATACGAGTGCCAAAGGCAGGCGTTATCTGAAAGAGCTTTTGAAATTACTCTGTACGATTCTTCGTTTTTGGCGTTTACTTTAACGGTGTCCCCATGCATCATTTTGATGCTGAACGCGTCAGCTGATTGATTCTCACACAGAAAATCAAAGAATTTTTGGTAATTTTGGATACCATCTACAACAATAGGTGGTGGCATAGGAATTTTGATGTTCTTTTCAATAATTCTATTAAGGTCTATTCCATGTTCATTTTGAGTGGGTTGGGCAGGGGAGGTGTTCAATTTCCTTTTCTTCCTGCTCTTTTGCCGTATCCACCCTGTTTCTCGGGCGAGTTCTTCTTCGTCCGTTGCATATTCAACAGGCGGTGAAGAAGTCTCAATGGCGGTTGTTGCTGATTTCGGTGGGTTTTCCGCTTGAATTTTCAGCTGTTTCTGGAGGATTTCTAATTGACTTTTCAAGTCATTTAGGTTCTGCTGGAGCTTTAAACGCTCATTTTTTTCTTCACAATAAAACTTGTATAACAGATGTTCCGTCTCTGTTTTTAGGCTCACTGTGCTCTCACAAAGAGTATCCTTTTTCGGATTCATTGTAAAATTAAAACGAGTATTAACTTCGCCTTAACAATGTTTTTAGCCGTCAGCCGTCAGCATTACGCAATAACTAGGTCATTGCGATGCAGCCGACTTGACGGCGTTGTTTTGATGCGTAAGCACTTTACACTGTGGTACGCGCGCGATCGCATGCAACACAACTGCTCTCAGCGAAAACCGAACGCGAACTCGTAATAGCGAAAAAATTATCAGTTGCGCCATACATTAGGTCGAATAGGTATTGAAATATTGTATGGGGCAGCAGCAAGTTTTTCGCTATAACGGTGTTTGTCCGATGGAGAAACATGTTCAGTTTGATGGTCTGTAGCACACCCTTAAGTATGTATATACCCTTTCCATTACACCCTGTATAATCTCGATGTGACTTTTGACTCAGTGGTTTTCACTGCATAATGAGATACGATTGATCTTCAGCCGGACTTGGACTAAGCCTTTTTTCACGGGGGGAAATCATCAAATGACCCCTCCCGCTCTGGGCGGAGCGGAAGGGAGTATCAGACTTGTACTGGCTAAAACCCATCCATGTTCCTTCTTAGCCCTTTGTGTTCCAGGGCCACGGTATCTCTTTCGAACATGGACTAACTTGGACTTAGACTAAGCCTTGGTATAGGAATTACTAACGTTTTATTTGGCTCTTATCTTCCTTGCTAAAACAGAATAAAGTGGTGATGGGCAGGGATTTCGAAGGGGCTTATGTAATTTTTGGCGTTCAAAAAGTTCTGATTCGATCTCAGCCTGATGTTGATTAAGGACGTTACTTAAATTTTATATTTTGATAGTCACTGTTCTACAGCTCTAAAAAAGATTAAAGCGTACTTAATTTCCCGTTTTTTTTGCCCACTTTTCCGCTACTTCCCATAACTTACCCACCCACCATTGAACAACCACATCCGGTCGAGTGCCCTTCCGGCCCACTCATAGAATAAATAAGCAAGTATCGGCGTGGCCTCCGATTGGATATAAATCAGCGCAGTAAGACAATCACGTTTATGTTCGGCTTATTTGGCTTATAACCTTGTTACACAAAACTTTGTGGAGGAAATGAGGATTGGAGGATCGATGAAATGGTTCACTTGAATTGTATATTGAGTGTAAGTAGTAAAAACTTATGTTACCTTTATCTTGTCTCGTCATTGTTTATTTACGTACTTTACCAAAGTAGCATATAATGTGTATAAGTACCTTGACTTAAAAATATTTATAAAAATGAAAATTACTTAAGAGAAATACAAGCTGTAACGTTGTTTGCTTAAACAGTTTTAACGAGGGACTGGAATTTAGCCCGTAAAATGCCTTTGCAATTGCACCATTGATATTAATATCGGAAAATAAAACATGCAAACAATTCAAGATATGCCTGAGCTATCAAATTCTAGTCTAACCGGATGAAGCAGAATACCTGTATTTGACATGGAGCTACTGCCTATCTGACTTTCAAAACTTGATAATGTGACCAATAAAAGACTTGTTACCTAATACCTACTAAATAAAGCCCCAAATGCTTTACATTCTTAGACGCCTAAATTATTCACCAAAGAACTGCCGTTCATGGCGGACGTCCTAAAGAAAATCAATATAATAAAAATAGGTAACATTCGACACTTTTATAGAACATCTAAATTCGCAGGGAAATTAACTACTGCGTGCACCGATAAAGTGGTTTCTTTATGTCCTAAGCCGTTGGTAAATTTTATATGAGAAATATAGGTGGCTTTTTAAGTATCCTTTTTATAGGTTCCGACTATTTTTGTTGGTCGTGTCAAAGTGTGTTAACATTCGCTGCGGGTAGTTATTTAATGGCTGCGTTCCTTAGGGCTTTGTCCTTGGAAGACCTTTTATTTATGTTTAAGTCTTGGTTTATCCGGTTATGTGTCAGCTCGATTAATTATAATACTAATAATAATTTCATTTATTTTCAGACACATTGATCCATAGATCTGTTAGTAGATACACTTAAAAATAATGTTAGTAATGCAAAAATCAGAGACTATCAATACACGCAAAACTATACTATTATTATAAATAAATTAACAATCAAAATAATATATATAAATTAAAAATTATGAAAATGTCCCATCAAGAATCTGAAACCAAATGAAATATAATTTTAATTAATTGCTATTCACAGTTGACAAAACGATAACAAGCAATCACAAAAGAAAACAATTTACTGAATAAACTTTAAAACTAGTGGATGATTTAAGCAATCTGAAGCCAAAAAGCCAGCACAAATAACGAGCTCTCTGTTTCCTACATTATCAATTATTTTTACACAAAGTTCTGCACAGTAAAAAAGGACTCCAAAAAACTACATACAGGCATTAACATGTAGCATTACACGAAAACAGGGAAAAACATAGAACGTTCGAATCGTGCAGTCGCGGTACACTGCAGAACAAAAGTTAATTTAATACGGAAAGCGAGTCAAAGCGGGAGGACTGGCGTTCTTTGGCAAGTCAGCCCCGAGCGTACTGGCGAGCTCAAAACTTTCACAACTATTATTTTTGATTTCTGCTTTAATGAATGGGGAAATGCGAGTAGTTCTGCGAGTCATTCCGGTTTATTATTTAGTCGAGTTATTTTACATAACTTTCTGATTTAGCTTTGAGTTGTGGTTGATGTTTTATATCGTAGTTTTATGGGAAGAAGTTAGGTTCTGCTTTTCCGCTGCCCGTTTAGACTGGAAGCCGATCCGAACATAGCTGCAACACAAGGCAACATAGGCAAATGATGAACTAGTTTCTTTACACTGCCAGAGTTTTACACAAAACTTACGAAGACACAACAACGGGTTATTTGCCTTAATAGTTAAAAGACAAGAGTAATGCTGAAAGTGGCACCAGTGACTGAAAAGCTGTGTGGTAATCGGTTGGTTTGGTATGGGGAAATTATGCGGAGGAATGACAAAAGAGGAAAAGTTGCGAGGAAAGTTTTATAAGAGTAGAGGAAGACCAAAAAAACGATGGATGGACTGTGTGAAGGATGACATTGCAAGAAAAGAGGTGTCTGATGAGATGACAAGTAATAGAGAGGTATGGAAGAAGAAGACATGCTGCGACCACAAATAAATTGGGAGAAAGGCAAGAGAATGATGAGTTAAAATTGCCTACAAACCATATGAACACGTGAAAAACATAAATAATACCGATTTATATAACTCTGCTGTTACACAAATACAAAAATTTCAAACCTAAGTCGTTCTATTTCAGATAAGGTAATACTTACTGTATATTTCATCTCTATCTTTAATCTTATTTGTGATAAAGCAATAATAAAACTTATAAATGTCTGAAGCACCCATCAATACTTAGCTCAATTAGGTGATCTATCTTAAGGCATTGAAAGATCTTACTTAGAAGTTTTGTTAGGGTCAGATACGAGTAATTCGGTAATAACTGCCATTTTATTGCGCACTCGATGAAAGACAAACAAAGGTGAAATAATATGTTATTGTTATCGTCTCTTAGAAGTAAATAGGCAATTTGATAGTATAAAAACATTTTCTTCATTAGAAATGGTTTTTTCAATCATTTCTTATCTATTCTATTTGTGGCACAAATTTGTTTTTGTTTTAATTTTGAGGACAGTGATTATGAAAGATGGCTGCCTTTACAACTTTCCTGGTACTCAGTTATAAAAGAGTCACAATGGAGTTTTTTTGCCAAAAGGTTGGCAAAGAACTGCTCTGGACAGGAATAAGTGGAGGGATATAGAGGAGGCCTATGTCGCAAGACAGCCTGACCTAGTAGCTGATAATGGCAATGTAGGGTAAACAATCATTAGAAAATGTTATTAGTTTTAAGTAAGAGTTGATGTTACTACTTGTTTATGTATCGAGGTCAGAGTAAATAAAGGCTATTTTTATTTATTTTATTTTAACAATAGAGTTTGAAAGGAAGGAATTCATCTTTAACTTAGTAGGTACTTTTCTACAGGCTATCGATTTTAAAACAGCACAAATTCCTAAAAATAAGAACCTGTGAAGTGGTGTGGGATATACATATTTTGAAGTAATTTTAAAAACACACCTACGGCTTTTAATGAAATGAATGAACAAGAATAAATAAAATATGTTTAAATTATACCAACTTTAGCAACATTAAAATCGACAAATAACTTATTGTAAATAACGTACACTCACTCATACATATTAATCAACCGTACTTTGACCTAACCCAGCATAATAGTTAAACTAATCACATTTCTCACATAAAATTCTGACGCCAAAATAAAATGCAGCGACACGGGAAACGAATACGAAATGAAATCACTTCAGTCACCACCTGTACCGAACGAAACACGACTGCACGTACTGTGCAAAGGGAATACGAAAATTGTTATGTAAAAGATGAAGTGTGCATCTGTGCGCCACTGTACTATCGAATCGTCAAACGATACATGGGCATTGGTACGGATGGGAGCGGGTGATGGGACACCTTTTTCGGACACTTTTTGCAATTGTTTACTTTTGAGGAAAATTAATTATCAGGTTGATCTGAAGGTAGACGCGCAGCTTGACGCGCCGCAAGAGACGTGCTCGCCGCAGTGATCGCATTTTCGGATGGCCCCGCGCACCTAACCGCATCGTACGCGCCGTACACGTCTTACGCGCCGACTTTGATGACGTCATCGGCGTCGACTTTGATGACGTAATCCGCACGCGCTGTTGGAATCCGTACAGCATTTTACTGAAATGCGGGTCGTTCGGCGCGGATAGGTGCGCGACGCTGCGTACTATTTTATATAAAGATATTTCAAATGCGATGGCTGCGGCGCGTACGGCTACTGCGGCGCGTCTAGGTGCGCGTCCACCTTTAACAGTCCACTCACATATCGCCACTTATGTTTAAGTCTCATGTAATAAAAAATTGTTCAGAAAGTTCAGGTGCGTAGTACTCGCAACTGGCGTGCTTGTATGAACAGATGATTGTATAAACGTGGACAAGGCGAAAGGAGTATGTAAGGATCGTAACAGGTGGCATTCTGAGGTTTCTACCTACCCCCATAGGAAAAAGACGTGAGTTTATTTATGTATTTAATAGGGGACGATCCTATTGCCATAAACCGGGCACAAGCTATACTCTAGGCTACTATTTCCTTATGGGGAAAACAAAAAACCTGTTCCTGTCTTGGAAATCGAACCATTAGCCCAACAAAGTAGTCACGATAAAGGACCATATTCGTGGCTAAATAATAACAGCTGCATGGGTCGATCTTTAAGGTTAAGCCGTGCTAGCCGAGGTTGGTCCGTAGATGGGTGACCATAATTACATACCGAGTTTCCTCCGTACCTCGGAAAGCACGTTAAGCCGTTGGTCCCGGCTGTCATTTGTAGATATTTGATAGTCGTTACGAGAAGTCTGACATCCAGTCTTACCAAGGCATATCGTATTAATCAGTTACTGGGTTGTGGAGGTCAGATAGGCAGTCGCTTCATGTAAAATGCTGGTACTCAGCTGCATCGGGTAGACTGGAAGCTGACCCCAAGATAGTTTGGGAAAAGGCTAGGCAGATGATGATGATGATGACGATTTTAATAATATAATATTCGCTATCCGCTGTTTCTAAAACCGAGTCCTCATAGGAAAGTCGACAAATAATTGATATTATTACATTTTCAATATTCAGTATGTGAATGTTGCGGCAGAGCGTGTGATTAGGTGAATATCTCGCGTATCAAATGATAGGGTAAAGGAAACACGAAGGTTTTTAGTAGGAATTGACGATGTATTTCTGTGATTGAATATGGTATTGTGAGTTTAAAACATCTTGAGTATAAACATAATTTTATTGGCCTGTTATGTCCCACTGGTTATATGTAAAATACTGGTATTCTGCTGCATTTGATTGAACTTGAAGCCTACCCTAACATGAGCTGGAGAAAGGCTAGGCAGATCACGATTTGCCACAGCTGGGGCACAGAGCTACTCTTTATGAGAGGGAATGGGCTGTGATCCACCATGAGGGCCGGCCCAGGTGCGGGTTGGTAGATCTCACATGTCTTCAAATTAAAAAAATCTTCGCAACCTGTTTGCTATCACCGTTCTGGGAGTAGTGAGAAGAAATAAATTACACATTGTCACTGCCAGGTTTTGAATATTATCATCATCATCACCAGCCTATTATAATGTTCCCACTGCTGGGACACAGGCCTCATCTCTATGAGAGGGAGTAGGCTGAAATCCACCACGCGGGCCCAGTGCAGGTTGGTAGATGTCTCATGTCTTCGAATTATAGTTTTAGGACATGCCTGTTTCCTTACGATGTTTTTCTGCACCGTTTAGAGAACAGCGGTGATGAAATAAATTACACAAAGTAATGCTCCAGCCTGGGTTCGGACTCACAGCTTATTGCTCGTAAGTCGACGCTGCCACCATTGAGCTACCGCTGCTCCCCAGGTTTTGAATATATCTAATGTAAAAGTACAAAATATTCAATCATGAGAAACATTAGCATGTAAATGTTTATGAACTGCTCCTAAAGCATACTGTCTGACACTCAATTTTCTGAATGAATATTAAAAATCGTACAAGTAGGAGTCGATTCTCATAAATTATAAGCAAAGTTTGAACAAGTGTTGCGACGGAACCGTTTAGCTCTGCGCTATTGTTGGCGAGAAACACTTCCTACAGTGTATTACGGAAATACAACTGGTTGCTGATTATGGTTTGAAATTATGTTTCATTCGGTTGCTGTATAGTGAAAGGCCCTATTCCAAACGAGTTCGTCTGGGGTAAATGTTCTTCCTGGTTCTATGTACTCTCTATCATACCCAATTATTCTGACAGCTATCCTGCTATTGTAGGCAGTCTACTGCATTGCTGTAAATGAAGGCATACAAGTTCCGGTTCCTACAAAGGCAGACCGATAAAACTTTATTTATTTGACGTTGACGACAAGCATGACCTGACAATTTCGCAGCAACTCTACTGAAACGGTTGCTCAACCGTCGTTTCTACAACTTAAACCGTACATCGACAAAAGTGAAGCCTCCGTTTGAAAATAGTTCAGAAACCGTAGCAAACCCGAGGCATCCAGCGACGGGACAAACGATGCGGCCCGCCTCTTACTTTTTAAACTAAAACTTTACCCACTCTTCAGGAATGCACCAAGTTTCGCAAAATCACGCAAGATTGAGAGGTATGGCTAATGATGTTAGTTTTGCATGAATTATTCTGTCTACTTGACAAATGATTTAATTGTGACTCATATTTTTGAAGGTCGAAAGGCACCCTCTCTCGGCGAAACGGAAAAGTTCTGTGAGTCTCTATACACAGGTGTCCGAAGATGTCTCGTGAAGTTCAAAAGTCTTTACACAGCACTTATAAGAAAAATTAAATTGTATGAACGCAGAAAAGCTTTTTTTAGACCTACTTAGCAAAGTTACAAAAAGATATTCTAAAAATAGTACAAAGCCTTTATTGCCTGCTATCAAAAATTTTATGTTACATTAGTTCTTGTAGTCTGAACATTAACCGTGATTGTCCAGATCCTCCATTGTGGCATCGTTTTATTTCATCAACACAAAGCTATCTAAATGTAATGGTCCATTACACCGAACTTACAGTCTACTAATGTGTCCACTAAACCATTAGAGACTTTTACTTTAAGTTGGGGATTCAATATGGGAATTATTTTAATAACTTAATTATTTTTAGTCTAGCTTCGTTTAAAGAAGGAATGTATATCACATTGACACACGCGATATGTTGTGTTTGAATGAATGATTGATTGATTTTATTTCGTATTCGATTGTATTTCGGTCAGACAAATAAACGATATCGGAAAATATTGGGAATCTAGTACTTTTCTTCTCGCTTTCTTGCATTTTTCCTCTTTCTCATAGACGCGTTCATTTTTTGCATGCAAGACACATTGAAGCCATAAAAATAATCAGTACTTTTTGAAAATCAAAATGCACAAGAGACAGTCTCCCAAAACACCCAGCCCGCGTTATATTTGTGATAAGATTTAACCAGACAAGACCACGAATTTCTAAGTTAAAACTTCATCATTTTGTTAATCAAACGGTTTAATTACAATGGCTCAAGGCTTACTCACTTTTGAGATGTATATTAAAATGTAATAATCTTCAGCAATTTTGTAATATAAATGCCTACCTTAGATCTCCCAAGGGTCAACAGAGTTTAAGTAAAATAACCATATTTTAGAGTTCTCCTCTGACGACTCGTCCTTTTGTACCTTAATTGAGAGGTACATTTATTATGTCACGATAGTGGTCCCAGCGCTGACCAAAACTTTTCCAACTATCATAATCGTCAGTGACGCGTAGCCGCACCTTCAGAAGGTGCCATCCGGTTTCTATGTCATGTGAATTGATAACGTATTCGCGCAACCGATAACTTTGGTTAGGACGTAGGGCAAGTTTTTTTTACTGTTGGCGGTCGAATGTATGACAAAACTTACTTGCTTGTCAAAATGTTACGTCACTGATGAAAAGGTCATAATTATACTGTGATGAAAACAAAATCCAAACACGAACTATCAACATAACAAGTTTGCACCCCTCACTACGAGCACGCTAGTTCCTCTAATCAAATCCCACGATAAAGCAGCTTCAGGAAATTTCCGTGTAGTGCAATTTTACTCAAAACTGTGAATGTCACTGAGCCAGGCTAGTCAAACAACTCGGCGGAAAATCCTCTCTTAAAAAACGAAACAGAAATTCTGTTCGTCCCGATTTTTGCTCCACTTTCCATACCTGAATGGTTGCAAGTTGCAGTATATGGTATTCGGAATAAGGTTTTTTTCAATTTTGACGGCTGTATATACCTTTCTAGTCAACAATCTCCAAATGAGAGTAGCTCGAGGCTAAATAATAACCGCCACTCGTATCAATGTCCAGGCCTATGTCCAGAAGTGGACGTCTTTCGGCGGAAATGATGAAGATGATGACTCGGATCAATCTTCAGATTAAGCCGCGGTTGCCTAGGTTGGTCTGAGGATGGGCGAGCACCCGTTCCATACCGAGTTTCCTCCGTGCCTCGGAAAGCACGTTTAGCCGTTGGTCCCGGCTGTCACTTGTAGATCTTTGACAGTCGTAACAGGTAGTCAGTGAGCCGAAAGTGTAACAACCAGTCTTACCAAGGAGTATCGTGTTACCCAGTGTGTGTACTAACTGGGTTGTGGAAGTCAGATAGGCAGTCGCTCCATGCAAAATACTGGTATTCAGCTGTATTCAATTAGACTAGAAGCCGACGCTGACATAGCTTGGAAAAGGCTAGGCAGATGATGAATCTTCTAATGACAAGTACTCAGGATGAATTCATTAGAAACTTTAGAGTGAAATTTAGTTTCATGTTTTTCAGGAATAGAAGAAAACAGTCAAAGTAAGTCTTAATAACGCTCAATTTCCAAGAAAACTAGTTCAAACACATTTGATAAATTAATTCGCAGAAATGTTTTAATTTAAATTAACAAGGTTATTTTGTAGACTTACAATATTCCTTGCAACTAATTGAAAATATTTTCTGACTGACACCTCATTTTTAATAAGCTTTTGTTTCCCGTGTTTTCTTTTTAAATGAAATACTGCCTATGATGGAAGCCTATATTTTGTCCTTAATTAAAAATTTCCTGGCGGTAAATGTATATGAAAATCCCTCAGAATGCCTACAGCAACAAATAAATAGAAAAAAAATCTAATAAGTTTCGTAATAGTCAAAGGATTACGGGATATTATGACTGACAGGAATTGTTTTATCAGAATTCTTTTGTAAAGGATTCTTTTGAAATTGCTTATTGCGAGCACAATTTGCTCGGAAACAGCTGCGTATACATTCTCAATTTGTTCTCAGAAAATCCTACGCAAAATTCAACAAAGACCAATATCTTATTTCTAAAAACTAACTGACAACTGAGAATTAAAGACAACTTAAATGTTAAATCATAACATCACGCCTGTAATAACCGTAGGTTTTGGCAGAGGTGTACTATCAGTACACCCACAATTCGACAGATATGTTTAAGTCCCATTTAATAGAGGGCGCGCCTATTGCCATTAACCGGGTACAAATCATTTGTCTGTATGGTGTCGGACGTAAAGAATAGAACCATCCCATATCTTCCCATGGGTGTCGTGAGGGACTTGCCAGAGAATGGGCAGCAGCGTTCTGTGCTTTTCTAACAACCGTACTGCGATCATCAACCCGCCTGCCAAGCGTGGCGATTATGGCAAAACCAGGGGGGGTCTTGGGCGAGGTCTTTTGGCTGAAATGATGATAATGATGGGTACAAATCAAGACTCCGTGGCTGCTACTGAGAAACTTCTGATGAAAAAACCGACACTTTGCCCGACCTGGGAATCGAACCCAGGACCTCATCCTCAGCAGTCTCGCTTGCAACCACTAAACCAACGAGGCAAAAATATTTCAGCTACAATTTAATCAACACCTGTTAATAAGTATTTGTCTCACTATCGTCATCATCATGTCCACTGCTGGTCACATCAAGCAGTTTCTCGCGCTTTTCATCGAATACTGGTCCCTCCGGTTCGTGTGAGCTGCTCAAAAAGCTTTTGAATCCATCAGCCATCCGGTCTTCTTTCATGTGAGTGTAGCGACCAACAAAAAGCAACTTACAACAAAAAGTACTACAGCGCCATCTTTGAGAAAACAGAAACACTAATATGGTCTGAATCGCGCAAGCAAAGCTTACATTGACTTAAGATATCTACATATAGAAAAACCCGGTAGCAACTGTCGGGCAGTTGCCCATACAGACAATACCTGTCTGGTCGGAGTATCCTCTCTTTTTTATTGGAGATGAAAAAGTTTACACCCTGTTCCTCAGTAACGTCGAAGTCAAAGTAAATCAAGGGCATTAAAAGGTACTTTTGAAAGTCAAACTTTTAAACAAAAGAAAATAAAATTTGTTGTATTCTCATCCATTTTATATGGAGCAAGAAACTCTTTTAAACAATATTTTGTATTCATGAATTATAAAATTCTTGCCTCGACTTGACTGCCTGGTTCGTCTAGTGGTCGCAAACGCGACTATTGAGCAAGAGGTCCGGGGCTCGATTCCCGGATCGGGCAATGAATTCAAAATCTTTTCTGAAAATATTACTTGCTTCAATAATTTATTAACTGCTTCAACTTTTCGCCAGCAAATGCACCGTATTCATACTCCACTTCCAACGCTTTAAAGAGTATATAAATAAAAAGCAAACTACGTTTTGGCACGTAAAACAACTGCAAAAAAGGTCCATTTATTAAAAAGAAAAGCCCATAAAGTTGCAAGACATGCATTAAAACACTGTACCGGAAAAAGTGGCTCGTTCATAAATATTGCGGATCGCGTGTTAGCTCCGCGTAGCGTAGCTTTGTCTAACACGATCCTTTATGTGCTGAGTTTGAGAGAGTTGTAAATTGTCAGCCCGATCACTATGTACGGTAAGCCTATCCCTTGGGAGAAGCAAGCCAAGTACTTAGGAGTCTTACTTGACAACCACCTGTCTTTCGCGGCGCACATCAAAGCAGCTCGCGACCGAGCTGCCTTTGCTATGGGTAAGCTTCATTTCATGATTTCGACAAAAAGCAAGTTGTGACTCAAGTGCAAGTTGCGCCTTTACACCGCGGTGATCCGCCCAATTATGACGTACGCTTGCGTCGTGTACGCTCACACCAAGCCTAAGTACATCCATAGGATGCAAACCTTGCAGAACCGGTTCTTACGTAGAGTCACGGGAGCCCCTTTTTATGTCCGTAATGACCGTCTACACGTAGACCTTAGAATGCCCACCGTCCTTCAGTTTATGAAACGTCTTTCGAAGCGTTTCTTCGATAACGCCATTAAACACCGTAATCCCCTGATCGCAGCGGCCGCCCGTTACGAACCCTCGCGCATTAGTACAGTACGCCGTCCTCGGCATACCCTCGTCACTCCCGATGATGCTATCACCCTCCTCCAGGAGAGTAGCAAAGAGACTAGCACTCTTAAAAAGTTTAGACACAAACCGCCGTCTTTCCGACCTCGCCGTCGAGGTCCGTCGCGACGTCCCGGTCCATGCCCTCCCCGACCCTCGCTCGAGCCAGCCCGCGATGCTGTGCCAGTAGTTTTAAATCAGCCCCTAAATAATGATATCATTCAGATCCAGCCTGTCCCCAAGCAGTCCTCCCCCAGCGACGCCCTAAGCCGAGGCTCGTACCCCACAGGGGGTGCCCTTAGCTTGTAAGTTAAGCTAAGTTTTATGCCCTGGCTGGAGGCCTTACTCTTAAGGCACCCACAGGATAGTCCGGTTAAGCAGACGACAACCTCCTAGGTTGAACTGCGAGATGCCATTCCCAAAAAAAAAAAAAAAGTTGTAAATTGTCTTTTAAAAGACAGCATTTTTTGTAAGGCAAGAAATCTTAGCATTCATTCTTTGTCCTGGCGTAAAATTAAGCTGCAGAGGACTTCTCTCTGTTATATCACCCGTATCCCCTTGATGCTGACTTTAGTTTTTCCCCACTCATCATCTGCCTAGCCTTTTCCAAGCGATGTTGGGGTCGGCTTCCAATCTAACCGGATGCAGCTGAATACCAGTTTTTTACACGGAGTGACTGCCTGTCTGACATTCCCGATGAAAATACTTAATAAAACTTTGCCCTACCTGACAATAGAACCCATAACCCTAATGCTCGCGACCGCCGGAGCAACGAAGCAGTTCTTTCAAACTTATAAATAAATTAAAACGTGAAGAGTAGTAAGTACCTTTTGGAGAAGCTTGTAAGCAAACTTTGTTACTTTTACCCTTCTGTTTTTCTTGATAAGTGCTCTTCAAACTTTTATGTTTTGACTACACCTACTTCCTTTTTTTTTTTTAATGCTCTCTTTCAAGTAGTTAACTATGCCTTAAAGTTAAAAGCTAGTGTTAGTAGATAATAAATCGAGATCAAAATATTTTTAGTTCACATAGGCCTACATGGGCACTTATAAAGCGTCGACAAAAAAGTGCTCGGTTCGGGTTGGTCGTTTCCTATAAAGAAGAACCGGAAAGAAACTCCATGGTTATTCTTTTAAAATCATTTGGTTTTACAATATTTCTATGTTACAGCGTTAGTACTTAAGTAAGGGAGGACATCGTGGGCCCGATAAAATAAGCCGTTGCTTACTACAAAACGTAGAACCAGATAATAAGTTACCAAGGATCTAGGATTCTATATAATATAGGAATATATATAATATATATATATATACTGTGAAAGACTTGATCTGAAGTCAGAGTTTTTTCGTCATTTTAATTGTATAAAATCTTTGAATTTAGATTTTGAGTTGACTAACTGTTTTTACTGATAATGGACGATTTATGTCAAAGTATCTGTATGGTAAAACACGCTTTCTATCAATGAAAATGCCAGAACAATCTCAATCTATTTTGAGAACCTCATCCTAAACAAACTTCATATTATAAGGAAGTAACTCGTCAAAAAAGATAGATGAAGAGTGATCACACCTAAACCTTTGAACAGCCTGCCAGGGCTGCGGGACTGTTCGAAACAGATACCGTGGCTCTGGAACACAAAGGGCTAAGAAGGAAAATGGATGGGTTTTAGTCAGTACAACTGTTACACTCCCTTCCCAGAGCGGAGGGGGTCATTTTATGATTTCACATCCGTGAAAAAAAAGCTTTGAACGAAGCTATTAAAATACTTATTATCTGATGTTAGTACCAATTACCGTCTGCACATTTTTTTTAAATTATGACTGTATTCATCATTTTTAACTTCATAATTATTATATAATTATAAGATGATTGTAATACTGTGTAAATTCAAAAGCAAATTATTGTAAATGAATAAATGACTATGAGCGACAACTTAACGAAATGAAAAACTATTTATTTTATACAAAAACTGTTCGGTCGCGGGCTGTTTGTAGAGCGGGCTAGTGCTACCTGTTCGTTATTTACCACTATCATAACTTAAACCATAATTTCTGTAATACGCAGAACATGTTCCCCTTTCCGATTTTACATACCTGAACGTAAAATGCAATCAGAACCTCACTACATTTTTTTTTTCAAAAAGCATTTTCTTTAAACGAATCCCTCGTATCCTTAGAGCGACATAAATCCAATCCGCGTTGCCCAGCAGTGGGAATTATCGTCCGTTGCATAATTGGTTCAGTGCATCTGCATATAAATGACATGCCACTGTATGCTAATCAAGGTTTTTGTCTCACTCGACGTTCGTAAGGTAAAAGGAATTATATTTTTATTATGTCTGTTGTCTGGCGTCTTATAGTGAGATTTTAAGTGGGATTTTTGCTATTCCATACTTCGATCAATAATAGTACTATTATTGATCGAAGATTCCATACGTTTTGAGTAGCCAAAAAGAGGTGGCGATTACACTTGGATGCGCACTGCGATGGCTGGTTCGAGGTGGTCCATGGAAAGAGTATCTAAAAAGTCATGGTCTTTGACCAAAAGTGGGACATACTTTCATATAAATACTCACGCCATTTTCACATGGGGACAGGCAGAAACCACGGAACACTTCTTGCAAAGAATCTATCCTTAACTATCCTTACATCCACAGTCCACAGCGCCCTTTACACTGCCAGGGACAGAAACATTTGGAGAAAGATCATCCGAGAGAAGGTGATACTGAAGGGAGGTCACGACAGCATTGAGGAATACGACGCAAGGAAGGGGGATCCTTACATAATCCTTTATAAATATTGTCATACACGCTTGCTGGTTGCGAGCCCTACACACCTAACCTTTTGAAGAACCACACCAATAAGGCCAGTTTATGTCCTTCTAGGGTATCTCGTTGCCACTGACGTTGACTTGTAAATACCTATTGTTAGTCAGCATAACACTCATCCTCTCCACATTACTAAATCATCTAAGCATACTGCTTCCAATTTTTTTCACTACAACTTCTTTTAAACCTCAATGTTCTCGTATTTAACCTCATGATTCATCTTCGCAAGGAATGCATTTTCACAGCATTAATTCTACTTTCATGTCTCGTTTGCCACATCCAACATTCACTTCCACACGTTAGTGTAGGCACTAGCACATCATTGTGAACAGCTAGTCGATCGTTTTTGCCATCACCTGTTAGGTCACAACCGCAAGTATAGCACAATTCACATTATTTCCCGCATTAACTCTCCTTTTCCCTCTGCGTCAAAATTTCTATCTGGTGAGCAGACTGCCCAAATATAAGTAGAATATAATCTGGCTAAACAAAAAAATGTGTTTGTGTGGGACACATGAAATAATACACGAAGTTAGCGTGTTTCCGTAAAATGTAAAATGTTGAAGTTTGCAGTCTTCGGAAGAGAGTATCAAAATAAAGAAATTTTGTCAATTCAATGAATCAAATTGAGGTAATTTCCTTTAACATTTTTTATTAGTCTTTGAAAGATAGATCTGCGGATTAGTAAGACAGTAACGTCTCAATCAAAGTTTTTCAATGAATAATTTCAGTTTTGAAGGCTATTTTGAAATAAGTTGGGATTGGCTCCAGCCTAACCGGTTGCAACTGAATACCAGTTCAGTAAATCAGAGCTCCACAACCTACTTACTACCTACCTGAATATTTTGATTTCGTCCTCGTTTCAAACGAAATAAGCAGTATTTAAATACCGCAGTCTGTAGCACGTAGGTGCTGAAACATTGTTATGCACATAATTCGTAACAACTTTACATTTACATAACTCAATTCAGCATTTTACATTCTCTTCCAAGTTATTCACTTGAGTAATTCATTAATTAATGACGTAGAAGGTAATGTATTGCTGTGGTATAGGTATAGGTAAAAAACCAATTAGTTAAGTCTCTTATATTATAGAACTGGAAAAGAAGATCTAGGCCAGGTGGCAATCGTTTTAAAAATGTTTTATATTTCTTTACAACAACTTTCAACAGGATTTACGTATTAAGCTTTTCAGAGTTCAATCAATCAATCAAATCATTTAATTCGGATAACAAAGACCCATAGCATATACAGGGTGTAACGGAAATGTATGGGGCAGTTGATATTTTTTTCGCTATGACGATGTATCTTTGTGGAGAAACATGTTCAGTTTGATGGCCTATAGCACACCCTTAAGTATGTATATACCGTTTCCGTTACACCCTGTATACCTTACAAACTATCATACATATTTTGGTTCCGTAGCCGAATGGCAAAAAACGGAACCCTTATAGATTCGTCATGTCTGTCTGTCTGTCCGTCCGTATGTCACAGCCACTTTTATCCGAAACTATAAGAACTATACTTTTGCAACTTGGTAAGTAGATGTATTCTGTGAACCGCATTAAGATTTTCACACAAAAATATAAAAAAAACAGTAAATTTTGGGGTTCCATACATAGATCTGAAAACCAATTTTTTTTTTTTATGAAACCCATACTTGTGGGATATCTATGGATAGGTCTTCAAAAATGATATTGAGGTTTCTAATATATTTTTTTTCTAAACTGAATAGTTTGCGCTAGAGCCACTTCCAAATCAATAAGATATGATGTTTAGTTTTTGAGATATGGGACTTTTTCATGAAACTGCAGCAGTAACTTTGTTTTTCATTAACATACTATGAAAAACCAATTTAGTTTTGCGTTTGAGTGGAAGTTTACTAACTAATACTACTAGCTAATGAATGACAGTTCAAAATATTGTTTGGGGCTATGGAACCCTGTGTGCGAGTAAGACTCGCACTTGGCCGGTTTTTATATACAGCTTATGTACAGCAGTGATAGCTTAGTGGTGTGGCTGTCGGACTGCCAAGTCCTAAGTCTCGAGTTCAACCCAATACACGCACCTCTGATTTTTCGGATTCATGTGCGTATTGTACAATCATCACTTGCTTTGGTGAAAGAAAACATCGTGAGGAAACCAAAACAGCATGCTTGAGAAATATCTTTTAACAGGCATGTGAAGCCAAGTCAGGAGCCCATGGGCGGCATACAATAACCTCACGACGAAAGAAGAAAAGAAGTAGCTAATCTTAAGAGCCAATACATCTTTATTGCCAAAGGAATGTCACTTTGGCTATGCCCATGTAAGCACTGCCATTCATTTCTGAAATTCCTTAAAACTATATTGCTTGTATTTTTTTTAAATTTAAAATCGATGATCGCAGTTTGTTTCCACTAGTGGACGATGTCATCAAAATTCCTATCATGCATCGGAATAGGTGTTTTATTCATAGTCCCAGTTAGTTTAATTTCCAAATCCCAGTCACTAAAACGTCCACAAAAAGTAACATAACCCCAATATCCAGCTGACCGACTTTAGGTATTCTATTCTACGTTCGCAAAGTATGTTTTATTTTTTCGAAATTGCTCTTAATTAAGTGAAAAGTCAAATCGGAAGAAATCGCCGAGCTTTCTTCTTTTGAGAGGCTGAGGCCAAAATACATTGTGGTTTAATTCCCAGGCCAAATAAGTAGGCCTAATCTCGACACATGAGGCTTATGAGATACTCGATTTTATTACGCAATTCGCGACAAAAATTGAAGTTGTTTTTTTGACTTATCATCTTTTTTGGCCTTAGGGAGTCGAGGATTTCCGAGGCGGCATTTTGTCATGAATGAGAGATAATTATAATACGAGGAAGTTGAATATATTAAAAGCGTGGGTTATATAAAACATTGTATTTACATTCGTAAGAAAATTTTATGTTGAGTAAATATTTGAGGTTTTTACAAAAGTTACTGACTGTTGCTAGCTAAAGAATGAAAGAGAAACAAACGAAACTCTGACAAATGGACGAACCAATACGTGTTAAAGAGACATGTCGACAGGACAGATAAATAAATAAAGACAGGTAATGTACCTCTGAGAAACAGAAAGTAACGGTGATTTAGAAATATTGATGTTTACAGTGCTTAGAATAAAGAATGGTTTTCTTTGTTAATGTGCAAGGAAGTGGTACCGTCTCGTGGTCCTAGTTGCATGCGGGACTTTTAAGGATACAGTCCGAGGTTCGATTGAAGACTCAGAAATAATGTTAATCCGTTCTTGGGGTTAAGGTTCGGCAAAGCGTTATTGAGTTTTACCATTAGGGATTTCTAAACAGGTGGTATGAGACTGGATTTGTGTCCGGTTGGTGACCATAGGCTCGCCCACAATGCCATGGGGCACAACCACAACTGGCCAAATGTCGATGTATTATAATTGCACCATTACCCTCTTGCTTTTATTTTTGCCGGGTATTCATCAAAGAACGCTGCTGGCCATTCTCTGGCTAATCCCTTAGTCGCCTCTTACGACACCCACGGGAAGATATGGGATGGTGCTATTCTTTATGTCCGACACCATACAGAGCCGCCGGGTATTACCTACAGGTCTTGTAATTCCCGGCAAAGATTGAACACTGCGGAGAAACCCTCTGGATCACTCCTGGAGTGAAGTCATGATGAACTTTTGCCAACAACCCCGCTATTGTTCATTTCAATAAATATACATCCGTTACACAATACAGACTGTTTAATAAGACTGTCAATGCGGGAAATTATCTGGCAATTTCCTTGCATGCCTTGTGGCCTGGATAGTCTGATATATTGCATATTAAAATGCATTATGTACAGCTGAACGGGAAGCCAATGCCATTTATATTGACAGGAAATATGTATTTGTGCGGTTACTGATGCATTTTTTATTGCTGCACGAATGGCGTCGTTTATTTGCTTGCCAAGTGTAGTGGTTTAGCATTACCTAGTTATGGAGATTTGTTTAGCAGGGGAATTAGATTCGGCATTTCTCATGCTGAAATGTAAATACGAGGTCACTGGAGAATTTTTAATTATGTAGTTGAAAATAAATGATGAAATCAAATCTATCTAATTTGATGGTTAGGTGAACTTAAAGATGATGTCCACTTGTTTCACCATCAGCATATAATGTTCCCACTGCTGGGACACAGGCCTTCTCTCTATGAGAGGGAGTGGGCTATAATCCACCACGCGGGCCCAGTGCGGGTTGGTTGGTTGGTTGGTTCACTTGTTTACTCGTATTTATTTCTAAGCCTAAAGATCAATCAAAAATTGCGAACTTTGCTACAAACATGATTGTAACCCTTACTTTCTAAAAACATTTCGCAATACTCACATTTTTATTGAAAGCGGCTACCAGCAGATTTTATTTTATTTTATTTTTATTTTATTAATTTTAAGAAAACTTACAGCTAGTACATTCAAGTAGTAAGAAATAATATATAGAAAAAGGCCAATTACAAGTTTTCACTTATATAAACTTATGTATAAAATTTAAGCGACGGCATTGATAGCGTCAAAGATAAACATAAACATAGAAGCATCTGAAGGGATTAAACAAAAATAAAATACATTTTACAACAAAGTTGCTAAACCTCAAAGAAAAAGTTACTTAATTTTTTTTTTTTTTTTTTTTTAAGCTTCTGGACACTATTTGTAAATAAATCAAGCTCAACATCACGGCACACCATATTGAACTTACGGCATGCTCTTAAAATATATGAATTTTGTCTGTATATAGTTTTAACAATAGGTACATGGAGAAGATGACGTCTCCGAAGAAACACAGACGGTACACGAAGTCCAATCTTGGCCACCAGCTCAGGGACGTCAGTGGATCCAAACGCCTCCTGCCGCAGGCTCTACGCGGGGGTCGTGCGGTCCATGGCCCTTTACGGGGCCCCGGTGTGGGCGCGTTCTCTGAGGCGGCGAGCCGCCCATTACCTGAACGCGCCCCAGAAGGTGGTAGCCGTAAGGCTGATCCGGGGGTACCGCACGATCTCCGGCGAGGCGGCGAGCCTCTTGGCCGGATTGCCGCCATGGGATCTGGAGGCGATAGTCCTCGCGTGCCTGCACGAATGGCGCGCGGAGGCACTACGCCGGGGGGAAACTCCGCTGCCGCGGCAAATTGTCGCTCAGCGGACAGACCTCCGGCGCGATCTCATGGCGACATGGAGAGAGCGACTGTCGCAACCCCGTGCAGGGCACGCCACAATAGTGGCGATAAGTCCCCTCTTTGAGGAGTGGCTAGAGAGGCGCCACGGCGCCCTCACCTTCCGCCTGACGCAGGTCCTCACCGGACACGGTTGTTTCGGGAGGTTCCTGCACCGAATCGGGCGGGAGGAAACGCCCGGGTGTCACCACTGCGAGGATCGGCCAGAGGACACGGTGGAGCACACTGTGGAGCTATGCCCCGCTTGGGCTGAGCACCGCCGTGTCCTCGTAGCGGCGATTGGCGGCGGCGACCTCTCGCGTCCGGCCCTGGTTCAATCCATGGTCCGGAGCGAGAGGGAATGGGAAGCCGTCGCCTCCTTCTGCGAAGCAGTCATGCTAGCGAAGGAGGTGGCGGAACGTGAGAGGGAGAGAACCTCACGTCCCAGCCGCCGCGGGAGACGCCCCGGGCGTCGGGGGGCAACCAGTGGCCCCCGGCCACCGTAGGCGCGGGCCTGTGGACGGTGAGTAATGGGCTAGCTCACCGTCCGTCCGTCTTATGACGACAGACCGTGCCGACGGCGCGTTCGTGTTCCACGCGCGCCTCAAGGAGATGTCAGCAAATCGGAAGGGGTCCGAGAGGGCCGATGCCTGCCAGGGCTGCGGGTTGTTCGAAAGAGATACCGTGCCCCTGGAACGCAAAGGGCTAAGAAGGAACATGGATGGGTTTTAGTCAGTCAAGTCTGACACTCCCTTCCGCTCCGCCCAGAGCGGAAGAAGTCATTTGATGATTTCCCATCCGAAAAAAAAAAAAAAAAAAAAAAAAAAGGGACGTCAGTGGATCCGTTCATTATATTAAATAGGAAAGCAAGATCTGCAATGTTTCTTCGCTCGTGTAAGGGAAGAATATGAAATTTCTTACACCGACTAGTATAGTTAGGGAGATAACAATTTGAGCGATATTGAGTGTACCTTAAAAATCGCCTTTGTATGCTTTCAAGGCGGTTAATATAAACATTATAATTTGGATTCCAAATTTGAGAAGCATACTCGAGATGGCTACGGACAAAAGCACAGTATAAAATTTTCATCGTTTTGACATTCTTAAACTCAGCAGAGACCCTAAAAATAAAACCCAACGCTTTAGAAGCCTTGTTGACTACATTGTCAATGTGCGCATCAAACAAAAGCTTTGAGTCAAAAGTTACCCCAAGATCCTTGATGACGTTGACTCTGGCAATTGGGGTATCCGAAAATTTGTAATCATACCTGATTGGGTTTGGCTTACGAGTAAATGTACATACATAACATTTTGAAATATTTAAATCCAACCTGTTACTATCGCAGTAATCATGGAACCGGTCCAGATCCTTCTATAATACGTGTGCATCCTCAATGGTCGACACTTGACTCAGAATTTTCATATCGTCCGCATACAATAAAATTTTAGAATTATGAAAACAAGAGGCGATGTCATTTACGAAAATATTAAATAAAAGAGGTCCTAATAAAGATCCTTGGGGAACCCCCGACGGAATGTACATCGCTCTCGAGGTAAAACCATTGAGGACTACAGTCTGGCATCTATTTTCAACATATGATACAAACCATCTGTACAAGTTACCCCTCACACCAATCCCTAACAGTTTTTGCATTAGAAGCGCATGATCTATTCGATCAAAACATTTGCTGAAGTCAGTATATATAACGTCGACCTGAGACCTCCTGGACATATGATCTGAAAGATAATCACTACAGACCACGAGATTGGATGTGGTGGAGCGACCTTTTAAAAATCCATGCTGGTGTTCAGAGAAACTTAATTTAAGTGAAGAAGAAAGTTGTACGTGCACAATTCTCTCCATTATCTTAGCGAACACGCAGAGTTTGGAGATCGGTCTATAATTTTCAACGCTGTCCTTAGGTCCTTTTTTATGAATCGGCGTTATATATGCTGACTTCCAGATTGTGGGCACAACTCCCAAGTCGAATGACCGTTTGAAAAGTAATGTCAATGGAATGGATAGACACCTGGCACATTTGGATATAAAAATTGGTGCAATGTTATCCGGGCCAGCGGATTTGTTAATATCCACCTGCTCTAGCAAACGAAGTACCTCCTCCTCGCGCACGTTAATAGAGCAGATGTCTGATACGAGACCAGTAGACTGATCCGTTCTCGCAGAGGCTAAGAATTCATTTGCGTCGCGTCGCTCTTGGAAGTTAGAGAAGAAATAGTCGCCAAATATATTGCAGATATCCTCCCCCTCACCCGAAGACAATTCACCAAATTTTAGCACGGATGGGTAACAGTTGGTTTGCTGTTTGGATTTAACGTATTGCCAAAAAGCCCTAGGATTTTTAGAAATGGCTAATTCAATATTTGCAATATAGTCTTCAAACATTTCCTCCTCCAGATCCTTAGCCCGTTGACGTAAGGTAACAAAACAAAAAGGTACTTTGGCAGGCGCACAAGAAAGTATGTAGTACCGACGTTGGTGAATGAGCTACCCCCAAAATTGATATCGCATGTTAAATCTAAACAGCAACTTAAAACTGTTCTTAAAAAACACTACCTCTCATTGTGCCCATAGCTAACTCAGCATCTATGGACAATGGCAATTGTCCATGGGTCTAAAATGTGAAAATGTCCTTTTTCTGTAGGCTTACTTTCTATCTTGCTTTCTTTTTCTTATTTACAATAAAATTCAGAATTTGTTAGTATTTTAATACTTATTGTGAAACGAGAACTACTGCCGACAAACTGTTTTGCAGTTTGGCAGACTTTTTATATGTTATTACTATACAGATATTGAACAAAAATTAAAAAAAAAAAAAAAAAAAAAGATTGATAGTCCGAGATATTACCATAGGTTTTAAATTTTGAATGAAATTTTGACTTTTCTTTAATAATTTTGATAAGGGGGCTTCTGTACCAAGGAGGATACTTACCCCTTGGAGCGAAAATTTTAGATGGAATATGTGCTTTACAAAGGAAGTTGATTGTGTCATAAAAAAATTTAACACTTTCTTCAAGAGGCTTAGAACTTAGCTCTAATGGCCAATCAATTGTCATCATTTCTTCAATTATGGCGTCATAATTTCCATGAGCATACAAGAACTTGACTCTAGGCAGAGAATACAGCTGATGAAGTTGAACAAAGTCAGCAGAGATGCAGAGTGCCTTATGATGTGAGTCCTCGTGCACTAGGGGATCCACGCTGCAAGAGACAGCCACTTCACTGTTAGACAAGACGAGATCCAGAATCCTATTGTTCACATTACGATGTGAGTTGTACTGAACCAAATTGCAAGCGGTGAGAGTATCACAAAAGCTGGTTTGAATGGGACCATGCAAGTTACCAGGACACAGATCTCCACCGTCCACTGGCGCTTGCCAGTCAATATTCGGTTGGTTAAAGTCACCGACCACCAAAAACTTATCTGCGGGATGTTTAAGAACAATATCAGCTAAATTACTAGAAAAATTATTGAGTTGTATCATTAAAGAGTTGCCAGACTGTTCGCCACATATATACACAGTACATACATGTATTTTATAGGTAACTTTAGGTTTCTTTTGGTGTAAAGTGAAGGTAACCCACAGGTCCTCGGCAGACGAGCACCATTCGTTGCGGACATCGGCAACTAGCTCTCGACGTATGGCTATTAAAACCCCCCCACCCATAGTTTGATTAGTGTGTGAGTAACATCGATCACGCCTCCATACAAAATATCTATCATCAAACAATTCGCTATCGGATATACCATCAATAAGCCATATTTCCGTCAGACAAATGACATCAAAAGAATTCATACAAACATTTCTGTAGAAAACAGATGTTTTCGTCCGCAGCCCCCGAACATTCTGATAGAAAATACTAATAGGCGCCATAATAATTTAATTGCAACACCAGAACAATGATTGAAAAGATATAAGGTACACTCAGACTTAGCGCCAAGTCAAAGCTGTAGGTAATAAAAGTCGGCTTAAATAGCAAGTGGTAGCAAACTAATGCGAAAATTATAGTAAATAAATTAGATTGCATAGAATAAGCGCAATAAATCGAATTCAAACCAAAGAAAAAAGTATTTTTAAAGTTGTATAAGTTATGAGTAAGAAATTTCATGTGTAAGCCGATCTCACCTCTAAATGCACACTCATAGAGTATAAAACAACAATTACCAAAGCTTAATGAGCCGAATGAATAGGCGACACTAAGCGATAAGAGAAAAAAAACCCCCGACACAAAAAACCTCTAAAAAGCTTAAAATTAATTAATCCAAGCGTCGTAGCGTCGTAGCGTCGGGGGTCCGCTTTGTTCTGTGCTTGTACTAAGCGGTCTTTTTAGCGGTCCCCCGACGCTACGACGCTACGACGCTTGGATTAATTAATTTTAAGCTTTTTAGAGGTTTTTTGTGTCGGGGGTTTTTTAAATTTTAATTTAATTTTTTTTCATGCTTTTTAAACTTATATTATTTTTTCTTAGCCTTGACTGTCCTACTCCTGGGCATAAGCCTCCCCCCTTTCCTTCCAATTTTCTCGGTGTTGCGTCTCGTCTCACTAATTAACGAAACCAAGGAAAGATATAAATTTAATCAAAAAATGAAAATTTTGGGGGGAGGGGGGATGTACCCCACCCCCCCTCAGCAATGCCCATGGTGCCAAGCGACAACATTTCAAATTTCAATTAAATAGACCTGTGAAAGTTGTTTATATCCCTTCATCAACTAGAAAAGAGGTGATGATCTTCAAACGGCTGAGCACATTTTCTCGAAACATAGCTAAGAACACTCTCGATTAAAATACCTTTCAAACGACACCACTTTTATCAAAATCGGTTCATCCGTTTAGGAGCTACGATGCCACAGACAGACACACAGATACACAGATACACATATACACAGATACACACGTCAAACTTATAACACCCCTCTTTTTTGGTCGGGGGTTAACAAAAGGCAGGCGAGAATGGAATGCGTGCAAAAAATACGTACCTATGTTTCTCAAACTTAAGCCGAACGAATTCACGATTAATAATAATGTGTCCACAATATTTACTAAACAAACCTTTTCAAGAAGGGTAAACAACTTACAATTAAGAATAGACGTTTCGATTAAAATAAAAACTTTTTTAAATCTTGCTCTGTTTTGATGTGATGTTTCGGAGACGTGGTGTTTTTTCGTATAAGTATTTTGCATCCTCTAACCCACACATGTTCAAAGCCACGCTCTTTGGCTTGAGCTTTGGTTTTATTCAGTAGGAGTTTATTTTCCAATGTAAGGTGATCGTTGATGTACACCCTGTTTTTGCCTTGTAAGCCCAGATCTCCAGCATTTAGTTTTTTATGTTTCTTCGCAGCAGCTATAAAATCATTCTTCAGGTAGCTGTTGTGTACTGAGCAAATAATGTTTTTATTTAGTTTGTCATTACGTGTCGGCACCCTTGCAATATAGTTTATGTGTTCTTTTTGAACATGAAAATCAATTTCTTTACCGATCTTGGCGATAATAATGGATGTTATTATTAGCGTGTCGATGGCAATCTAAATTGAGGCATCCCAAAATTCGGTGATGAGTTTGGCTTTCAATAGCATCCATCAGATCCTCGAATGTGCAAACTACAGGGCAGGTACCAGCGTCTAAGGCTGTACGTTGTCTGTCAGCGCCTGAATCCTAGACTTTTACAAGGTAGATAATAACTTCCTGGGTTTATCACTTACACATCATCATCTGCCTAGCCATTTTCCAAACAACCTTGGGGTCGGCTTCCAGTCTAACCAGATGCAGCCGATTACCAGTATTTTACAAGGAGCGAATGCCTATCTGACCTCCATAACCCAGTAACTAGGTAATACGATACCCCTTGGTAAGACTGGATGTCAGACTTTCGGCTTCTGACTAGTCGTTACGACTGTCAAAGATCTACAAATGACAGCCGGGACCAACGGCTTAGCGTGCTTTCCGAGGGACGGAGGAAACTCGGTATGTTATAATGGTCACCCATTCATGGACCAACCTCGGCAAGCACGTCTTAACCTTAAAGATCGACCCGTGCGGCTGTTTATATTTATCACTCACACATAAAACCACAAAATAAAAACCAGTTAATTACAACAACAAAAATACAAATCAAGTTGATATTATTAATTCCTTTGATTCCCACTCCCATGTTCAGCTTTCAACACTGTATTAATCGATACAAAATTTCTGTAATTCGTTCAATAATAAACCACTTATTTCATCCAGAGTATTTGTGAATATAAAACTGGTATTTTACTTAAATCCTACTGAAGTGTACTAGAGGCGATCGGGAACCAATGAACGTTTCGGGAGCAGCTTTAGCACATAACGCAGATTGAGTTCGCCTTTTTACAATCAAATGCACGGGATAAGTGAAAAATGCAAGGCACGGCTTAATGCAATCAGTGCTGGCAAAGTGTCCGTGCCCGAGATGAGGGGGGTGAGAGGGGGTGTTAGTCTACTTATATCTTATCTAGATACTTAGGTAGTATTCTGTTTTTTTCTTTGATTAAACTATTTGACTGAGTGAAAGGATTTTGTGATGTATTTTATATTGAGAAATGGTAGGTATCTTTGAACTTTGTAAATGTCGACAAACGAGTAACAAAATTCTAAAAGCAGTTAAAAATTTAAATAAACAATTGAACTACATACACGCAAACCTTTGTAATAAAATAAAGCATTCGTGGAAATAATAATCAAGGGTATCGCAGAATACTAGAAATGTGCACATTGTTTTGCTTGGAGTAAGGGATTTCTGTACCGCTGGTTTTTCGGAAAACTTGCCGAGGTTGGTTCGTTGATAGGTGATCATAATTACATACTGAGTTTCCTCCGTGCCTCGGAAAGCACGTTAAGCCGTTGGTCTCGGCTGTCATTTGTAGATTTTTACAGTCGTTACGAGTAGTCAGAAGCCAAAAGTCTGATATACAGTCTTACCAAGGCGTATTGTATTACCCAGTTACTGGGTTGTGGAAGTCAGATAGGCAGTCACTTCATGTAAAATACTGGTACTCGGCTGCATCTGGTTAGACTGGAAGCCGACTGCAACATAGTTTGGGAAAAGGCTAGGCAGATAATGATGATTATTTCAGAAAACAATGCTGTCTAGCATAAACAGCAGTGACCTACAAGTCATGAAACTACTGTGCTGGTCATAAAATCTAGCATGCACTTTTACTTGTCCATAGTTAGCATGGCATGCTAACTACGCAATCTCAAACATGTAACCTCTACCAACCTGCACGGGATCTGTTTGGCGGATTTCAGTCAACTCCTACTCCTAGAGATGGTAACATCATAACATCACGCTTGTAATCCCCGAAGGGTTGGGCAGTGGTGTAACTACTAGTACACCCACATTTCGCCAGTTATGGTAAGTCCCATGTAATAGGAGACGAGCCCATTGCCATTAGGCGGGCACAAATCCAGACTCTGTGGCTGCTACTTAGAAATTCTGATGGGAAATCCCCAATAACACTTTGATGAACCCAGGAATCGAGTACAGGACCTTAAGCTCAGCAGTCGCGCTTGCAACCGTTAGATTAACGACGCAGTCCTAGAGATAGTTTTATGCAGAATAGCAATTGATTTTCGTTTTACTTGTTAAAAATTTAAAATCCCCCGACACAGAAAACGTCTAAAAAGCCTTAAATTAAATAAAAAAATTAAAAAAACCCTGTCGCAACAAAAAAAAAAGATACACACGTCAAACTTATAACAGCCCTTTTTTTTGGTCGGGGGTTAAAAATGAGGCTATTTCGGCACTAAATGATCAATGAAACAATAGCGAAGTACTACAAAAGCACGCGTAGGCCGAATTGAATTTCGATTTAATTCCTAACATTGATGAATATTAAATTCCTATTGTTTGGTTAAATGGGAAAATGTTTGTGTATCTGTGGGCGTATTTGACGTTACAGACAGCATCCACTAAAGCAGATGATAAAGGATGAAGTAGGTGAGCAAAGCCTGCAGTCTCCGCTCAGGTAGATGATAGGTAAGCACCGCTTGAACTGTGCAAACAAACATCTATTGAGTGTCTGACGTTTAAGGAAGGCAATAGACCGGTGCAGTAGTAAACTACATTGTTACTCAATCTTGATTGATTTTAAACATACTACTTGTACACGACATGCTACAGGGTTAAAGCAAGATCAAACTGAGCGCTCTAACCTTACATTTACTTTTACACCCTGTAAATCGACCCTTACCGAAGTCGAAGCTCACTTGTTCTCCCCGTGATTGCGATATTTTTTTTTAGTTCTGGACCTACCTGGGTACCTTCTAGTTACGGAGATATTGGAGGTCAAAGTTACAACTGTTTCACAAGTTTAAATAAAGGTATCATTTTTAAGGTTAGAACTTCACTTTAAATGCTTTCATGATCTGTTTACTAGTTATTGCATCCATCAGCACAAGGTTTTGAGTGCGTGACATTGAGTTTTACCGTAAAACGTGATTTTTCACCACAAAAAAGTCGTTTTCCAGCAACTTTTTTTGCATAAGGTGACCTTAGTGTGATGTACACAATACTTGGTTGCCAGCTTCGTGAAGAGGCTGTTTACACCTTTATGGGCAAGTTATTCAAATAAGGTTGAGATTTGGAAATTTACCTATAGTTAATAATAAGAAAATAAAGCCCTGACCACCGGTAGCCCGGACCCTGTTCCTGATGCTGGTGGGCTACTATTTTTTTATATTTTTAAATGTAATATTTTTTTAAATAATTTTGTAAAAATATTTAAAAATATAATAACTATGTAATGAAAATGAATAAAGGAAAGAAAATAAATTATTTAATATTAGCTTATGTCCGCGGCTTTGGCCGCGTTTAGACCGAAAATTATCCCACGGGAACATTTTAAATATAACATGTGACACTCGGGAATAACGTAGCGTATCATAAGTGAAATATTTTCGGAATCGGATAGTAGTTCCTAAAATTAACTCCTACATCCAAACTTACAAACTTTACATCGTTATAATATTGGTATTGATAATGTGAGAGTTTGTTCTTTATAAAATTGTATATCTTTAGCAACTCTAATGGTAAATAAGTCGTGTGCCAGCACCTACATAGTACCAAAAACCAGAAGGTTTTTTAAAAACATTTTTTTTTGTCTATGTATTTAAATATTTAAAACATGTCCAAATAAAGTGAAAAATCTAGTCAAGCAGAAGCAGCAACATAAATTTTATACAAATAAAATAAATAACACAAAACAAGACAGCGACCAATGGTCCACATTAGCCCTGGATCGAGGCAGTTGGAAGTCATGGGGAGAAGCCTTTGCCCAGCAGTGGGATGATGCAGGCTAACAGTATCAGTACAATAAATAACGCCTAAATAAACCCGTTTAAATTAAACTCTAAAACTAAAATCCAGGAAACCAAGTAAAAATAAAGCCCACATCTCGCATGTCTTCTATTTACATACCCTTAACCTTTTAACATTAAACATTACATTAACCGTCTGTCTAATTCGAAAGTCCAAAGGTCTGACAGTCTGTGGTCTGACACTGTGAGGTCTGACTCCAAAAATAAACTGTCAACATATTGTTTTCATAAAAATGTCACGGCACCAAGGCGCATGCGCGCGCCGGCCGGCCGGCTCTCAATTAAATATGTATTGCCAGATTTAGGGATGGTTTCCCGAATATTGAGAAAATGATGGGAAATTACATGAATACTAAAGTGAGTGCAATGGAGTGAAAATGGGTAATGTTCGTGGGGTTGATGGTTAAGTTACGGATTTAACTATTCAGGTCATGGAGGACGCCTGCCCTCACAGTTTATTAAAGAATGATTGTGTTGTTTCAGAAAACGATGTATACAATGTAAAGGATTATTAGGAAAAGGCGTTTTGAAAACTCAGACATACCCATGAAATGAAAGTGGTGAAGTTAAAATCCAAGCTTACGGGTTTCTGCTGCGACCTCGTAGCCGTATGCTACGCCGTAGCTGCGGCGTAGCGCTATTCTCGTACTCTCAAAATATTAAAACCACTCGTCTTAATTTATTTTTGAGAGGCTGTAATCATCATGGTAAGCCTTAGTCATATTCAGGAAATTCTAAAGCTTTAAATTCGAAGGGTTATTAATAACCTTACTAATTTTAACTTTAAGCCAACAAAATTAAATTTTATATAATTTAAAGTAACTCTAGGTATTTGCGGTTCACATCTAGCAACACCAGGCCGGTATCTTATCATCTAGCATCTGGCAGTTGACAAGTGACGCGCGCACCGACCGCACGTCTCCTCGCGCTGCAGACGCGAATAAACACGCGAGTTCGAAAATAATGTGAAGTACGGAGTTGTACTACTTTGGTGAATGAGAATAAGTTCTGAATAATGTGACAAGAACAGTGCAGTGATACATTATTATTAACAATGTTGTTGTTATTAATTGGCATGTTTGTTGGTGAGTTTGGTTAACTTTTTAATAGATTTAAAGGGATTTGGTTAGGTTTTATCAGCCATCCGGTTAACCAAAAGCTACCTTGAGCTTCTTGTTATATGTAAATAAGAGCTATTTTCGTTTAGTGTATAATACGGTAAAAATATCATACAACCAATCTACAAATATAGTCGAAGAATGAATACCCCAGGATATTCGAAATGATAAAGGTCACTTCGTTCGCTATTTGAGTACAACCTAGCCATTTTACAGCGTGTGTTAATCTACTATTTGATCTATAGGCTTTCTTCGAAGACCTCATAAATATATCTATCTTGTTTATGGCAAATCAGCGTGCGTAAGCCATAGCCAAAAACATTAGATTTTTTGACAATTCATGAGGTACCATCAAATCTAGGTACAAAACATAATTTCTAGAAGTAACAAAACCTTCAACAATAATTTATGACTGTCGTTTTTAACTAGGTTATCTGGGCAAATAAATATGACAGCTGTTTTGATTGATCGATCGCTTTTTTTACAAATAAAAGTGATTCATGTTTTAAGTGATTAATGATAAATGGTCGTTTGTTCCATTGAGCAGCTTTCGTGGTAATCAGCTTAATGTTTTTAAGCCAATTAATATTGGTTATTGAAAATGAATTATTTTATATTATATTCTGAGGAAATTACCGGAACATAATTTGTTAATTTGATCAGATTGTTGTATGAAAACTGAGTTTTGAAGTAGAATATATGCTGCGTTTTCGGTAGCTTTCATGAATTCCATAAACAATTTTGAATGTTTGCATAAATAATTTCAGCACAGAATACATTTTGCTGGACTGGCTAGCTACTAAGTAAACATAGCTTTGTTAGATGCGGATGTTTAAAGTGTACTTTATGTGCACGCTCGTAACATTATTTTGCAAATGAAGCTACCTATTTCATTTATTTGAAGTAGTAAATGTTAGTTAAATTACACTGAAATCTGTAATTATGTTTGTGTAGATCCACATGTACTTGCGTAAGGTAAAGTAGAACCCTACGACCCTAGACCCAAGAATTCAATCATTTCATCATTAAGACCTTTCTTATATGTACATATAAAACTTTCTTTACGAGTTTCTAAATCTTATTAAATTTGATATCTCCGTAAAAAATCTGCTTTGCAAAAAAGCGCAAAATATTGACCTAATATCAAAGTAACGATCCTCAAGGTTCCGGCAAAAAACGCGCCAGATTTCGCCTAATCTAGGCCGGTAAGTGTGCCGTTCTATCTAGAGGATAGACAGCACATACGTAACACCACTTCTGAGTTCTGTGCTCCGTGATTCACGATGTGATATAAGGTGGTTTAGTACCACTCAGCAGAAACGAGTGTCTAGGCTTGTCTTACTGACAATGACTATGCGTTCCATAAACGGAGAGCCTGGACCGTGCGATGGAATGTGCATTCATCAAAAGTCTCAAAGCCGATCTTACCGAACCGGGTATAATTTCTAACTTTTGGGAAATTCTTGATGTAATTAGTAACATATTTACTCCTAGAAATATAACCAGATTCCACGTTCCAATAGACTTGCTATCTCACGACCAACAAGAAACAGTGTGTAGGTAAACATTCAATAAGATCTACCGGGTAGAATGTGTAATGCCATTAGTTCAAGTCCACCTCCGTCAACCTTACCTCTTGGCCACAAAATCCTCGTTCAAGCAACACGCGGTTTGCGACAACGACTACTGTTGTTAACCCATAAAACAATTTTTTTAAAGCCTATTCATCCAGCCTATTTTTTCGGCGCAGATGACGCACATTATACTCGCTATAATTGAGTCACGGCCAGTAAACCTGTGCGTACAGAAATCCAATGGCACCTTTCGTGAAACGTGCGTCGTCTGCGCGAATAAAATAATACCCTATATTTACGTGCTCGTTTGATTTCATTCAAACGCAACAACCTGCTTTAACGGCGCCATGAACGCGGGTTTTTGAAACGCGTGTCGTCGGAGCGTATAAAATATACCATGCATTACACCGTGAATACGCTCTTACGGGAAGTCGCGACTTGTGGAGTGACGGTGCTCGCGCGAAGAAAACTAGTGATACGCTCGCGTGTCACGAAGAAGCAAGTCGCGACACAAGTCGTATCGCCTGAGGACGTAATCGAGGCCTTAGTTCTTTCATTCAATCACGTACTAAAACCATTTGAATCTTCCGCATAAATGAGTACTAGTATATTGCTTCCATTGATTTCCAACAAAAGATAGATAGTGGTGTATTAAAAGATACATTGTGCGGGTTTATTTACTGGTAAAAGAAATATATGGTGTTCATTCGATGTTTTGATTCTTTCAGAGGAATACACTAGGTTCATAGTATCTCTGTTAATTGAATTTTGTTTCTTTTTCTCTAATAACACTCAGTTCATTTTACAATGTTTGATATGCTCTACCTAGGGTGCAGTACTAAATCAACTTACGTTTAGTTCATTTTGTAAATAATTGATTACAAAACTAACGAAGCACGGTAGTAGGTTACCGGATATGAAGTCCTGGGTTCGACTCTGAGCTCGAGTAAAATGTGATTAGGTTTTTCCATCATGAATTTAAGTGGCAGCCCGGAGTCCGAATCTGAGCCCGATTGATGGCAAAAGGATCACATTTCCCTCACATAACATCGAACTTAAACATAATTGGCGACATGTGAGTATTGTGGGTATACTATAGGCAAAACTTTGCTTTACCATTCAGGAATTCTAGGCTTGATGTTATGTTATGGTCTTACTTTAACACAGCACGCTCCAAAACGGAAAGTCGTAAGATAAAGAAATATAATATGTATATATGCCTCGTCTAATATCTAATCTAATACTTAGATATATAATTATACTCATACCAATTAATAAAGCTGAAAAGTTTGTTTGTTTGCTTGAACGCGCTATTCTCAGGTACTTACTACTGTTCCGATTTGAAAAATGCTTACAGTGTTAGATAGCCCATTTATCAAGGAAGGTTCTAGGCTAATTAAATATCATTACGCTACAACTAATAGTAGCGGAGCAGCAATGAAAATGTTATGAAAACTGGGAAGATGTGACGCAGACGAAGTTGCGCGTGAAAGCTAGTTTCATAGATAAAAGCTTTTAACATTGCTTTACCCAGGCGATGTGATAAACAAACCAAGGTAATTGGCTCCAAAAACAGTAGCACTCAGAAAATTACGAGGGTACCTTATCACGGAGCAAATAACAGTCGGTAGGTTCCATACTTAAATAGTAAAAAGACTAGTTAACGAATTACGAGCAGTAACCCGATTTCTTTACTTAGCTGTTAGGCACATCCTCCACGAAGGCTACTTACAAGAAGAACGTGGCAAAATAAGGCCTTGCATCAACGATGCGATAAACACATGATAAAAATCGGTCACCATACATGAAAATAAAAAAAAGATGTTGGTGCTAAACATAACCATCTCCTTTTTTAGAAATCGGTTATAAATTGTTTGACTTGACAAAAAAGTACATATTAATTGCTAAGGTGCAAAGAGCTTAAACCAAATTTAGTATATCTTTTAGCAAACCTCATTGCAACACTGAGATTTGCTAATTAGTGAGTTAGTTTTGCGCTGTGCTCGGAGTGCTTTTGAAATTCTAGTGCAGTCTAAATGGGACTATTTATTGGCGATTTGCATCTTTAAACTCTTTAAGGAATCCAATAAGCCTTTAGTCTGAATGATGATGTGTCTTTTTGAAAGATTAACTTACTAAGTACGCTAAAGACTACTTAGTTTTTTTTTTTACCTTTCCCTATACTAGGAATGTCTCCTGTATCGCGCGTGCATTTAGAAACATTTAAAACTCACATACACAAACAGCCAGACTTGGAACAATTAACTGTACGCCATATTTGTTCCGTGCGGGGATCGAACCCGCGACACGCAGCGCTGCAGTGGATCGCTCAGCCACTGCGCCAACCGTATCGTCAACAAGTCTATGGAATGTCGACCACGACACCGTAGAAAACTAACTTTTTTACAAACACAAATCACCAATGAGTTGATAGAATGCCTTAGCACTCAAAACATCTGTTTTAATTATCATCATTCATCACCATTTCAGCCGAAAGACGTCCACTGATGGACATAGGCCTCCCCCAAGAAGGGGGGGTTTTGCCATAATCGCCACGCTTGACAGGCGGGTTGGCGATCGCAGTACGGTTGTTACAAAAGCACAGAGAACGCTGCTGCCCATTCTCTGCTAAGTCCCTTAGTCGCCTCTTACGACACCCACGACACCCACGGGAAGACATAGGATGGTGCTATTCTTTACGTCCGACACCATACAGAATGTTTTAATTAATTGATCTACAAAGGTGAGTTTAAGCGAGTTATTTGCTGATTGTCGTGGTTGTCCATTTCAAAGCAGTGAAACTGACATGAAACTCCTTGGACGAACTTTTAAATCAAGTAAGGCATTACAAAATTCTGGGTACACTAGTATTTTAACACCAGTCCGTACACTAAGTTAATAAGTCGCATCGTGGACGATTGGCCTAACACTTAATAGCTACGGTTTTATATACTTCTATGTATATTCATTTTGTTAGTCTAGTCTGTGTAAGTTTACGATCTGAGCTATAATGTGAGACGTGCTAGGATTCGTCCACGGTTGCGTAAAACGTACCGGGATTTATCGTACGTGAGTTATTTGTTACTGGCTTTTCGCCGCAGCTTTGCTCACGTGGCGGGCTGAAATTAACCCACAAGAACGTACTGACGGGATAAAACTATAATAATCTCCTAACCCAGGTAATCATCTGTCTATATGCTGATCGAAAGGTAGTTCGTTAAACTGTTAAGGTCTGGAAAGGTAACAGATAGACAGACAAAGTTACTTTTGCATTTATAGAATTAATACGAATTATTATTTATTTATGTATTTAAACTTCATGTACAATAGTGGTACATAGGCGGACTTAATGCCACAAGGCATTCTCTACCAGTCAGTGCAGAAATTTGGAGGACTAGATTAATTATCCTTTTACACAAACAAACCATATCCCGCGCTGTGGTTTGTCGTACGATTTCCAGTACAGAAGTAATATGAAATGAAATTGACTGTTATAGCAATGTTGATTTATTTACGACTGATTGCATGTGATAAATTGGTACGTAATTGGGATGTTAATATCGTAATTTTAATAATGATAAGTTTATTCATCATTTATTAAAGAAGGAATAGTTCGTTTATTAAATGACTAGCTGTCGCGCGCACCTTCGTCTGCGTCATATTTTCCCCGTTTTCGCAACATTTTTCGTTGCTGCTCCGCTCAAACAAATATAGTATGAGTGGACATTCAACCTATTAATATTTATTTTTGAAAATCGCACATCTGTATTTTTTTTTTTTAAACTAGTAAGTAGAGGTTTCTGCTCCGAATACCTTAAGAGAAAACACCACACTGTGATAATTATAATATCTCGAATAATTTGATGCAACATTTTATGAAGCAAAAGCTTAAGTTCTATTCTATTTCTCCATTTCCAGTTATTTAACCATTCGTGTCTCGATGTTATACCTCGTAAAAGCTATTGCCAATTTTCTAACTATCAATAGCCACATCTTGGCTAACCCCCCCGTGAAACCTTGACTCCGTTTGCTTCCGTTGTTATTGCGGACTTATGCGAATTTTTAATATGCATGTTATTACATGGTCGAAAGCGAGTCATGGGCGAAGGGGGTAAAAGTGGGGGCTAAGTGGGGTAAAAGAGTTGAAGGCTCGCCTATTGTTAGTACTACATACATATTTAATTTCACGTTTATAATCCCTCAAGGGGTACAGGTAGCAAAGGTCGGGCTTGAAACTTTGAGGCTTATGTGAAAGTGGACGTTTGCGGACCGGCTTAGAGGTGACAGGGTTAATATGCAGCTTTTAGCTTTGGTTTACGTCAGTGTCAACTGCTTTTCTGTGTAAGAGACAAAGAATCAAGGCACTTAGGGTACCAAGTAGGTATTCGCGTAAGAGTTCTTCGAGAAAGTATTGTACCTATTGTTGTTGGAAAGTAGCGTTGCTGTTGCGGGGTTGGGACAGCAATGGCACAAATATACGGTATACTAGAAGATCGGCAATTTGTTACAAAATTAACGGTTTACTTTGTATAAACTTTAAAGAGTTTTTGTATGATCTATTAGGTATTTTTTATACTAGAAGTGCAACGGGGCGGCGGCCTATTCTCAGCAGTGCGTGGAACACAAAGAAAGAAAATAAGTACACACAGTACAGTAGTAGAACACGGTTAGAGATGATGATGAATTTTGATTCTGTCAACAAATATGTCTCAGTCGTGTTTGGTTTCCTTGGGACGTTTTCCTTCACCGAAGCTAGTAATAATTAAAGAAAAGAAAAATAAATGCTTTGAGTTAGACTTTTGCAATCTACACGTCCCTTCACAGAGAAAGATACAAATGTCACGTTTCCATAAAAAGATAAAGTCTAACATTCATGATATTAATCTTTGAGCAGTCCACTCCAAGTTCAGTCCTTATAACTTATGTATTCACTTATATGTCCTTTGTGTCTCACTTATAACATACGATCACATACGGAACACTATGATGTGTTATGGCGATCACTGCTGAGATAGCGATATACTTACAAATAGCGTTGTCTCTTTCCTGCTCACTACATCTCAAATGGGAGCTTCGCAGTCCAGTAAGTTTTTATTATGTATGAAGAAGAAGGATATTGTTCCTAGGCTTGAAAGTTTTTGTACGAGCGCCGTATGTACAGGGTGTTATATTAAAGTTGAGCGAGATTTTGTTGCTTTTATAGAATCTGATTGTTTAGGCTTGTGTGGGACGGTGTCTGTTTGTCTTTCAACAATATTTGTTTAATGATATAATTTTTCGTGGAAAATGTGGGAGTTAAGCCGTTTATTAAGGATTGTTATATTTTGTTAGAAGAGACAAAATTGTTGTGGTCTCCGGGGATACATCGACCATCTATGTAAGTATTTATGTTTTCATTTTTTTTTTAATCGTTAAAATAAATGTATATTACAATAAATGCATATAATGTTTATTTTGCAAATAGGTTTTTACAAACATTATTTCTCGTAGCTGTCTAGCCTTTTCCCTACTACATATTATTATTATGTTGGGGTCGGTTTCCGGTTCAACCGGATGAAGCTGAGTATCAGAATGTTTCTAGAGCGTCTACCTAGCTGACCTCGACAAGTTCAGTTAGTAGGTAACACGATACCCAATTTAGTTAGTCTGAACTATTAGTACTACCTAATAAAAAAATCATGTTAAAAACACATCAGAAACATTAGTAGATACAGACGGCGTCATTAAGTAGTCACCCCCCTGGCGTACTCGGCTGGATTGTCGAGGGGTTAGCACATACTGACGCTGTCGGTACCTACATTGGGTAAAAGGGACGCTAAAACGGTTACCGCGTATTCAATACATCATCGGTTTTTTTTTAAACCGGCCAATTGTCGGCCGCACGCACCGAGGGTCCCGTACCTACAAAATTTATTAAAAATATTTTTATTATAATATGATGTAACAAAAAATTAACGGTTTTTAATTTTTCCTTTATTTGTGCTATAAGACGTTACTTCGTACCAATTTTTAAAGATTCTAAGTTCACGGGAAGTACCCTGTAGGTTTTGATTCCCTTGCAGTGTCGAAAATTTGCGGAAATTTGCGGTATAAACGGCTGTATCTTTTGATTGCGTTGGCTTAGAAGATTGATTTTTTCACAGCTCTGAGGGACAGTAGACCTGAGTATTTGATATATAATTCCAGCTTGATACCTTCACGCGTTCCTGAGTAAAACACAGACAGACAGACGACAGACGGACGGACGGACTGAAAACAAAGTGATCCTATAGGGTTAGGGTTTACTGTCTTAGTTATTATCTATAGGTTAGGGTTCCGTTTTTTCCTTTCGAGGTACGGAACCCTAAAAACACAGCTGTTTGCTACAAAAGTGCAATACGTACACTGTAAAATGTAAGGCACAGGTGTTATATTTTTTTTTAATTACCTATGAAAAATTTCTGTGTGGGTTACGAATGATGTACTGATCACATGGTTATCGTTGTAGCGTCAGAATCCCATCACACTCCACCTTTTATATCCATTGCTTTAGAAAACCTTCACTCGTATGCCGCACAAGTTAGACATAAGTGACTCAGTACATTTGTACGCCTGCAATATTTACATAGCCTTCGGTTATTCCCATAAGTGGTGCACTTAACAGATGACATGTGTGTAGTGCAAGTCAGGTGAGCTGGTGTGAACTATCGTATGAACGAGTGGAAACTGAGTCTGGGTGTAATTGCTGAATTAAATATGTGTGGAATCCGGTCATTAGTACGGACATAAAATGAATCGCAGGCGCGCCAGTGGCAGTGGCAGTGGTGGTAACCTCATGCGACCTCGTTTTCAGTCCACCCACATCTGCAGCATGATTCTACAGAGTCGTAATGTTTTGATCCCTCAGCAAGGGCGATATGCAGTCTTATCGAAGCGAAGTTAAGAGCGTTTACGCCTTACGACATTTCATACAAACTGTCCTTATATCCCGAAATGACTGAACTGATTTTAATGAAACTTCAGACGCATAATAAATTACTAAAAAAAACATTTTCGAAAAATAGTGTTACAGTTACATTAGACCGATTATAAATTATCGATAGAAAAAGAAATTTCAAACTATATTTTTTTTAAGACATTTTGTAATTTTCTTTAGTAACTTTTTAATTAGACCTAGCTACGTATTCTGCTTATGTTTGTATGGAATGCCGTAAGACGTCCCGGAACTGTACCCAATTCATTGTGCACAGTGTTGTTGTAATTTGTAGTGAAAGTTATTTGTTAGTTTATTAAAAGCAGTGTAGCCAACCCATCTTCGGGCCACATGATATACAAGAGTGACGGAATAAATCCTGACCATCCGATAGAGTTATGTTTGTTTCACTTTATCTGATCGATTTTGTGTTACATTGTTCACTTTGGTTATAAGGATGACACTGATTAGGTGCAGGATACAGTGTGTAGGTATTGTAATATGCTTGTAGTTTTGCACCCGTACTCTACATTCCCTTAAAAAAATATTACGCATAAGTACGCTTATCTCTTACTTTGTAAATCGATAACCAAAAACTGCTTGCCATCAATGGGTATATTCTGAGGTATAAATAAAATAAAGCCTTTTTTAAAAAAAACAACCTTCGTAAAATGCACTAAAATAAAATCATTATGTTAAAATAACAAAATTAAACGCGCAACACAAAGTGTCGTGTTCGGGCCATTAACCCTTGAATAGTTCTCTCGCGAGGTAACGCTCCTGACTGCAAGGTGTATGCAAATTTCAGGTCAATCAGATGTGGGAACTTAAATAGAAATAATTTATTTGCATTGAATGTAGGTACATATATGAGTTGTACACACACACTGTTGCAATATTTGACCAATAGTACGAATATTATTACGTACTAACTAACGAGGCAACTTAATAAGCTTGTAAAATATGCTCGTACTAGCATGTCTGCCGCAACTTTTTAATTAACTTGTAATATTTTTCTCCTCCACCAGAGAGAAAATGTTGAACTTTTAATAAAGCACATCTCGTCTCGTTTGTCACAATTATTTCAGAGTACTCCGTTGTCACTATTTTGACAACACGCTAATTAAATTGTGCCTACCGTACGCTGAACCTTAAAAATATACGCCAAAAACACCGCAACTAAATATAAACTTTACCACGAACATAACAAGATACAAAATTGAATAAATAACATTTATTAGAAGTGACAGCTCAATTCACAGGTGGCGCTGAAACAAAATTATGATTAGTTAGGGCTGTGCCACATTAGTTTCTGGTAGTACGAACAGTCAGGGTTGGCCCTGAACAGCAATAACTTTTGTTGTTCAATTACCTTGGCTGAGTGTAGACGGGATCCATCAAAAATGATGTGTGTGTGCGTGCGGAATATTTTTGTGCTCGTATTTATGTGTGTGTGTAATGGTAATGGGGGTAACCCCAATGTATTGAGTTTCATAGAAAGAGGTAGTGACGTGAAGTGGGGTAATACGTTAAGCGGGTAATACAAGACGCTTTTAGGTAAGCATTTGGGAAATGTGCGTTTATATTATGTTAAATTATTTACATACTTATTGTTGCTGTAATAAGTAGATAAATTGGCTTACGGAACACACTTTATTAAACGCAATTTCCTTTGTTTATTACTTTTAATATTGTGAACGCCGTCAAAGTGGCTAAGTTTTGTGCGAACAAAATTGAAAACACGTGCCAATGAGACGAACATAAAGAACACTGTGACACTATTAAAAAAAAAAAAAATCTTAATATCATCTTTTAATGCTTTTAGTAAAAACAATCTTAGGTTGGCAAATGCATTTCGCCACTAAACACTACCACAAATTTTCTAGATTATTATACAAAGATCAACCACATCCCTTTAAAGGTCGCCACACGTCATAGGCCCATAGACGCTATACCCAAACTATCCATAGACATACACCGTGAAAACTGCTAGTTCATATGCCATGGGCTCCTCAGCTCGTAAACTAAAGTATGATGGAAGAACACCATCGTAAATAAGACTGACCTAATTCTCTAAGTAAACACACAAAATGATTTAGTTGAAGTAAAAGAAAAGGACCCTGACACAGTGAGGCGTGGTCGCGCAGCCTACGTAGGAGATGGCGGGATGAACTGGATAGGGTCCGTTAGAACTAGAAAGGATGGGCGGGTTCGCGAGAAGTGAAAAAGTGGAGGCCTTTGCTCAGGAGTGGGATCAAACAGCCTAGGAAAAAATAAATAAAAGCAAACTGCAACTTTTCAAGATAGAAATAATACCCGCCAAGTGCCAGTCGGACTCAAGCACCGAGGGTTCCGTACAAAAATATTAAAAAATATTTTTATTTTTGATGTAACTACAAATTTTACTACGGTTTTCGTAATTTTTCTTTTTTTCTAATTTTTCTAATCTGTGCTATATGATGTTGCTTCGTACCAAATTTCAAGATTCTGAGTTCACGAGAAGTACCCTGTAGGTTTTGATTCCCTTGCGAGTGTTGAAAATTTGCGGTGCGGCATAAACGGCTGTATCTTTTGATTGCGTTGGTTTGGTACTTTGATTTTTTCACATCTCTAAGGGACAGTATTTGATATAAATTCCAGCTAGATACCTCCACGCTTTTCTGAGAAAAAGGGTCTTGCCAGACAGACGGACAGACGAACGGACAACATAAGATCCTATTAGGGTTCCGTTTTTTCGTTTCGAGATACGGAACCCTTAAAACAAGCAACACGATTCTGTGAGTAGCTCTCATAAAATAACATGAACAATATATCATGACGTCACGGTTGTTTAAGCTTTACTTATAGCAACTATCTCCATATTTTTAACTGGATAGCCAGGTTTTAGTCATAGCCAACGATCATCTATAGCTATGAACTGTGGGCCCCTACCGATAGTCGCCAGATTGAAATACCCAAAACTTAATATGGAAATCGAATCTTAAAGCTCATGCTTAGCAATAACTAGTGCTCACAATTACTTCACAAGCGAGGAAGTTAACTCGTAAAATAATAACCTATTTTTGGTATATTATATAATGTTTATTAAAAAAAAAAGAATTATTGCATTTATTAATAAAAAATAAAAGAAACTTTCTTTTATTTTGTATGTTTCAGTAAAGTTGGAATCGAACAAACATGGCCAAAAATATAAAAGTCTGTTATTGTATGCCAGCGAGCTTTAAAGAATTCAAATAAAAATAAAGAGAAATAATAAAATGCCTTTTGTGATACATAAAATCACGTTTTTTTCCTATGGGGATAGGCAGAAACCACAGAATACTTTTTGAGATATATTATACGAAGAAAACTACGTGATTCCAGTAGCTGGGTTTATTGGAGAAAGATATGACTTCATACCTACTTACCTAGTGACGTTCATAATCTATTTCTCTCAAACCAGAAAAACTAAACTTTCTTAGTAAAATGTTGCATGCACGATAACCTAGATTAAAATGCGAAGTTACGGAAGTCGTGTTGTCTATAAAACTCGCATTTCATATTACACAGCCAACAGACGCAAACCGCACGCCGAGATCGGGAGCCAAAGCGAAATTTCAATAAAACTTTGATTACAAACAAGTCTCGTGGTACCAGGGTGTAATGAAATACGTGAATGTCTTCTCTGTTTTGTTTAAGGAATTTTTGGCAGAAAGTTTTAAAGACTTATTAGCATTTATGAGTTCCGTGTTAGTTAGGAGTTTTGTTTGTTTTGCGTGAAGAACAGACCTCGGTTTCTTACCTTTAATTCTGAAAATGGTGACCGCGTCGTTGTTCAGTAACATCATCAATCACAAGCTAATGATTTTGGAAATTCTTCTGCTTAATAAAAAGATCAAAACATGCTGAATAAAACTAAATAATGATCAGAAAATCGTCTAAAAACAAAACCCTCGAAAACCCTAGTCATCCTCAGATCAATCACTCTTCAATACCTTTTTTTTTACGAATTTCTTTCCCAAAAACAGCGAAAAGCTTTAAATAATCCAACAGACAATTACAGTACATGACATGCAAGACTATGACGGTACATGACACTCAATATTACAGGACATGACAAGCCAATCCAGCCAGCATCAAATTCCACTTACGCAGGCAATAAGCTAGAATTTGCCAGATATTCTGGTATATGCTCATTGCTCACTCATGGTGATAAAAGCCTAAACAGGCGAACAGTCCTATGCACAGCGGTCGTAAAATGGTTTGGAAGGATAGGCTAGGTTTGCAAGCAACAAGGGTTGCCAAATGCAATGCCGTTATATAAAATTGGCAACTGGCAAGTTGTGGTCGTCCGATGTGGTTTGGAGGGCGAAACTGTCGATATATCCGGGGTATGGGACTTGTGTTAGTTTGGCGTTATGTTCAGTTAGGATTGCTTTTACTTTTATTTTAAATTACTTTCAAGGATTTTATTGGCAGGGAAAAGTCAAATACAATAAGGTTATTTTTTAGGCACAAGTAGGCTTATTAATCATTAGCTTTATTTGAAAGTTCGTCGAAATTTTCTAGTTAATCCGATTTATGTTTTAGAATGGTAATAATAGATACATTAATGTACTTAAATATTTGCTCTTGAAAGAGCTTACCCTACAGAAGTTGAGAACGTAATATAAAATTAAACGTCCTAATACTTAAGCAATTTCTGATAATTATTGGGCTTCTATTTTGTACAAATACCTACCTACCAGAATTCAAGACCGTTGAAGTTCAAAGTTCAAAGTTCAAGTAGCACCCCTAGATCGTTTAATCGTTGGTAGTTAATGAGGCAATTTCAGCAATTAAGATTGCGTTATAGAAAATGGTTGAAAAATAATCACGTAGCCCGATTAAGGCCAACTGTCGACGGCAATAAATCGACAAAACTAATTGAATTAATGACTTTACAAAAATGTTGGGCGATATTCAAGAAATAACGAGGCTCGGAAAACCTCTGTTTTAACGTTGACTGGTGAGTAAAGGATTAAGATTTTAGCTTAATTTGTAGCTAGAGCTCCTAACGCTAGTGCTCCTACTAGCGTTAGGAGCTGCTCAACTATGCTTGTTAAAAATATTCTCTACTAGAGATCTAGCTCTCTAGATCTGCTCTGTATGATGTCGGACGTAAAGAATAGCACCATCCCATATCTTCCCGTGGGTGTCGTAAGAGGCGACAAAGGGATTTGCCAGAGAATGGGCAGCAGCGTGTTCTGTGCTTTTGTAACAGCCGTACTGCGATCGCCAACCCGCCTGCCAAGCGTGGCGATTATGGCAAAACCCCCCAAAATGACAAAGTGGACAGTCTTTTGGGCTGAAATGATGATGATGATGATGAGATATCTAGAGACGATGACACTATGACCCACGAGAATTTGGAGAAAAACAGAGTCGAAATTTAGAAGTAAGTCCATGGGTATACGATCGATTATATTATCTTCTTGGAAAAAATAAAGGCTTCTAATTGAGAATCTAAAACAAACACAAAGGTGTAGATAAAACTTCAAGAAACACGTTACTATATCACATCATATTTTTTGAAAACATTTCCATGTAACCGTGGATCCTCTTATAGCATAAACTAGGCTCATAAAGTTCCCTATCCGCCAACCCAAAGTGCGTAGTCTAATGCATAACGCATGTACAGCACTACTTGCTTCCTACGAAACAAAAAAAATGCGCAAAGCGAATATTTCTTTTGATCTCATAAGTACACTGGAGGCCGAAGAAAAGTATACATTGGGGATTAAACCTTTATTGCGAGAAAGGCACGTATTGTTGTGTATTCAATACGCGCAGCCCCAGAATAGGATATTTTAGCATTAGGCGTAATGACTTGCTTTTGGCCGCGACGTATCGTTGGTCTCAACTTCAGTGCTTACGGGTCACGAAACGCCGACTTTTGCCTTTTATTTTACGTGCCACTGCGTTTTTACAGCGTCGCTTTGATGATAATTTTTTGTTACGTTTAAGGAGTAATGATTTTTTGTGAGGAATTAAGGAAAATTCTTTCAACGTTTGTTGCCGGATTTGGTGGATTGGTTTTCTTTTTTTAGTCTTTCATAAAAAATACCGGTTGGAATATATCTGCTGTTGGAATATGTCGTATGTTGTTTTGTGGTTGCTGAATCCAACATCATCATCTGACGAGTAATCTAACTATCATCTCAACTCGTTCTGTTTTTAAGAAATAACGAGACGGCAACATGCCCTGTTAGTTCCAAGAAACTACTGTTTAATATGTCTGTATGATGTCGGACGTAAAGAATAGCACCATCCTATATCTTCCCGTGGGTGTTGTAAGAGGCGACTAAGGGACTTGCCAGAGAATGGGCAGCAGCGTTCTCTGTGCTTTTGTAACAACCGTACTGCGATCGCCAACCCGCCTGCCAAGCGTGGCGATTATGGCAAACCCCCCCCCTACTTGGGGGAGGCCTATATCCAGCAGTGGACGTCTTTTGGCTGAAATGATGATGATGACTGTTTAATAAAAAATCAAGCACCAAACAAAAATGAAATAATAAGTCTTAAATTAACTTACATTCAGCGCCTAAAAGCAGTTCCATTTCCAATCAAAATTAATTTCTGTGTTGATTGTTTCTATCATTCATCTGAGTTTCAAATTAATAACTGAACAGAATATTAATTATTCGCTTTATGCAATAAATAGATCATTAATTTATTTTAGTTAAATGATGCAGCGATAGTGACCAATTAAAATACGCAAATAGATAAACCGAAATCAGATTAATAATAAATACGGATTTAATCTGTCATAAAAGAAGCATTAATATTACGTGGCAAAATAAATCCATAGAGCAAGTATTAATTCAGCACTATGGATTGTTTATTTAATATTTAATTTGTTGGTCTATTTCGTGGTCGGCAGTGTACGTTAGTAAAGGGTGGCTCTGAATAAATTATAAGAAATATTGGTACGCTCGAGTGGGGTGCAAATATAGGTTTTAAACATATTTTGTTACGCTATTTCTCTTTCAGGTTTATTAGGAAATAAACTAGAAGAAACTTCTTTACTACTGGAAAGTAATTGAACTGACAGATGGGTCCCCTGATGGTTAGTTGTAAAACCAAGACCACTTCTGGTTAGTTTACTTCGCCTTTGCAAAAGTACAATATTATATTATTGGTGTAGTGGTCGCAAGCGCTTTTGCTGAACATGAGGTTCTGAGTTCGACTTCCATGCCGGGCAAAGTATTTTCTATTAGTAGCAGCTCGTAACCTTGATTAGGGCCTAGATGATAACAATAGACTCGCCTCTTATTAGGTACATGAGACTTAAACAAAACTTGTAGAATGGGGATGTACTATGGCAAACTTTTGCCTATTGACTAATTGTTTATTATAAATATTATGTTATTTAAAACGAAAAGTCACTGTTGTGACAAGAGACAAAATTGAAAACTCTCTACTTTGATATCACAAGTTCTTCAAATTTAAGCTCTTTGATAACAAAAAGTAACATAGATATAATAGACAAAGTTTTACACAAGATGCTTAACTAAAAGCATAGAAACAAATATTAAATAAGTTAGCAAACATTCACATATTAAGTTTGTGCAAGTTAAGTTTCATTTGGACGCTGCAAGCTATCCAAACTTGTAACGTGTAAACGAACTGAGTAAGCAAGTAGTACCGTGTTTCTGAGAGGCCAGTATAATATCTAAACTCGAACAGTCACTATATTACGACGTCCACAGTTTGTAACTGTATTCCAAGTTTGGAAGTTTTGTAATATAATATCGTTTGCTAAGTAATCTGCTGCAGTATGAGCTTGAGCGGTAATAGTGTGTGATCACCAATTATATTGGTTTGTGTCAGTTATTATACAAACATAATTGAGTAATTGTATACTGATTGTTAAAGTCTTTATTTTATTGGCGCATTTATCCTTATAAAAACCAACTTTCTTTGAGCGTGGTAACGTTCTATTTCTCGTTCCACTTCATGGTAAGCCCTGAAAATCATCATCAGCGCCTGAAATTTGTGGTGCTAGTTGTTATTTGTAGATCTTTGCCAGTCGTTTTATGTAGTTAGTGGTCCGAAGGTTGAAAACTAGACTTACTAAGGGGTATGGTACTAACTAGGTTATGGAGGTCAGATAGGCAGTCGCTCCATGTAAAATTCAGCTGGAGCTGGTTAGACTGGAATCGATCCGAACTTAATTGGGAAAATGTTAGGCAGATGGTGATTAATGAAACAGATACTGCCCAGAAGCTCTTTTGAAATGACTACTATTATGTAATGCGCCTTTACTATATCCCCATTTGAATACAGCGCAAAATAGTACAGATAATTATAGATTGAGATGAATGTGGATGGGTTTACGGGTAGAGAAGACCAAAGAAACGATGGATGGACTGTGTGAAGAATGATATGGCAAGAAAGGAGGTGTCCCATGAGATAACAAGTAATAGAGAGGTATGGAAGAAGCAGACGTACAGCGCCGACCCCCAAATGAATTGGGATAAGGGCAAGAGAATGATGATGATGATGAATTGTAGATAGAGATCAGTAGACAGTTTTGTAAGATGAAACTATAGCGACATTTACTTTCCTACCCCCAATATCTTACTAAGTATATAAGCCAGTATTAGCCAGCTCTGTATGGTGTCGGACGTAAAGAATAACACCATCCCATATCTTCCCGTGGGTGTCGTAAGAGGCGACTAAGGGATTTTCCAGAGAATGGGCAGCAGCTTTCTCTGTGCTTTTGTAACAACCGTACTGCGATCGCCAACCCGCCTGCCAAGCGTGGCGATTATGACAAAACCCCCCAAAATGTCATTGTGACACTTGGGGGAGGCGTTTGTCCAGCAGTGGACGTCTTTTGGGCTGAAATGATGAATGATGATATTAGCCAGTTCTATACCATACTTGAATTAAAGCCAAAAAAAATAAAGCATGAAAATCCTGTAACACACCAATAAAACTTACTTATTACCTACATTCTCATTCATGCAAATCGCACAGCATTTCCTTACATAAAAAAGAAACGGAAAATTGTGTTTCCAGGTGTGTGGGTGTGCCTTCTATGAATTTCTTAACAGTACGAATACTCGAGCTGTTGCTTTTGACGTTAATGCATATTTATGCATTGCCTCTCAGAGGAAACTGCTCAATAGTTAGTACGCGTACCTATTTAAGCTCATGCGAGTAAAAACTTTTCAATAAGTTCTGTATTTTCGATTTCTTAATAACTTTTAAAGATGGCGGTTAGCATGTATAAGAGTTTACGCTTGAACGTCCATACATACTATATTTGTATGAGTGGAAGTTCAATTACATAGTAACTTTTAGAAACAATTTTCTTGTAAATTACCGATTGATTTTGCAGTTGTAGGTATGAGTTTTTAAACTTTATTTCTGAAGCACGATGCTGGCTAACAAGTTTAATTGTGCAAGTTTACTTCTGCAACTGACTTGTCGTGTGAAACCGTTCGATGCGAGATAGCTTTTTGAAAACTAAAAAGTTGTCATAAATTGAATTGAAGGTAGCAAAGGATGAAAATGCATGAGGTGGTTTTGGTAACCATTTATGGACAAACTTCTTTCCTGACCATCATGCAATACCTACTGCTTGCACTTTTCGGAAAATGACAAAATTGCGCGGGTTCGCGAGAAACAGAAATAGTGTAGAGACGCTTTTGCCTAGGATTGGGACAGAGCAGGTCAGAAAAAAAATTATATTCAACATAAAAAATCAAAATATTTCATTTTATTTTATTTTACATAGGCCTACATGGGCACTTATAAAACGTCGACAAAGGTGCACGGTCCTATGGAGAAGAACTGGCAAGAAACTCCATGGTTACTCTTTTAAAATCATTTGGTTTTACAATGTTTCAATGTCCTACGCTGGCCTACGCTGTTCTCCCATACTTAAGTGCTAACGCTGTAGCACTTAAGTATGGGAGAACAGCGTAGGCCCGACAATAAGTCGTTGCATAATACAAAAGGTAGAACAAGATAAAAAAAAAATTGGTCTCCATGTTGCAACAAAACAGTCGAATAAAAGTTAGTAAATCGATGCAAAAAGAAGAAGAGTACCGAGCAAAAATGTTTCATTGGATAAGTCGGTTCTGGTTTAACAACATGCTTTACAGAAATTCATTTATGTTTAAACACACGATGAAGCTTACACCTCACATACTTAGTATTAAGTGAAAAAAAATGCAGAAGTCGCTACACAGTTTGTTACGTACGTGTGAAGTAAATATCCTTATCATATTCCGTCTCTTCCGTATCGTCGAAGTTAAAATTGGATTCAATATTACGTGCCGCCTCGAAGCCACATTTGTAACGCGTTTACATAATGTTATATTATTACTTATGCTTGCGTTCCTAGTATGGGTTGGAGGTTCCGTTTGTAACGAGAGATAAAGTTTAGTGTTTTGTTTAATAAGAACTTATAACATAATAACACGCCTTTAATCCCCGAAGGGTTAGGTAGAAGAGTAGCTAATAATATATATATAAGTCCTTTTCCCAAACTATTTTGGGGTCGGCTTCCAGTCCAACTGAGCAGCTGAGTACCATTATTTTTCATGAAGCGACTGCCTATCTGACCTCCACAACCCAGTAACTGGGTAATACAATACCCCTTGGTAAGACTGAATGTCAGACTTTTGGCTTCTGATTATTCGTAACGATTGTCAAAGATCTACAAATGACAGTCGGAACCAACGGCTTAACGTGCTTTCCTAGGCACGGAGGAAACTCGGTATGTTATTATGATCACCCATCCACTTTCCAACCTCAGCAAGCACGGCATAACCTAAAGATCGACCCGTGTGGCTGTTATTATTTAGCCACGAGCTCCTTAAGTCCCATTTAATAGGGGACTAATATTGCCATTACTAATTAAATTTTGTGTAAAAGCGGTTCTTAGTAGGTAAATGCAACTGGTTCAAAGAAAGGACGTTGTTCCACAGATTATAACGTAACGCAATAATATCATTTTGGCAACTAAACCATTTCGATTGCATTGTATAAGCGGTCGATTTGTCGAATTTTTTCAACACATAAAGCTATGTAGGTAAAAGGAGTTGCTTGTTCAATACGCGATTAAGCTGGTATACAATACACCATATTAAGTTTCATCAAGCACCCAATAATCCCATCATCTTCTCACAAATATATATAAGAACCTTTCATATAGAACGCTCACAGAGCACGCTACTAATTTCCAACCTACCCAGGATTAATGTACAAAAGTGCAAAAGGGAACTTAGCCATAGCCACTCGAATCTCAGCTATATACTACAGCTATATATAGAAAGAATGCCTGGAGCAGAGGTCACGTCTAAATAATTCGCAACACCCCCCTATTAAGGCTCATTTACAGGGTACGAGATTCTCTCATCGAAAAAGCAATTATTGAGAGCAGATAGATAGATGGTAAAAACTTTATTTCACATCAAAATTGCCAAACAGCTCTTTTAGAATGGTTGACGTGAAAGGCAAAAACTAATTTAAAATTAGAATCGCCTGTTAACGAAGATTATATTTCTAGTTAATTCGTCAACGCCTACAGAAAATCTCTTGGAAAATGACGTTTGCAGAATTGCAGAAGAGATCGTAGCTCAGTATTTTTTCTCCTAATTCCTTACAAGCAACTTAACGTGCTCACTGCTGGGAGGTCTGTGGACCTCCTTGCAATGTGATCTGTTCCATAATCCACTACGCAGGCCTATGTGGAGAGCAGACATGCCGGTTTCCTCACGATGTTTTCCTATCTCCTTCAACAAAACTTACATGCTCATTTTCACCTCGCGGCCGAGAAAATCTCCTCGTATAAATGAGCCTCTAGCTACGTATCTGAGAGTTCGTACATAATGTCGGGAAAAAATCCGACATGATCATAAAATTAAGAGAAGTGCCGGCTGAATTAAATATGATATTAGAGCGGGATTTTTGGCTGATGTTCCTGTTGATTGGGCTTTATGAAATATGGTTATTTCTGCGTGCCTTGGATAAATATCATCATTCTACTGCCGTTATCCCAGATAAGGGGTTGGTGCAGCATGTCTTATTCTTCCATACTTCTCTATTACTCTTCATCTAATCAGCCATCTCCTTTCTTGCCTATCATCCTTCACACAGTCCATCCATCGTTTTTTTGGTCTTCCTTTACTCTTATACCCATCTACATTAATACCCAAAAGTTTCCTCACGTTATTTTCTTCATTCCTAATTTTAGATTTCTAGGGATGGAACAAAAGTTACATTATAGTGCCTAGAATTCCATCCGCTGTATAATCTTAAAATTTCTCTGTATTATCTAAAAGGTCGCAAGTATTTTTTTTTTTTTTTGTCTCATTTGCGTGGCACATAACATCAATCTAGTAAGCCTGAAGGGTTGAGCAGACTGCAGAGGTGTACCTACATAACACCCACATTTCTCGTGAGATGTTTAAGTCCAACATAAAAGGGGCAAGGGGTTTTACTGAGAAATTTCTGATGGAAAAACCCAATTGAATTTTAACCCAGGAGAAATTAATAGTGTAAAAAAAAAACATTACCCGACCTGGCAACATCAAAAACATTCTACACTAGCTGTCCGGCGCAACTTCGTTTGCGTCACATTTTCCCCGTTTTCGCAACATTTTTCATTGCTGCTCCACTCCTATTGGTCGTAGCGTGATGATATATAGCCTATAGCCTTCCTCGATAAATGGGCTACCTAACACTGTATTTTTCAAATCAGACCAGTAGTTTCGGAGCCTATTCAATGCAAACAAACAAACAAACAATCAAATCTTTCCTCTTTATAATATTAGTTTAGATATTTAAGTTAGTGCAAAAAGTTAATTTAAATGACTTAAAAACAAAATGTTTCGAACATCGATAGAACGCGAACTCAAAACTATTCCTAAGTTTGAAGCCACATATTCTTGAAGTTTTAACAAGGTTTCAGCGTTTCACACTTACTTGGTAAAAATTTCCAACGACACACTTAAATCTTATTTTGTAGCTCATGAAATATTTATAAATTTTTAATACTTTCTACCGCTTTTCACGTAGCTGTGGTTCTCCAACACTAACTAGTTTTGTACTAACTTATCTCAGGTTTTTTGCCAACTCCAGATAAACAACGTAACACCAACAGCATGGCCAGGGCCACCCCGCCCGGTTCCATCAAACCTTAGCCCGGGGCGCTTCACAGATAAGAAAGATAAAAAAAAAACTCCCGACCATTCATTCCATATCGGTGGAAAATTCGCGACGTCTGTATTTCCCCGTTTTCTTGAATTTTCCGCCTGACATCCCCCGGATTTATCTTGTTTACTATCTCGAAAAGTAAATCCTAAATAAATACGGAAGTCAGATAGGAATAATTTCCACCGCAATTAAGACCAAGAATCATCGCGTCAATTCGTTTGGGCTTAGGTTATTCATTGTGGGGAGATTCGGGGAGAAAAAATGCTTCTAATCCCTTGATTCGCAGCTTCCGTAATACACAAGATAGCGGCAATGCTGCTAATCTGATAATAAATAATGGTTGCTGAACGATATTTTCTCAGACAGGAGCTATCGAGGATTGAAGGCGAGGATTTGTGGCTGCTCTTCGAAACATCGCTCTCGGTCGGATCAATCGGGCTCGAAGGAAACGACCTACATAGAAATCGGATTCATCAGGAATTCTCCTATTTCCAGTCTTTTCCCCGGAACGAGTTTCATATTTTTTAGCTCTATTCCTCTCTGCTATATTGTTAGTGTACTTTTGCGAAGTATGCAGAGCCCGGGGCGGTGTCAATACTAAGTCATAAAAAGTTGCGAGCGGCGCGCTCCAGTTAGCTAACTTTGAATATTAAAAATCAATATAGCATCAAGTTAGACGTGAGAGACTAACCCGGGAGATATTATGTAGGATCAAGCTTTATTAAAATAGAACACAAAGAAAACATGCAAACCAAGGTTGCTTTTTAAGTCTACTACTCGTTAGGGAATAGTAAAGCATCTTGCGTTTTCCCATAGATCTTTTTCGGTCACCAAGAAGAATTTGAAAGAGATTGATAAAAATACGAGTACAAACACAGAGCATTTGTGTCTTACTACCAGGGGAGATATCAACCGCTTGCTGAAAAGCGAAAAATTCTCATAAAAATAATGTAGTAGACCAATCAAACTTCAATCCAATTCAAACGACGCTGTCACCACAATTGGAAAGAACAGATAAACGACCAAAAACATTTTAACAACATCATAAAATCCATCCACATACTCTGGGAACCGGCTATAAACCCCTTGGAAGCAACTAAAGTAATATTTACGAGGGAACAGATTCATCGTGGTACATCTAAGATGGTGCCACATGGAAATTGGGACAGAAGACTTACTCCAGACAGCATGCAAAAACTTGCGCAAACATTTTATTATATTTACATAGTTGTACATAGAAGCTGTTGGTAAACTTATATTAATCTATACATCTATATATATATATAAATTACGCGTCACGTTGTTTGTCCGGGATGGACTCCTTAACTTAACTACTTAACCAATTTTAATCAAAATTTCACAGCGTGTGCAGTTTGATCCAACTTGAAAGATACGATAGCTTACATATCAATTTATAGTCGCAATATACGAACGACATTCACGTTTTTATGTAAGAGTTGACCACTTTTGGATCTTGTCAACTACCTAAGCTGATTTCTTCAGTCACATTTTTGATATCGCCAAAGGTGAGTTGCATCGTATGACCAACTTGTAAGAATGCTTAAGGTTTTCGTTAATCAACCGCAAGTGTATATATTAAGTCTATTTTTGCTTCTATGAGTCGACCTTCTGTGCTTATTTACGTTGTGTTGGCGCGTCATGTTTTCATTATGTTAAAATAAAAGTTGTTGTACTCCAGGGAGGGTAAGGGTAGTTATTGATAGAACGGTGCAGCGAGCAGAAAATCTTCTTTTTTTTTTAACACTGTTAGACGAGATTGCCGGCTTAGTTGCTCTTGTTCCTGTGATGCAATACTGTTGTTTGCATTTTCACAGTGTTTGTACATAGTAATTGAAAATAATAGTTGCATGTTTATGGATGATGGAAAGGAACTTTATGTTTTCAACTTTGAGCCGCAATAAGAACTTGAATGTTAATTTCGAACTAGCTGTCCGGCGTAACTTCGTTTGCGTCACATTTCCCCCGTTTTCACAACATTTTTCATTGCTGCTCCACCCCTATTGGTTAGAGCGTGATGATATATAGCCTATAGCCTTCCTCGATAAATGGGCTATCTAATAATGAAAGAATTTTTGAAATCGGACTAGTAGTTTCGGTGCCTATTCGATGCAAACAAACAAACAATCAAATCTTTCTTCTTTAAAATATTAGTTTAGATAGCTAAATTCCAGTGAGAGCAGCGGTGGCTCAGTGGTGGCAGCCGCGACTTACAAGCAGAAAGCCGGGGGTTGGAACCCAGGCAGGCATTACTTTGTGTAATTTATTTCATCACCGCTGTTCTCAAAAACGGTGAAAGAAAACATCGTGAGAAAACCGGCATATCCTAGAACTCAAAAATTCGAAGACTTGTGACATCTACCAACCCGCACTGGGCCCGCCTGGTCGATTACAGCCCACTCCCTCTCATATAGAGGAGGCCTGTGTCCCAGCAGTGGGAACATTATAGGCTGATGATGATGATGATGAAATTCCAGTGAGATTAACATACAAACGACAGCATATCAACCTATAACAATCTGTCAAAGTTCTTGAATAGATTTTCAACTTTATGGTTATATAATTAGGTTCAAGGTGGATTGGGAAAATATGTAGATTCGGGTAGCTTGACCTGCACTGGACTACGTGTAATTTTTAATCTTGAACTTATTCCTAAGAACCAAAATCTTCTCTAGAATATGGTTTAGGGGCCAATTTGTAACATTATCCAGTTTTTAACTAAAAGGAACTATTGCATTAAATTAACCCCAATAAAAGACTAACATACCTTCACGTCCCTTGCGAGAAATAACATATATTTCCATATCTTGAACTGCGAAAAGAAAAAGTATATATCAGCTGCTTATCTGAGCCGTAACTCGCGAGGGTCGACAGAAGGAACGACGGTATGGTGCTCCTAAATAATAGGATAGAGGGAGGTTCACTTGCACTTAGTTTTATGAAAATGGTCGGCTTCGAAGATTTTTTTTGGTTCCGTGGATTTTGCGTGAATGAGGCCTTTGGGATTTTGTGATTAATTACCGTAGGCTATTGATGGTTGAAATTGTCATTAGAAATTCTGAGTTGCACTTTGAAATACCATTTTGGTCTTTCTTAAATTTGATAAAAACACTCATTCATGAATACATATACAGGGTGTAACGGAAAGGGTATATACATACTTAAGGGTGTGCTACAGACCATCAAACTGAACATGTTTCTCCAGAAACAAACATCGTAATAACGAAAAAATTATCTGCTGCCCCATACAAAATTTAAATACCTATTCGACCCAAATGTATGGGGCAGCTGATATTTTTTGCGCTATGATCATTTTTCTTTGTGGAGAAACTTGTTCAGTTTGATGGTCTGTAGCACACCGTTAAGTATGTACATACCCTTTCCGTTACACCCTGTATATATACAGGGTGTTTGGCAGAACGTTGAACATACGAAAATGGTGGGTAGGTGGGGTCATCTGCTACTTACTCAGCCCTAATTTATTTGGCCCTGGCCGACTGGGTATTTAAAAAAAAAAAAAAGTTTTTTTCTTGTTTCACCACTTTCCTAACTTTAAAGTGTATTTTTTTTATTAAAAATGGGCAATAAAACATGCAATTTTTTTTTTTTAATCTTTGATGTTGGCAGATTCTTATAAAATTATTGCTTTGTTCAGATGTTAGCTAGAAAAAAAGTTATGAGTCCTCAAACTTACAGAAAGATGTAAAAAATACTTGAATGTTAATTTCAACTTGCATTTAAAAAAAAAACAAAAAATGATTGAGGAGTTCCAATTCTAGCAAAACATCCCTAGTATGTGAGCTTTCTAATGGTATGAAATTTGCTTTTATAAAAAAAAAACTAGAGTTATTTCATAATTTTATCAAGCAGGAAATTTTTGACGAAACTCTACCTTTACGGAAAGTTAAATGTTTTGCGAAATTTAATACTGCAAAGTTGGTAAAAATTATGGATCGACGGCATGCCAGTAGCAGTGGTGCAAATTGACATTCACTATTCCCTTGAGATGGTTACACAAAGCAGGTAGAAATTTTGTTTCACTCTTGCGCAGTCATAGCGTATTTTTGCTCTCTTTCGCTCTCGTGGCACCGTGACGCCTCAGAATGAATTCTTTTCTTTTATTCAGTCGAGACTTAACTGCCTCTGCGATCTCACGTGCCCGTTACGCTTACGTTTGTTTTTGTTCACTTCGTTTTCTTTTATTGTTATCACTAGTTAAGTTTAAGTTTGTTAAGTTTTTTGTTATTACTGTTACCTGTTGTTATTGGTAAAGAAATGGCTGCTTTTACCAGTGAGGAATACGCGGACATGTTGTTAGCGTATGGAAGCGCTAATACAAATTCGCGTGAAGCGCGAAGAATTTATCAAGAGCGTTATCCCAACCGCCGAGTACCCAGTCATCAGACGTTTGCGAGTACTTACCGACGTTTACGACAAACCGGTAACCTGAACTTACAAGAACCACGAGTGAACGCAGCACGACCCGATGCTACCATTGACGAACAAGTTCTTGCCGAGTTTGACGCGGATCCTACCAAAAGCATTAGACAGATAGCTTCAATACTTGGCTTAAGCATATGGAAAGTGTGGTCTGTTCTCCGGCAAGATGGTAGACATGCTTTTCACTACACTCCAGTGCAAGGTAAGATTAAGCCGTTTATGCACTGCATCTGATACGATTTTGTGGAATGTAGTAAATTATGAGACAGTTCAATTGATCGTTCCATTTAACCTTGATTTCGTCACTTTCTTTATTAGTTGTTTTGCCTCATGTTGTTTTTAGCGCATTCAATTCTAATTTCAAATTAAATTCAATAAACTATTCCTATTCGGCCGCATTCACGTAACAATCAGGCGGCCAGCGCTTACAGGATTCGGATTTCGGATTCGGTTTGCGCAGGTGGTCAGCGTAGGTAAACTTGCCAGCACTTATGGGTCCTTTTTAGAACAAAATTGGAAAGTCGCACGCCCTTTTGTGAATTTGGTCTTACGTCTTTATGGCTAAGCCATAAAGCCAATTAGTGTACTTAAAAATTGAAGATGAAAAATTTGGATAATTGTAGAGTTTGAACTCAGAGGAAGAAAAGATTCAGTATTGAAATCAATTCTTAGACAGGTTTTGTTTGTTCTAGGTCTCGATGACAGTGATTTTGGGAGACGTGTGCAATTTTGTCGCCATTTGCTGCATACCGATGTGGACGACGTTAACTTTTGAAAAAGTATTTTGTGGACAGACGAGTCCAAATTTGACAAAGAAGGGATTGTCAATTATCACAATCTTCACCATTGGGCACTTAAAAATCAAAACCCACACGTGAAGAGACAAAGAAGCCCCAGAGGAGATTCAGTGTGAATGTCTGGGCAGGAGTGATTGGCGATAAGCTAATAGGGCCTCATTATTTGCCCGACAACATCAACGCGAACAACTACTTGGATTTTTTGATAAATGATTTACCACCATTAGTGGAAGAAGTGTTCCAAGTAGACATAAACAGGCCTATTGTCTTTCAACACGATGGTTGCCCAGCTCACTTTAGTCTAGTTGTACGTGAGCATTTGGATAATTGTTTCCCAAATTCGTGGATTGGCAGGGGAGGACCAATTCCCTGGCCTCCGCGATCGCCCGACCTCACTCCGCTCGATTTTCACGTGTGGGGAAGGGCAAAGGAACTAGTTTACACTACAGAAGTAGAAAGTCGGGAAGATTTGATAAATCGAATTAATGCTGCTTTCGAAGTTATGCGACAGGAGATGCTGCTGCGCACAACAACTGTAGAAATCAGACGTAGATGCCGCACCTGTATTGCGAATGAAGGGCGTCAATTTGAACATCTAATATGATTTATTATTTAAATAAATTATTTAAAATTATTTAATTGTTTCATTAACGCACCTAACTGGTACAGCATAATTTCAATCGATCATTTAATTTTTACCAACTTTGCAGTATTAAATTTCGCAAAACATTTAACTTTCCGTAAAGGTAGAGTTTCGTCAAGAATTCATTCTGACGCGTCACGGTGCCACGAGAGCGAAAGAGAGCAAAAATACGCTATGACTGCGCAAGAGTGAAACAAAATTTCTACCTGCTTTGTGTAACCATCTCAAGGGAATAGTGAATGTCAATTTGCACCACTGCTACTGGCAAGCCGTCGATCCATAATTTTAACCAACTTTGCAGTATTAAATTTCGCAAAACATTTAACTTTCCGTAAAGGTAGAGTTTAGTCAAAAATTTCCTACTTGATAAAATTATGAAATAACTCTTAAAGTTTTTTTTTTTATAAAAGCAAATTTCATACCATTAGAAAGCTCACACACTAGGGATGTTTTGCTAGAATTGGAACTCCTCAATCATTTTTTGTTTTTTTTTAAATGCAAGTTGAAATTAACATTCAAGTATTTTTTACATCTTTCTGTAAGTTTGAGGACTCATAACTTTTTTTCTAGCTAACATCTGAACAAAGCAATAATTTTATAAGAATCTGCCAACATCAAAGATTAAAAAAAAAAATTGCCTGTTTTATTGCCCATTTTTAATAAAAAAAATACACTTTAAAGTTAGGAAAGTGGTGAAACAAGAAAAAAACTTTTTTTTTTTTTTTAAATACCCAGTCGGCCAGGGCCAAATAAATTAGGGCTGAGTAAGTAGCAGATGACCCCACCTACCCACCATTTTCGTATGTTCAACGTTCTGCCAAACACCCTGTATGTACATATAATATCAAAAGCTATTATTTTGTGAAATAGGTCTATCGTATTTCATCTCCAACAGATATATTTATCTAACCACCACCACAATTAGTCAATTTTTGTTAGGTAATTTTTCCTATACAACGTATCTATGTCAAAATCATCACAAAATATCATACAAAATCATTTCAAACCCCAAACTTTTCCGCCCCTTTCTGCAACACCCATAGAGGATATCCCGATAAAAAGTAATCGCCTCTCATATAGACCATGCAAATGTAGCCCTCCTTGGCCGTGTTCCGGGATTGCACCTTTGAACCCCATGCTCAGAGGCGGAAGAGATTAGTATTCTTTCCGGACCCCTTCCAATCTACGAGGTGTTATCAACTTGTTGATATGAGCAAGAGTGTTTCGCAAAATCTTTTGGGGTTTTGTGGTTACCTTTTTGGCTTGTAAGGTAAAAGTTAAACTGTTGTTATTCTGGGAAAACTTATACTAATACTTTAATATTTATTGAATAGTTTATGTACACACTAAAAACAGAAAAGATGAAAGGAACAGAGAAATAGGTAGAAAGGTGATGCTTATTTCTAAAGAAATACCTATCATCGAGCATACTTGCGAAAAAAGATTCTAAAAAAGAGATGTGGACATAATCAGTTAAAGAAAAAGAGAAAATATATAAAAAAAATAACTCATAATGATGTATTAGTAATTCTAATGTTATAACAGTACCTACCTAACCCTTTTGTCGAAAGTCAAAAGAGCACGAGACAGGTTGTTATAATAAAATCTGTGTCACCTCTTTAATCCACTTTACTAATTAGTTTTCAAAAAGCATAATATTCGTTGAGTAGAATATATAAAGACTAGCAGATTTATTCTTTCCAAGAGAAGGCCGAATAGAATAAGATATCTATTTAAACCAAAAATATAAATCATTCTAGTTACTCGTTATAAAATATTCGTGCCGAATATAAAATGTTTAAAAATATAATCATTTTTAATTTATTAAATTTAAAAATGTAAAACCGAATAAAAAGCTCGATTATCTCGATCCACGCAATCAAAACCCACATTATTTTCAAACGACGTCAAGGGATGATTGATTCGTTCCAAGTAAAAATCCCGAAACGATCAAAGACTTAATTTTCTTGAGCCAAAACTTGTTACAGACCTTTACGTAATCCGGAGCTTTTGTGGGTGCAAAAAATTAAATTATTCGCTGAAGGAAAGCGCCGGGGACAAATAAAACTTGGTCCCCGTAAAGTATGAATGTTTGATAACTAAAAAAAAAGTTTTAATAAAATCCCGGCCACCACAATGCCTGCAATCGAACTGCGGTCCTCGACAAGTTCCCGTGGTACTTTTTGTGAGTTTATCGCCACATTTAGTTCTATTATTCAGTTTTTACTTCACTGCATAAATGTTAGAAATACTGGTTTATAAAGCATATTGTTGTGCTCTGTATGGTGTCGGAGCTCTGTATGGTGTCGGAGCTCTGTATGGTGTCGGACGTAAAGAATAGCACCATCCCATATCTTCCCGTGGGTGTCGTAAGAGGCCACTAAGGGACTTGCCAGAGAATGGGCAGCAGCGATCTCTGTGATTTTGTAACAACCGCACTGCGATCGCCAACCCAGGCCAAGCGTGGCGATTATGGCAAAACCCCCCTTATGTCAATATGGCGACACTTGGGGGAGGCCTATGTCCAGCAGTGGACGTCTTTTAGCTGAAATGATGATGATGATGATTGTTGTGTGCGAAACTTGTCGTGGTTCGTGTTCTGTTTTTACTACACTCTCATAGATTTACTCTGGCAAATAATTTCTGGGAATACAATGAAATGACAATACTTTAAAGCTTTTTTGATCTCAAACCAGATCCTACACGAAAATAATGAAGTATTATAGTATCAAACATCTCTCGGGACGTGTAATCCAATACGTATCCAAACAAATTTAAATTTTATCCGCATACATCGCGAACACCTATAAAAATATGCAAATTTTAATCGATAAAGTGATTTATAAAAATCGAAAGCAATATAAAGGTTGGAAAATATTGTTATCGATGTGTCAACGGGTGTAGTCAGTGGGCAGGCGAGTTTATCAATAACCGCACATTGACGCGCCGCGCCGAGCGGTGCCGCGCCGCCGATGATCGCGTAAAAACGTCAGAGTAACAAATTGATAGCCATCGGGACGTAGGGATGTTCCACGGAAATGATCGAGCACGTGAATTTGAACGGCGGATATTTTGTCCGCGGATTACGGATATGATAAGTCATGGACGCCTAAAATTTGCTGAAACTTGTTATAAAATTTAACTTTTTAGTTTATTTTTTTCAGGTACAATTTTCTACCATTCAACTATTTTATATAGATAGAGTTTGGCTGTAGAAGGAACCTAATCAGTGTGATCACCGAAATACCTCCACCGGTTCCAAAATTTCATTCACTAATAGAAAGCTATTCGCGAGAAATAAAAGGAGTGGAGGGAGACCTTTCGGACAGAGCTTCCAAAAAAAAAGAGAGTTACTGTAGTTCTGAGTGTTATAGGAAGTTTTATATTAAAACAAGATACTTTAAGCGCAACAAGCAGGAGCTAGTGTTTTCTAAACCAATGATAGTTTACTTGTAAACGAGACTTCAGCTTCCGTGACTCGTCTTAGATTCTTAGTTACTTCAACGTTCAAAGGTTTTATAGACACTACTTGAGGGAATCCGCAATCCGAAATAAACAATGGTTAGCTATACGTAGTATTTACCTAGGTGGGTACATAAATATGTGTACATATGTATGTAATATCAAGATTGCATGTAAATTGCTAGGTATTTCAGAACAATAGCCTTGGAAAGGATTGTAGATATTAAAAATTGGCTTTAATACGTGTGTTAGCCTGGCAGCCGACCCCAACATAGATGTGAAAAAGGCAGGAAAATCATAATGATAAGCTTGACATTATTACACTATAGCACAGTGGTCTCTTCAGAAAGCCCTTCCCATTAAAGTAACACACGAACTACGAGTATTTCCTTCATCAGTCTTGGTGTGCAAACATTCCTAACATCATCAATCATTTCATTTCCAAGTATTACATCTATAAAGGATTAAGTCTACGTCGTTCTCATCTATTTCGCACTAGCCTATTGTTATTTCGGAGCTCCACACGAAGTATACGCGTGTGCAGATGAAACTCGTTGCACCTGTTGTGTGAACACGGCCCACTGTGCACTGGGGCGCAAACGGGAGGCACATCTGGGGAAACACTTGTGAAATTCAGAATGAACTGTGAACTATTCTGTTAATAGTAAGCAATATTCTGCTGTTTTTAATCGTATTATAATAATAGATCTGTGTTTACCTATGGTGTAAGGTAGAAGTATGGTTTGAGGCAGGTTGGTATAGGCCCATGGGCGACATAAAAGTCTGGCACCTGGTAGTGCACTTACCACGAAAAAAAAAACGATTCAAGATTGTGTGGTCGCAGTGCCAACTATTAGCAGTCGACGACTGGCTTATCTGATAACCTTATTACCTTGACATTTACATGATCTTTATTAAACTTTGAAAAAAAAAGACATGTGTGCAATTCACACGTGGTAGAAGTGAAACCTTCAAAAATTTTGGCTTCAAGATAATGAGACGAATTTAAAATTTCGGGAAGAGTACAATTGTAGGTTTTAGTAATACAAAGTCATATCATAGTGATACAAAGTTTGATTATTATTTTACATTTTATTCGTATATATTACATAAATTTATTCAGACTCAGAGCTTATATTTTCGATAAATGATACAAGAGGCTTATGGTAACTATCAACCATCCGCAGACCTACCTTGGCTACCGTTGCTTTACGTTGATCACCCATCTAAAGACTGATCTGGGCAGCTGATGGTTTACCTTAATCACCCATCCACAGACTGACCTCAGCTACCGTTGATTAACCCTGATCACCCATCCACATACTGACCTCGGCTACCATTGCTTTACCTTGATCACTCATCCACATGCTAACATTGACTACCGTTGCTTTACCTCGATCACCCAACCACAAAATATAATTTAGGCTACAACACAAAGAGAACCACGAACATAAGAAATAGAATATTTCCTATCTCATTTTCTCCCACGTTAAAATTTGTTTGTCTCGTTTTACTGTTGCTATCTCATTTTCTCCCACGGTAAAATGTGTCTGTCTCTTTTTACTGACGCTTTTTGTTTCAAATCACAACGATGCTAAAGAAGTTTTCACTTCAAAAAACGATTTAAATAAAACAATATTGGTGCTTCGAAAGCTTTCATATATCACCCAAACATAAAAGAATACCTCAACCAGTTTTTTTATGTTAAACTACACCAACTTTAATATCCGACACGTCAAATCCTTAACCGCAGCAGCGCAGATTTACGACGTCATTTGACATCAAACCTTCCAGTAAAAATATTCGGATATTATACCTAGTCGTGATACACCTGAGCACATCCCTAATCATAACGTGACGTCATCTGACGTATAAGCCATAGTGATGTGACGAGAGTTTTTATCACTGAGGCTAATATTCCAACGCTATCACATATATTTTAGTGGCACATAAACGTACGTCTTTGGTGATGGAGTATTGTTTAGATGTATTACGCAGTAAATTGTGTTTACTTGATGATTTGGAGATGAATGGGTGTGTTCTTTATTTTTCTAGTAAAGGGGAAATTGTTATTTGAGTAGGTAATACTTTCTTTTCTTCATCTTAGGTTAAACGGATTGTTATAATATTGTGTAGTTGTTAAGCCTGATAAACGATTATTTGATCTTAAACTCACTTAAATGTGTATCTTTACTGGAATATCGACGCCAAAATCTGCTTTGGCACAAAAGTTTCTTATAAATTAAAGTAAGGTGAGCAGTACGGAAGATTTTTGAAAGTTCAGTAGTACGTCAATTTATAATTCGACGCAAAAACAAACCATTATTCTGTGACATTACATATGCCTAATAACATTTTTAGAATTTAGGATTCCATATAGCATATACCAACTAAGACCGCTAATTTTTATCAGCACTTAACCTTACGTGATAATATGAACAAACAAGAGCTCACAACAGAACACTATGTCTTGAAACTCGAGCCTCGAGCCACGAGCCATTTGCCACTTTCGGGGCTCTGTTTACCAAACATACCCGTAAGTGCTGCCCGTGTGTGTAGTAGTATCACCTGTGTGATATTATGGGTGCGCCAAAGTTCACCTAAATTTTCAACTCCGATAATTGGAAATCCGAAAATGTTCTTCCTAACATTTTTCATCCTAACAATCGCAATTCCTAACTACTCTGTCTCTAATGTTCATAATTCCGAAGCATTCAACTTCATAATGTCAGTAGCAATAAACATCTATTATACTTTTATTTGTTTTCCTATATTTTCTCAACATAACCATCTTTTACACTATTATTCAAAGTCATATCTTTTTTGTTTAGATTTCTTTATATTCATAATAATCAGTATTATATACATTGATTTTGCGTAACTTTTACTTTTTGTATTTATTGCGGTGTGTACCTGGAAAGATATACATAGGTTAGGTTAGGTTAGAACTGTGACCAACTACCTCGAAATTGGTCGCAAAATTTTTCTAAGTATTTTTTTCATGCCCCCAAGGGTGTCCAGCCTTTTCGCCGAAAATTGTTTGGCCGATTATCACTTCCCACCCAACGTTTCGCCGATGTTTCACATTGACAACTAACGATTAGCAAATTTTTGTATGACAACGTTTTATTTGGCAGAATTATTGTTAAGCTGATTATTATAATGGCACAAAACGTTTGGCACATTTATCATTTGTCAAACATACCGTTTTTACAACAACCTAAAAATTTCCAATGTAGCCCCACTGATTGTACGTGTGCAATGTTACTTTTGCTACCAGGAGAGCTTGGATTCAAGAGCGAGCGAAGCGAGCTCTGGACTTGGGGCACCCCGACTCGGGGGACAGGTTAGGTTCGAAGGGGATGGCGGGGTCTAGTGAGCGAGCGGAGCGAGCGAACTAAGACCCCGACATCCCCTTCGTGTTAGGTTACTGTAAACCCTGCAGACAGAAATAGGAGCCCCGCGTAGCGGGGCTACGTCGACTACGCTTTTTAGGCGAATATAAAATGTTTTGAGGTTAGGTTACAATAATTGGTTTTTCTTAAGAACGATGCATTTTTGCACCTTTTCATTGGATTGGTGCCAGGGGAGAAAGTTGGCATTTAAAAAAGTGTCATTATGAAAAACAGACCAAACGTACAGTTGGTAACTGTGAGGTTGGGTAATAAAACAAAAATATTTGTTAAGTTGGCAAATGATTATTCGGCGAAATAAAATTCTGCAAAACGTTGGGTGCAAGTGAAAATCTGGCAAACAATTTTCGGCATGAATTATTACACAATGTTTCTATCTGAGTATCAGTGAGAATATTATGGTAATTATGTTTAGGGATAAAAGAGTTATGATAAAAAACAGTAGGAGTTTAAATTATTTACATTAATGATATTATTAATTACAATTTTCGGAAACATGAGTGTTATGAACATCGCCGGTAGCACTACAAATAGTATAAATGAAAACTTTAGGATGAAAAATTTTAGGAAGAATGATCATTCGGATTACAAATCGTTAGGAAGAACAATTTCGGGTAAAGAACTTTAGGTGAGCCAATATGGACCCTGATATTATACTATTATCTTCTGCTCTAGTTTCGGTCCTAGTAGTTGGATGAGAATAGCTTAAGTCGGGGTAGAAAGATATAGTAGAGAACAAAGTTAAAATTATAACGGGTATAGAAACCTCAACGAAGCGGAGAGGCAATTGTTTTTCCCGTCATTGCGATTTTTTTTGCACTGGACCGTTCCTGAGAACCTTCCAGTTACGGAGCTTTTTAAGGTCAAAATTCCAACTTTTTAGGTTTTTTTTTAAATATATACTTTAAATATCTCCATTACCTCTGTACTATTCAATGCAGCCATCGGAACAATAATGTATTAAGAGCGTTACATTGAGCGCTACCATAAATATATTCTCATATATATATTACAATAGATCTTTGACAGTCGTTACGAGCAGTCAGAAGCCAAAAATCTGACAACCAGTCTTACTAAGGGGTATCGTATTACCCAGTTACTGGGTTGTGGAGGTCAGATCGGCAGTCGCTTCATGTAAAATACTGGTACTCAGCTGCATCTGGTTAGACTGGAAGCCGACCCCAAGATAGTTTGGGAAAACGCTAGGCAGATGATGATATTGAGCGCTACCATAACTATACTTACCTACAGACATTAAAATCTATCAATTAAAACGAATCTTGAAAAGGTAATCTTTATCATTAGTTCAGCCTATAATCCGGCTAATATTGACCTTCCTCTTAAAGTCCCGTAATCCTCTTAACATAGTCTCTATACCACGCTGTTTGCGTACAACTGTCACGATTACAAAGGAACCTTAATTGAACATACTAATATGAGCCTTAACTCTACGTAGACAACACTTAATTTCTCGTAACACAACTGAGAAAGATAATAAAAGTAAAAGATATCTTATCCTTTTTCCTTTTATGTGTATAAAAGATAAGAATCTAGTTCTTAATCGGGTCTAGCGTACCTGTAGCAAGCACTAACATGCTCGGTTTCAAATTTAATGGTGCCGTAACACGGGCTATGTCTTTATTACCTACTCCTCTTTATATATATGTGCGCTTATATCTATGTACAGTATTTTATAATAATTATACTTTTAACGTTAGAAGATTTTTCTTTTGCTTTTATGTCACAAAATATGCTGTTTCTAATAATAGATTAAGTTTGCAAACGTGCAGTGATATAGACTACGAATTTTGCTATACAAGGTGTTGTTTTGCATCCTCGTCAAAATTCAGGAGCTTGTCACAAAACACATAAATAATCAATTTAAATTACGGTACCTCGTTAATCTACACTAATATTATAAAGAGGAAAGATTTGTATTTTTGTATTTTTGTACGAAACGAATAAACACAAAAACTACTGGACCGATTTTGAAAATTCTTTCACCATTAGAAAGCTACATCTTTACTGAGTAACATAGGCTATATATTATCGCGCTAATAACTTAGGGGGATGAGCAATATTGCATTAAGTCCACATTTCTCAACTGTTTGACAACTGACAACTGTCATGACAAGCATTAGAATAAACCGGCTATTTTAAACCATTTGTCATCAAAGTAAGTAGCCTGGCGGTTCTATGACCGCCCTGCCAAGCAAAAGGTTTCAAGTTCGTATCCGCAGTCGGTATGCACTTTTTGTGGTAATTTTTTAATGCTGTAAGTTTTCCAAAACAACGCGAGTTCGATCCCCAACCGGTGTTCACTTTTTGCAACTAGGTAATTTGTTTTATTTTAATGTTTTATGATTTTATTACAAAATAGTTTTAGTTTTTTTTAACCATTCAAAATAAATAGTGATTTAGGAACGAGTGGGTCATTAACAAAACGAAATTTAAGACATGATCGTCAGCGATTTTAAAGTATACACATCCGTAGAGACTGTGATGGCTAATGACGGTAGTCCTGCACACCCCGTTGCATTTTTCAACTCCCTGGAGCTAACGGGCGTGCCGTTCCCATAAGAAGGAGCTTAACCTTGGCGTTTTAGTTCTGCTGATGCGAAACTTTGATGTACCCAGACTGTGCAACTGCACCAGGCTTCGTAACACAAAGCTTGGCAGTAATATTATAAAAGCCACCATTATTACAGGAGTTGCTAAAGGAGAAGGCGTTTTAATTCGACGCGTGCCCATTATTCCAAATAACTTGCCATTCCAATTTTAATTAACAGGTAGTCATCATCATCATCATTTCAGCCCAAAAGACGTCCACTGCTGGACATAGGCCTCCCCCAAGTGTCGCCACATTGACATTTTGGGGGGTTTTGCCATAATCGCCACGCTTGGCAGGCGAGTTGGCGATCGCAGTACGGTTGTAACAAAAGCACAGAGAGCGCTGCTGCTCATTCTCTGACAAGTCTCTTAGTCGCCTCTTACGACACCCACGGGAAGATATGGGATGGTGCTATTCTTTACGTCCGACACCATACAGAGCAACAGGTAGTAATTTCTCTTAAAATAAGCTTTTGCAATGACGATCAACAAATGTCAGGGCCATACCTAAAAAGTGGCAGGCATTCTTTTGGGACACCATGCTTCTCAGACGGTCAATTATTTGTTGATTGTTCACGTGTTTCATAAAGCCAAAACTTGCACGTGGTGACGGTCATTGTTACGACATTTTTTTGAATGCGTGGCACTCGAACGCCGTAGTATACCTGTTACAGGCAAGCGCGAGCGTGGTTCTCTTTGTGCTATGGCCTGAATTATATTTTGTGGACCTTGATCACCCATGATCAAGGTCTAGCAATGGTTGCCCAGGTCAGTATGTGTATGGGTGATCAAGGTTAAGCGACGGTTGCCCAGGTCAGTATGTGGATGGGTGATCAAGGTCAAGCAACGGTAGCTGAGGTCAGTGTGTAGATGGGTGATCAAGGTTAAGCAACGGAAGCCGTGGTCAGTATGTGGATGGGTGATCAAGGTTAAGCAACGGAAGCCGAGGTCAGTATGTGGATGAGTGATCAAGGTTAAGCGACGGTAGCCGAGGTCAGTATGTGGATGGGTGATCAAGGTTGCGTTAAACGTTTAACGCTACCATGGAGGAGGTATGAAAGCACTCATTTCCACATTACGACGTTTCACTTCTTCCGCGCGGAGGGACTCTATGCACTAATTTTTATAAACATGATATTATTCCTTATATCCATCACAAATATTTAATTTATAAAACAAAATTGCTTTTTGCATCATTCGATTTCAATGAATATCTATACTAATACATATTACAAAGCTGAAGAGTTTGTTTGTCAGCTTGAACGCGCTTATCTCAGGAACTCCTGATCTGATTTGAAAAATTCTTCCAGTGACAGATAGCCCATTTATTGAGGAAGGCTATATGTCATCACGCTACGACAAATAGGAGCGGAGCAGCAATAAAAAATGTTGCGAAAACGGGGAAAATGTGACGCAGACGAAGTTGCGCGGGACAGCTAGTTATTAATAAACGTTGCTTTTTTGTTGTTCAAATTTATCAGTATTTCAGAATAACCCCCTTAACGTGGTTTAGGGAATAAGAAATTATCGAATAAACATTTTAGATTGGTTGTATGTGTGAAAGCGCGGTTATAGGATAAAGATCAGACGGACTGCGTTTAATTCAAATGATTTATTTCAGATAAATATCCTTAGTGTTAGTAATTATAAAACTTACCCTAATGTTAGTATCAAATTATGTTTAAAAAACGGCTGGTTCACACATACCGATTTCCGTTAATATGAAAAAAAAATACAAAATAATTACCTACCCATTTTATTATTAATTCGGGTCGAGAATCATTAGCATAGTTGCCTCCTTGAATTTGATGAGAACGCAAAACGACAGCCTGTATTTTGAATTCTAGAACTTTTATATAAGTACGTTGGAGAGGCATCAATGAAAAGAATGCTTTCTTAGAAAAGGAAATAATAATTACGGGTATTTTACTGTAATTCAGCAATTTTCATCCCCATGGTCGTTTCTTATTGTTTTTTTTTTTGTTCCATAGTCTGTTGATTTCAGGTAGGTTTGTATTATAATTCGCAATTAAGCTTTGGCTTAGACTTCTGGTGACCTGATACTTCACAAAATCAATACCCTACTCAACCTACCATAGAGGTATGGAGAACAGGGTGTAAAGTTCTTCAAACCCCATAGACAAGGGAGAATTCTCCGACCAGACATGTGTATCTGCTGTTTTCAAATACGATCCTAAGTCGTGGATAAATTTAACTGCGTAATTTAGAATTTTGATCTTACTTCTTCATTTGTGTCATATGGCGCTGTACTACTTATTTGTACCAAGTAACTGTTCTATTTTTTGTACTAAGTTGCTACACTACCAACCAAATTTAAGCGGCACCACAAAACTAGTTTCCAAACGGAAGCAGTTGGAAACCAGCGACTCATGTCAGCTGCTTAGCATTCTGCGCAGGTCGTAAACTTGAGTAGGGAAGGGTTATACTGGCACTAAACGGCAGACAATGGCCTGACAAGCTGACATTACCTTCCTTACTCAACGATAAATAAGAAATAGTAGCTGAAAAGATAGAATGTTGGTCATTATGCTCAACGGTAGGCAGTTTAAGGCTGAGTTTTTACTTAATTTTATTGCTTGACGTGGTTCGAATGTCTGGTTTTGGTTCTTTCGTCTTTAAATATTGATTTAGTGAGAGGCCTGTTCTTATTTAAAGGCTATTCAAAAAAACAACACGAATTTTCATTATTCATCACCGCATGTTATACACAGTACACATCAAACTTTACCGTACTTATTATTCATGTAAATAAAAAGCGATTAGCTGAAATGTCCAACCCATTGTTTAAACCGCTAATAATTGTCTGGGAAGAGAACTGTGTCCTGAAATACTGGCTCAACTTAGCTCAGGCGCAGTTGCTTGTATAATATTATATGTGCTTAATTCTAACTGTATTTAAGTACTGTTCCACCTGTTATATTTTTAAAGCGAAATAAATGGCGATTATGGCAAAACCCCCCAAAATGTCAATATGGCGACACTTGGGGGAGGCCTATGTCCAGCAGTGGACGTCTTTTGGGATGAAATGATGATGATGATGAAATAAACTTGTTATTATTTAACTTATTATTTTCGGTATGGCTTGCTAGCAGTTGACTACTAAAAACTGATGATTTTGATCATTTACGTTCTAGTCTGTAATCATACAATCTTAAATATTACTTGCTAATCAATTACAAAACAAACAGAATAATAACCTGCTAAAATTTGCATCCTTGGCATAAGAACTAGTACTTGCAAATAATCACTATTATAACCCAGGAAGAGGATCTACGAAATATATTCAAACAGATTCCGACACAAGACCGTTAATTCCAGTATTTAGCATAGCACATTACTATCGCTGTAATAATCTTTCGCTTAGTCTCCGTTGCTAGTCTCTTCATTAAAGTGCATGAGGAAGTATTGTAGTTGTGAAGTATAACGCAGAGAGGTATAAGTTGCTGACTAACAATCGCACCTGTAGTTGTGCTGCCCCTCCGCCACCTCTTATGTCACAGCATGTTGCTACTATTGCTTTACCCATGTTAAATCATACTCTAGCAACTTTGAACCCCACCCAAAGTAATATAGTAGTGTATTCTGATAGACTAGGAACCAGGTTTTGGATCTTTGTTAAATAACCGTTGTAAACACACAGTGAACCATTGTCACCATAACCTATATTTTAATGAGCTCATAAATAAAATAATAATATACACAATCGAATGAGCAGACCATAGTAATAGTTTTAGTTGGAAATAGCCTGAGTATCTCAAAAAGGGACATAGTTATAATATTGGTATCGACACCATAATTAAGAAAGATTAGGCAAATAAATTTTATGTGCATTGCCAAATTCGGACAATTTACAAAATTATGGACTTCGTTGAAGATAGAGAAGTTTAGCCTAGCCCCTTCTCGCACGCGACTTCCCAGGTAGCTCATAATCAGCACAAATGTGTGAATGTCTCTAACTATTCTCAAAATAATTAAAAAAAAAATAAGATTATTTTTTTTTTAATTATTTTTAATGTGATGTATTAAAATAGTTTTTGAATCATTATACCTTTTGTGTAGAACAGTTACAGCACGGATGACAACATTTGTGTCACTTGTTTAATTCAGTCTTATATGACTTTTTTTTGTTGTATTGAGTCTTTTTTATTTACCGGTTGATTGTGAATGTATGGACATTGTAGACCTTATATATTCCTAGATCCTTGGTAACTTTGTATATATTATATTTTTATAATAATCTCTAGCTTAATAACCTCGAATAGATAGGCAGATCTCTAGTTCGTCATATTGCGACCACAGTAAAATGAAAACCCAATCAAGTAGTGTAAACAATGTATTTTTTTTTAAATAAAATCTGTGTTATTTTCTCAATACAAAAACTGACTCAAAAGTCAGAGGCTAAATCATGTCAAAAGAAAAAAAACCTTGTTTGATTATAAAACTACAGTGCCTATTTATGTTAGATTTCTTCGTCTAAAAATCTTATTTTTATTAAAATATGGACAGAGTACGCTGTCTAGAAAAGGACACACTTCTTTTTACCCTTTTTGCCGAGCCGCAGGCACTATTCTAGTTTATTATAGAAACAAAAGCAAAATGAAACAAATGAGATCTAAGTGCGTAATATCTCATTTTTTAGTTTGTTAATCTTTTGTTAGAAAGGTCTAGGCGTTTGGGATGGCTTTAGTAATTACTTGAGGCCTTTACCTACCCTCTTTTACGGCATGATTTTGGAGAAAAAAATCTTAGACGTATATCAATTATAAGGAATTTCTCAATGGCAGCTCGGAGTCAATACTTGGGTCCGAGTGATGTCAATTGACTCGCCCCTTGTTACATTTGTCTTAAACTGACAATAAATGGATTTACTCCAGGCACGCCTCTGTGTAGCCTTTGGGGATTACAGGCGCGATGACGTTATGTAATATTACCTAACATCATCTAAATCGAGGCGATTTCGCAATAAAACAGCTATTATTATAGAATTGACATTTCAATTATGTAATGATGTACAACAACGATCGTATCTCTGTGCCATAATTGGACATACACTGCGTCATAACCGCTCGGCCACGACCTACGTGCTCAAGCGGCGCGCTTATTGCATGTTCCGTCACCACCTGAAGAGAAAAATTTAAGAGCATGGCCTGAGTTCAGAGTCCAACAAACTTCAACCAGTCACAGGAGGGACAACAGACAAAATGTGGATTTCAACGAATGTGATTGGTTGATTCTTGGACGTCAACTTTCCGCTCCGCTCATTTCTGATTTCGTAAAGACCGAGCCTCACTCAGGCGTACAGCATCAGGCCGTGTGATCGCGCTAGCCAGAATTCAATGCGATATACGCGCGAACGCGCGAACCCAAATATGTCGTCGCGCCGACAGAGGGCGCCCGCCTTCACATTTTGTGAAAAAAAATAAGACACATATGACAAGACATATTCTGTATGGTGTATGTTCCTATATTCTGTATGTTCTGTATGGTGTCGGACGTAAAGAATAGCACCATCCCATATCTTCCCGTGGGTGTCGTAATAGGCGACCAAGGGACTTTCCAGAGAATGGGCAGCAGCGTTCTCTGTGCTTTTGTGACAACCGTACTGCGATCGCCAACCCGCCTTCCAAGCGTGGCGATTATGGCAAAACCAAATTATGTACACTTGAGGGAGACCTATGTGGAGCAGTGGACGTCTTTCGGCTGAAATGATGATGACAAGACATAAAGGCAAGATAATGATGATGTTAATGACTGCGACGAATGCATATTCGCGCGATTGACTCTATGTACTAGGACGCGGATTGTTTAGGTCAGGCGAGGAAAATAAGTAATGCACACGCGTGTCGCTTGACGCAAGTTCGCATCGCTCGAGGTCATGAACATGCCGTTATACAAGGCAGAATACATTTGCAATATAATAAAATGCGCAGCGGAGCGTCGTGCAATTTTAACTAACACGCGACGAATATTATGATAATTTAGAAAGGGGATTATGTATGCCACTGTTTGCATAATTCAACGATGCTGTGTTTGACGCTGCCGTATTAACCCAATTACTTAATAGGTGTGTTTTTGACGCTTTTTTGAGGAAACAGTTTTGTTTTGTCAGTGTTTGTTGTACATAATTATGACGTTTGTGATCAGCAATCATTCGTTTTAATTATGGATTCAGCTGGAACCAGTAAGATTGGTAGCTGACCAAACATATTTGGGAAAAAGCAAGGCAGATGATGATGATCGTTGCTCTTGATTGCAAACTCGAATATAATAACAATATTCATTCGTAAAAAAATCCAGAGCACCCAGATTTTTTCACATTAAACGCAGACTAACCATCATCATCATCTGCCATATCTATGTTTAAAGCCTCCTTATGGCAAGAAGTTAAAAATCTTATAGAAAGACCAAAAGCTTTCGGCATCTAATGGGAAGCAGACCCTCAGCCACGCTTCACCAACCGCTTCCAATGCAAATATTGATTCAACCACAGTAAACCAAACTCGAAACTCAACTCTCCTATTGAAAACAATATAATACTGGTAGACAGTAGACTGGTACAGTTACGAATCCCGGAGCGGTAACAACACTAGCGTCGAAACAACCAATATTATTTGCTCTCAAGTCCGCAATACTATTAGTGAGGTAGTGACAGCTTGCAAGCTCGTCTGCAAGTACCTAACTGACCTGGATTCCCGCAATCAATACAATTTGCAGTGAAAAGTAAAATTTTAATTGAATTTTGTGTCGGAATAGAGGTTGAAAGATTTCAATTGTTTGACTAAGAATTTGAAATTACTGCCGGTAGATTTTTCAGTCCTGGCGTTCCAAGTAAGAACGCTTTACTGCGCAGTAGCTTAAATCAAACTCTTACAGGATATTTTTTGCATTAAAACGACAATGGAATATTCCTGTCTTCTCTTTGTTTAAGAGGAGTTTACTTTTTTCTCGCATTGAAACTCTCAAACTAACCTCTGATCTCGTATTTGATCACCAACCCAGATTAGTATTTTGGCCACGCTTTGACCTGTCTGTATATTACTCACATTTTCTAAGTATTTTTTACATATCTCGGGCCCCTGAAGTCTCTAACATTGGGGAGGTAAACGAACATCCGAAACATTTTTCTTCTTCTTTCGTGTCGATGGTACGACTTGTTTATATTGTTGGGCCCAGTATGTGGCTATGTTAACCACGGTGTCTGCGACGTCTTTTAGGTCCTACGTTTAGGTTTTGGTAAACTTGGGACACCCCAGCAAGTGGGACTTCGTCTGTATATGTAATACTAGGTTTTGGTCGCAGCTTTGCTCCCGTTATGGACGGAAATCTAGCCACGGGAACGTTTTAAGCATAGCATTTTGTTGGTGTCGGCTTCCAGTTTAACCGGATGCACCTGAATAATAGTATTTTATATGGAGCGACTGCCTATCTGACCTCCACAACCCAGTTAGTACTAGTTAATACGATACCCCTTGGTTAGACTGGTTGTCAGAATTTCGGGTCACTGACTATCTGTAACGACTGTCAAAGATCTACAAATGACAGGCGGCGCCAATGGCTTACCGTGCTTTCCGAGGCACGGAGGAAACTCGCTATGTAATGGGTGGTCACCCATCCAAAGACCAACCTAGGCAAACGCGGCTTAACCTGAAAATTGATCCAAACGGCTGGTATTATTTAGCCACAAGCTCCTCCATTTAATGCTACAGATAGCGTTAAATATACTGTAGGAATAATTGTCTAAACTCATCATCTGCCTAGCCTTTTCCCAAACTATCTTGGGGTTGGCTTCCAGTCTAACCGGATGCAGCTGAGTACCAGTATTTTACATGAAGCTACTGCCTATCTGACTTCCACCACCCAGTAACTGGGTTATACGATACCCCTTGGTATGACTGGATGTCAGACTTTTAGCTTCTGACTACTCGTAACGAGTGTCAAAGATCTACAAATGACAGCCGCGACCAACGGCTTAACGTGCTTTCCGAGGCACGGAGGAAACTCGATATGTAATTGTGGTCACCCATCCTCGGCAAGCACGGCTTAACCTTAAAGATCGACCTGGGTGGCTGTTATTATTTTAGCCATGAGCTCCCCCATAATAATAATAATGATAACAACTGCTGGCAACTCTGTGTGTCAACACGTTAAGTCATCCATAATCTTTTTTGAAAATAAAATATTTATTTTGATACACAAATTGTTTACTACAGTTATTTAAATAGGTCGAAAACTCATTATACTGCAAATAATTTGGAAGAATAACACAAAAGAAACGAACAAAAAGCCAAATCCCAACCACCAAAGACCTTACAGATATGACATCTGTCATCATAGTGAAAACGAAGACGAAAATGAAAAATGGAATGATTTAACTAAATGAAAACACGAGCAGCTGCACGACGTGCACTCCCACCACCCCCGGACTCGTCGCTGAGCTCCGCCTCGCCGCCGCCGGACCCCGGATCACCTGTGTCACCGGCAGCGGCAGTTGCGTCGAGTTCCAGCGACGAATATTTCTCCCCGCCGACGTCGCCAACACCTGTACGTCGGCCGGGGCGAGGCCGGCCACCGTCAAGCTTCGGACCTAGGAGCCAACCGGCCCCGAGCCGGGTCCCCGCTGCCGGTGGTTGTGTGCAGCGCATGAGATGGACTCCGTCTATAAACGAGAACGTCATGCGCGCATATTACGGGTCTACAGAGGGGGGAACTAACCTCACTGCGTACCGTGTTAGGATGCTGTCTCTTTTTCAGACTCTTGAACCAACCGTCAACGTCTCTGCCCAACGACTGTCGGATCAGGTGCGGGTCATCCAACGCAATCACATGTTGGACGACGCCGCACTTGATAGGCTGCGCTCAGAAGTACTGAGCAACCACATCGACTTGACTCCGGCGCAAACCGTGGTGCAAGCGTCAACTATTGACGCAATACCACCGCGGTCCAATCTTGGTGCTGTAGAAGAGGATGATAGGGTTGCCACGGTAAGTAGCCAGTGTAACGAACGTTTGAGGAGCGCTCTGGAAGATGCGCTTCACGAGTATCGATCCACTCCTGCCCAACTTAGGCCCCGATTACCGCGGTTACCCATGCATAAGAAAAATAGGGCGCTGGTGTGTGCCTTGGACTCGCAACTCAAAAATATTTTTGAGAGTAGTGAGAACCTCGTTGATACGCACTCGATCTTGTATTGTGGGGCTGTAGCGGCTTGTCGTTTAGCTAACGTCAAATTCCCAAATTTTGACGTAGCTACTCGACCAAAACCAGCCGTACCAGCCTGGCAACGCAGGATCGAGAGCCGTATCGATGGGGCCAGGGTACTCATCGGCAAACTATACTGCTTCAGGGAGGGCAATACACGCCCACGTGTGATGCGCTTTGTGAGACGGGCATTCTTGGGGACTGGAACCAGCCCTCAAGAATACATGTCCGGAGTCACAGAGCGCATCGACTTCCTGAAGCAGAAAGTTTATGCATGGGCGAACCGTATTCGGCGGTATAAGAAGCGTGTTGATCGGTACTCGCAGAATCGCATGTTCCAGAGTGATGAGAGGTGGGTATACAGAGCTTGGGAGCGACCCGAACAAAGTGTGACGGACGTGTGCCGCCCAGATGATGCTGCCACGAGTTCATTCTGGCGCAGCATCTGGTCGGTGCCCGTCTGTCATACGGAGGCTGACTGGATGCGAGATGTCGAGCGAGTGTGTGAATCCATCCCAGAAATGGATAAAATTATAATAACAACGCTAGATGTTGCCAGAGCAGTTCGTCCGTTACCGAACTGGAAATCTCCGGGACCGGACGGACTGCACAACTTCTGGCTTAAATGGCTGAGTAGTTCACACACTCGCCTGGCATCTCAATTCCAGTCATGCTTAGAGTCTGGGTCGCTACCAGAGTTTCTTACAACGGGTGTTACCCACCTTCTTCATAAGTCCGGTAGTCCTGCGGAACCCAGGAATTATAGACCGATCACGTGTTTGGCGACGGTTTATAAACTTCTTACATCCATTTTGAGAGTGAAGATCAACGAACACATCGATAGTAATTCCATTATGTCGGCCTCTCAGAATGGATGTAGGAATGGGTCCCATGGTACTAAGGAGCTACTCCTCATCGACATGGCCATTAGCCAACAGGTTCGTCGATCCCGCAAGGATCTGTCGACATGTTGGATAGATTACAAGAAGGCCTACGACTCTGTGCCACATACATGGCTCATGAGGGTGCTGGAGTTGTACAAGATTGATGCAACTCTACGCGCCTTTCTTGAGTCGTGTATGAGGCAATGGAGGACGGTCCTTCGATATCCAAGATGTCGACAGATCCAGGGGAACGATGAGCCTGTATGGATTAAACGGGGAATATTTCAGGGCGACAGTTTGAGTCCTCTTTGGTTCTGTCTAGCCCTGAATCCTCTAAGCACATTGCTGGAGGATTCAGGTCTAGGCTACCGGTTGAGGAGAGGTGGTCAGGTCATATCTCACCTTCTTTACATGGATGATCTGAAACTCTTTGCCCCTAACAAATTGCAACTGATGAAGCTACTGAAAGTAACTGAAACTTTTAGTAGCGCCATCAGGATGGAATTTGGTGTGGACAAATGTGCAGTCATGTATGTAAAGCGAGGAGAGATTATGGAATCCGAGGGAATCCAACTCTCGGATTCCATACACCTCAGATCTCTCTCCTCATCCGAAAGTTATAAGTATTTGGGCATGTCGGAAGCGTTAGGCATTAACGTAGCTGACATGAAGCAATCGTTGAGGGAGCGCTTCTTTGGTCGCCTGAAGAAGGTACTAAATAGCCTTCTTTCAGGCGGGAACAAGGTGCGCGCCTTCAACGGTTGGGTCATGCCGGTTTTAATGTACTCTTTCGGCATACTCAAATGGACTCAGACCGAACTGGACGCACTGGATAGGAGAGTTCGTACACTGCTGACCGCAAACCGGATGCATCACCCACGATCATCGGTGATGAGACTGTACATCCCGCGGAAGTGCAGGGGTCGAGGCTTTTTAAACGCTAAGACCCTCCACAACCGCGAGGTGTGCAGCCTCAGAGAATATTTTTTGAAAGCCGAGGTGGGTATGCACCGAGATGTGGTCGCAGTGGATAAGGTACTCACCCCGCTGTCCATGGCTAAAGAGAACTGGCGCAAACCTGTAGTACTTACTACCGATGACCGCAAGGAAGTATGGCAAGGCAAGGTGCTTCACGGGCGCTTCTACCAGGCTCTTCATGGGCCTGATGTAGATTTTCTAGCATCCGTATCCTGGCTACGATTCGGTGACCTCTTTGGGGAAACTGAAGGTTTTGTCTGTGCGATTATGGACGAAGTTATGCTGACGAACAACTACCGGAAACATATTATGAGGGACGGGACGGTGGATGTGTGTCGGGCATGCCACCGTCCGGGTGAGTCCATCAGACATATTATTTCTGGTTGTTCTCGTCTGGCTAACGGCGAGTACTTGCACAGGCATAACCAAGTAGCCAGGATTATTCACCAGCAACTTGCCTTGAAATATGAACTTGTGGAATCTGAGGTACCGTACTACAAGTATGTGCCCGACCCAGTTCTCGAGAAAGACCATGTCACGCTGTACTGGGATCGGCCTATCATTACTGACAGGACTATTGTCGCCAATAAGCCTGACATAGTGGTGATAGACCGATCAGCGCGCCGCGTAATGATAGTCGATGTTACCATCCCGCATGACGAAAACCTCGTGAAAGCTGAGAAAGAGAAACAAATAAAATATCTCGACTTAGCTCACGAGGTTGTCGATATGTGGAATGTGGACTCAGCTATCATTGTGCCGATTGTCGTAACGGCCAATGGCCTTATGGCCAAGAGCCTCGACGACCATCTGTCGAAGCTTTCACTTGGGGGTTGGATCAAGAGCCAGATTCAGAAGGCAGTACTCCTCGATACGGCCCGCATTGTGAGGAGGTTCCTGTCTCTGCAGCCCTAACCACCGGTAGCTTGGACCCTGCTCCCGACACCGGCGGAAACCTGTTTTTTATATTTTTAAATGTTTTTTTTACCTTTTTTGTTTTTAAGAAATATTTAAAAATATATAAAATAAGAAGTTAAATGAATAAAGGAAATAATGATAATAATAAGCTGGCAATACTAAAGTCAAGACGTCTTTCAATTTCATTACACAATTTTCACCAATTTTAATTTTTAAACAGTTTCTTTTATAAGCCTGATACCCGATTTTAATACGAAAATAAATTATTTATCTATCAATCTTCAATAGCACCTTAAAATGCAAGAAAGCTCCTTAAAAATACAACAAAGAAAAACTGGTACAAAAAATGACACATGACAAATGTGTCATGTAAGAAAATCCTTAGCAAAAATGAAGTGAAGAAAGACGATGTTGACCAGATCAGCTGATCGAAGAGCACGCCTACCGCCTCCGGACTCGTCGCCCCGCTCCACCTCGCCGCCGCCGGAACCCAGCTTCATCGTGAGTGCTGTGACGCCGGCCGTGGCAGTTGCGTCGAGCGACAGCGACGAGTACTTCTCTCCGCCCACGACGCCACCGCCTGCTCGTCGACGGGGAGGACGCCGGCCGCCGGACGGTTTAAGACCTCGAGGCCCACCGGCCTCTGATAGGGTCCCAGCTCCCGGCGGAAGTGTGCAGCGCATGCGATGGACTCAAGCCATCAACGAGAACGTCATGGGCTCATACTATGGGGCTACAGAGGGAGGAAACAACCTGACCGCGTACCGTGTTCGGATGCTCTCTCTGTTTCAGGTGCTTGAGCCAGCTGTCAACGTGTCGGCACAACGATTATCGGATCAGGTGCGGGTCATCCAACGTAATCATATGTTGGACGACACCGTACTTGATCGCTTGCGAACTGAAATGCAGAGTAGTCACGTCATTGTCCCTCCGTCGCAGGCTGTGGTTTCACCACAGTCTAGTCAAATAGTCAATCACGCGGACGAGGTGAGTAATGACATGGCTACTAATGTAAGTACCCAATGCAGTGAGGAAATGAGGAGTGCTTTGGAGGGTGCGATTCGAGAATATCGGTACATGTCGCCTGAACTTAGACCACGCTTACCTCGTTTGCCCATGCATAACAGAAATAGGGCGCTGGTGGCTGTTCTGGATTCGCAGTTGTCAAACTATTTTGATAACTGCGAAGACCTCACTGATGCTCACTCAATCCTGTATTGTGCGGCTGTAGCGGCATGTCGTGTAGCTCATGTCAAATTTTCTGATGACAGAGCTACACGACCTAAACCTGCCGTACCGGCTTGGCAATGCAGGATTGAGCGACGTATTGGTGGGGCCAGAACACTCATCGGCAAACTGATCTGCTTCAGGGAGGGCAACAATCGCCCTCGAGTGATGCGCTTTGTGAGGCGGGCATTTGCGGGTACTGATATTAGTCCTCGAGACTATATGTCCCGTATCACAGAGCGCATCGACTTCCTGAAGCAGAAAGTGTATGCATGGGCAAACCGTATCCGTAGGTATAAGCGGCGGGTGGAACGATACACTCTGAATCGCACATTCCAAAGGGATGAAAGGTGGGTTTATAGGAGTTGGGAGCGACCCGACCAAGGTGTGTCTGACACGCGCTTACCGGATGATGACGCCATGTGCTCTTTCTGGCGCAGCATCTGGTCGGTGCCTGTCAGCCACACCGAGGCTGAATGGACTCGGGTGGTCGAGCGAGTGTGCGATCCAGTTCCAGAAATGGGGGCTATCACTATCAGCCCCCAAGACGTAGCTCGTGCAGTCCGTCCGTTACCTAACTGGAAATCTCCAGGGCCGGACGGGTTGCACAACTTTTGGATTAAGTGGATCCAAAGGTCGCACGCTCGCTTGGCGACCCTATTCCAGTCAGCCTTAGAGTCAGGGTCGCTGCCCGAATTCCTGACTACTGGAATAACTCACCTGCTCCATAAATCGGGTAGTACTGCGGAGCCCAAAAACTATAGACCGATAACCTGTCTCCCGACAGTGTATAAAGTTCTTACATCCATTTTGAGAGCTAAAATTAGCAAACACATTGATGACAATTCGATCATGTCCGCTTCTCAAAATGGATGTAGGAACGGGTCCCGCGGTACTAAGGAGCTGCTCCTCATTGATATGGCCATTAACCAACAGGTTCGGCGTTCCCGAAGGGATCTGTCGACATGTTGGATAGACTATAAGAAGGCCTACGACTCGGTGCCACATACATGGCTCATGAGGGTGCTAGAATTGTATAAAGTTGATGCAACTCTGCGCACCTTCCTGATGTCGTGTATGGGGCAATGGAGGACAGTCCTTTGCTATCCAGGATGTCGGCATATCCAAGGGAACAGCGAACCGATAAGGATAGAGCGAGGTATTTTTCAGGGCGATAGTTTGAGTCCGCTTTGGTTCTGCTTAGCCTTGAATCCTCTAAGCACGCTGCTGGAGGATTCAGGTCTGGGCTTTCGGTTGAGGAGAGGTGGTCAGGTTATATCTCACCTTCTTTACATGGACGACCTGAAACTCTTTGCCCCCAACAATTTGCAACTGATGGAGCTACTGAAGGTAACAGAAACTTTCAGTAGCGCCATCAGGATGGAATTTGGTGTGAACAAATGTGCGGTCATGCATGTAAAGCGAGGGGGGATTGTGGAATCTGCGGGAACCCAGCTCTCAGATTCCGTAAATCTTAGATCCCTCTCAGCAACCGAAACCTACAAGTATTTGGGTATGTCGGAAGCGCTGGGCATCAATGCTGTTGACGTGAAGCAATCGTTGAAGGAGCGCTTCTTTGGCCGCCTGAGAAAAGTATTTAATAGTCTTTTATCAGGTGGAAATAAGGTGCGTGCCTTCAATGGTTGGGTCATCCCGGTTTTGATGTACTCTTTCGGCGTACTCAAATGGACTCAAACAGAACTAGACGCCCTGGATAGGAAGGTCCGTACATTGTTGACGGCATATCGAATGCATCACCCACGTTCTTCGGTTATGAGACTGTATATCCCGCGGAGTTGTGGAGGTCGAGGCTTTTTAAACGCCAAGACTCTCCACAATCGCGAGATTTGCAGTCTCAGGGAATATTTCCTAGAAACCGACGTGGGGATGCATCGGGATGTGGTCGCGATGGACAAGGCCCTCACCCCGCTCTCCTTGGCTAAAGAGAACTGGCGCAAACCTGCAGTGCTTGACACTAATGACCGCAGGGAAGTATGGCAGAGTAAGGAGCTTCACGGACGCTACTTCAGTGCCCTGCATGGGCCTGATGTAGACCATGCAGCGTCCGTAGCCTGGCTACGTTCCGGGGAACTCTTTGGAGAAACCAAAGGTTTTGTTTGTGCAATTATGGATGAAGTTATGATGACGAATAACTACCGGAAATTTATTGTGAAGGATGGCACGGTTGACATATGTCGGGCATGCCACCGTCCGGGCGAATCGATCCGTCACATTATCTCCGGGTGTTCTCGTCTAGCTAACGGAGAATACTTGCATAGACACAACCTTGTAGCCAGGATTATCCATCAGCAACTTGCTCTAAAATACAGCCTTGTGGAATCGGAAGTGCCGTACTATAGGTATGTGCCCGACCCAGTTCTCGAAAATGGCAATATCACACTGTATTGGGATCAATCCATCATCACTGACAGGACTATTGTAGCCAATAAGCCTGATATAGTGGTGATGGATCGATCAGAGCGGCGCGCAATGATTGTTGACATAACGGTTCCACATGACGAGAACCTCGTGAAGGCCGAGAAAGATAAACAAATCAAGTATATTGACTTGGCTCGCGAGGTTGTCGACATGTGGCCTGTTGACTCAGCGATCATTGTGCCGATAGTCGTATCAGCCAATGGCCTAATTGCCAAGAGCCTCGACCAATATCTGATGAGGCTCTCGTTAGGCAGCTGGATCAAGGGCTTGATTCAGAAAGCGGTACTCCTGGACACGGCTCGTATTGTTAGGAGGTTCCTCTCTCTGGAGCCCTGACCGCCGGTAGCTTGGACCCTGTTCCCGATACCGGTGGTCTACTATTTTTATATTTTGAAATGTTTTTGTATTTAATTTTGTAAAAATATTTAAAAATGTAAAATGAATGTTTATAAAATGAATAAAGGGAATAATAGAATAATCGAATTAATAGAATAATTGTCTAAACTAACTGCTATTAATAAGTACAAATGCATTACAATACCTTTGAAACCTCTATTTTCAATCCCTAGAGCACCACTACGTACATCTAAAGTGTACTTTCTATCCCCGTTTTATTCCTTCCGTAGTAGTTACATGTTTGTTTTATGTTTACCCAAGATGTTTGTTCACTGGATTGTTAAACAAACAATATCGTGTTACTTTATCGCTACACTTGTTCTCTTCTAGTAACATCAATAGGTTTATTTCTTTGCGGTTTACAAAAGTGATTGCAGTAGTGCAAAGGTGTTTTGTTAATAAGGGTTTAGTATAGGGAAATGCAATTTTTGTTAAAGTTTTCTCAGATTGAAGCGTGCTGAAATAGCATTTGAAAATGGTAATCATGCTGAAATAGCAATTGGGCTTCAAAGTTATAATTAAGTTAGGACTAGAATCTATAATTTGTTATGTAAATGTTGGCGATCTGTTATTGCCTTTCTGTTGATTATGTAACCACCATAAGGTTACCTAAGGGTACCTTATGAAAACTTTCACGAAGATTTCAATACATAAAACAAGTGAAAGTCTTGTTGCATTAATTCTACTTCATGTATAACCATTGTACACTGGGCTATTGAAGTAAATATTCATGATAAAGCTGAAGCAATTTACGTCTCGTTTTATGTGAGTAACATTTATTAAATTTCTTGCTGACATTGCTGAAGAGAATTCTACGAACACCGAAGCAAAGGTAGCCATATCTTGGTAGTACACATATTGTAGACTAGCGCCCTGCCCTTGCTTTACGGTTTTCACAACTTCAGAATGCATCGATATTTCTTTATTTTATTTTAATGTGAATTTTTTATTGTATTAAAACTTCCGATAAAACATTAATTGTAAGTGGTAGTGCAAATCGAATAAGAATCCGTTGCAGAGCTTAGAAGACCTACTTTGCTCTTCGTGTCGCATGCCATGTGTGTGTATGACCTACATATCCATGGGTACATTATTTTCTTCTACAAAAAGATATTCAAAGTTTATTTTTTTCGGTCGACTAATCACTGTTCCGATCCGACCAATGGAGCATCCCCAAACTTTCTGCCATCTCACGCTCAAGCCCAGTATCACGATGACGCGTCAAACCAGACCCCTTCTAATTTACCGCTAGACCAGACAAACTTGGTTCAACGTCACCTATTATGTCATGCCTCGATCTCTTTTAAAACTTTCGTCTTGCTGGAAGTAAGGCGAAACTATTCGCCTTGGGATTAACAAAGTTATCGCGGGGATCATCAAAGTTTCTGCCGTGGATTAGGCGCGGATCGTTTCGCGATTTATTGGATCTAATAATTTTATGTCGACGTGGATTATTGTTTTGTATGAGCTCTGATTAAAAACTTCCCTTGTCTCTTCTTAGGAATCCCAGAAAAAAAATGTATTCAGTAGCAACTATTAGTCATTTCCACCAAATTTCATGTGATTTGAAAGAAAGGTTTCACTAAATTAAATATGCCATAAATCCTTGCATGGACCAACTTTACTAGTTTAATGATCCATTCAGTAGCCGTAGCTATTTCAAAAGCTATTCTTAGTAACTTAGAGTTTCTTCCTCGTTTCATGCAAGATTAGCTTCAAATTATTCATTGTACGAGCACACCAGCGCTGAAACTTAAACCTCTTACATTTCCGAATCACTCCAGTCACCGTTACCCTCCAGTTTTCAAATAGAATTGAACAAATCATTCAATTCAAAAGAAAAGAAACAAAGATCTGTGAAAAAACAAAACACTTGGAAAATTGCGTTTCGTGAAATAAGGAAGTTTTCATCCAATATCCTCTCACAAATGATGGGGCTCTATCGTGGAGCGCCGTAAAACAGGGCATCTGTTCCAAACGGGATGGACCGTTTATTTTTGTATTTTTCACGACTATATTATTCGATTCGATGATATCTGCAGAATTTAGCGAAGAGGGGCTAAGTAATAACAGCCTCACGGATTGATCTTTAAGGCTAAGAGACGCCTTCTGAGGTCGGTATGTAGATGGGTGAATCTGAAAAACAGAGATCCTTTGTACCGCACGTGCATTGGTGCAGCTGTCATTTTTAGTCGTGACGGATAGTCAGACGCCCGAAAGTCTGTCATCCAGCCTCCCCCCTCTATCGCGCACAGTCGATTGTACTGGTCAGATATGCAGTCACTCCATGTAAAATACTGATTTACAATTTTATCCGGTTGGACTGGACACCTACATGGTTTGGAATAAGGGGAATGTTAAACACCCTTTTTCTGCAAAAAGTGGTCCCAAAAATGGAACGACCAGATTTACTAATACGCTACTAGACACATGCTTGATGAGTCATCCATAATTAACCTATGCATACGTCTACAAATACTATTTAGCAATGCCAGGGATAGCTGGGAATCGTTTTTTCAATTAACTTTCCAATCAACAAAACGAGATTTTTTTATGTTGACCCACACTAGGAATTTCTCCTGTATCGTGGGTGCGTTTACAAACATTTAAACTGACATATACAAACAGCCAGACCTGGAACAATTATATGTAGGCCATACAAATATTTGTTCCATGCGGGGATCGGTCCCGCGACACGCAGCGCAGCAGTCGATCGCTCAACCACTGCGCTAACCTTGCCGTCAAATTCAATTGGGTTTTTCCATCAGAAATTTCTCAGTAAAACCCCTGACTTCTCCTGGCCTTTACCCAATTTATTTGGAACTAGCTTATTCCCACGGCTTCGCCCGCGTTTTGTTCGGTAGTGTGGTCACACAGATGGTCACACTACCGGGATAAAAAGATCCATTTCGATCCATTCTGTAGTTTTTGCGTGAAAGAGTTACAAACATCCATACATCTAAACATCCTCACAAACTTTCGCATTTATTATATTAGTAGGATTAAAGTAAATTGATACAATTAACTTTAAAAAACAACACGCTGCAACATTCCCAACATCTCCAAGCGCACTATAGCCCACCTCTTCCTCATTTCCATCCGTCTTGAGGAAACAAAAATGTTCTCCGTGTTTGGAACACAAAACAGACGTCGCGAAACTAGGACACGCTGGTTGTTGTCGCGAAAAATTGCATCTGCCCCGAGCTAAGAGGAGCACTAGTTAATTTAATAAGGAAAGTAAAACTTGTTATCTCATTTTCTGTTTACAATTGGAATACTTGACTTGTTTTTGGAACGGATAGCTAACTTTCAGCTAATCTTAGGTACATAGGGAGAATTTATTTTGGTCGCCAAGCTTGGATTTCGGAGCTAATTGTGGACACTGCAGTTTGAAGTAGTTCCTGCTTATCTTAACGGTTGATTTTTAAAAGAAAAGTTTTTAAACCTGAGCTTGCAACAAACTACGACAGAAACTGGGTGAGCGTTTGTAGGAAAAAATACTGAAGTGAAAGTAGCAGAGAGAACTTTTAAAACAAACAAAAATCTGTTATATTTTTTTCTTATTTATTTCTAAGAGGGTATCGTATGAGTGGTCTTAAATCAAGGAAGAGTAATTGTTAATATTATGTCATTAATTCAATACATTTGAATGACAAATTCTGTTCTTACATTATTTTAAATGTGTTGGTAAAGAAACCAATATGAACAAACCGGGCCATCACGACTTCAGTTATGATAAGCTTAGACCCTTGTAAAAATCTAGCACAAAATTATACGCAGAAAAATTTCATATCCACCCTTCACACTCTCTTCAAACAAAGGATAAAAGCGATACACCATAATCGCGGCCGAATCCATTAGACCTCCGCATTACCATTTAAAACAACACCCGCTAACATAATATTTTACAGCCCAACGCTTATTTATGCAAATCCAAGACACATTTCACTACACGCTATATTAATGTTTTTCCATCTCCTTATACCTGGACCGCATTAAAATTTATAGAGTACACATAAGAAGGGTCGCCCCGATTGAATGTTTTATTAAGCTCCTCTCCCACGTAGCGGTTACTTCGCAGAAAGAGATTCCAGGCATTGAATAGTAATACTAATCTGTATCAGGAAAGTAGATTATGAAAAGCGAGAAGACTTAGTGTTTTCTTTCGAGGCTAAATCGTGATCGGGATCGTATTTGAGATTACATTGAGTGTTAGAACGAATACTTTCAGAGTTGTTTGTGTTTCAACGAACCGTTTTATCGGTTGGTAATCTTTTATTTGTACACAGCTTTTGGGAAATTGGGTGGAATGTTGCGGGTTTATTTAAGTGCTATTTTTAAACGAAATTGCTTGTACAATCGCATATAAAACTACCAGCTGGAACATCAGCGAACTAGTCTAAAAGCAACAACCAATATTATCAATAGTCCTGAACTCCATAACTTGCCCAACTCCAATTTGCCTCATACAATGTACACAAAGGACCTTGATCACTGATTATAGGACAACTTTGTATCACAATACGTTGCCCATCAAACAGCAATAACTGATGATACGAGGGTTTGAGTGGCAGTTATTGGAAACACATCGGTTATAGGCAATGATGGCCACGACACTTAATTTCGCCTACATCCTAAAATAATTACTCACTACGACAACTTGACATAAACTGTAAAGTCCCTACTTTATATGCGTGGCCTTGTTTGTGTTTTATGACTATTAAATCAGTGAGGGTCGGGTTTGAAACAATATAGTATGTCAGAGCGAAAGAGCTGATGGTTAACTTACAGTAAATACGTACGGAACTACATTGTATAATATTGCCGAATGACAATGTAATCGGTTAAGGTTGCGGTAATAAACAATAGATGGCGTTGAACTAAATTTGGTATTAAGATCTGAATCGCGCAAGTGAAATTTGCATGGCAGTAATGATTTCATTATACAGTCTGTTTCGAGCATTTGGTTAAACTATAAAGTTTGATGAAGCTATGAAGGTTCGCTTCTCTTTCCTCTGAATATCTTAGTTCTAATTAATCTCAGTAATAAATTAGCTTCGAAAATGAAGTTTAATTAGTCTTCAGACTTTTTAGCTTAAAGTTTGGTTTGTAAATTGGTACTAACTTTGAATATTAATTTGTTGGCTTATTTGAGATCTTACTCAAATGATTGTTAGTGATTTTCTTTGTGTAGAACTTGACAAAAACTAAAAAAAAAACCCATTGCTTTGTCATGGTGATGAATTATTAACATCCTTTAGGACAGTGACACAGATTTAGCTACTAACACAAAGTAAGCACATACATTTTGTAGACGACAAAGCACAACATTTAAATTAATTGATAACTTCTTTATTACTTAATATACCGACCAATGAATGCGAACATAATTGCTAATTTAATAAACATATCTGATTCCAAGAAAACGAACAAGATTTATCTTTTACCTTCTACATACACAGTGAATGTTGGCTAGATAAAACTGGAGGGTCAAAGCCCCGCAGCTAAAAATAAACAACATCTCAAAGAAGATAAAAAAAGAAAGCGAAAAAGACCCGACGACGTAGAATCGTTTTTATTTCGAATAGCACTGAATCGTAAATACGTGGTTAGAGGCATTCCATGAATAACTACACGCCATTATTGCCTGTAGTGGGCAGAGGTCCTTCGTTGTGTCAATAAAACACAATGTAACGAAATACTGTGTCGGATAAAAGGCTAAATTTGTAGAAGTTTGTATGTAGAAAAGATTTGAAATAAAAGCCTTATCAATAAACATAGAAGTCTATTACAAGGTTTGGATATTGGACTTCAGAAACATCTTATCATATCTTAGTACTATTTTAGATGTGAAAATTTGTGAGGATGGATGAATGGATTTTTGTTACTCTTTCACGAACTATTAAAAAACATTTAAATAAAAATTTGTTTAAAACTCGAATTGACTCATAAGATATTAATTTTCCCAAGCTCCGAAGTTCTTTCTTTTATTGGTTCTTATTTTTTATTGAAAATAAGATACTATTCATCCCAGTAATACAATTCCATGGGACAATAAGCGGACACCACGTGGAGAAAAAGTTAGCAATGACGGTTAACGTCAAATTCCATTAATAAGTTGTTTTAAAACATGACGGGTAAAGTATTTACGTTTAGTGATAACTTTTTTCTATACAGAGGTGTATGAACCACCACCACCCAATTATCTATATAGTAACTAATTATACAATTAAATTTACTTAATTTACATGGCATGGCTAAATCTTCTGTTATGGCTCTGTATGGTGTCGGACGTAAAGAATAGCACCATCCCATATCTTCCCGTGGGTGTCGTAAGAGGCGACTGGGGGACTTTCCAGAGAATGGGCAGCAGCGTTCTCTGTGCTTTTGCTACAACCGTACTGCGATCGCCAACCCGCCTGCCAAGCGTGGCGATTATGGCAAAACCCCCCAAAATGTCAATATGACACTTGGGGGAGGACTATGTACAGCAGTGGACGTCTTTTGGGCTGAAATGATGATGATGGCTAAATCTTATACAATGTATTTATTTCTGGTTGCAATCCTGAATAATGTTTTTTTTTTTTAATTTTGACTTGTGCTATCCTTTACTAATTTTTACTTTTTCTCTTAATAAATCTTTTATAATTTTTTTTTAAACCTTAGATACCAAATTATTAGATGTTCTCTTAACATAATAATTTGTTACCTGTGGTTGAACCAGTTGGTGCTCTCTAACCCTACGTGTGTTGTACTTGTTTTTAACATTAACTTTATATTTAGCACTATAATAATATTCCAGACCTAACAAAAAATCTACTTTTTGATCTAACTAATTTCAGTTTGTAATAAAATGTACCAACTCACGTACTATTTTTTGTGCCCTGGATTATTTATAAGTAAGAATATATTTTTGAGGCAAATAAAGCCGTATTTCAATATTTCTGGCATAATCCTACGGAATTCGTCGGAAAACTCGAAAGGGTATTTATAAATAGCGTGGAATTTATTCTACGAGTATTCGAAAAGGTTTTTGCGTGATCAAATATCTTTTAGCTGTTGTTACTTTATAATAAAGATTATTTGTAATGCTTTGTTCTTATCGAATGTAGGATTAAATTAAGCAATGCTGTGTTGCTACTTGCTGAGTTGTAATTAGAATATAACCAGTAAATATTATCCGAAAATTATCAACCGATTTTAGAAAATCTTCTCTAATACCAAAAACATACTACACAACAAACTTCCAATACAAATAATCCAAAAGCGAAACTAAAATCTGTTGAAACTACAATTTGTTGTTTAATTACAGTATTGCGGTCTGCAAACCGTGTTAATGTTCGAGAAACTATCGGTGCAAGTTTAGCTAACTTCTAGTAATTGGGAACAGCAAGAACGAGAGACCAAGATAAGAAATAACATAACGAAGGAATTTGGCCCATTCAGATAGTAAATTGATCTGTTCCAAGATAACAACTTAACTAACTTATAAATTGAGCTTAAATTCTCGACATGTTTCTGCTGGAGTTGGTAACAAACTCCCATCAATTCGTGGATCTTCGATATCTTCATGAGATAGACGCGTGAAAATAGCATGTTTTCTCGAACGAGGCGACGATTTCTGCGGATTTTCTAAATGTTTCGGTTACTGATGTGACATCGTTTTGAACTACGTTACCTAGATGGGTTTTTCTTTTGTTTTGTTCACGTGATAAGTTCTGTTGCTCTCAATGTGTAGGATTTGTTTTTCTAAGGAAGGTTGCATTTCACGTCTCAAAAATTCTTCAAAAATCTCTACTGTTCTTTGAGTAATATAATAAATTATGAATAAGGTGGCTTGATCTGTTGAAGGTCGCAGAAATCCACTAAATACGAGAAGAGAAGGTCCAATCTTTGTCGCGATGTTTGCAAGAGGACAGTGCAACTGCCAAGTGGATGACTTCGAATGAATAATGATGATTTGGAAATCGTTTTTTATTTAAAAAATCAAAGAAACAAAATATTTTATTTCACGTAGGCCTACTTGGGCACTTATAAAACGTCGACGAAAGGCGCACGGTTCGGGTTGGTCCTTTCCTATGGAGAAGAATGTTAAAATATGTTTATCTATATCAAAATAATACTAGTTAAGTTCATACTAACGCCATCTAGTGATAAAAATATGTAGTAGGATAGAAGTGTACCATAGCTATTAAAAAGTAATATTATAGTCTATTCTCAACCAGCAACTCGTTCGTTTTATTAGGTTATGGGCCCAGATAAAAAGTTTTTCTACTTTAAATTCGTATCGTGTATCACAAATAAGTTATAATGTCGTCAGGCAGTTATTTAGTAAATGTGCCGAAGTTAAAAGGACGCGAGAATTATGATGACTGGGCGTTCGCAGCAAGAATTTTTTTCATTTTGGAAGGCATGGACATAGACGCCATTCCTGTCGATTTAAGTGTGGCAGAAGACAGAAAGGCGAAAGCAAAACTCATCATGACGATTGATCCCAAGTTATATGTGCACATCAAGAATGAAACAAAGGTCAAGGATTTGTGGCAGAAACTCCAGAAGTTATTTGATGACAGCGGATTCACAAGAAAAATCAATCTACTTCGAACATTGATATCCATTCGACTAGATAATTGTGAATCCATGACAAGTTATGTAAGTCAGATAGTGGAAACTGCACAAAGACTAAAAGGTACGGGCTTTGAAATAAATGAGGAGTGGATCGGGTCATTGCTGTTGGCGGGGCTGCCAGAAAAGTTTGCCCCAATGATTATGGCAATAGAACATTTCGGCATTGCCATTAATTCTGATGTCATTAAAACAAAATTGCTCGATATGAGTTCTGAGATCGGTGACCATGACTCGGCAGTTGCATTATGGTCGAAGCAAAAAAGTAAGGTTATTAGACAAAATGTCAATACAAAAGGCGCGAAACAAACGTCAAATTATACGTCAAGTGACAAAACGTCAAATGTATAAAAGGTTATAAAATGCTATAAGTGCAAGAAATCTGGCCATTATAAAAGCCAGTGTCCCGAACTGAATGAAAAGCAAGTAAACGCATTTAGTGCTGCATTTTTCAATAGTGAATTTAATAAGGAAGACTGGTATATCGACTCAGGGGCTAGTGCTCATATGACATCAAGCAAAGAAAACTTATTGCAAGTGAGAAAAGTGCACGATATGAAGGAAATTATTGTTGCAAACAATATGACTGTGCCAGTTGTGTGTGCCGGAGATACACAGATTACTTCACTAGTGAATAATTCTCAGTTTGACATTAAAGTAAACAACATTTTATACATACCAAATCTAACAACTAACCTGTTGTCAGTAAGCCAGCTGATAGCAAGAGGAAACAAAGTAACTTTCAAAAGTGATGTGTGTTATATACATAATCAAGGGAATGAACTTATTGGAATAGCAAACTTACAGAATGGTGTGTATAAGTTGAATACAAAGAAGTCAGAGAAAGTGTAGGCGGCAGCAGCTCAAACTACACAAGACAGTGGCACAGGAGATTAGGACATATTAATAGTAATGATTTGCAGAAGATGAAAAATGGTGCTGTAGACGGAATATCATTTGATATGAAGGCTGATATCCAAAAATCAAACTGTCAAGTATGTTGTGAAGGAAAACAGAGTCGTTTACCGTTCCAACTACGAAACCATAGAAGTACAGAAGTGCTAGATTTAGTTCACTCAGATCTGTGTGGGCCTATGGAGGTTCGATCGATTGGACAAGCAAGATATTTTCTATTGTTTGTTGACGATGCTAGCAGAATGGCATTTGTATATTTTATTAAGGAGAAGAATCAGACCCTACAGTATTTCAAGGAATTTCAAAGAATGGTTGAGAATCAAAAAGGAACAAAGATAAAAACATTGAGAACAGACAATGGAGGGGAGTTTTGTTCAGATATGATGGAAAATCATCTGAAAGATAGTGGAATTATCCATCAGAAAACAAACCCATACACTCCGGAGCAGAATGGTCTCAGCGAGCGCTTCAACAGGTCGTTGAACGTGCAAGATGTTTATTGTTCGAGGCCAAACTGGATAAAAGTTTTTGGGCAGAAGCAGTTAACACGGCAGTATATTTGAAAAACAGATCGCCGGCTTCAGGTTTGGACCAAAAGACACCGATTGAAGTATGGACAGGACAAAAGCCTGATCTCAGTCATGTCAGAATATTTGGGTGCCCAGTAATGACGCATGTTCCAAAAAATAAAAGATTGAAATGGGACAAGAAAGCAGTTCAATACATATTAGTGGGGTATTCAGAGAATGTAAAAGGTTACAGATTGTATAACCCAGAAACTAGAAAAATATGTACCAGCAGAGATGTCATTGTAATGGAGCAGAATACTACTCAGATAGAAATAAACGAATCAGTACAAGAGGAAAGTTCCACGAAAGACAGTGATAAAACAGTGATAAATGGGGATGATGCTACTTATATATGTGATTCAGAAAGAAGTTCAACCTCAACTGAAGGAGAGTCTTATCAGACATTATCAGAAGAAGATCTATCTGTAAATGAAGAGCCTCAATTAGTTGAAAAGCGTATCAGGAAACCTCCTGAAAGGTATGGTTTTACAAATCTTTGTGTTTCAGATGAACCAGAATCTTGGGCTGAAGACATAACTTATGACGAAGCTACCAACGGTCCAGAGAAAGACAAGTGGCAGCAGGCTATGTCTGATGAACTTCAAGCGTTTGATGACAACCAAGCGTGGGAGCTTGTTAGCCAAGAGAAGGCAGATAGAGTGGTACAGTGCAGATGGGTGTTCAAAAAGAAGCCAGAAAGCAATAACAGTGTCAGGTATAGAGCTAGACTTGTGGCGAAAGGTTACACTCAGTGGCACGGAGTAGATTTTAATGAGACTTACTCACCAGTTCTCAGGTATTCTACACTTAGACTTTTATTTGCATTAAGTGTAAAATTTCATTTTGAAATCACTCATCTAGATGTAGTTACAGCATTTTTAAATGGTTTTTTAACAGAAAATGTATACATGCAGCCACCTCCTAGTTTAAATTGTCCAAGTAATTGTGTTCTTAAACTTAAAAAAGCAGTTTATGGTTTGAAGCAGTCTGCTAGGGCATGGAATACCAGAATAAATGATTGTCTAACAAATATGGATTATGTAAAGTCAGTTTCAGAACCATGTTTGTATAGTAAAAAATGTAAAAATGACCAGACTATCATTGCAATATTTGTTGATGATTTTTTTCATTTTTTCTAATAGTAAGACAATGACTAATGATTTGAAGAAAAATCTTATGTCAAAATTTAAAATTAAAGACTTAGGTCAAATAAAAAGGTGTTTAGGCATGCGAGTGAAATATGAAAATAATTGTATCTCTATTGATCAGGAACAATTTGTAAAACAAATTCTTAAAAAGTTTTATATGAACGATTGTAATACTAAAGATACTCCAATGGAATGTAATTTGAAATTATATAAGGCAGAATGTGTTGACAAACAGTTTCCCTATCAACAGCTTATAGGAAATCTGATATATTTGTCAGTATTAACACGTCCAGATATATCATACAGTGTGAGCTATCTTAGCCAATTTAATAATTGTTTTAGTTCAGTTCATTGGCATCATGCAAAAAGAATTTTAAAATATTTGCAAAAAACTAAGTCTTATGGTTTGAAGTTTACAAAAGACACTTGTAATTTAGAAGGATTCGTAGATGCCGATTGGGCTTCGAATGCTATAGATAGGAAATCCTACACAGGTTTCTGTTTTAAATTGTCAGGCTGTGTAATATCCTATGAATGTAGGAAGCAACAAACAGTAGCGTTGTCAAGCACTGAAGCCGAATACATGGCCATTGCTGAGGCATGTAAAGAGGCAATGTATTTAAAAAGTCTTTTATCAGATATTGTTGATTGTTACTATACTGTAGTAATTTACAACGATAACCAGGGAGCTCAAAAGTTGACGGAAAACACTTTATTTCACAAACGAACCAAGCACATAGATGTGCGTTACCATTTTATACGGGAAGCAGTTTCTAATAAACTTGTGAAAATTGTTTATCTATCAACATCTGAGATGCCTGCCGATGTACTAACGAAAAGCCTAAGTGGTGCCAAACATAACTATTTTGTAAAATTATTAGGTGTTCAAAATGTTTAAAAAATGTTAAGGTCAAGTTATTGTTCTTGTTTTTTGTTATTTAATTGATATAAGATTATTTTGATAAGTGGTGCTGTTAAAATATGTTTATCTATATCAAAATAATACTAGTTAAGTTCATACTAACGCCATCTAGTGATAAAAATATGTAGTAGGATAGAAGTGTACCATAGCTATTAAAAAGTAATATTATAGTCTATTCTCAACCAGCAACTCGTTCGTTTTATTAAAGAACTGGCAAGAAACTCCATGGTTGCTCTTTTAAAATCATTTGGTTTTACAATATTTGTATGTAACAGGCGTAAGACCTTAAGTATGGGAGGACAGCGTATTCCCGAAAATAAGTCGTTGCTGACTACAAAACATTTAACAAGACAAAAAGATAACAAGCTTCTAGGAATCTACGAGGCCTACAATGTCCACACATTCACCAACAATCTTTTTTATTTACAAGATAAATAAAAAATAATCAAAAACTGCCGAAGTTGCGGTGGTGAGCGCAAAACTCATCTGCGACGATAATGATAATTATATCGTTATAATATGTTTTTTACCACACGTTTTCATTTGTTTCAGCCCGGAGTGTATCCCACACGATCACAACACTGGAGGTGCCTCTGTGGGCAGACCCACGGCGCGAGGCAGAGCTGCGCTGCCAGTACATGAGGCAGCAGCACGAGCCTCCGCTCCACTCCGTGAAGTGGTACCGAGACCTGGACGAGATCTTCAGATATACCCCTCAGGTGGTGAGTACATAGTTTTTGATTTAACGTCTCAGTTGCTAAGTGTGACTGCAGTCAACCGATTATAATAATAATAACAGCCTATAATAACAATTTAACTAGATCGTAAGATTATTAATAAAGGCATATTAATAAGACACGTATTATTTACTGACTATAAAAGTGCTATTCTTCTGACATCGGTTTCTGAAGATTGTTTTGCTATAACAGAAGCTTTCGCAATATTCTTACATGTGGAAGTGAACGGATTATCCAATACAAAATATATTACCTGCATTCCATTGTAGACTCAATCGGGTACAGCATAGCGTAACTCAGATCTCATGTGTGTATGCAACGGGCCCAAGACAATGGTCCACCTTGCGCCTCCATCATCCGCTTGATATCTTTTCCTAAATTTTGCTGTTGATGTTAAACTATTAGCATAATTTACTTACTTATCCGCTTAAACGCCCCCACAAATGTGTCACGTGACACATGCTCCCGCCCCCGCTCCCGCTCACATTTTTGCCGCGCGAGCGCCCTGTGCCACTTTCCATTTAAAGCTTTTTTTCTCGTAAACTACTGCAGCTACACCAAAACAAAAAATGTATTCTAATTTCAAATTTGAGTACAAAGGTGTAGAAACAATATATAAGATAATGCCCAATTTACTCCGTAACTTGCCCGTGCTACTAGCTACTACCATAAATAAACTACTACTACATTAAATAATAATAAACCATGAAGAAGAAAAAAAAAACGAAAATTAAAATAACCTAGCTAAGTAGCTAAGAAAGTTAGCTAGCATAAGTTTAAGGTAGTATGTAAATTAAGAGTTTTGGGTAAATAAGTAGACATGTGATGTGCTACTATGATTGAATCAACTTTTTTATTTTTATTTATTAAAAACGATTACATAAACCAACAAAATATTGTAAAAGGGTATCAAAAACTCCTTCTCAACGCTGTCAGATGGTAATGTGCCCAAGAGCAAAAGCTTCTGGCCAAGGTAAAGACAGACCTTGGGTCACGGGAAGTGTCAACTAGGCGTTTCCATATTTTCTAAAACAGATTGTGAGCACTCAAACCCCACGCCTCCAAGTTTCAGCCCCAAACCGGCTCGAAAATATAGTTTTCACAAAGGTTTCTAATATTTAGCCGCTTGAGGTTATCTGCAGCTGCAGCGGGAGCACCGGCACGACATGATGAGCTTGGAACATGAATGCTGGTGAAAGAGTATCGACACAATTGCTTCGACCCACACTAAATGCCTACCCATCTTCCAAGGAAACAAACAAATGCCCTCTGGTTTTTGCCAAGTTGGGTTCTTGAACAGCTGAAACGACGACGGTGACAAGAGCTCGTCTGATGATGTCGTTTTAGTTCTATTTACCTATCCAGAACTCTGAATGTACATGCTATCTTAAATTTAAACTTGCCTGTTACCTTTTATGAGTTATTTTAATTTCTAACTATTTTAAAGAAGTCCTTTAATTGACTCCAACAATCGTTAAGATCATGGTCGTTATCATATGAAGAATACTTTTCTTCTTGACTACACAAATCACAAAATTAGTCATCGGGATCAGTTGACCAATTCAAAAATAGTCTTGGTCGATTGATCCGCTCAGCCGTTGCGCCAACAGTACCGTATACCGTCATTAATTACAGAAAAATAGAGTATCCAATAATAAAACAATTGTGAGTGAAACGGGACGATAGGCATCATGCGTCGCTAGCCGATGGTGAGAGACTCACAATTCAATTTCATACAAGAAACGAAAACACACGCACACGTTGAAACTTTTCTACGAACTGCAAGTGCAAGCACACTCGCGACTGTCTTTTGTTTCACGACAAATGCTCGAGATCCGTAGTTTCAGCCGATATTACGGTCGTTTCCTACTCCATATCACTTACGGACATAAGAGTCGTTAGGAGCCCGAACTAACAATGAATGACAACACGATTGAACAGTTGTCCTTACTCCCGATGTATTTCAAAACTCATGAATTCGAAAATATTAGGGAGGTTCATTTTGAAGTATAGAGCTAGTGGACGGACCCGTACTTTGGTTGACGGACTTAGAAAGTAGACCCCCTGGTCGCTGTACGGACGCGTCTTTGTGTGTGTGCGCCTGTTTTAGTTTGTTGTATGCAACTGTCCTTCTTAGTTCATCTATATTATGGCCTGACTCACGGTTGGACTGGCCCGTCAAAAAGATCCGTGTCTATGTAAATTATCTGTACGACTCACATCGCATTGCTCTGTTTGTCCTATTCCGAATTAAAATTGATCATGCGAAGGAAATTGATAGTCGATGATGATCAAAGATTTAATTGAGGATATGGTAAGCGATTAAGATTGACTTTTTGATTAAGACCGATGCCTACCAGAATGACGAATTCTACAGTTTTACCTTAATAATGTTAATATTTGAATTTATATGGAGCTAAGTTTATACTTAGAGCTCTACGGTGTCTTGATATTTTATTTTGAACCATTTTACTAGTAACTAAAAAATAATAAACATTTGTGGTGTTTGGATGTCCAAAAGTTGTCATTGCTTAGCGGTAATAAAGTATCATTACCGCTGTGTGCTCCTATAAATATGCTAACGATGGCGTTTTGTCTACATATTATAGTTTTGTTCCTTCACTAAAATCAACATCTTCTTGTCCTCGTCCCATTTTTCACCTTCATATCATTTCTCACACAATCCATCATCTTTTCTTTGGTCTTCCTCTCCCTCTCCATCCATCCACATTCATATTCATCACCCTTTTAGTCAGATGTGTCCTTCACTAAAATGACTGATATTATTCATTCATATCATTGGAGGCTCCAAAGTTTTAATATGATTGAAACTAAAATAATTATACAATTTAATAACCAAAACCCAGTACCAGATAATTCACCGTAAACTAGTATTTTGAAAGCGCTGTAGCACTAACACAGTGACACGGCTGCTTGACGTGTTCCGTTTGTTTGGGGCAGAACGTTCAGGCACAGACGGATGGTGACAGACGGTGATGGCGGCCTGCCGGGCCGATTGCGAATTGAAAATCATTTTCGGAGCGGTCTTGTGTATCATGTACAGTTTTTTATGACATACAAAAGATCACGCCATTTTTACCCGACTGAGGAGGAAGGGTAATGTTTTTAAAATAAAAACTAAAACGCTGAAAAAAAAGTGTCTTGCAAATTATTGCAATGGCTTCGCCTGCTTCCATATGCTCTTGTTTTTTGTTTTTCTGTCCGTTTTTTTAGTTTTTAAAACTACTTTTTCCATGGATCGTTGGCAGAAAGTACAGAGCGCCAGCTGCTACATTCCTAACACACACCGTTGTGGCGTCATAGGTCAGGTCATAAACGCACGCCGGTTGCACGCACGGCAATGCAAAACTTGGACAGTTTTTAGGGTTCCGTACCCAAAGGGTCAAACGGGACCCTATTACTGAGACTTCGCTGTCCGTCCGTCCGTCCGTCCGTCTGTCACCAGGCTGTATCTCATGAGCCGTGATAGTTAGAAAGTTGAAATTTCTACAGTTTATGTATTTCTGTTGCTGCTATAACAACAAATACTAAAAACCGAATAAAACAAATATTTAAGGGGATACAAAAAAGTGATTTTTTTGCTCGTTTTTATAAATAATGGTACGGAACCCTTCGGGCGCGAGTCCGACTCGCACTTGGCCGGTTTATTATACTTAGCTTTTTGTCGAACTAAATGGGTGTGATAATCTTTTTTGATTGAAATTCACTAAAATAATCATACTATTTGCTAGCTTGCTAACTGCTGGGTGAAGGCCTCACCTTTCTCCTTCGATACCTCTATACCTTGTGCAATCTCGGGGCATGTTTGCCCTGCCAACAAGATCAGATCATCACACCACTATCACCCTTACGGACAAATCTTAATACCTTACACAGTCAATTAAATTTCCCAACATTAAAACAATTCGGGACCGGTCAATGTGGCGTCACTTGGGGGAGGCCTATGTCCAGCAGTGGACGTCTTTCGGCTGAAATGATGATGATGATGAAAACAATTCTTTACAAAACTCACAAAAAAGTTTTATCTGGTAACTAACCCTAAACATTATAACCCACTTATTTCCACCATTGGCCAAACACGATCTACAAACCTAAAATATATCGACACATATCATCGATATCGTCTCCCACATCACTTACTGCTATACGAGTAACAAAGGCGATGCGACTCGATGACCGGACTTTTTATTTCGTTCGCACGGAATGTAGGGTAGATTTACAACGAATCAAACTCAGTACACGAAGCTCATTAGCACCTAAGATGCATGTTATTATTGTCAAAGTAGAATTTAATTTCATCAATGTCACTTGTTCAATCTTTTATAAAATGTAGTTAAGTTGTATGTGTATGTAGTTTAAAAAGTGTGTTAAAGTGCGTTTTGTGTCCAATCATCGCGCTGTGCAGTAGAATATTTGTTTAACGTAAGTAATATGATACTTCTGTTTCATAACAAATAATAATTGTATATACATTAGGGTACATTAGGGTAGATGGCGCTGTCTCGCTTGACACCTCGATAAATAAGCTCTGTGTTTACATTTCATTTCATAATATTTAAAATCGTAATTTTGTGTTAAAAACCAGTAAACTATATTTATAAAGACCTAATTCACCAGTGTAAACGTTATCCAAGTGATTAACTCAACAGTGACTGAAATAATTAGTGTTCAAATAGCAACCATAACTATTCGTAAAAAACCACAAAAGTGACAATTAAAAGTAACTATAACAGTGATACTATCAGATTCAATACAATTAATCAACCAAACTGTATTCAAAGTGAACATATTTAACATAAAAGTGTTCGCTTTAGTGTCTCATACAAAGGTGTACCTACGTCAAGTGGAAAAAAATCTTGACACATTAGTCATACCAACCGCTTGCAAAATTTAAATTGGTCGTCTTGTAACATATGATACTTAATTTCAACATAGAACTCTAACTAAATCGTGGCTTAGATGAATAATCAACTACATATAGGCAGACGGTAGCTACTCGTACCAAGTTCGAATCCGGGTCACACAAGAATGACTTTTTGCGAGATTTAATTTCATATGAAATAACTTTGTACATCAGTTACTAATAGTGCTAACAGAGGGCGCTTCAGTAACATAGCTAAGTCTCATAACCACGTATAATATAAACATGATGGATACAGATAATATCACACTTCGTAAGCAGAACTCTGGCTCTTTGACTAACTTATCTGTCTTGACAAATGACGATGAAAAAGGAATATTTGACACCACAATGATGAGCATACCGGACAGCCTGCATGATTATAACAACGACGAAGACACGGTTAAAGAATTGAACGAACAGATAAATACACTGAAGATGCAACTTTCGAGTGCTCACCAGGAAATAGATGACCTCAACAGTGAAAACATCCTGTTAAAATCAGACTTACAAAAAGCTCTAAAGACTGTCGAGACATGTAAAAAGATCTGCATAACGCCTGGCAGAAAAAGTATCACACCATCATCATCGAACAAACAAAAATCCAAGTATAACAAGATTCGACCAACTGCTTCAAATAATGACTCCCAGACTAGAATCAATTATTGCAAGGACATAAAAGTCGACACTCTCAACAAAGAAACGCAAACTTCCGAGATGACTAATGACATATTGACGCAAAAACAAAATTTAACATCAATGACACGCCTGGGTAATGTTGCCTTAAAAAAACCAGTAGGCGTATCTCGACCAAAACCTAAAAAAAGACTCGCTATTATGAGTAATAGGTGTACTAAAGGAGCACTGCCGTTAATTAAAGAGGTCTTCTCTGATGATTTTGACCATTGCCATTATTTGCTGCATAACGCTACCACAGAAGAGTTGCTACGCACCGTCGAAGACAACTTGAAGGACTTCACAATGCAAGATTATTGCTTGATCTTCATTGGAGAAGACGATATAAAAAGCAGCGAGTATCTAGATATCCTTGAAAACTTAAAAAACTCGCTGAAAAATACTACACACACAAATGTTGTTATATGCGCTCCGACTTATATAAGAGGTGCACTAATATATAACTATAAAGTCGAGTTATTTAACAACCTCCTCTGTTTGGACATAAAAAACAACAAATATGCATACTTTTTCGACAGTAATTACACCCTGACTCTTGACATGTTTACTTACAATACAGGGAAAATTAATAAAGACGGATGGAGAGACATCTTTGACCGGATCAAATCCAACATATTAAATTACTACGACCAAGATTATACTAAAGTTAATGATGATATCCAACTCCTTGAAGAAGATCATACTGATACTACCAATAATATGGACTTTTTTCGTACACAATAGTATGCGAATCCTTCATCAAAATATCGCCGGACTTCTGAACAAAACAGACTTACTTACAATTCACCTACAAGAACTAACGGAAAGTAGAAGAAACATAGATGTTATATGTATAAGCGAGCACTTTATTATGCATGGTCAAGAACACTTATTAAAAATACCAAATTACAAGCTTGCTGCATGTTATGGAAGACGTGAGAAAAAACGTGGAGGCGTCTGCATTCTGGTAAACAAGTCTCTTCAATACACAGAACTTGGAGATGCTACAAAATATTCAATAACAGGTGTAATCGAATGTTGTGCTATAGAGCTGGTTGAACAAAAATTGATAATTGTATGTGTATACAGACCACCTAAGTCGAGCAATTTAAATACTTTTTATGATAATTTAGAAATAATTTTAAAAACACTGTGTACCGACCCTAAGAAAAAAAATGTTGTTTGCGGGGATTTTAATATAGACAGATTGAAAAGAAATAATATCAGTTTATATTTTGAACATTTTCTGTTAGGATTTAACCTCAGACTGGAACTTGATCAACCAACTCGGCTATCCAGTAACAGCTGTTTGGATAATTTCGCTCATAATTCTAAGAATAAATGTAAATGTGAAGTAATAGACTTTGCCTTATCTGATCACGCGGCACAAATATTTGAGATAAAAGTAAATAAAACTTATAGACTACAGTCATGGCATGTAAAGAAACGAGACTTATCATTGGAAAACTTGTCAAAATTCAATAGCTATCTACAATGCCTTTCATTTGCTGAAATGTATGAGACGGAAAATGTTAATGAAGCATATAACATATTTATGCAGCACTTCAGTTTGTTATATAAACTATGTTTTCCTTTTAAGTTAGTTAAGATAAAACCTAATAAAAAAACTAAGTGGATCTCTAGGGGAATACGATTATGTAGTAGGAAGCAGCGTCACCTTCTATGGGAGCACAGACTTAGACCATCCAATGAAAACAAACATAAATTTAAAAATTACTCCCAGCGATTTAAAAAAATTGTAAAATTAACACAAAAGGCTCAAAATAATTATTTGATCAATAATTCAATTAATAAATCAAAGGCGTCATGGCAAGTTATCAACAATAAAATATTTAATTATGAACCGATTTCTAAAATAAAAATAAATAATACAATTATTAATAATCCCAAAGAAATTGCAGACGCATTCAACAACTACTTCATTGACCAGATTAAAAATTCACCTAAAGCATCACTCGCAACAAGTGGTTTACACGAAAACCCTAACACAATGTTTATGAGTCCAGTTGTACCTCAAGACGTTCTCAGGGCAATCAAATCATTGAAGAATAAAAATAGCGTAGGATATGATGAAATAGCAACGAAGGTTATAAAATTTGTGTCAAATAACATAATCGAACATTTAAGCTACATTATTAACTTAGCCTTCAGCACCGGTGTATTTCCTGATGGTTTAAAAACTGTCATAGTCAAACCGCTTCACAAAAAGAATTGCAAGCAGGATATAGCCAACTATAGACCGGTTGCTTTAATTCCTGTGTTTTCCAAGGTGATAGAAAAGATTATATCTGAATCAATAAATAACTTTCTGACAAAATACAACCTTTTATGTAATGAACAAGCAGGATTTAGAAAAAATAAAAATATTAATACAGCAATTTATGATTTTTTACACGAAATAATGATAAATGTTGATAATAAAACACCAATTTGTGCCATATTCACAGACATGACTAAAGCTTTTGACTGTGTCAATCACGAGATTTTATTAAACAAGCTTAATAGCTACGGTCTAAGGGGAAATGTGCTGAATCTCTTAAAATCCTACCTCGATAACCGCACTCAATATACGGAGATTTCCAGAATTTGTTTTAAATCTAAACTTGAACAAAAATATAAATCGGAAGGTAAAATTGTTAAATTCGGTGTACCGCAAGGTAGTGTATTGGGTCCCCCGCTATTTTTGCTGTATATAAATGATCTGCCCCGTCAGATACCATATCCTATGGTTCTATTTGCCGATGACAGCACAGCACTGATAAAATGTACAAATATTAAAAATTATGAACAGGATATTAATGATAACCTTAGAAATATTATTGATTGGCTTGAAAAAAACAACCTGGTAATAAACTTACCAAAGACTAATGTGATGCATTTTCACCAACGTACAATTCCACCGAAAGTCAATGTACAGTACAATGGACAAGTTATTGATCAAGTAAAGGTCGCGAAATTTTTAGGAATTCACATCGACGATCAATTAACATGGAAACCGCAAGCAGAAGAGGTGTGCAAAAAGTTAAGCACTGCAGCATATGTTCTTTATAACCTGACGAAAAAAGTTGACATAAAGACTGCTTTAGTAGCATACCATGGTTTAGTCGCATCGGTCTTGAGGTTTGGAATAATTTTTTGGGGTAATTGTAGCCTAAGAGATAACATATTTAGAGCCCAGAAACGTTGTGTTAGAGCTATGTGTAGTCTTAAACCTAGAGATAGCTGTGAACCTTTGTTTAAATCTTTGAAAATTCTAACGTTTCCGTCGTTGTACATTTTAGAGATGGCAACTTTTGTTAAAAGGAATAAAGCATTATTTGCTAAGTTCTCGGATGCCAAGAAAGGTCCCGTGAGAAGCCAATACAAAAACCTCTTACTTACAGGTGTTTATAACACAGCACTACTGAGGAAGAGTGTTTTCTGCATGGGTCCAGTGATATTTAACAAACTACCAGATAGTATAAAAAATTACACTCTACAACAATTTAAAAATAAACTAAAGTCGTTTTTGATACAGAAGTGTTATTATTCAATAAGTGATTTTTTGAATGACCCTATGTGTGACATTTCAACAGTTTTATAGTTTTTACATTCCTTAATTATTATAAAATAAATATTTGTGTATTTTGTTATCATTTTCTATTTCATAATTTTACTCATAATAATGTAATTCATACTTTTTTTTTTATTATTATTCAGAAATTCTGTTATTTGTTATTTGATTATCTTATTTATTTTAATTTCTCAACTCTGATCCTGTGTGACATTCCAGCAATTTAATATTATTGACATTATTTGAAATCTACTTTTGTGCTCAATCGTTTTTTATTGAAACTGACATTATTTGTTAAATTTTGCATGCCACAATTCAGGCAGAATGTACCCGGCTCACCATATTTTTATAACAACTATAATGTACAATACCTACATTCTACGCGAATAAATGATTTGATTTGATTTGATTTGATTTACATTACATATTTTATGTATACGTAAATGTTTTATATAGGCGCCATAGTCTGCACAAAACACCCAATCTTAGTTTTTAATGCTTTTAGAATAAGATCTAATTGTCATTTAACTGTTTTGTTTATGTATAAATAAAGAAATTTCAAAATCAAAATCAATCACACCACTATCGCCGCGGTTTACCACGGTGGCGATTTCCCCCTTCAGGTGTCCAGTGAGTGACGGTCCATGCCCAACTCTCCGGGTGTATTAAAACATGACGATTCTGAAGAAACACGCTGTTGTGTCGGTAGACAGGTAAGTGGGTCGCGTGATGCCACCACTGCCACGGACGCGCTTGCCGGCTCATTTTATGACCTGATCCGACATACATATTATAGGATACCAACAAAACAATTAAAATGAAATACGACTGATCATGTACCTACCCGCAACCATATCGCTTCATTATCACGCTCAGATTGGCGCTGTCACACCGATTCGTTTGCGGTCCACTATTAATGCGGTGCTAACGTGCTTCATACGGGCAATGAGGGACTATTTATTGTCGCCTCATTTCATATTAATTAGGTTTTAATTTGTTTACTGGGTCATTCGATTTAGTGGTTAAATATAAGTTTAAATTCTAAAAGCGCAACACCTTTGTGAATTAAGATATTATTGTAATTTGCTCTGTACAATTTCGTAACAAGGTACTTCTGACTTTAATGTAATGGCAAATATTGACCTTTCTTATCTTGTAGAGGTATGAAGAATAGGCTGGATTTGGTTTCTAAATATAGGGTGTAAATAGACCCTTCATCATCATCACCATCATCATTTCAGCCGTAAGACGTCCACTGCTGGACATAGGCCTCCCCCAAGTGTTGCCACATTGACATAACATGGGGGGTTTTGCCATAATCGCCACGCTTGGCAGGCGGGTTGGCGATCGCAGTACGGTTGTTACAAAATCACAGAGAATGCTGCTGCACATTCTCTGGCAAGTCCCTTAGTCGCCTCATACGACAACCACGGGAAGATATGGGATGGTGCTATTCTTTACGTCCGACACCATACAGAACAACAGACCCATAACGAAGCCGAATGGCACTTATACTCCCCGTGATTGCGAACATTTTTTTTTGTTCAGGGCTATACCTGGGAACCTTCTAGTTACGGAGATATTAGAGGTCAAAGTTCCTACTTTTTCACAAGTTTTTTTTTGAAATACTAGTTTTGGAGGTCGCAAATACCTCCATGACCCGTTGACTATTCAATGCATCCTTCAGCACAATGTTTTGAGTGCGTTACATTGAGTTTTACCGTAAAACGAGATTTTTCACCCAAAAATAAAGTAGTTTCCCAGCAATAATTTTTGCGTAGCTTTACTTAGTTTGATGTACAGAATGCATGGTTAAAGGCTTCGTGAAGGGTCTGTAGCTCGCCGTCCGTCCGTCTTATGACGGCAGGCCGTGTCGACGGCGCGTTCATGTTCCACGCGCGCCTCAAAGAGATGTCAGCAAATGGGAAGGGGTCCGAGAGGGCGATGCCTGCTGGGGCTGCGGGACTGTTCCAAAGAGATACTGTGGCCCTGAAACGCAAAGGGCTAAGAAGGAACATGGATGGGTTTTAGTGAGTACAAGTCTGAGACTCCCTTCCGCTCCGCCCAGAGCGGGAGGTGTCATTTGATGACTTCACATCCGTAAAAAAATAAAAAGGGTCTGTTTTAGTTTACACCTAGTACAGTCTGAAAACCGAGGGTCCTCTTAGCAGACGGGTGTTTTAATACACGGGTGGGCTACTACATGACATCTGATGTTAGGCTATACAAGATAGATAAACAGATAGAAGATTTTTCGTTATGTAGTGTAGGCCATACTAATTTCGATTTACATACAAAAAAACACATTTAATTTTCACATTAGGTGATCGGAATCGGAAAGTATATCCTTTCAAATAAAAAGATTTTTTCATTTCGGTTATGTTAAGTAAGTAAGTTATAAAAACTCAAACTCAAAGCGTTTATTCAATTAGACCATTACAGGCACTTTTGAAAGTCAAAAAAATAAAAATAACGCTAAGCTACAGTCCCAGTCACAAGGCATAATAACTGTGAAAGTACTGTAGTTGCCCATGCCAAAGTGTAGATCTCTATGGAGAAGAATGGGCAAGAAACCCCATGGACACTCCTTTAAATCAAATTATGTTACAAAATCTTTTATATATCTTATGAGGTTATAACAACAAAAATACAACCGAATTGAGAACCTCTTCCTTTGAAGTCTGTTAATATCATATAATTTGTAATAGCAACAGTAATATTCCAATAACCATAGCAGTAACGTTAAACCTAGTTTAAATAGTATAATTCTAACATTTCACCCTCAGGCTATCAGTGATATAACTTGTGTACTCCTACGTTCAAAGCAATCCGTGTGTTTGCGCACTGTGCGTCAGTGCGTCATTCTGCCGGATGGATGCTGTCAAAACAAAACCACAGCGGTGCGATCCGATACCCGCACTGAATACGGAGAATACTTGTTTCGTCTATTTTAAACGTTGATTTAGGTAAATGGTTTTATTTTTTAGAGTAGAAACAAAGGATGATGTAGATGCGACTAAAAGAGCGATGAATTTAAACTAAGTGGGAGCAAAATACCTAAGAAAAGATATATGGATTGTGTTAAGAATGATATGAAGGAAAAAGGAGAAAATGATGGCGTGACGATGCACAAGGGAGTGTAGAACAAAAAAACTAAACAAACCTATACAAATTTACTGGCCGTCTGAAACTCGGACACAAATGACTTTTCTGGGAATACGTCGTTAGAGAACCTTTTGTATGATGCTGCCAGTTTTGACTTTCAAATGTCAATTTTGAGACCCGAAGTCTGGGTTTCAATAGAAGTGTGAAGTAGTGGCCACAACCCCTCCTTGAAGTCATATTATTGATTCTTAGAAGGTCTGAGTGCTTATCGTTCTCAGAATTACTGCGGAGTTAGAATGTGCCTGCAGGCGGGGACATGCGAGACCTTAGTGCAATATACCTAAGTACCTTTTGTTTTATGTGTTACGTCTGCGTCCCTTTCACTAACCAATTGCTAACGTCCTTTAAACATTTGAAGTGCAGTGTGCGTCCACACTGAACTCGAGGTGACTAGGGCCTGCGGCGGGCGTGACTGCGGAGGCATGCGGTGGCCACAGTGAGGAGCGAGTACCGTTAAGGTGTATTTCAGGTGTTACAAACCATGCACGAGGATTTGGTATTTTTATCAGATAGTCCGTGATATCCTGTGTTTTTTTTTACATTTTTATAATAATAATAATGTTTATTTCTCACCACAATATAGGTACATTAGAGTCATCAATACAAAATACGTAACACAATCATTACACTGTGGGAGACTGATACCTAAGCTAGACTGTGAGGTCATTATTTCAGGACACCAGGTCTCCACCCCTTGGGTAATGCTTACAATTAATGTTAAGTACACTTTAATAAATGCGGTAAGAATGACCAAAGAGCACAAATTAGAGATAAAAGTAAAAAAGATAAAGAAAATATTAACAATTAATTACGCATGGTGTTAGTATGCTTAGTAGGTTTATGAGGAACCTACCCCTGCCACCCGCGCTTTAAGTCGTCTGCGGACTAGGCCTGCAGTGTGGCCATAACGCGCGGATTGAAAACTACGCGAGCCAAGTCGTTCAACCGCTCATGCCCGTCAGCACCATCCTGAGTCACTTCTGTGTGGACACTAGCGGCGGTTTCATATGTTTAATACTTCGCGCCCGCCGTCGCCAACGCGCCAGGCCTGCAGTGTGGACATCACAAGCAGCGTTTGTTTATGATCAGGTGTTTTAACATCTCTGTGTTTGTGAATACTATTTATACGATTGTAATAGAACATGTTTTTCACGCGGGCGATGTCGCGGGTATAAGCTAGTTGTGGACAAAGTAAAAAGAACACCTATATAGAAATCATAGCGGGTTGAGTTCTGCTGTGTTCCAACCCCCTGTCATTTTAAGTGGTTACATTATTAATGAGTCCGTAGTCGTACCCATACAATAGAAGAAAAAAACACATAATTATCTTTTTCTTCTTCACTGCCCTCGTCTCATCGCGTAAGAAAATAAACACATAGGTTAAAGTAATCTATAAAATTGTAGAATAGCACTAGACCATCCCAGGTACACAGAAAATGTATTTTAGGTTCAACGAAAATACAGAAAGTCAAACAGGTCACGGCGGAAACTTTGATTTATACACGTAATACTAAAGGTACTGATTTAAATCTTGTTTAGATTTAGTATTCTGTTCGCTCTGTACAACAAAATAAGGTAAATAGGCAAGGGAACGAAGTAGAACTTACTTTAATAAGACAGGGTCCCTTCTGGAAATGTCTGCGGGCGCTGAGTGTCAATCTGACGTTATTTATCTTGCCTTGCCTTTCTTTGAGCAGTACCTATTGTTTTTTTGAGATAGATTAAAAATGGGTGAATTGCCATGACGATAAAATACTTTAAAAGCAAAAAAATGCTTATGATGCCATTTAACCGTCAAATATAGTAGTTGTGGCCATAATCCACAACGATGGACTACTAGAGAAGTTGTTAAAAATATTTTTGTATCAAAGGGAAAGAAATACAATATTAACTAAGATTGATAAGATATTTTATTAACTGCCTTCAATAGTGTCTACACTGGCAAATACTTGTGATAGTCATCCGTACAGCCGCTCAGTTAGGTTAAGCAGTGTTTGCCTAGGTTGGTTAGTGGATAGATTACCACCGAGTTACACGCATTATATACCGAGTTTCCTCCATGCCTCGGAAAGTACGTCGTTCCCGACTGTCATTTGTAGATCTTTGACAGTCGTTACAGCTAGTAGTGACCCGAAATTCTGACAACTAGTTTATACAAGGGGTGTTGTAATACCCATCACTAACGGGGTTGTTAAGGTCAGATAGGCAACCGCTCCATGTAAAATATTGGTATATAGCATAGGTATTAAAATATTGGTGTATTCAGCTGTATCCGGTGAGACTGGAAGGCGTCCCCAACACAGTTGAAAAAAGGCTAGACAGACAATGATGAGTCATTAATACAGGCTATAAATTGTACACCCCAATCAGATTAGCTTAATTCAGACAGAACCCTAGATAGAGCAACTGGGACACCCCGAAAGATATTTTCCCATTTAGGGGCTTGAGGAACAGGGAGTAAATTTCCTCGATACTCCTTAGAAAAGGGAAGATCCTCCGACCAGACAGGTGTTATGTCTGGTGGGTAACTTCCCGATAGTTTTTGTCGGGTTTTTCTATTTAGTCTTCAAGTCGATGTATACTTTGCTTGCGAAATTCAGAGCATATAAATTCTTCAATTTGTTCATAAATGGCGCTGTAGTACTTTTTGTTATAAGTTGCTTTTTGTATGTCGCTACACACGAATTCAAAGTTGTCATTAACTATTCAATGGTGAACGCACGATGCCCAATCAAGCTATCCAAAACGAAATAAAGCTGCTGTCTCATTGATTGATGGTGGCCGTATGTACGTTTACGCTCTTCAACTGTCATAATTTCCAACATGCCGTGAAACTTGAAAGTCCCCTTTTTCCACATCACCTTTTTTGTTTTCCTACCCACGGTGACAACATGTTCTCCGTCGAATCTAATAGTCTCATGTCTAAATTAGTCGCGTTTCAGTATTTCTTCCACTCCCTCATTGTCTTTAACTTAGTTATTACAATTCCCTGCGCGATACAAAACGAGGCTTTTAACGTCCCTTCTAAAAGTCCTCGTTTTATTTCATACCTTACTGCCAACACTTTATTTTTATACTATTGACTCTTGCCCTTTAGCCGTAACCAAAGGTCAAAGTCCCTGGAAGGGTAGGCACATTCCCACAGTTATTGTTTCAAAGCATTTCAAGCCCAATCAATATTGATTTAGAGCTTAAAATGGAAACTCGGTTACAACTTCGCGTGCACTTGGTTAAGATTGTTAAAGAACTTGTAATTTATTGAAATACTTTTGGTTGTGGTTTCGTCAGCTGTGTTAAAGTTAACAAAATCTTGTTATGATGTGAATGACTGAACTTTCTTATTATAAAGATCGATTAAATGATTTTACGTTCTGTATGGTGTCGGACGTAAAGAATAGCACCATCCCATATCTTCCCGTGGGTGTCGTAAGAGGCGACTAAGGGATTTGCCAGAGAGACAAGCCAGAGGCAGCAGCATTCTCTGTGCTTTTGTAACAACCGTACTGCGATCGCCAACCCGCCTGCCAAGCGTGGCAATTATGGCAAAACCCCCCAAAATGTCAATGTGACGACACTTGAGGGAGGCCTATGTCCAGCAGTGGACGTCTTTTGGGCTGAAATGATGATAATGAAATGATTTTATCAACACAACTCTGTAATATTATATATTGTTAGGCTCGCGTTTGATCTCTGTCTGAACCGAGGTGATAAATGATGATGTGGTCACCGATGGAGAAAAGCCTCGACCAGACTTGTTTCACGAGACCTAAAGCGTTCTAGATTAGACCTATTGAAGTGTTCTAGTTCATATTGTTTATAATATTATGTAGATTGCCTTTACTACTAATTTGAAAACAGTTCCTCATCGATATTTGCCTAAACTTTTATGGTCTGCTTCAAATAAATGTCAACCATGTTGGGGTCTGCCTCCAATGAATTTGGATAACTATAATAGTTGGGGAATACCAAAGAAACGATGGATGGACTGTGTAAAGGATGATAAGGCAAGAAAAGCGCTGTCTGATCAGATGACGAGGAATTGAGTAGTATGGAAGAAGAAGACATGCTGCGCCAACCCCAACTAATTTGGTTGCAAGAGAATGATGATCTTGGGGTCTGCTTCCAGTCTAATATAATGTACTGATAACCAGCATTTTGTTTCTTACATGCATGGAGTACCTATTGGCCCAACACCTAGATAATCCTAATTATATTTCTTCTAAATTCAGAACAATGTGTCCTTACTTCTTTTTAAAAAAAGTCTCACAAAACTCGAAGATTAATTTCGCCGGCTAATTGAATAAAGTTTGCCTCTACAGGCATCAAATTAAAAACTGTTCCTTTTATCTTCGCAATAAAAGAATTGCTGTGAATGAAGAGATTCGCGTAAAAATCTACAATTGTGTGGTCAGAGGAATGTTTATTACGATAATTTAATTAATTGAAATGGATTCGGGTAATTAATTAGTAGGAAACTGGTTTCAGATAAATTTATTTGTAAAGAGTAAATGAATTCGTTTACTATGTTTTTTGTCGCGGATTCGTCTACGTGGAGGTTAGTAGTTAATGCGACTTTTGGTTTAGTCACAGTGAATTGTACTGAAAACACCTTATCCGTCAATTACTAATATTCAAAATTAACATTTAACATTAATCCATTTAGATTGACAAGAAAGATAAAATTATCATTTCCAGCATCAGACCTTCGAATTGGTTTCTACTCTCAACAGTATAAAACTACCGATATTAAATATACCAACCTACTCTCTTGCTCGTCTGCATAATGTATCCGTACTAATATTTTAAATGCGAAAGTCACTCTGTATGTTTGTTACCTTTTCACGACTAAACGGTTGGATCAAAGTCATACGACAGATCCCGATCTCGGTTAGGACGTAGCATTCTTTTAGTAGAGACAGCAGCGGTGGCCCAGTGATGGCAGCCCCTACTTACGACCAGTAAGCCGTGGGTTCGAACCCAGGCCGGCGCATTATTTTGTGTAACTCGCTGCCCTCAAAAACGGTGCAGGAAAACATCGTGAGGAAACCGGCATGTCATATAACTAAAAATTCGAAGACATGTGACATCTACCAACCAGCACTGGGCCCACGTGGTGGATACAGCCCACTCCCTCTCATAGAGAGGAGGTCTGTGTCCCAGCAGTGGGAACATTATAGGCTGATGATGATGATGATTCTTTTAGTTATACCTTTTAGTTGGATATATGAAAGCGCACTACCATCCACTCACTGACTAATAACGAAATCTCTAGAATGATTAAACTTACAAACAAGTTTTTAATACGGTAGGACACAAAAAGCTATTTTTAAAAATTTCGCCCTCAAGTTGGGTTAAGGTTTGTACGGATATTTATAAAGTAAGTTTGTACGGATATTATTTATATATTTATTTCAAAGAGAGGCATGAAAGCATGAGAAAAAACAAAAAAGTTGTATGCTAAATTAATTCCGTGTAGGAATACTTGATAACTCAGGTAATAAACATAAGCAAAAAAAATGGAGTTACGAACCACCTGACCAAAAGCAAATCGCGAACCTAACGCGTATGAAGTCGCGGGTAACAGCTATTTCTTCTATATACTTGGATGACCGATTACCAACGTTTTAAACTTTGTCATAATCTAAAATACCTAAACCTTCAAATTACAAGCAAGAACTTTTATCAAAACAAAAAGAAATTCTTCAAAATCTTTTAAAAATTCAGGAAACATCAAAGCTTCTTACCTCTTAAAGATGTAACAAATTAATGCCAACACTTAGTACGAAAATTATCTTAAAATATCCCTCTGGAACGGTGCGGTATTTAAGCTATAATATCGCTTACGCACATAATATTTTAAGCTCAGCAGAGCGCGGCGTCGTATTCATAAAACTCGGTAAGCCTTGAAGAATTGACGTCGTTTCTCATCGGGTTACCTTTGACTTGCAGTCGTGGTCTAGTTGGTAAAATAAAACTGGAAAAATGCAGAATAATGTCTGACACTTTTCTGCGTTTTGCAGTTTTATTTTGTAATGGGGAATAAGTTCTTATGAGTAGTAGATGATGTTAGGAGAGACTCATTATCTGCATAGCTTTTTCCCAGCTATGTTGGGTATGGTTTCCAGTAACCGGATGAAACTGATTACCAGTATTTTTCATAGACCGTCTGCCAATCTAACTATCTGAGTGTATCAAATAGAAAATCCTGATATTTTTTGCTCTATATTTTTGCGAACTGGATATTGTTGGATAAAATAGAAAATCTGACTTGGTTTTACTGGAAAACTAACAACACAGATTTTTGTAAAAACCAGTTAAAGTTCTAAATGCTAGGCACAAGGCATAATAACTAGAGAAAGTACTGTGTAATTGCCCATTCCAAAGCGTAGACACACAAGAAGACTACTACTATTACTACTACTAGAATTGAGCTTCATCATCATCATTTCAGCCCAAAAGACGTCCACTGCTGGACATAAGCCTCCCCCAAGTGTCGCCATATTGACACTTTGGGGGGTTTTGCCATAATCGCCACGCTTGGCAGGCGGATTGGCGATCGCAGTAAGGTTGTTACAAAAGCATAGAGCACGCTGCTGCCCATTCTCTGGCAAATCCCTTAGTCGCCTCTTACGACACCCACGAGAAGATATGGGATATACTATTCTTTACGTCTGACGCCATACAGAGCATACATAGTGAATTGAGCTTTGGTACGGCTAAATTTATTTACAAGCTACCAACCTACCAGACCTCGATCTGAAAAAAAAGGTCACATCACCTTATTTCCAATTAACAATAACACAATCAATACACTCCAACTCCCCAACAAAAGTTTCCCGGAACAACAATATCAACCCGAGCGCAATCTCACAGAGTTTAATTAATCTATGCACGCGTCATTTGCAGAGCAGAGTCATGTCACCGTGTCTGAACGTTTTTGTGCTTATTATCCACGCACGACTTACACTCCGCTGACTAATGGCCGCAAAGCCAACAAAATGCGCGGAAAACCCTGACTTATTACAGTTACGAAATAATTCACACTTTCAGGGTATTTTGGACTAATTCTGCGTCGTTTAGATGAAAAATCCAGTCTAGTTTAAGTAAGGTTTTGGGTTTTTGGGACGCATTATCTTATTAGACCGAAAATGTTCTAATGAAAGAAGTTCTCTGAGTAATGTTCAAATGAATGAACTACTTTGAATTAAAAGTCCTTCCATAGCGATAATAGATCACTAAGCTTAGTCATGCTAGACAGCATAACAAGCCTTGGAATAAGAAAGAATTTAATTTTAGTTTTGAATGTAATGTTTTGCACATAATCGTAAGTTTATCCTCTTTTGCAAATCTCCCCATCGAAAAATGGTTTGCTGTAAGAAAACCCAATTCTGGGTTAAGCTCGCCTTTGTACATAAGTTTTTATATTGTAATTTGTATGTATATTTTCTTTTTTTTTGTGTGCAATAAAGAATAAGAATAAAGAAAAGAAAAATGCATTTACAATTTGGGTTACATTTTTGGCATGACCAGTATGTTAGTTATATTGTACCTAATAATTGTTGGTCGTTTTTAGGGTTCCGTACCCAAAGGGCCAAACGGGACTCGATTACTGAGACTTCGTTGTCCGTCCGTCTGTCCATCTGTCACCAGGCTGTATCTCATGAACCATTATAGTTAGTCAGTTGAAATTTCTTCAGTTTATGTATTTCTGTTGCCACTATCCATACTAATATTATAAATGCGAAAGTCACTCTGTTTGTTTGTTACCTTTTCACGACTAAACGGCTGATTGGATCTTAATGGATTTTGGCAAGAAGATAGATTTAAACCTTGGGAAGGACATAGGCTATATATTATCACGCTAATAACATTGGGAGGTGAGCAATATTGCATTATGTTCATATTCCTCAACTGATTGACAACTGACAACTGTCATAACAAACATTAGAATAGATCGGCTATTTTAGAGCAGCCGTCACCGAAATAAATAGCCCGACGGTTTAGCAATTGACCTGTGAGACGTGGGTTGCAGGATCAAACCTCAGGCAGCACATACTTACTGTTTTTTTTTTAGTTTTTGTTGCTGTAATATTTACAAAAGTAACCATGATTCGATCCCCACCCGGTTTTCACTTTTTGTAAGTAGGTATTTTGTTTTTTTTTTATGCTTTTAGACTTCCTAATCATTACCGAATAGTTTTATACATACTTTTAGTTATTATTAACCAATCAAACTATAGTTAAACAATCATTTAGCCTCTGGCCGAAGTAAAAGTCAGCTCTTGGGTCACGGAAAGCGTAAGCTATGCGTTTAGAAATTTCTTTAAAAAGACTGTGAGCCTTGAGTACTCTGATCTCACGGTCCCACGGTCCAAAGCTTCAATTCCCAACGACTCGAAAATATAAGTAGTTACCGATAAGATTACTTAAACCTGCTTGAGCTTCCCCGCGGCAACAGCGACAGTACCAGTGTCCAGCACTTTTAGTTTATATAGTTTTGTTTTCGTAAATTTTTAATTATTTAGTAAGAAAGTAATATCATCATCATTCATCATTTCAGCCGAAAGACGTCCGCTGCTGGACATAGGCCTCCCCCAAGTGTCGCCACATCGATAGATCCCGTGTGACTTGCATCCAGAGGATCCCCGCAACCATCACCAGGCCATCGGTCCACCTCGTGGGAGGCTTTCCAACGCAACGTCTTCCGATTCGTGGTTGCCACTCCAGAACTTTTCGGCTCCATCGGCCATCCGTTCTGCGAGCAATCTGCCTTGCCCACTGCCACTTAAATTTGGCAATTCTTCGGGCTACCGGGACTTTGGGGTAACCTTGGTTCTCTTGCGAATGTCCTTATTTCTGATTTGGTCACGTAAGGAAACTTCGAGCATAACCTTCTCCATTGACCTTTAAGTGATTTTAAGCTTTCTGATGAGGCCCACTGTGGGCGACCCAATAGGTCCCGTATGTAATCACTGGCAACACACACTGGTCATGGACTTTCGTCTTGAGACACTGCACGAGAACATATCATGCAACTTCCCGAACACTGCCCAGCCGAGTCGGATTCGACGGTTGACCTCTTTCTCGAAGTCAGACCTACCAAACTGGATCGTTTGTCCCATGTAGACATAATCGTCTACAACGTCGAGTGTAGAGTCTCCGATCTTGATAGGAGTGGGTGTTACATGGGCATTCAATATGACTTTGGTTTTTTCCATGTTCATTTTAAGACCCACTCTTTCGGACGATCCACTGAGGTCATCGAGCATTGTACTGAGGTCCTCTATGGTCTCAGCCATGACCACTATATCGTCGGCAAATTGAATATGAGAGATGTACTCGTCATTGACGTCGATGCCTAGCCCTCTCCAGTCCAGAAACTTAAATACATCTTCCAGTGCAGCGGTGAACAGTTTCGGAGATATGACGTCTTCCTGTTTCACTTCCCTGTCACTGTCCATGTCTCTCAGGAAAGTTATATAGTGAATCTCATCATAATGACTGCTGGGCTAAGGGCTCCCCCATAGCCTTACAATCTTCTCTCCGTGCGATTTTGTGGTCAGAAATTGATGGTCGAAAACCAAAATAAAAGATTACCCGACCCGGGAATCGAAATTAGGACATCATACTCAGTAGTTGCGACCAACCAACGATACAGTATATTAACAGCATCTATCAGTCTGTTTTAACTTTTTCATGCCTTAACTGGTGAACGGATTTGGATCAAAGCCACTAGCCAGGTCATGATCTGGATAAGGACATAATAATACTTTCATTTATACATGAAAGCGCTATACTATTCACTCACCGATAAACCACTCAAGAACTACTAATTACCACTTTTGACGTATTTAACTTGAAATCTCGCAAGAAAGTTCTTAGTAAGGCAGAAAGAGATTTTTGGAAAACCCACCCCCAAGTGGAATTAATATCGGATTAAAGGTTAAGTTTAGTAGAATATTTGTAATTTTTAAAAAGAGGCATGATTGCACAAAATCACTATTTACGTTTTTGGAAATTCTATCCCTATGTTTCATAATGAAAGTTGATCCACATCAACTTTCAACATCACCTTTTTTACAGTAGTCGGTAGCGTGTTCGTATACATTGAGGAGTTATACTCGGTTTTCGAAGTTTTACTCACAAATGTATAGGACATCACACTTGAAGCAAGTTCTTTCAAACGAAAATAATCATATAAAATCAATTTAAGTCGCTAAGGTCGATCTTCAGTTTAAGCTGCGTTTGCCTAGGTTGGTCTATGGATGGGTGACCACCCATTACGTACCGACTTTATTGTGCTTTGGAAAGCACATTAAGCCGTTGGTCACGGCTGTCATTTGTAGATCTTTGACAGTCGTTACAGGTAGTCAGTGGCCCGAAAGTCTGACAACCAGTCTTACCAAGAGGGTCGTATAACCCAGTACTAACTGGGTTGTGGAGGTCAGTTAGCCAGTCGCTCCATGTAAAATCTTGGTATTCAGCTGCATCCGGTTAGACTGAATGTTCCCAACTTAGTTGGGAAAAGACTGGGCAGATTGTATTCATACTGGAGACATCTGGTAACGAACTTCAAACAAAACATTGGAATCAAGAACCTCCTGACTAAAAGACTTATTTTAAGCAAATTACGAACCTAACGCGTACGAAGTCGCGGGTAACAGCTAGTAACAAAATAAAATAAATATTTAAGGCTCCAATACAAAAAAGTGCTTTTTTTTCTAAATAATGGTACGGGAACCTTCGTGCGCGAGTCCGACTCGCACTTGGCCGGTTTTTTGATCTCAATCTCAACATATCTAAAGAAAAGTGACAAAGTAATAAACGAAAAATAAAAAATCTAAGGCAAGCGTGGTGGACAGCCCTGAGCCCTCTAGAGGGCCCCATAGAGGGAAGAACTTTGTATTATTGGCATATTTGTGCCATCATTTTAATTAATGACTGTTGTTTAACTGTAATTAATTAAAATCCCGTAACCCGATCTGTTGGCCCAATCGCGCATCCTCTTGTGAAATGGGGCGGATGATAAGGATCCATCCGTTACGCCATTAGACGCCGCAGATTAGCCGCTGAATTGGGCCGCCGGATCAGACTAACCCGTGTTTATTAATAGCTCTAAAGCAGAGCTATTTATAAATATCGGGACTGGAGAAGAAGGGAAGGAAAGGGTTAAAATTTAAGGTTGATTTAATAGGGATCATTCTATTAATTATTGTTGTTATCAATATTTAAGACTGTTGATTGATCTGGAACAGTTGAGCGATTGGTTTCGATATTGCGGATTCTGAATTCGATTCTAACATGAAATACAGTTTTGCGGCCTACAAATAAGTTTTTTGGTAGATCATTAAAGGATATATTCATGGCTGAATGGAGTACGTTAACAAATAAACTGAAGCTCCTAATTATTTAAGATAAGACAGTCGCTCGTGTACTCTCTAATTCTAATCTACATTGAACGGTAAACAAATTACATGTCTCTCTAAACTTCAAACAACTGACAGAATTACGTAGAATCGCACAAAGCACTAATTGTCTTAAGTGAGTTAACAAGCGATAACTTCTATTTTTAGGAGAGAAAATCTTCATCTTCACGACAAAAACATAATAAATAAATAAATAAAATAAAATCTTTTTATTTCAGACATTGGTCCATAAAGTTTGTTAGTAAAACGTCTTAAAAAACTATGTTACATTGAAATAATAAAAGAACAAAATAAATAAACAATAATTACACATGAAAATTAAATTAAAAAAATTGGCATTAAAAAAAAACAACATTAATAAAATTACATTTGAAGAATTTAAAATAACATAGAAATAAAAAAAAAACAATTATATATTAATTTAAGTATTTGCCACCTACACTACTATCTGGGTTCAAGCACAAGTGCGGGGCCCCGGGCACCCGCACTTGTGCTTGAACCCAGTGCCCCAGAAGGGGGCTGTCCAGCTTGTGGCTGAGCACGTTCAGGATGGTGTTTGCACTCCCACGCGTACGGAGCATCAGCGAAGCAATGCGGCGCCGCAGCACAGTGTGAAAGCCATCTGTGTGCGCGTGCGCAAACATCGCAGACGCACTACAGCAGCGGGGGAGCCCAACCAGCACCCTGAACGCGTTATTATATTGTATTCGGAGAGCGTTGATGGCCCGCTGCGTGTAGTTGACCCACAAATTGCAGGTGTAGAGAGTTTGGCAGAATGCTTTGAACAGAGTTATCTTTACCTCTAAACTACACCTGGCAAATCTGCGTGCCAACATGTTACAGCGGACCGCCATCGCCCTCCTCTCCCTTTCTATATCCCCGTCGTCTTTTAAATGCTCGGTGACCACATGGCCCAGGTATTTAAACTCCCTCACTCTTCGAAGAGCGACAGCGTTAAGAAGCACGCGTGCCACCTCCTCCAGTTTACGACCTCTGGCTTGAAATACCAGGAGCTCACTTTTAGCAACATTGTACAGGAGACCGTGTACCCTCGCATACTGCTCACACACGCCTATCAGCCTTCTGAGCGCGGCCATTGATGGGCTGAGCAACACCATATCATCAGCGTAACTAATGCTGTTGATACAGTGACCATCAATCGAACATCCCACTCCGGTGTCCCTCAGCTCATCAATAAGCCCGTTCACGTACAAGTTGAAGAGTGAAGGAGATGTTAACCCCCCCTGCCTCACTCCACACTTCAACCCGTACTCATCAGAAAGCTCGGCAAGCCATTTGACCTGGTTAGTTTGGTGGCCATACCTAATGATTATCTGTTTAACGTTTTCCCAACTTCATCTAACCGGACGCAGCTGAATACCAGTTTTTACACAAAGTAATTGCCTATTCGACCTCCGCAACCTACGGGTAGCACGAAACGCCTTCATCATTATCCTATAATGTTCCCACTGCTGGGACACAGGCATCCTCTCTATGAGAGGAACGGGCTATATCCACCACGTAGGCCCAGTGCAGGTTGGTAGATGTCACATGTCTTCGAATTTTTAGTTCTAGGACATGCTAGTTTCCTCACAATGTTTTCCTTCACCGTTTTGAGAACAGCGACGATGCAATAAATTACACACAGTGATGCGCCTGCCTGGGTCCCATTACCGACTCGTAGTCACACCAGGTTATCACACCAGTATGACAAACAGGAATCTTTTTCTCGTTTGTCACACTACTCATTTTCCACACCATTTATTCCTTACTAGTGCTGTTCTAGTTATACTACTTAGTTAAATTAAAAACCTTCAAATTACGTTTTATTAAATTAATAACCCTCTTTTTTTTTAGGATGGGAATTCATCAAATGAGTTCTCCCGCTCTGGGTGGAGCGGAAGGGAGAGTCAGACTTGACTGACTAAAATCCATCCATGTTCCTTCTTAGCCCTTTGTGTTCCAGGGCCACGGTATCTCTTTCGAACAACCCGCAGCCCTGGCAAGCATCGGCCCTGTCGGACCCCTTCCGATTTGCTGACATCTCCTTGAGGCGGGCGTGGAACACGAACGCGCCGTCGGCACGGTCTGTCGTCATAAGACGGACGGACGGTGAGCTAGCCCATTACTCACCGTCCACAGGCCCGCGCCTACGGTGGCCAGGGGCCACTGGTTGCCCCCCGACGCCCGGGGCGTCTCCCGCGGCGGCTGGGACGTGAGGTTCTCTGCCTCTCACGTTCCGCCACCTCCTTCGCTAGCATGACTGCTTCGCAGAAGGAGGCGACGGCTTCCCATTCCCTCTCGCTCCGGACCATGGATTGAACCAGGGCCGGACGCGAAAGGTCGCCGCCGCCAATCGCCGCAAAAATTAATAACCCTCAAATTACATTTTTAGTAAATTAAAAACTTTTAAATTAGAAAGAAAGAAGAAAGAAAAGATGTTTATTTGGCACTTACCACAAGTACACACGATACAAAATAAAAAAACTTAACAATATTCCGAATAGGAAAAATATAAATAAGATATAATTGTGTGTCTCACGGCTGCCATCTGCACCAAATAGGCCCAGTTCAGTAAATTACCGAGAAGCAAGTTCCCGAAGATGGTTTTCAGCTTTTTTAAAATTACGTTCTAACGCAATGTTTCAAGGAAATGTCCCAATGATATTTTACCATTTAAAAGTTTTGATTGGCAGAAAATTATAAAATTATCTTTATCAGTTTGGTTGGGCCCTTTCTTTTTTTCGATATTAATTTCTTTTTCATTGAATAATACTATTAATAATTTTAGAATGGTTACGTAGTTTTTATTATAATTTTTATTTAACTTGGAGTGCCAACATTCGCAAACGTTGTTGGTTCTGTACCTTTGACCAACTATATTCCAGTCGGCGATATATTGTTCATCATTTAGCCATTGTAGGGACATGTATGCTATGAATTTTGTCATCTTTTGCCCGCTAAATTCATTACATTCAGGTTTTATGTACTCCCATCCGTTTTTTACGAGTTCTAATGGAGTTAGCGGCAATGCCGTACATAGACAACATCTCACAATTCTTTTATATAGTTTAATTTGTTTTTATCAGTAAATAATAAATATTATAAAAGTAGAAAAACGTAACCAGTCAGCAAAGAACGAAAGTCGGCTAACGCCGATCAGCACATCGACTTTATTAGAATATAAAGGTACTGCACTATCAATTATAGTATACATGATGTGAAAAAATCAGTGGTGTGACAAACGAGAAAAAGAATCATGTTTGTCATACTGGTGTTACAATCTGGTGTGACTGCGAGTCGGTAACGCCTGGGTCCGAACCCATGGCTTACTACTCGTAAGTCGGGACACCTAATATCAAAACAAACAAAAAAGCAACACTATTTTTCAAACTGGACAGGCTACATTTCCTTAATAAAAAAGTCAAAGAAAGGAAACATTTCTGAAGTAAACATTCCTTGAAAAATGACTCCCCTATTCCTTACTCCCCTAGTTTTTGGTACATCACCTAGTGGCGGAAACGCAGCACTGATTTGAATAAATATGTCGTCGCTAGTATATAAATATGTATGTTTTGGGAGCAAGGCCAGACGTTGTGTGCGCCTAAGATTCTGTTTATGCATGTGTGGGCACGCTTTAGACTTGCAGAGTGGAAACAATAGTATAGGGGATGATAGACTGACTCTAATGACTTATTCAAATATAACTAAACTTGACTTTACCAATAAACTGGACGTTTATCTAGTCAAGCTTTGTGCCTTTGTTTTGTGTTCTTGGGATAAATCAAAGCTATCATTGGAAAATAGTGTATCTATGCTCAAATATAAGGCCCAGGTCTTCATTGGTCATTGTGTTTCGGCTTAATTATAATCCCGTCTCTCTCGTTTACTTGTAGTTAGACAGTTGTGCGTCAGTGACAGAAAATGCTTACCGTGACGTTTACTTTTCGCGGCCTTAAGTCTTTTCCAATTGCACCTAAGCGTAGGTACTGCGAAAGTGCACCGTGTAGTTTTTATTTGTACACATTATTATTCCCCTTGCCTTTTCACTGACAGAAGGCAATTAACCACAAAGTAAAGTTAAAGAGAGCCAAGCAAGAGCAAAAGAGCAAGTATTATTCAGTGCAGTCACTAAGAATGCAAAACAATTTGGAGTATGTTTCTGAGGCGGGAGATGAGCATGTGTTGATGAAGTCCCTTTAAACATACAAGTCTTTTTCCCATGGGGGGGTAGGCAGAAACCACAGAACGCCTGCTACGATCCTTACTTACTTCTTTTGTCTCGTCCACGTTCACTATGTGCAGTGCTACTGCACACAGAGTTATGTACAGAGTCAGTACGTAATTCACACTCGTAAGTACATCGAATTAAAATAAAACATCGTTTAGTAGGTACTTACATAGTTGTAGGAAAAAATAGACTTCGATACAGACATAACTGATGGTTTCGTGAAATTAAATCGTGTTTAGTCGTGTATCGTGTTCCATTTTTTTGCCGTTCGACTACGGAACCTTAATAAAAAGGACAGTTCGTCAAAAGAAACAGAAGCAAAAATGTTTAATAATAAAGCTACAGCAAGTACAAACTCCTTAGGTAAATACATACCTCGGTAATAAAAAAAAATGCCTATTCATTTGCTGTATATTTACATTCCATCCATTCATTACAATAAAAGAAACGGGACCAACAAAAAACTTGAATTCGAATATCCATAAAATTACTCCAGTAATATGAATCGTGGAGGCTTTTCTAGGGTTCTCAAGAGTTCCTAAGCAAACGCGTATCTGAAATTAAAATGAAACTCTCTTCAAACATTAAACATCTTTTTGTTTTAATCAGGATTGTACTACGGTATTGAAATAAACGAGACATTAAATTATATTTTCACTGTATTACTAACAATCTATTAAGGTTTCGATGAAATAAAAAATCCTAGAATCGTTTTAAAACACCAATTGCAATGTGCTCAATTTTCACAAACATTTGTGAATGCTACGCAGTGTAGCACGGTATGTGCTACGCCGTAGCACATTGTGATATGACCTGCTACGGCAAGCGTAGCGATACTACAACTCTACGTTTGCGTTGGGTCGGCTTCTAGTCGGACCAGATGCAGCTAGCTACATTTGCATGGAACGACTCCATAAGACATTTAAAACCCAACCAACTAGACCTGCAGATGTCTGACAAGCAAACCTCTTGGTTTGCTTGTCAGACATTCTGGCCTCGGACACCTGTAACAACATCAAAGATCCACGAATAAAAGCCGGGACTACCCCCCATAATTTGGCTTCAATTGAGTTTCTTAAGACATGCTTTTCGCTTTTTCTTTAACTTCCAAAATGTACTACTGACTAACATCCTTCATTCCAACCTACATTTACAAATTCAAAACACACTACTGTACTTCTTCATGAAAACTACTTAACTGAAAATAATTCCATTATACGAGCATAATCTACAAAATTATAGTTACAGCTTAATCCAGCACTTCATCATGCTTAGGAGGATTCCGCAGTAACTTTACTATGTAATTAGTATAAATGTGAGTGTAAATGCAACTCCCTTGTGTACTACATTCTCATTATTTCGTGAGAATCATGCATTTTAGAGTAATATTGTAGGATTTATTTAAAAAGTTGTGTTAGTGTATTATGTGCTGTCTAGTTCACAGTTATAGTAGATATTAAGTTATTATTTATTAAGCTAACAATAGAGGAAGACCAAAGAAACGATGGATGGATTGTGTGCAGAGTGATATGTAGTTGAATGTCCACTCACACAAATATAGTATGAGTGGACATTCAACTACACAAGATGTGTCTGATGAGATGACGAGTATTAGAGAAGTATGGAAGAAGAAGAGATTCTGCGCCGAGCCATAAATTGGGATAAGGAGAATGATGATGTACGATATATTTAGGCTCATCATCATCATCATCATTTCAGCCCAAAAGACGTCCACTGCTGGACATAGGCCTCCCCCAAGTGTCGCCACATTGACATTTTGGGGGGGTTTGCCATAATCGCCACGCTCGGCTGGCGGGTTGGCGATCGCAGTACGGTTGTTACAAAAGCACAGAGAAAGCTGCTGCCCATTCTCTGGCAAGTCCTTTAGTCGCCTCTTACGACACCCACGGGAAGATATGGGATGGTGCTATTCTTTACGTCCATACAGAGCAGGCTCAGCCGACCCCAAATAACCCAACCCGTTTGGGCCAGCGAAGATTTCCGCCACCGACTGTCTCCACCAATCAATCAGTTTTATTATTTTATAATTGAGTGTTAGGTTTTATTGTGAGTCTTTAGGTCATTGCTCGACATGATATTTGAAACACCTCGATTAGGTTATAGCGCTGCAAATATGTGTCTGATAATATAATGTGATCTGCAAAATTGTCACCCAAATAGAAATTTGTTCGCTTAAGAATTATTATGCAGATCGTTCTGAATAACTTGTAGCTCTGATTCGTATTTTCAAGTCGCTGTTTTTGAATATTTGTGTTCGCTCTCAGTCTTTCGCTTTTATAATAACTGATTTAGCTGCCTACTAACATCCTCAAACGAGTTACTGAAAAAAGGTTTTCTCTTTTGGTCATATGTTTAATTTCATTTGCGTCAAACTTGACTGCTCATTTCACCAAACCATCTTTGTTTGCAAATGCCTTGACAAAACAAACAAAAAACCATTCGATTAGTGCCACTATATTTAACACATACCAAAAAATATAATATTAAACTCAACAAATACGACCATCACACAGGTAACTAAGGAAATATAAACGTAAGTACCTCGTAATCCTCAACACGGAGGAGCATCGTAGAAACCAACGTTTTAATAATAAATTCTTAGCACGTCTGTTTGTGTAGTGGTGTAAGTTCGTATTTGAAATATAAGGCAGGTTGTACACGATAAATGTGTCGGTTGAGAGGAATGCGGAACACGGAACTGGCCTTAAATAATGTGCAATGTGTGCATCGTCAAGCGAGGAATTTGAGAAAGACAGAGGCAGAAGTTAAACGGTGGATAAACTTGGGAATTTGGAAGTTTACACCGAATACTTGGTTGCATATGTCTTGAGAAGTTAGTGTGTGTTGTGTTTAATTCTATTTTGCATTGGATTGAATTGAACAGAATGCTTCATCTTCTTTCCTGCCTGTCATGCGTATTCCTGGGCATTCCTGAATTTGAATGAAACAAATGACTGAGTTGTCCAGGTACAGGCAACTTGCTTGTTAAAAAAACCAAGTTAGTCTGCACGAGAAGAACAGAATACTGTCACTTAATACTCTATTTTCTATTTGACAAACACGAATAAAATTTAGATACAACCTCCCCCCTGTGTCTACCTAAATCGTTCATGTATTATTCTGCTTATTTCATTTTTCCAAGAATATTAAATTGCACCCCGATTTCAATACAAAAGGGAAACAAATAAACACTCTCTGCAATCCTTTTTTCGGAGGGTAGCAGACACATTCCAACATTTAAAACGGTAAGACAAATTAATCGAACTTTTCTTACGACTGTAGCGTGTTAAAAATCGCAGGCCCGTCATATCTACCTGTTCTGTGATCCTCTGAGCGATGGCCCCACCCGCGGTCTTCTTAGTCCTCGGTCTGAAACAAAAGCAACAGCTTTTAGTAGCAGGCCCTTTAAAGTTTCTATACTATTGTTTCTCCTGTTAATGCTTTTTAGGGTTCCGTACCCAAAGGGTCAAACGGGATCCTATTACTGAGACTTCGCTGTCCGTCCATCCGTCCGTCTGTCACCAGGCTGTATCTCATGAACCGTGATAGCTAGCCTGTTGAAATTTCTACAGATTATGTATTACTGTTGCTGCTATAACAACAAATACTAAAAACAGAAAAAAATAAATATTTAAGGCTCCCATACAACGAAGTGATTTTTTTTCTCGTTTTTATAAATAATGATACGGAACCCTTCGTGCGCGAGTCCGACTCGCACTTGGCTGGTTTTTTTCGTACTCTTTTCATTTATTTTTAACGCGAATAGTATTAACAAACCGTTCTTAGAGATGCTTTAAATTAGAAAAATGGTTTTTATTGCAACATAATACATATATACTGCAATTTGCATGAGTAGTAGATGGTCGCTTCCAGGGTTATTCATTAGCTAATAACTATCGCGAAAGTGCATTATAATAATTATATTCTGCAGTTACCTTGCCATTAGTATTCGTACTACCTTGTACTATTTATCGTTTTTTTATTTGCGATGGGCTTGCTCTTGACTCTAGTCTAGATCAGAGTTGATAGAGACAAAGTCGACGATGATACGAGGTTACTCAGAAGAAGCCTGTTTACTCTACCTTTGAAGAGATTAGGGTTGTAAGCGTTCGGAAACAGACGCAGACAGAGAGTTCCAGTCCTTTGCTGTGCATTATGTAGTGCATTATGAAGGCGTTTGAAAACGCTTAGTACGGATTGGTTGAATAGTAATAAGATAGGGATGGTAACTTGCAGCGCGTCTACATGTCCGATGGTAGAAGGAGGCCGGTGGGATAAGGTCATGGAGTTTGGGCACACTCACTAAAGTACAGCCTGTAGAAGACTGACAAGCAGGCAACCTGAATTATAAGAGGGTCCTTTTATAAAAATAACTAGCTGTCTCGCGCAACTTCACATTTTCCCACATTTTGATTTTGAAACATTATTTATTGCTGCTCCGCTCCTATTTGTCGTAGCGTAATGATATATAGCCTATAGCCTTCCTCGATAAATGGGCTATCTAACACTGAACAAATTTTTGAAATGAGATCAGTAGTTCCTGAGATTAGCGCGTTCAAGCAAACAAACAAATAAACAAACAAGCTCTTCAGCTTTATAATATTAGTATAGATGACATTTACTATAAAACATAACATCACGCCTGTAATCCCCGAAGGGTTTGGCATTATTAGAACTTGTTTCTTATTAACAGTGCATAGACAGTTTGGAACTTTCCCCACCACCATCCAACCATCAGTCGAACCAAGGGGTACCGCATTACCTAGTACTAACTGGGTTGTGGAAGTCAGATGGGCAGTCGCTCCATGTAAAATTAAGCAAAATAATAATAATATTCTGAATACTCATGCCAAAACCATATACCACTGATAAATCGGCACGTTTTACAAAACATAAAACCTGTTACATATTTTGACTTGGACCACACCCTATAAAACTGTGCGCACAACTAGGAATAATGAGCGCCATTATTTCACGCTTATGCGCATAAATATAGAGGTAAAATGTCGCAGCTTACGGCACCTACACTACACAGTCGCGTAATTTTCGCGTAAAAACATTTACCAAGCGGTCTCAACATGTAAAGTATGGAATAAGGTTTTTTTTCCTCAGGTGTTTTTGGCGTACAAGATATTTTTAAAGTATTTTTATTGTAAAGAGTACTGGGTGTGGTAACCGTTTTTTTTTTTTGAGATTATGCCCCTCGCTAAGGATTTCTTGTGTATCGTGGATGCGTTTTTACAATAGTAATTTTTCGATAGCAAGGTATTATCCGCTACTATACTCCTTAAATTATGTGTCATAAGTGCGATCAATATTAATAAACTGTCTTCAAGTATTAAGATTTAATATTTATTCAAACAAGCAATAAATAATATTGAGGGGTGCACATAATTATTTGGCTTGCCTTAATTCGGCACAGCCGAACAGCATGATTGTTCGAGACGCTCGGTTCAGCTTGTATTGTGCCAAGGCGACCTGAACATGATACGCGAAGATAGAAGACAAGCGAAATTTACCGATCAGCATGAGTGTACGATCTTGTGTGTCGTACCCGTGAAATTATTTATTTATTATTTCCTAGTAACTACTACACCGTCAGCTGATTGTTTCATGAATAAATCAAGCGACTGTTATTCGTAAATTCTTACTTACGGCAGAGCCAAAGATATAAAATGCCGATGAGTCGGTCATGAATGCGCGATGGATCCGGTTTTGGTTTATGTCGCGAACAGTTGACGGAGTTTCGTATTATCTCCGTTCGCGGGTCACTAGACACATAGGACTATATTATTAACGTCTGAATTTTTTTGTTATATTTGCTTGGATAATTTGATGACTTTTGTAAACTTAAATATTAATAACAAAGCACTCCACAGTTTTATATTATTAATTTATTTAAACTTCATGCACAATAGTGGTACATAGGCAGAGTTAATCCCATAAGGCATTCTCTACCAGTCAACCAATGGGTTAAATAGGACTACGTTGTGATCGGGTACAAAATAATATCTAATTATTTTGAAATTACATATAGGTCTCTACATGGAAACTAATACAGAAATACTCATAAAATAGACTTATAAATATTAAAAAAAAATACAAAAATTAAAGACGAGAAAGTTAATAATAGTTACTATCACTAGACTTCTAATTGCGAGCTATGTTTTCAGGATTTCACTTTACCGGTGCATGTGATTTCAAGTTTTAAAGGAACGAATTATCAAAGAACGATGAAATGATTTTACACATGGCACCCAGAATTAGATACTCAAATATATGAGTGCACTTTGAAGGCAGATAATTAATTAATCAATCAACTTAGCCTTTAGTGGAGCACTGTTGGGCATGGGATTGTCCCAAGTAGCGCCAGAACATATTTTCCTCTGTCTTCCGCATCTAAGATGTCCCAGCCACCTTCATAAAACAATCTCGCCCAGTAGGCTAGTCAATCTTTAAGCTACGGCAGGAACCATTCTTATTTCGCCCGACCCGACTCAAGAGAAGATGAACATACCTACGATACAGGAAAAATCCAGTACAAAAAACTCAGGTCCTATCGCGTAACAGCCGCCATCAGCCGTCCCCATTTAAATAAATCGCGAGATAACCGTAATACCCACATATATTAAAACTTTGCGAGACAGGAACGAGACCGGTACACTTTCGCTTATCCGAATAAAAATCACATTAAAAACGTGGAACGTTCCAAGTTCTGTACTTAACTATATCGCTATTTAATACGTATGCGGATTATCCTGTTGTGTGAGGTTATAAATTAGAAGCTCAGGGATAAAGGTATCTGTCAAGGCAAAAAACTGTAGGATTGGAAAAAAGAAGCGTAAATTATTATAAGCGAACAAAATGTTGTGTTTATAATACAACTAGCTCTCCCGCGCAACTTCGTCTGCGTTACATTTTCCCCGTTTTCGCAGTATTTTTCATTGCTGCTCCGCACCAATACAGCGCCATCTATTATATACTTACTCAATCCAGTCAACAGATACCGCCGTCTTAATTAGATAATTGTGACTTAATTTGCAATAAAATAATATTGCGACTATAAATTGAGATGATAGCTATCCTATCTTTCAAGTTTGATCAAACTGCACACGGTATGCTAATTTGATTGAAATCGGCTAAGTAGTTTAGGAGGTCATCCCGGAAAAACAACGTGACGCATAATTTATATATATATAGAAAGATAGCTTATGCCTGCGACTTGTGGAATTCTGTAGTTGTTAATCGTACTGACCGGGATAAAAAGTAATAATCCAGGCTATAAACTATCTGTGTGTCAAATTTCATCCAAATCTGTTCAACCGTTCCGACGTGACTTCCTGACAAATATCCCTCTATAAAAACTTTCTCATTTACAATAGTAGTAAGTTAGTAAGATTTTGACATGGTAAGATTTTTCAAACATAATGATCTGGAAAACAAAGATCTCATGCTTAGCAGAAACGCTTACGACCATTGTACTAACGAGGCAGGTGTAACGTTAAATTAACGTTTGCATTAAAGTCATCCAACTTCTCACTTTCTTAGTTATATATAATACTGGCTGCCCGGACAGACTTCGTTCTGTCAAAAGTCAATGCAATACACTTCTCCTACCTACCTACCCTACCCTACCTACCTACCTACCCTACCCTACCCTACCTACCCTACCCTACCTTTCCCACCTTTTAAACCTTCCCTGGACTACGACAAACATTTCAAAACCAAAATCAGCCAAATCGGCCCAGCCGTTCTCGAGTTATAAAATTACAACGATAAGTGGCTTTGATTTTTATACATAGATACTTCATATATATTAGGTCTTTACCTATGAAATTGCCGTTTTGTTTGAAAAAAGTTAAAGTATTTTTTTTTTCGAACTTATTTATTTCTTTTATTCAAAGTAATCACCCCTGCAATCAATGCATCTTTGCCAACGCTGTGGCAGTTTATGGATGCCCTTCTTGAAAAAATCAGCTGGACGGGAGACAACAAACTCTTCAAAGGCGTTTTGTACTGCCTCTCGGGAATTGATTTTTTTTCCCGCTAAAAAGTTGTCCAAATTTTGGAAAAAGTAATAGTCGGAAGGCGCAAGATCTGGTGAGTATGGCGGATGAGGGAGAGCTTCCAAACCCAACTCATGCAGCTTAGAGACGGTCTGTTGTGCAGTATGGGGCCGCGCGTTGTCGTGAAGTAGCAGTGGAGACGACCGATTGACCAAAGCTGGTTGCAGACGTGCGAGTTTCGCCATCATTGTGGTCAGTTCTTCAATGTACACATCTGCAGTAATGCTCTCGCCGTTTTGTAAAAAGCTATGATGAATCACACCAGCACTAGACCACCAAACTGTGACCATCACCTTTCTAGGGGTCATTTTTCGTTTTGCACATTGCTTTGGAACCGAACCAGGATCTAACCAACTTGCTGAGCGCTTTCGATTGTCAAAAAGAATCCATTTTTCGTCGCACGTAACAATTCGGTTCAAAATTCCTTCATTTCTGTGCCTGTTAAGCAGCGCAAGGCAAGTCTCGACGCGTACGTTGCGCTGGCGATCGTTAAGTTCGTGGGGCACCCATCTATCAAGCTTTTTTATCTTGCCAATCTGTCGCAAATGGACCAATATTGTTTTAATGCTAACATCAAAAGCTGCTGCCAGCTCAGCTGTAGATTGAGTTTCATCAGCTTCAACAATCACCTTTAATTCATCATTGTTGACCAAAGTTTCCGGACGACCACGAGGTTCATTTTTCAAGTCAAAATTCCCAGAACGGAACCGAGCAAACCAATAACGGGTTGTGCGTTCGTTTGTACAGTTCTCTCCGTAAACGTCGTTGATGTTACGGGTCGTTTGTGCCGCGTTGGTGCCACGACGGAACTCATATTCCATAATTACACGAAATTTCAAAGTATCCATTATGAGGAAAAATGTTGAAATGTAATGAAAATACAACGCTAATCAATAAACAAAAGACTGATTTTGTAAATAGAATGTCATATTTATAAAACAAAATTAATTTAAATTGAGAACTCATAGCCAATCAAAACTTTTTTTTGTTTGAAAAAGTCTGTACTGCAATACGGCAATTTCATAGGTAAAGACCTATTATAATCTTCTGGGTCGCCCTCTTAGCTATCATAAGATATAAGAGACGTACATAGGTAGCTATATTCAGTACTTCACAAGTGATTACAACTTTGCAAGGTTTTTGCAATGTTTTTCCTCAAACACGCACGAGTGAAAATAAAGCCGTATTACATCAATTCCCATACAACTGCTTTAACTAATATGCGTACCTATATTTCGAAAGCTGATCCCTTCAAACCTGTCAAAATAACCCATTTTCTATTCAGCGTATCGTGTAAAAGTTGTTGGCAGGTATCCGACCCATCAAATATCATATTTGTCTACTTACAATAACGCGCCAATAGTTAGCAAACTTCGTGAGCGTGCATAATGATGCGCTATCTTGTTTTTATACGCTATTTGGTTCCGTACACCAAAGTTTTAATACAAAATGTCCATATACGAGGAAAGTGTTTTAATGTAACGGTTATTCAGTACTTAGATTTTGTATCTTTGTTTAAGTATTTCTATTTTCCAAATCAAATCAAATCTAATCAAATCAAAATCATTTATTTCAAGTAGGCCAGTTACAGGCACTTTTGAATAGTCAAACAATAACATATTAAGCTACAGTCCCAGTCACTAGACATAATAACTGTGAAAGTACTGTAGTTGCCCATTCCAAAGCGTAGATCTCTATGGAGAAGAATGGGCAAGAAACTCCATGGACACTCTTTTAAATTAATAGCTTGTTACAAAAATCTTGGTTACATCATTCATGTTGAGATGGTAAATTATGTGAGAACGATGTAGCAAGACGTGCACGTTAAAAGTGTCCACAGTAAAAACAAAAAAAAGACAATTCAAAAATAAAATAAATAGTTCGAAATAAGCCGAGGCAACTAAGAGATGACCAGGCACAACTGACAGCGCCCGTTCACGAACATCACGCATGGATCAGCCATCATTCAACTCAACCATTTTGAAGGGAACTAAATGACCCGACACACGCGCCACCATCAGCGTGACATTTAAGTGAGTCCAGTATTACGTAGCAAGTTTCTATACAGCTGGTGATATTTGTGATATTCTTACTAATAAAACCAATGCAAAAGAAACTTTGTCTGTCTCTTACCGTTTTACGTCGTGTTGACTGAACGGATTTTGATAAATTTTCCCACAGAGCTAGAAAATGACCAGAGTTGGGACACAGGCAACCTTTTATCCGTAATATAATTTCCAGACATCACAAATTGCCGTGAGTCAATTTTCGGACACCACGCGGGTAAAGCCGCGGGTCTTAGCTAGTTTTCCTACTTTCTAAATAAATTTTATGGGTATGATTTTATCAATAACCTAATAAATGCATTTTCATTGACCTAATAAATAATATTTGTTCCCAAAATAGTAGCACTGTCACCTAAATTAAATCATCAAATAATATCAAAATGCTTACCTAAATATTAATTAAGAATTACTTGGAAATATGGCTCTGTATGGTGTCAGACGCAAAGAATAGCACCATCCCATATCTTCCCGTGGGTGTCGTAAGAGCCGACTAAGGGACTAGCCATAGTATGGGCAGCAGCATTCTCTGTGCTTTTGTGACAACCGTACTTAGATCGCCAACCCGCCTGCCAAGCGTGGCGATTATGGCAAAACCCCCCGTTATGTCAATGTGGCGAAACTTGGGGGAGGTCTATGTCCAGCAGTGGACGTCTTTCGGCTGAAATGAATGAATGAATGAACTTGGAAATAATGTCAATCATCAAGTAATTTTATTAGGTTTCAAAATAATAGAAGTGTCACGAAAATTAAATCATCGAACAATGTAAAAATGTTTACATAAAAACTCCAAACCACAGGTTCAAACTAAAGCGTTGTCGACGTAACCCCGCTACGCGGGGCTACTATTTCTGTCTGCAGGGTTTACAGAAACCTAACACGAAGGGGATGTCGGGGTCTTTTCACTCGCTCCGGTCGCTCACTAGACCCCGCCATCCCCTTCGAACCTAACCTGTCCGAGTCGGTGTGCCCAATATCTCGTATTAGGCATTTCTTCATAGAAATAAGGAACTGATCTATTTATTTGGTGACAGATCTACCATTCTGAGCACAAAGGTATTATTTAAGTAATAAAACTATTATTATAAGAACGAAGTTTATATTCATCTAATGCACTACAATTTTATTGGTAATCTATCTCTTATTTTACACATATATCAACATTTATTTGATAATTCATACCTGGGAACACTTTTTGTTTATGTGAGAAAGAAAATATTTCGTAGCGATAGATCTATTTCTTAGGTGATACAACTTTGATGACAAATATAAATTTTGGTGACAAGAAATATAGTTCCCAAATGTTATATGTTATACGTGAACTTTAATGAACTCTGTGCAAAATCACAATGAAAACAGCGGTTTTTTCACAACAAAAAAGTCGTTTCAAGCCATAACTTTTGTACTATGTATATGTCGTAGTGTCATGATTTATTCAGTTAGACTCGTTGATCATGTGGGCAGTATATGGGTTTCGTGCTATGAAAACACAGACTAAACACGGTACACTGCTTTTATCGAACTAACAAATTACTTGAAATTACAATCCAACACAATAACACTAGGCACCATGAATCGGGGTACAGTTCCGGGACGCCGCCGACTCCGCCACTCATTCTCGTCTTTGCTGCGAGCTCGAAACATCATGACTCTGTAGAAGCGCGCTTAGGTGTCGGTAGACTGGTAAGTAGGTCGCGTGATTCCACCTTTGGCGCGCTTGCCGATTCATTTTCTTTTAGTACTAATGATCGGATCTGACATATTATATTTGATTTTGTTTATTTGATGCACAAAATGTGTGAATGACGACCATGTGCTGCGGATATGTTCTAGGCTTTGTTCTTCTTCTGAGCATGTCGATGTCAATCTAAATTGAATAGGCCCAGAACTGGTCTACGATATTGGCGCCTTACGTAGCGTCCATAAGTACCTGTAATGAACAAAGAACATTGAACTTATTACAACCTGTATGTACCATGAAGGACATGTTTCTATCTCATCATAGAACTGTTCAATTGGCATCATTTGTTTCGCGAATCGACGTGAGGGATGAGATGGGACTAAACCTAGGAACCAATTGGCGTTAAAAGACAAATAACACCGTAAATAAAGATTTCTTGTAACCTGATGGTTTACAAGGTGTTTGTAAAGCTACCACTTATCTTAAACACGAATTTTACTCATCCTTATCACCTGGTTCCTGCCATGTACTGTACACTAAACGAGTTTCCTTTTATTTGTGTTGGAAACACTGAGGCTCAGGGCGAATTTAATTAGTTAATGGAGTCAGGTGTTGCCAAAGGAAAATAGACGGTAATTATGTTATGGCATTTTAAGGGACTGGGAAGTAGTTTGTGGATTTTTGCCCTTTTTTAGTTTTTGAGTTTGTGGACATTATTCACATGCCTGTTTACACTTTGAATTAATAAACATCTAACGCCAAACTAATTTAAAACATCCATTTGTTTATTTTAATTGTTCAACTCTGAATCTAAGACTTTGACACGCAACCTGTAACCTTAAATTTAATTTCTGACTTTTGATATTTTAAATAAGAATAAAAGATAAAATACTTACTTTCCGCAAGGCCTATGGCGTGCATACTATTATTATTATTTATTATTTTTGTCATTCTGACAAAAAATAAAATAAACAAACAATACATAACAAATACAACAAGAAGTTTACAGCTTTTTTACGTAGTTGCTGCCACAAAGGTTACCACTCAAAAATCAAAATAAATTATTTTACATAGGTACTTATAAAACGTCGACAAAAGTCGCACGGTTCGGGTTGGTCGTTTCCTATGGAGAAGAACCGGCAAAAAACTCCATGGTTACTCTTTTTAAATTATTTGGTTTTACAATATTTGAATGTTACAGCGTTAGTACTTAATTATGGGAGGACATCGTAGGCCCGACCATAAGTCGTTGCTTATTACAAAAGGTAGAACAGGATAAAGCAAAAAAATATAAACTCAACATGATTCTTTAAATCTGCCGTTTCATAAGTATGCAATACTCAACGGTCAAAATGCATGGGAAAGTAATAATATTTCGTGCAAGGATTATAGAAGCAAAGTTTAGCACAACGTTTTTCCAGGATTATTTCACTTCTCAGAAAATTTACTCACCATGAAAGCTCGGAAATTAAATATTAAACTATGTTAACTTAGTTGAGTTTGGTTTTCTCTCGATGTTTCTAAAACAAAAGTTTAGCAATTTACGTAAAATATAGGTGACAGGACAAGTTTGTCGTGTTTTTGCTGAAAATTTCATGAAATCTGCTGTCTTGTTATTTTAGGATCTAGTTTGCTCTGTTTTCAGAAATGTATTTTTCTTGTAGTTCATGAAAGCAGTTTGTGTTAGAAATTTGGCGGATAAGGCGACCAGAGGAATTAATGTAATAAAAAGGCTCAAAGAGTTTCCGTAATTCTAAGAAAAATATCGTCATCATCATTTCAGCCTAAAGACGTCCACTGCTGTAGGCCGGATTGGCCTTCCCCAAGTGTCGCCACACTGACCGGTCCCGTGCGACTTGCATCCAGTGGATCCCCGCAACCTTCACCTAGTCATTGGTCCACCTAGTGGGAGGCCTTCCAAAACAACGTCTTCCGTTTCGCGGTTACCACTCCAGAACTTTTCGGCCCCATCGGCCATCCATTCTGCGAGTAATGTGCCCTGCCCACTGCCACTTAAGCTTGGCAATTCATCGGGCGACGTCGGTAACCTTGGTTCTCTTAAGGATGTCCTCATTTCTGATTTGATGACGCAAGGAAACTCCGAGCATAGCCCTCTCCATTGCCCTTTGAGTGACTTTAAGCCTTCTGATGAGGTCCATTGTGAGCGACCACGTTTCGGTCCCATATGTACCTAATCACTGGGAACACACACTGGTCATAGAGTTTCGTCTTGAGACACTGCGGTAAGTTGGACGAGAAGAATACCAAGTAACTTCCCGAATGCTGCCCAGCCGAGTTGGATTCGACGATTGACCTCTTTTTCGGAGTTAGACCTACCCAACTGGACTGTTTGTCTTAGGTAGACATAATCGTCTACAACTTCGAGTGTAGAGTCTACGATCTTGATAGGAGTGGGTGTTACATGTGTTACATTACATTCTAAGAAAAACTCTTTCGGAAGCTCTACTGAGGTCCTCCATGGCCATCAGCCATGACCACTATATCCGCGGCAAATCGAAGGTGAGAGATGTACTCGCCATTGACGTTGATGCCTTATCCTCTCCAATCCAGAACGTCTCACACCTTGCTGCAAAAGAATAGGTCCCGAGGTCTGGTCCTGAAGCCTGACATGGTAGCGTTTTGTATAGACACTTCAACACCTCGATGTACCGATAGTCAATTTGGCATCTTTGGAGAAACTGCAGTACAGCCCAAGTCTCGATCGAATCAAAGGCTTGCTCGTAATAGTAATAGTACATTTATTTGTCAGAATATTGTTACAGAGTTGTTACATAGTTATAAAAGTTCATAATATTCTGCTGTTTCCGGTACCAATACATTTTCAGGGTTTTGGTTAGTTTGTAAGATTACATTGAATTAAATAAATTAACACAATCAACAAATAACAAAAAAACATAAATAAAATTCAAATTAAAATAACAATCGGTCAAATAATAAGTATCAAAATGTCAAAAAGATTATTATATTACAAATGTCAAAGAAATAATGTGAAGAGAATGAAATTATTTCATAATATTTAAGTCAAATTTTTATTCATGAAATCATTAGACGAGTAGTAGCATTTATTGAAGATATAATCGAATAATTTACATTTAAATGTCCTAAAGTTAAGAGTTTTAAAACAATATGTTAGCTTATTTTAAACTTTGGTCGCCATACAAAATGCATTATTAGAGAATATTTTTATTATTTCGTCTAGGTACACGAAGCATGTAAACTTTGTGGCTAGGTCTGCATACAAGGTCATTATGCAGTTTAAATTCATGCTTATTTTGGTACCTACACAAAAATATAAATTTAAAAAATATATAGTGCTGGGATTGGTAATATTTTTAATTACTTACGTACGAGTATTACGCACTTCACTAACGCTAAACAAAGAGGCAGGTTGTACTATTCGGTCTTTCTACGAGTAGTCAGAAGCCAAAAGTCTGACATCCAGTCTTACCAAGGGGTATCGTATTACCCAGTTACAGGGTTGTGGAGGCCAGATAGGCAGTCGCTTTATGTAAATACTGGTACTCACCTGCATCCGGTTAGACTGGAAGCCGACCCCAAGATAGTTTGGGAAAAGGCTAGGCAGATGATGATGATATAGCCTGTCGCAGTGTATGTATGTGGTCTACGGTGGTAAAAGGCTTTAGCTTTTCGAAATCCGGCTTATTCGGGAGGCTGAAAATCGTCAAATCGTCTGCGCGCGAAACTATTCGTGATGACTCTTGAAAACAACTTGTAGACATGGCTTCGAAGTGAGATGGGCCTATAGTTCTTCAACCGGGCATCGTCACTCTTTTTGAAGAAAAGTACCACCACACCCCTGCACCACGCCTGTGGCGTTTTCCCCTCGAGTATGACGGAAACAAACAGCTTCTGAAGGGCCTTAAGAACCGATTTTCCACCCAACTTCAGAAGTTCGACCGTAATTCCATCATCATCCGGTGCCTTGTTGTTTCTATGTTGTTTCAGAGTATCTCGTACAGGCTGATGTCCAGGATGTCTTCGGTATAGTGTCGGGTCAGTCTAGCTTTTGGGTCGTTGGCTAGATTTACAACGGGTTTACTGGTTGAGAAAAATATAGCTGCACTCATAAAAAATATTCCCTCACTACCGAGTTTTCTTTATTACAGCAACTTTATAAATAAAACAAAAAGAACACGACAATACCTAGCATGTTCAACAAAAGTTTAAAATAAATAAAAGACTCGGAACAAAGCAAGCAGTTGTACATCAAACAATAGCTGTCAAGATGACTTTGAAGTCGGAATCCTCTCTTTTCGAAGTCCAAATCCCCCAAGCACCCCATCTTTTGAAGCCTCCGCAGAAGTAATGAGACGACAGATCAAAACGGCTGCAACGTTATTTAAATTTCTGAGGGATAACGTAAAAAAAATATGCAAATCGTAATTTTAAACGAGACGGCCCGGAATACGGTACAAATTACGTGAAAACGCCCGTAATTGACTTTACATATTATATACCTGATGCTCGGGCTTTACAGACAGCGGATTAGGAGCTTTATTCATTTAAAGTTTCATTTGTAGGCATAAACGGCCAACATTGAACATTTCTTTTTATGAAATATCCTTTAACAAAAACGGAAGTGTGGGTATCAACATCTATTTTTTATTTTTATGATAGATTTATCTAGGACCTGGGTTGTGGACCCCAACAAGAAACGTCTCGGCAGATAATGATAATGTTAATTTACGACCTTGATAAACACTTCTTCTCCTTTCTTTTTTCCTTCTTTCTTTTCTTGATTTCAAACATTTTGTTTTGACTTGTGTGTGCGACAAATGAATACATTTTCATGCTTTCTTTTCTTTGATAAGACATTCTATCAGGAAGATATGGGTGTCTTTGCTTTCTTATTTAAAATTGAATGAAAATACCTGCTTTAAAAACTTACCACGAAGTTCAACGTTTTCTAAGATTTAAGGTATTTTCGTAGGGGATCGTCATTCTGCACTGAATTATATATAACCGTACGTTTAGTGCCCCTACACATGGCCCGACTCTAGCGTGCACGGCCGACAGAACTGGTAGCACTTGCTAGTTTCACGCGCGGATACACTGTTGTGAAATGTTTGTTTTATCGTGCGTTAGTCTTTGATTTAGACTTTAGCTTTATGCTGGATGATTGAAAAAGGGTTTTAAGTGGAAAAACTAGTGCAGATTTCACAGAAATATTATAGAAAAGCTAATTTCATTTAACGCAATCAAATTATGTAGCTTTACTTACCAGAATATTGATTCAATCACTGAATATGGTCAGTAGAGAAGTTGGTTTAGAGATGAACCTGGCAAAAACAATGTTAATGACAAACAGCAAGGAAAAACCTATAACAATTGACAACGAAAAACTAAAGTATACAGAAAATTACGTTTACCTGGGAAAACAAATTAGCTTGGATAGAAAAAGTAATGAACTGGAAATTGAAAGGCGAATACAACTCACCTGGAACAAATATTGGAGCCTCAAGGAGATCTTTAAAAGCAATATGTCCACAAAAATTAAAAGCAGAATAATGAATTCCTGTCTGCTGCCGTGCCTTACATATGCGTGTCAAACCTGGAGATATACTTCCAAAACCAAAAATAAAATTATCACATGCCAACGCGGACTAGAACGCAGCATGCTAAAAATTAGAAAAATTCAAAAAATTCGACACACAAAAATCAGAAGCATATCAAAAGTCACGGATGCTCTAACTTATGCAAAAAAGCTCAAGTGGAAATGGGCGGGACACGTAGCGAGACTAAAAGATGATAGATGGACCAAAAGAGTCACATCATGGATTGGCCCAGAAGGGAAACGCCAAAAAGGTAGACCACACACAAGATGGGAAGACGATTGGAGAGAAACGGCCGGCCCACAGTGGATGCAGACAGCAAAAGACAGAACTAAATGGAATTCTTTGGAGGAGGCCTTCACCTGAAGAGGGGTTCTTGCAATTAGCAACATTTTAATTATAGTACTTTCTCGAATAAAATAATTTTTAAGTAGTAAAAATAGTTTATATAAGTAAAATAATCATGTATAAAATGCAAGAAATAAAAGGCTTTTTTATTTTTTATTTTATTTTATTTACTTACCAGAATGTTCAAGGAATCCTTCTGTGTATTTATCTTAGTTATTTTTCTGTGACAATTTCCCATGAATTATCGTCTTTTCATAGCTAGAGCGATACTGAATCGACAGCTTACACGGTAAATTGAAACGCGATATCACGGCAATTTAGCGCCGAAGCTACATAATTGGTCGTGTAGTCGGGCACTTATTTTCGAAGCTATGATACATGTTGGGCTCATTTTTATTCATAAGGTTCCACCTGTGTATTCGACTCGTTCTGTAAAACATGTTAGTCAATATTGGTAGATTATTTTTACGATTTTCGTCATTTTTGGTAAACGTTGCCGTTGGGTGTAATTATTGCTCATAAAATAATATTGTTTTTACATATAACATAAAATATCATCACGCTTGTAGCCGCCGAAGGGTTAGGCAGCGTGTATCTAATAATAAATACATATATCTCCAGTTATTTTTAGACAACACAAATCTCTTCAAAGTTAGAATGAACAGGCTTCTTCTGGGTAAGCTCGTACCATCGTCCTCTTTGTCTCTATCATCTCTTACTTAGACTAGAGTCAAGAGCAAACACAACCAAAAAAATATTAAATAAAAAAATTCCCATGTAATAACCCCTTATTACATGGGAATTTTTTTATTTAATTTTTTTATTTAATATTTTTTTGGTTGTGTTTGCTCTTGACTCTAGTCTAAGTAAGAGATGATAGAGACAAAGAGGACGATGGTCGGACGAGCCTATTGCCATCAGCCGGGCACTACTCCAGACTCTACGGTTGCTATTAAATTACGGATGAAAAAGCTCAATAATGCTGTGCCCGACCTCGAAATCAATTCCAGGGACGCATACTCAGTAGTCAGACCCAAACCAAAATTTTCTAGTTGCTATCACCAATTAGACTTTCTGGGGATTTTACAAACTAAAAATGTAAGTTACGAAGCAATCACGTAATTTTAACGACTGTTGATCAATATTTCAGTAGAATCCGAAATGGGATCACACCTGCTACTAAGTAGTCGGGGTAGATGTGTGCTACTAGTCTACATGTTTATTTTCCTCCTCGCTAACTCCCCTCTCACCCTAAGCTGGCTTAGCTTAGTAAGCTCAGCTTTTACTACGTTTAACCAACTAATTATACTGTCGTAAAACAGTCAAGAGAAGTCACTTGCAAAACAAAACTATTAATTTGTGCAGTTCTTACAATTATTGAAGAGTTCGTGGCTAATTAAAAACAGCCGCTCGGGTCGATCTTTTGGTTTAACCGCGCTTGCCCAGGTAATTCCGTGGATGGGTGACCACCCATAATATACCGAGTTTACTCCGTGCATCGGAAAGCACGTTAAGCCGTTGGTCCCGGCTGTCATTTATGGATCTTTGACAGTTGTTACGACTATATATGTACCTGTAACGACTGTCAGTGACCCGAATGTCTGACAACCAGTCTTCCCAAAAGGTAGGTATAGTATTACCCAGTACTAACTGGGTTGGGGAGGTCAGAAAGGCAGTCGCTCCATGTAAAATACAGGTATGCAGCTGAATCCGGTTAGACTGGAAGCTGACCTCAACATGGTTGGAAAAAGGCTAGGCAGATGACGAGTTGCTACAATTATTGCTTACCGAATTACAGATGTGACAGCACTCTTAAGACAACACGTCTCCTAAGATCTACTTTGTCTAATTGTAATTAAATAATTTCTAGTAACAAAAACTATCGGGTTACATCAAATAAATTGAGAATACTCTAATTAATTTATATTCATCTTCAATTTTGAATTTAGATGTTTTACTTAACAAATTTCAAGTTTACCTTCGTTCGAATAAAATTATTTTCATGTCTATAAAAGATTTTGGAACTAATTTATACAAATTAATAATTAGTAGATGTCAAAATTCTGTAAACATCAGTGTGCTTTTTTGTGTTGAAATCCTCAAGGATATCCTCTATCCTCAGATGGGTGAAAAGGTTTATCAAACCCTTACTGAAATCAATCACACGGTGTTCTACAGCTACCTTTGGCTGATAATCAAAATCAAAAGTCATTATTCAAATTAGGCTCATAATCAGCACTTTTTGAACGTCAAAATTACAAGACACAGTCCCCCAAAATGCCCGCCCTTCGCCACTTCTTAGTGTTTAGCTGGGAAGAAGAACTCCCCAGCAACACATCTGTCTGCTAGGTTAGAAGAACCAGATTTTACACAATAGTGTTCAAGTTTACATAAACAAAGAATCCATTACATCAAAATTAATGTCACATGTCAGGTAACACAGCTAGCAATAACAAAATACTAAAAAAAAAACTCAAGAATAAATTAAAGCCTCCAGACATAAAGGGCGTGCCCGCCCGTGCGAGTGGCTACAGACGAAAATAAATAAAAACAAAGGACAATAAACACACAGGTACACAGGAATGCAATCTAGTGTGGGCGTGCTATTACTTGGTAATTTTCAAGTAAATCTGAGCTCCAAAATAAAAAAGCAAAAAAAAAAACGTGCGCAATTAAGTCACTTACTTAATTAATAGAAATATTTGACCATAACTCTGAAAATGTATTGAGGATAATTTTGAGAATTAATGTAGATGGCTATAAGAGTTAAGCAAGACCAAATAAACGAGGGATGGACAGTCTGAAAGGTGGTATAACTAGAAAGGAGGTGAATGCTGAGATGATGAGTAATGGAGAAGTATGGCAGAAGAAGACATGCTGCGCCGACCCCAAATAAATTGAGATAAGGGCGGATGATGATGATTAACCTGAACTTTATAATGTCCACAATGATAGTCACGCTCTTCATTAATAAAACCTAATTACGTCATTAAGGTTTCATCTAATATTTGTGCTATTCATTCATTTGAGCCAAGAGGTGATCAAAGACTGCTTTATATATTAGCATACTAAACTACTATAAGACACTGCTGAATATTTTCTTGGTGATGAGGTTATGAAGGCTTAATTTTATCGTGTTTTTCTACAATCAATTTGTTGTACATATTTAGAAACACAGAATTTTTTTTTATACATTTACCATTTAAAGCCATCATGTATTGTTTTTATACTCACTTAAATGTCACGCTGATGGTGGCGCGTGTGTCGGGTCATTTAGTTCCCTTCAAAATGGTTGAGTTGAATGATGGCTGATCCATGCGTGATGTTCGTGAACGGGCGCTGTCAGTTGTGCCTGATCATCTCTTAGTTGCCTCGGCTTATTTCGAACTATTTATTTTATTTTTGAATTGTCTTTTTTTTGTTTTTACTGTGGACACTTTTAACGTGCACGTCTTGCTACATCGTTCTCACATAACTTACCATCTCAACATGAATGATGTAACCAAGATTTTTGTAAAAAGCTATTAATTTAAAAGAGTGTCCATGGAGTTTCTTGCCCATTCTTCTCCATAGAGATCTACGCTTTGGAATGGGCAACTACAGTACTTTCACAGTTATTATGTCTAGTGACTGGGACTGTAGCTTAATATGTTATTGTTGTTTGACTATTCAAAAGTGCCTGTAACTGGCCTACTTGAAATAAATGATTTTGATTTGATTTTGATTTGACTTTTATACATCCGCATTGGTGGATGTTCTTTCGCTGTCATGACATTCGCTTCCTTCTTCCTTCGTCCTTAGTTTTTTTTTACCAATTAAGCTTGCGTTTTTCCGCAACTCGCCTGATGTGAAGCGATGATGGGTGGTATGCTTGTTTAGAAGGAGCCGATTCACTTCAAATTTTTAGGGATCCACATTTTAATGATCAGGGATCAGAGAAGCTAGCAGTGAATACACACACGTCAGTTCTTTACTCTATTTGCATGAACATTAGGTTATTGACGCGTGTTCCCAACTTTTTAATGTAAAATCTCGTGCAAGATAGTACCGCATGAATGACCACTCGATGTCCCCAAAATCCAAATCCTTAAATATAATTTAATTTTATCTGTGTCCGATTTCAAAGCCTAAAAGGACCGAGCCACCATTAAGGAGACAGAAAAAACGTGAAATACGTGAAATAGCTCATTTTGTAAAGCCTTAATGTTCAAGCATGAATTTTAATATGATTAGACTTCTTGGAAAGCTTCAGATGTACTGAAGACATTAAAGTTTCCGATTTCTGTTTGTACTTTAATGTCTTAATTTAAATTTATGACTGCCTTGTCTTCATGTTAAAGGTCGTTTCGTCTTTTGATTATTTCTGTGATGGCTTACGTTTCTTTAAGATTCACTTTACAAAGGTGAAATGTTAGTTTGTGAGTTTGTGAACAAACTGTTTATGAGAATTTAATTTTTTATGTATGCGAGTGTAATATTTTTCAAAATTTGCAATTAATCCATTATTAAAGTGAAACTATTACTTTAAAGCGCATTTCCACCATAAAATAACTACATTTAGCGCTAAACCTTCTCTCAATCGTTTGAAAATTACCTACTTAGGACATACGGATATCTCAATTATTTTAGCGTTAAATGTGACTTGCGGTGTAAGTGTGCTTATATATTTTTCATGAGTATATTTATTACCATATCGTGTAGGTATAAATAGGAATTCTGCACTGACCTAACTGTGAATGAAGTTAACTTGAAAATAAAAGTATGTGATGGAGCGATCTGCTCAGTATAAAGTCATTAGAACACTATTGTCACCATCTTTTCACTTCAGGGACAGCGGGGCGCGTAGAAAAACTCCTAGCGTAAAGTTGACACCGTATCACATTTTTTTGCAATAATCAAGTTGCCTTCACGTTTTCCTAATTTACAAAGAACTTTTTCCCTAACATATTTTCAACACTACTAAAATTTTTTGTAGACCAGTAGGTAAGTTTGTGGTTCTAGTTAACACATTTTAAACGAAATACACGCTACAGTTAATAACTTTTGAATCTCTCTACGTAATTTGAAAAAACACACCCTCAATAAACGAAAAGCCTCAAAAAAAAATATTTTCGTTTCGCACGTGTGCACGTTGCCGTCGTCCGTATATTGCGCTCATCACGCGAACGCCCAGGAAAAAAATGTTTAAACAAGAAATACTGAAAGCGGAACACATTTTATAAACGTTGTTTTAAAGTGGTGAATGTTTTTACCTGTTCTGGACCACCTTTTGAATCTGCGACTAGGAAATATTTTACGGAATGAGGTCGAAGCGAGGGCGGTGAAGACTGAAGAGCCTTTCAACAGCTTTTAAAACGCGTGCTGGTAATCTGAGAGATGTATTTTATTATATCTACGTAGAGGTGCTATAATTAGGCCGCTTGGATGAGGTCTTTACCTCCTCCTCATAAAATAATTTGTTACAGACTTTGCTGGGGTGGTTTCTAATCCTCTCTTATAATACGAATCTAAAAGTGGTTTCCTCTTTTGGTACGATTTCACGACTGTATCTACTTAAGTAGAGATTTAAATTATTCAAAAAATACATTGAAAACTTTTCATCTCGTAAATAATATTATAGAAGGCGAACACCAACGCTTAAATGGTTCTCACGTATTCAGTACTTTGTTTTGAATCAGAATGTATGGAATAGCTGTTTTTTTTTAAATTACCGAACAAATTTTGAAACTCGAAATTTTTTGAATTTTTTTTAAAAAAAAATCTAGTTTCAATCTTTGTTAGTTCATTCAGTCCATCCAAAGTTTACGTGGAAGATATTGATATGAGTGATACCCGTGAGTGTTAACCTTAAGATGAACAGTATTATGAAAGAGCTGTGTAACAATTTAGATGCACAATAATGTATTGTATCTATCTAAATATGTAAAAAAAATCACGTCTAGAAACCTGCAAACACAGCTTTATGTTAACTCTGAAATCAAATAAAGCTCGAGACGAAAACTATGCTTACGTAGGTACTTACAAACAAGGATATATTGGCTTTTTGTCATCCCGCAGAAGTCGTAAAATTCAAGTGTGAGAAAGGGTTATCTGTTCAACGACACCCGCGGGAAATAAAATGGCATGATCTATTCGGCAAAGAAGAATCATGGCCATCTCTGAAACCTATGGCTGTTACTGATGCAATAATAATTTTATGCGAATCTCATGACAGTCAACAACTTAACTTTTTGACTATTATTTGTGACTTCTTTATTTTTACAAACTAAAGTTGCGTAACACACAATAGTAATCTATTTTGACAATTTAATAACATGCAAAAGTATTTAAAAAAAAAAATATTACATATGCCTACATGAGCATTTATTAAACGTCGACAAAAGGTGCGCGGTTCTGGTTGGTCGTTTCTTATGGAGAAGAACCGGCAAGAAACTCCATAATTACTCTAAAATCATTTGGTTTTACAATATTTGAATGTTACAGCGTTAGTCCTTAAGTATGGGGACAGCATAGGCCCGATAGTAAGTCGTTGCTCACTACTAGTTAAAGGTAGAATAAGATAAGAAAAAAAAAAAAAAATGTGCTCTCCATGTATATCATAATATGGGACGCTGGTCATTGTTACTAAAATTGGAAATATTGCACTGAGATAACTTCTCATGCCATCAAATCTGCCACTACCGCCTTTTAATCACAAATTTTGTCCACAGCTAGAAACAAGAGTGTTCAACAGCACAGACATATCCGTGACGAACAGTTCTTGTGACCCTGATGCGTGTGTCATCACAGTCAGGCCGGAGCGAGGGACTGCTAGGTACACCTGCGAGGTCTCCAGCGAAGGACCTCGATTCGCTGTTGACAAGCGATCAGCGAATATGACACTTGCTGGTGAGTATGCTGCCCTGATAGCTTTTTTAATTGATCGGATGATTTTAAGAGTTAAATTGTGATGGTTTCTTTAGGATTAAATAGACCAAAATTGAGGCGTTTAAATGCATAAGCGCCTCTATCCACTTTTGTGAAAAATTAATCTGCAAAAACTTTCGTGTTTTATTCAGCTTAATCTCGAGAATAATACCGGATATAATAAACATGCTACCCTGTTACACATAAAAGGAAATAGCATACTCGGGGAAACATGTAATTTTAAGGAACAATAACCCAGAAATGAAATACCAAAAACCATGTCCGTACCCTAAACTAACAATACTCATATCAATAAATAAGAAAGACCACAATTTAATATCAATACGCAATCCCACATGAAATAATAATCCATACAGACAAATGTTATTTGCTTTACCGAACATTATCTCATTATGATGAGCCTAATATAATATTACGTCGTTCTGTGCCGAAGATTATCGTGTGGAAGCCAGAATGTACGTTAATGGTACTAGGGAGGCAGGGTGCGGAAATGGTATTAAATCCAACATTTCAGATGTAGTTCCCCTTCAACAAAGACAGTTTAAGGAAAATGTGGTTTTGGAATAAAACTGGAAATGGAATATAAGTGATACAACTGATGGTATTTTTTGTACGAAAATGTGTGATGGTTTTTATTTCGAGTGGTGGATTATGATGGCCCACTGCCTCTCAAAGAGGTTTGCGTCCAAGCAGTATGCTCAAAGCTACGATATTTTTTCCTGTGAAGTTCTTCGTTATTTTTCCACGATGTAATACCTTTCTATGAAACTCCTTCTAATAAAATGTGAATGAATACCAATGTTGGTCCCGTTGTTGATAAATACGTCACAACCACAATGTTTGTTTATCATACATCACATCACACATCACATCATCAGCCCACCGCAGTCCATAGCTGGACATAGGCCTCTTCAATCGCTCGCCAGCTAACCCGATTCTCGGCAACTCTCATGCAGTTGCTACCAGCTACCTTGCGAAGATCATCGCTCCACCGAGCCTGAGGGCGTCCCAGCTTACGCTTGCCGATTCGCGGTCTCCACTCAAGAACACGTCTGCCATCATCATACATAAAATAAAACAAATTGTAAAACAACACACATTTTTACTAGTATGCTTCAGTAAAATACAGTACATTAAACAGTTTTAAAAAAATTTCATCCTGTATTTCGGGTATTTTTATATCTGACGGCAATTTTGTCAATTGCAGATTTTGGTGTAGTTTTACAGACAAAAAAAGCATATCGTTAAAAAATTATGAGAATACATTTTTGTAGCTTCAATATCTCTGAATAACTTGTATGTCAGAATATATAGCAATACCCAAATATAGGATATATAAGCCTACCCAAAATATATTGGATATCCCTTTATAAGCTCGTAACAATAAAATAACAAGCGAGTTAAAAGTTTGGGAAAGGGTTTCACTACAAGCCTTCCACTTTGGTATTGATTATTTTGGTTATACCTTTAGGTTCATACTTGTAGAGACGAAAAACAGGTATTGTTTGGTTTGTATCCTACAAATAAGGTTTGTTATTTTTACTTCATAAACGATACTAAAATTATATTCTTTTTAGTGATGTAAAACTGGCCCAAGTTTCTAAATAGGTACTGAAAACAAGAAAAGCTATAAAATCATAATGTTATTTAGGCTATGATCAGAATTCCTAGAATTAAGAATAGCCACGGCGACCTGTCAGTGCACCGACCACTGATGACAGATGTCATACCTATGTACCTCCTTGTATAGCCGATGGGATAAGTGTTCTTAAGTAGTGAGAATTGTTTTACTTGGAGTTTTTAAACCGAGTGGACTGGACGCCGGACCATACAGTGGACACCGGACTTTAACAGATTAAGTACTGGAGTTAGTTAGCTTTTCATAATGACACTTTTTTAAATGCCAACTTTCTCCCCTGGCACCACTCCCATGAAAAGGTAATGCACCGTTCTTGAGAAAAACCAATTATTTTAACCTAACCTCAAAACATTTTAAATTCGCTTAAAAAGCGTAGTCGCCGTAGCCCGGCTACGCGGGGCTCCTATTTCTGTCTGCAGGGTTTACAGTAACCTAACACGAAGGGGATGTCGGGGTCTTAGTTCGCTTGCTCCGCTCGCTCACTAGACCCCGCCATCCCCTTCGAACCTAACCTGTCCGAGTCGGGGTGCCCCAAGTCCAGAGTTCACTTCGCTCGCTCTTGCATCCAAATTCTCCTGGAAGAAAAAGTAACATTGCCTATTGTACACACATACAATCAGTGGGGCTGCATTGGGGATTTTTAGGTTGTTATAAAAATGGTATGTTTGACAAATGATGAATGTCCCAAACGTTTTGTGTCATTTTAATAATCAGCTTAACAATAATTCTACCAAATGAAACGTTATCATACAAACATTTGCTAATCGTTAGTTATCATAGTGAAACATCGGCGAAACGTTGGTTGGCAAGTGATAATCTGCCAAACAATTTTCGGCGAAAAGGCAGGACACCGTTAAAATGTATTTGTTACGAGTAATGACTAATTCTTTTTTTTTGTCCTCAGTGATGCCTGAGTACGACCCGCTGATCACGGGTCTACCTACGTTAGTACAGGTCGGTGAGCAGGCGCTGGTCAACTGCACGTCAGACTACTCCCTGCCAGCAGCGACCATCGACTGGTTCGTCGATTCGGAACCTCAAGAGGTAAATAAATAAATCATTCATCATCATCAGCCTATAATGTTCCCACTGCTGGGACACAGGGAGTGGGCTGAAATCCACCACGCGGGCCCAGTGCGGGTTGGTAGATGTCACATGTCTTCGAATTTTTAGTTCTAGGACATGCCGGTTTCCTCACGTTGTTTTCCTTCACCGTTTTTGAAAGAGCGGTGATGAAATAAATTACACAAAGTAATGCGCCTGCCTGGGTTCGAACCCACGGCTTACTGCTCGTAAGTCGGGGCTGCTACCACTGGGCCACCGCTGCTAACCAACATTACACACACACACACACACACAGTATTACTAACAGTTAAGCAGTGATAGCCTATTGGTGTGACCTTGCACTGCCAAGCTATAGGACTCGAGTTCGAACCCAAAACACGCACCTCGGATTTTTGGGATTAATGTGTGAAAAATGCACATAACACAACATAATCTCGTCGGCATGTAAAGCCAAGTCAGAGGCCCATGGGGGGCATAAACATACTGACACCACGTGGCCTACCATGACGTCTTAAAACATTACTGTTTTACTCCTTTTCCAGTGTGAGAAGAGGTGGCGCTAGACATCCTGTATAGCTCCGTCTTTTTCCCACGCTGGAATAAGAGTAAAACAATACTGCTTTAAGACGTCATGGTAGGCCAGCAGGTTAGGCATTAACCATACGATAAAGAAGATTACTAAGTTTATCAACAGTTCGTTTCTGTTGATCTCCACACCCTTGTGTAAGTGCAACTCACAAGCAAATTTCACCCATGATAGCATTAACTTACACTCATGATTGCATTGCCTTAACATTTAAAAATCCAATTAATCAATATATTTATTGTAGATCATAGGGGCTCTGTATGGTGTCGGACGTAAAGAATAGCACCATCCCACATCTTCCCGTGGGTGTCGTAAGAGGCGACTAAGGGATTTGCCAGAGCATGGGCAGCAGCGTTCTCTGTGTTTTTGTAACAACCGTACTGCGATCGCCAACCCGCCTGCCAAGCGTGGCGATTATGGCAAAACCCCCCAAAATGTCAATGACACTTGGGGGAGGCCTATGTCCAGCAGTGGACGCCTTTTGGGCTGAAATGATGAATGATGATGATGAGATCATAGGTAGGTAAATGACATAATACAGGTCTTAAATAATGAAATTGTGATCAGCTACGTCCCGCCGTAATTTCACATAAAATATAAAATAGATAAAATAAAACGGAACGAATTATGGTAGGCACATCAGTGGGCCCGAACGCATCATGACTGAGAGGGACTATATTGGAGCAGTGATTTATCTGATAGTAAGTATTTTATAGAGTAGTAGCACTTGTGTACCAGCAAATCATGGAGTTGCTTTCATTTTTTTTTTTTTGTATTTCCGTAATTATTCTAGCAGACCCCACAAAAAGAACTGTCTTATAGATCAACAGAATTCTCAATTGGACACGAACGAATGAGATATAAAATACAGTGCTACTAAATCAAAACGACATTTTAAAACTAAGTACCTACCTAAATCTTAAACTCACTAATTAGAGCCTGTTTTTCCAAAATTATTTTCTAAATACATGATTTTAGTACCTCTAAAGAATTTCTTCTGTATTCTTAAAACCCTACTACAGCACTAGACTCCTCCTAGACTAAACCTGCAGAATAACGACTTACATTCGTGCTTAGCTCCTATCGACTTTCAAATAAATATAGCTCTCAGTTCGTAAAAGCTGAGTTTACAGGTATAACCACGAGCGAGCTATTTATTTTATTGGAAACCTATAGCCATTCTCGCTGAAAAGCTGACGGGACTGATGTCAGTGGAACGGCGAAGTGTAACCTGGATTGTTGAATCTTTATGTTTACTTCAGAGGGTTTTTACATTCGTCATCACGGCTAGCAATGAATTCATCTGGATTTATTTTTATCTGTCGGCTCCAAATGATAGGTTTTGATTTTTTATGAATGTGATAGGGATTTCCGTTCAATATAAATTTTCGTAAGTATTATTGTTCGAGAGGTTATTTTGATATTATTGTTTTTAAGATGATTAGTATTAGGACGAGTATGATTATGCATAGGCTGAGTAGCCTGTAACGAGCTCACTGCTGGGATACACAGGTCTCCTGTCTGCGAGAGGGGGTGGGTTGTTACCCGCCTCGCGTGCCTCGTGCCTATCTACACTAATATTATAAAGCTGAACAGTTTGTTTGTTTGGTTGAGCGCGTAAATCTCCGGAACTATGTATTAGATATAATTGAAAAATTATTTTAATATTAGATCGTCCATTTGTCAAGGAACGGTATAGGTAAATAACATCACGCTACGAGCAACAGGAGCGGAACCTCCATGAAAAATGTGGCAAAAACGTTTGTGTTAATAATGTTTAATGTTTTTTTTTTTTCATTTGTGACGCAGACTAAGTTGGGCGGTTAGGCTAGCTACTAATAACCACCTACTAACTTGCCTCATGTCTTTGATTTTATGGTATTAGAACATGCTGGTATCCCCATGACGATAACGTTTTTCTTCACCTATCCAATGATCCAAAAAGGTTCTCCTCATACCTCTGACCTGACATGGCGTCTACATAACAAATAACAGAACACTTGTAGTCACAATCACTCATCAGACAGAAAGGTCCAGTTCGGATACATTTATCAAACAAATTACACGATCTATTCACAGCTCGAACGACCTGTTGTGCTAGAAATTATTTTAATTTCTCCTCTCTATTGTTGGGCTAACGATTTTTCCTTTCAGCCTTCGGTATCGCCGTCTCCGTTCACCTTTTGTCAGTCCGGAGACTGCGAAAGCCGGTATATTTGATTTCGTATAAAAGAATTTGGTGATATATTTTTGAAGGCAGGAGTCCGTTAAAGAGAGGGCTCTCGACTGTGCTGAGATTTTACTTTAGAAATAGAACTACGGAATGAAAGGTGATGTCTTGGTTTCAAATGCGATGTTTTCTGTACCAATCTACATGTTTATTTTACTTTCTACACGTAGGTAGGTCGTAGGAGGAGCTCGTGGCTAAATAATAACAATCGCACGGGTCGATATTTAAGGTGAAGCCGTGCTTGCTGAGGTTGGTCCGTGGATGGGTGACCATAATTACATAACGTATTTCCTCCGTGCCTCGGAAAGCACGTTTAGCCTTTAGTCCCGGCTGTCATTTGTAGATCTTTCAATAAAACAATCAAAATATTTTTATTTTACATAGGCCTACAGGGGCATTTATAAAATGTCGGCAAAAAAGTGCTCGGTTCGGGTTGGTCGTTTCCTATGGAGAAGAACCGGCAAGAAACTCCATGGTTACTCTTTTAAACTTTGACAGTGGTTACGAGTAATCAGAAGCCAAATGTCTGACATCCAGTCTTACTAAGGGGTATCGTATTATCCAGTTACTGGGTTGTGGAGATCAGATAGGCATTCGCTTCATGTAAAGTACTGGTACTCAGCTGCATACGGTTAGACCGGAAGCCGACCCCAAGATAGTTTGGGAAAAGGCTAGGCAGATGATGATGACGTAGGTAGGTAGTACTTTATAATTTAGTTTTTAGGTAACACAAATAATCCATGTCCAGGGGCGGGCATAGATTGTTTTATTTTACCTAAAAACTGCCGTTTATGGAATCGATTTTTAGTCTAACCTTATGCCTATAACATCACGCCTCTAATCCCCGTAAGGTTTGGCAGAAGTGTACCTGATAGGTTGACTCACATTTTGCTAGTTATGTTTAAGTCCCATCGGTATCAACCGTGCACAAATCCAGACTCCGTGGCTGTACTGAGAAATTCCTCATGGGAAATCCAAAAGCACTTTACCCGACCCGGGACTCGAACCCAGGACTTTATGCTCAGCAGCCTGCTTGCGACCACTCTACTAACGAGGCAGTTAATGCCTATCTGCCAAAGAATGCGTCTGAAATCCATAATCTAGTATTTAGGTAAAACGATAAAGCTTTATAAGACTGGTAACCAAAGTTCACTGTCCGTCCGTCTTATGACGACGGCGCGTTCGTGTTCCACGCGCGCCTCAATGAGATGTCAGGAAATCGGAAGGGGTCCGATAGGGCCGATGCCTGCCAGGGCTGGCTGCGGGACTGTTCGAAAGAGATACCGTGACCCTAGACCACGAAGAAGGAACATGGATGGGTTTTAGCCAGTCAAGCCTGACACTCCCTTCCGCTCCGCCTAGAGCGGGAGGGTTAATTTGATGATTTCCAATCCGGAAAAAAAAAGACTAGTAACCAATCTTTCGGACTTCAGTCTACCCTCTTTTATTCGATTTTGTACAACGAGAGACATTACGTTGTTTCCTAATTTAAAAAGTCTAATAAATCTTTTTGTTGAGTCGGCAACCGTACTCGCATTGTCTAATGCTATTTGTGTCTACCTAGCTATAAACGTGATAAAACATCTTATTTATTCATCGTCTTATTTCATCAAAAGTAATTCCTTAAATAGGATACCTTTTATCTTTTATCATTTCGTAAGGCTTCTTTGAACACGTGTAACCTTCAACTTCTATTTTTTGTTTTATTAATGTTATCATTGTTCTGCACTTCATACTCATTCCATTAAGGTACTTTTAGTGTAATTTCATTATTCTTGATGTTTTCTTTAACATTTCAATTCATTACATGGAAGTTATTGACATCAGGCTTCATTTAAAATAATGTCTAATCAATAGTAGAGTGGTGTGAACATTAGCCACTTTGGTAAATTATTCGATTACAAGACAATCATCTACCTAGCTATAAACGTGATAAAACATCTTATTTATTCATCGTCTTATTTCATCAAAAGTAATTCCTTAAATAGGATACCTTTTATCTTTTCGTAAGGCTTCTTTGAACACGTGTAACCTTCAACTTCTATTTTTTGTTTTATTAATGTTATCATTGTTCTGCACTTCATACTCATTCCATTAAGGTACTTTTAGTGTAATTTCATTATTCTTGATGTTTTCTTTAACATTTCAATTCATTACATGGAAGTTATTGACATCAGGCTTCATTTAAAATAATGTCTAATCAATAGTAGAGTGGTGTGAACATTAGCCACTTTGGTAAATTATTCGATTACAAGACAATCATCTACCTAGCTATAAACGTGATAAAACATCTTATTTATTCATCGTCTTATTTCAACAAAAGTAATTCCTTAAATAGGATACCTTTTATCTTTTATCATTTCGTAAGGCTTCTTTGAACACGTGTAACCTTCAACTTCTATTTTTTGTTTTATTAATGTTATCATTGTTCTGCACTTCATACTCATTCCATTAAGGTACTTTTAATGTAATTTCATTATTCTTGATGTTTTCTTTAACATTTCAATTCATTACATGGAAGTTATTGACATCAGGCTTCATTTAAAATAATGTCTAATCAATAGTAGAGTGGTGTGAACATTAGCCACTTTGGTAAATTATTCGATTACAAGACAATCATGTTTTATCGATTTATTTTAATTGGTTATACGAGTATATTTCATCTCTTCTTCGATCTCTTTGACATCGCTCTGACGTCGGACATACAGGAAGAGCCCCCAGGTGCCTACTGTTTGCCAACGACATTATTCTTGTCGGAGAAGATGGTCCTGAGATCCAGAGCAGAACAGAACTGTAGAATGTTGGCATGAAAATCAGCAGAAGCAAAACTGAATAATTGTGGTCTGCGATTTCGGCGGTCTATCCAGCTCTGGAGCCATAAGCAGCACTAGAAGGCGCGCTCCTCCCGGTCTGCTCCGATTTGAGGTATCTCGGATCACTCTTGCAAAGGCATGGCGAAATATATCAGTGTTAAGCACAGAATTAACACTGGATGGACGAAATGGCGGCAGGTCACGGGAACAATATGCGATGGCCGCATTCCCCTTAACTCAAAGGGAAGATTTATAAAACCAAGGTTAGACCTACTGTTTTATCGCAATTTACTTGAAGTCGGCGCAGCATGTCTTCTTCTTCAATACGTCTTTATTAGTCATCATCTCTAGAGGCACCATTTCTAACCATATCATCTTTCATACAATAACAGAAATAATAGATATAACCTATATTACTCATCATAAAACTATTCCAATGAAATAGCCTGTGTCAAAACTACGGTTTAATGTTTAATGAATCTGGGTTCTCATATCACTTCATCATTTCAGCCGAAAGACGTCCACTGCTGGACATAGGCCTCCCCCAAGTGACGCCACATTGACCGGTCCCGTGCGCCTCGCATTCAGCGGATCCCCGCAACCTTGACCAGGTCATCGGTCCACCTAGTGGGAGGGAGGCCTTCCAACGCATCGTCTTCCGGTTCGCGGTCGCCATTCCAGAACTTTTCGGCCCCATCGGCCATCCGTACTGCGAGCAATGTGCCCTGCCCATTGCCACTTAAGTTTGGCAATTCTTCGGGCTACGTCAGTGACCTTGGTTCTCTTGCGGATGTCCTCATTTCTGATTCGATCACGCAAGGAAACTCCGAGCATAGCCCTCTCCATTGCCCTTTGGGTGACTTTAAGCCTTCTGATGAGGCCCATTGTGAGCGACCACGTTTCGGTCCCGTATGTAATCACTGGCAACACACACTGGTCATAGACTTTCGTCTTGAGACACTGCGCTAAGTTGGACGAGAAGATACCACGCAGCTTCCCGAACGCTGCCCAGCCGAGTCGGATTCGACGATTGACCTCTTTCTCGAAGTTAGACCTACCCAACTGGACCGTTTGTCCCAGGTAGACATAATCGTCTACAACTTCGATAGTAGAGTCTCCGATCTTGATAGGAGTGGGTGTTACATGGGCATTCAACATGACCTTGGTTTTATCCATGTTCATTTTAAGACCCACTCTTTCGGAAGCTCTACTGAGGTCATCGAGCATTGTACTGAGGTCCTCCATATCACTTCAATAATAATGAATTACTTAAACAGATCCACTGACCAAGTTACAGAAACTTACTCTTAGAATAATTGAATCGCAGAAGGTCGGAAAAGGAAGGGCTATCTCTAACAGGAAAGACACACAGACGTAACTTTATAACGGCGGTAAACGTTTGTAAACTTTATGACAATTCTCAATGGGCTTCAAATAAATTAGATTTTCAAGTCCGAGAGGAGTCTTATTTCTTGTGTCGCAATAGCGTTTTTGTTGCGGTCTATTTTCATCATCGTATTCATTGTTTATTTTATAAAAGTCTCGAAAGGGATTTGTATTTTCAAGATTTTTGCTGTGTTTTTTGTTAAAAGGGCACATGAAATTACGTCTGTATAAAGCAAAGTTATAAATGGTTCGTACACAATTCTTCAGGTTTATTTAAGTACCATTTGCACAACCAGGCCCAGACTTCATCATCATCATTTGAGCCCAAAAGACGTCCACTGCTGGATATAGGCCTTCCCCAAGTGTCGCCACATTGACATTTTGGGGGTGTTTTGCCATAATCGCCACGCTTGGCAGGCGGGTTGGCGATCGCAGTACGGTTATTACAAAAGCACAGAGAACGCTGCTGCTCATTCTCTGGCAAGTCCCTTAGTCGCCTCTTACGACACCCACGCGAACATATGGGATGGTACTATTCTTTACGTCCGACACCGTACAGATCAGCCCAGACTTATTTTGAGAAATGGCCAAAACTAAAACCAAACAACACCTACTCATAACTTCATACTCGGCAGTATCGCTTTCGACCACGAGAACAAACAAGCTCGTTGGTACCTAGTTAATAGGTCACCTACTAGTCACAATTAGGCAGATCCTAAGTGAGTTTTCCAAAGTAATCTAGGACATTTTGCGTAGACCATTCCGAGTAAAAACAACGTAATGAGGATTGATAGCTATCTTTTGTTTGAACTTTCTAAAGAAGACTTTTGTTCTGCCGTGGGATTACTAGGCAATTTTGGTATTTTCTTGAAATATCAAAGATGAAGATTTACACGTTTAATGCCAGTTGTCAACAACACCAGGCGACACTTGATGAGTGTAAAAAGAGTAATGATGGAGTGTCTTTCTTGCCCATTCTTCATCATACCTTGGCTAATGGGCAACTAGAATCTATTTTATACATTAAAAACTACTTTTCTATGGCCTCATGGAAATAAATGGTTTGACTTTTGATTTGCACTGCTGAATTTTCAACGTTCGGGGTCACCGCCATCCGGGAGCGAGACGAGAAATTCTAACAGTGAAATAATTCGTTTACAGAAACATTAGATAATATTGTTATAATATTTTAATAAACATCGACCAAACCAAATTCCAATCCACCAACTCGAAATTCCAATTTGAAGTTTCAGAATTTTCATGGACGTTTATAAATATGATTTTAACCTCCTTGCTTAATTTGATCTTCAAATCACGTGTAGAAAAAAATATGTATTTAAATTACATTTTTTTTTCTTTTTTATTAATATTCAAACTCAAACTCAAAGCATTTATTTCAATTAGACCAATACAGGCACTTTTGAAAGTCAATACACAAAAAAAAAACGCGAAGCTACAGTCCCAGTTACAAGACATAATAACTTGTGAAAGTACTGTAGTTACCCATTCCAAAGCGTAGATCTCTATGGAGAAGAATGGGCAAGAAACTCCATGGACACTCTTTTAAATCAAAATATGTTACAAAATCTTGGTGTCATCATTCGTGTTGAGAATTACTAGTATGTGAGAACAATGTCGAAATACGGGCAAGTTAAGAGCAGTAATCTCATATTACAATATCTGTCTCTTAAAACACTTGGTGCTCTTGACTTTGTTCCTCTAATGCACTTAAGTCCTGGTTTGTGTTGTCCACAATCCAGTTAAGTGTGCTAACTGACTCTGGGTCTAGACCTAACCTGATTAGCTACCTCTGTGCCGCCTGTGACGTAAGATTATGGACATGTCGTGCACTGGGTTTACTCTTGATTCAGTTAAAATGTTTATTTTTGGTTGGAAATAAGTTTTCAAAACTCAATGCTGTGTTCTGAACTTTGATAAGCATAGTTTCATTGTTTTGTTTATTTAATCCGACTTTATTGCTTTATTTTGTTGTGGGTGGAATTCAGTTTTATTATTTTTTCATGAAGAATTTTTTAAATTGGATAGTGAAAATATTATTTTGAAAACCTTTGGCAGTATTGCCTGCAAACCAATGCAATTTCAAATGCATCGAATTTCATTTATCTCCAAATATTTACGTACTGTAAGTTCATATTTCAGTAGATATTACTAAGCTAACATTATAGAACATTAATCGTAACCGCTCCACAATGCAGTTCCCCTCTTCCTCCATTAGTAACTCAGTAAGTACTTGTGCTAAGCACTCGCATGTACATTCCACACATACAATTTATCATTCTTGAAATTAAAACAGTAAGCTAAGGGTATCATCAATCTTCCAAAAGTAAGGATATACAAACCGCACGCCGAAATTCTCGACAGTCAGCCACAATGCAGAATAAATAACACATGCAATTTAATTCAGTTCCTGGATCCGGGTCTCAACCCTCTTTGATTGAGGTCCCTCGTAAAATATATTTCTGAAACCTCATTTCATAAATTTTTATGCACGTCGCATCTTCAGCCAATTTAGATGTATGTGTTTGTCATTGATCGACGGATAGAATTTGTTTAAATTACATGTGATGAGCCCGACGTCTTCAGTCGCGCACAGAATTTTGTTACGCGGATTTTCATCTCAAAGTGCGGGAATGTCAAAGTCACCGTCAGCGCATCGATTTGTCACGATCCTTGCTGAATGGTGATGTTCAAAAGACTGGAAAATATCTGAATATTTTTTCTTTTCATATAATTTCTGATGGTATTTTTCTTGCTTTTTAGAGACCTCATCCGTCATCATTAGACTGAATTTGCTGTTATTCATTTTTATATCACTTAACGTGTTCCTACTGTCGGGTCGAATATGTGTAAGTTACTTGCGTACAAAGGTTATTTGATAAATTATTCTAAAAAATGGAAGCACGCTCAAACTGCGGCCATTTTTGGAAAAAAACAAAATCATGAGTCAAAAATCTGAACCAAAATGCTTTGAATTCTAGTCAATTGGTGTACCTATCATCATCTACCCTTCTCAAATGGTATATAGTAGAGGCAGTAAGGAGGCCCCCCCCCGCCCCTCACAAGATATTTTTGTCCTGCCTATCTGCCACCTGCATGTTCTAGAGTTTGAACCAGGTGACAGAAAAGTTCAGGCAGCGGGTTACTGGTCGAACAATTTTTGAGTGTTAAGTCAATCGCCATGGAAGGAAGAAGAAAAGTAGATTTCTATATCACCTTTATAGCTGCTTTGCCAAGATAGCACAATTTTACAAGACGTCCTCACTTGTATTATAAAGCCTTATTTGCCTCTATTTCTCAGAACTAACATTATAAATTAAATATAAACCGAAAGCAAGTAACTGCAAGTTAATCCTTTACAGTTTCAACATGGAAATAGCTCGGATATAGTTGGTTACATAAATTCTCGGTACTGACTTGCTAAGAACATTCGTTATGAAAATATTTTGCTGAAACTTTTAATAGAGTCGTATGTTAGTCAGTACGAAGTGGTTTAAAGATTTATTTATTAGATGGGGTAATGTACAATAATATATATGCAATATATATGTGTTGTGTATGTGTAATGGGGTGTGTATGTGTGTGTGTGTATGTAGGGCTTTCGTACTAACCTAACCTAACCTATCTCTAGCTGAAATAGCGTAATACCGCTATAACGCTTATTATGCTGGGACTAGGTCACGGGGAACCGGGTTTCGGTCCCCAATTAAAACCCGGGATTTTTGGGACCGAAACTAGGATCCACACGTCCTAGATGGGACACAAACCTCTTATCTGTGAAAAAGAGAGGGCCGTAATTCATCACGCGGGTTGCGTGTTTTTAAATATTTCAGGTGTGTCAACGAATTTATCGGTAACTAACCAAAATATGGTACTCGAATTTATCGGTAACTACTCTACCACCAAAAAAGAACCATTAACGTTATTGTAATTTTATCATTACTTTCCTTTTCAATCTACCATTAACCTATAAAGTCATAAAAATAATAATTCGACAAACCATTCTCATTTTCACGCCAAAACAACCCCATCACTCAATCTAACATTAATAAAACAGCCAATCATCAAACAATCTCATTAATTTTAGAGACCTTTTGTCCAGATTATGAGGGCGCGGCCCCGATAAAGGAAATTAAACCTTACTACAAAAACGATCATGAAGAATTTTCTTTTGTACTCGGCCATGGACGAGTTTGTGTTTAATTATTTAAATGAACTGAAAACAATTAGAATTACGTCCGTGATGGCGGCTCTTAAAACTGCTGTTGTGCCGGCCATCGGACTCCGTAAGTCATTACTTGGGGAATTGTTGCCTTATTCGGCTCAGCGCCCACTGAACCGGCAGAATGGGATTTTCGTTATTTTTCTGCCTTCTCTTAATAGAGCTAACTTAAGTAGAACTTTTTTCCTTGAAGAAAGGAACCAATCTGAAAATAAACGAAACACATTTGGAGGTACCGAACAAATTATCGAGTTTTTTTAAGCTTTCTCATTTGATAGTCATCAAAATGATAAAGCTTAAAGAAAAAGAATATGGCCCAGGAACTCTGGGTCCCTGGTGAGGGACCCTGAAATGACTAGACCCGTACACAACATGCAGCAATGAAACGCTTTTATTATTGCATTTATGAATTTATGGTTCGTGGCCTACATTCTTGTCATAGATACCTGTGATGTGCTTCAATTTGTTGATCTTTTTCTGTTTTGATTTACGTTTTTGTTAAGTATCGTGGTACTTGTTTGTTATACTGTCCTCAAATAGTTGAAACACACCTTTCTTAAAACATTTATTTAGAGCACCTAACCGTATAGTTTCTTGAAAATCTTTAGTTTTTTCGTAGGAAACGACTTAACCTAGCTTCTGACGTATCCATAAATTTGATTTTGTATACGCGAAGGTAAATCAATAACATATAGTAGTGAACGTCTTGCCTTAAATAAACTCGAACGACTTCCACAAACGTATAATTTGTGTACGGACATGGTCGTAAAATTATTTCATTGAATTAAAGACGTCCGGATCCAAAGTTTACTCGGGGATCAAGGCAGAGGGCGGAGATTATTGTTCCGTTGTGAAGGTTCTTAAACTAATGCTACATAATCATTTTAGTTCATTACTGTTCTACTGCAGGGTCTGCAGAGAACTTCTTTTCCAATAAGATTGATTGATTACTTTTTCTTCGTTTGCTCACTTTGATTAACATTCCAGACAATCTGATCCAGGTTTTACTAGAAAAAACTTGCTGAGTGACCTATATTTTTCTAATACTTTGCTATTTTATTGCTTAGTAACTTTTTCTGACACGAGGTACTCAATCAGGAAACAACTTTTGAGTTTATCATGATTAATAAAATAATGTGTGTCTAAGTACAGATTTTTTTATTTCTTGCTCGATTCCTAGCAGTATAAACCTTATACGCTGGTTACTTCGGCTCTTCATAATTAACAGACGTAAATAAATGTTTCTAATCAGTTATCGAAATCAAATCATCATCATCATCATTTCAGCCCAAAAGACGTCCACTGCTGGACATAGGCCAAGTGTCGCCACATTGACATTTTGGAGGGTTTTGCCATAATCGCCACGCTTGGCAGGCGGGTTACAAAAGCACAGAGAACGCTGCTGCCCATTCTCTGACAAGTCCCTTAGTCGCCTCTTACGACACCCACGGGAAGATATGGGATGGTGCTATTCTTTACGTCCGACACCATACAGAGCACCGAAATCAAATAGTAGATGCGAATCCAGCCAGAGAATTAAACTGGCACGGGGCAAATTATCGCTCTTCATACAATGAACTAAACTTTCCTGCTAACTAAGCTAAACGATTTATTCGTTCCCGGGAACATTGTAGTACTGCTTACTCAGTACTTATGTTGGTACCTAGTTCAGCTATAATGTTACATAACTTTTGCATAATATCGAAGTCCTGGAACTGAAAATTCTCAGTACTAGGATTTCTACTCGTGGTCTCTCCTTAGCATTTTTTATATTCGAAATTTCGCTGTAAAAGGAACCGCTGAATGTTTATCTAGAGAGTTATAGGTATGTATTAAATTGATAAAACACCAACAACCTCGAAACAGGTCATTATACTCATCATTATGAACAACATTTACTATGAGATCAAACCCGAAATCGTGAAAAAAAATCAGCTGTTCCCTACATTTTGACGAGGTGAACATAAAGTACGGAACAGCTGATTTTTTTTCGCAATTTCATGTTTGGTCCCATAGTAAAAGTTGTTCATAATGATGAGTAGAATGACCTCATAAGAGGTTGTTGGTGTTTTTCCAATAACCCCGTATATGCAGAATATTGACTATTTTAGATTTTGGGTAATATTTTAACGTAGCACTGACAAATTGCTGTCTTTTCAATACACATTTTTTTATTCTAGACCCAGTTATTTTTATTCCTTTTTACGTAATCGAAAGACAATCCAGACAGATAGATTGACTTCTATTTCCATTTCTAGGTACTCTAAAAACATCATTACATTTGAATAAAAGTTGTCAGGGGCGTATCGAAATCAGATTAGTTGAGGCAGACGCAGTCGCCATGCCGACTGGATCCCGAACGATCCCGAACGAACCCGATTCATCTCTCATTGAAGCTATCAGATCCGATAGGACTCAGACGGACGAGTCCAGTGTAACAGATAGGAGTTTTACTCGTAAAATAAAGTTTCACTTCATTTATTTAATGCTATGGGTCTTTATCAGTTTTTAATGGGATTGGTCGAGGTGTTTGCTTCGGGTTCAAGTTTATAATTAATTATAATTACTTAGGTAACCATCTCTTGGTTTTTGAGGATTAAAGATCTCATATAATTTTATTATTCACTCAAGAGCTGCAGATATACTATTTTTATTAACCTTTTTTTAATTTTTTTCATCAATAAAACCTAATCGCAGTTATTTTGGAATTTTAGACCTTTTAACGTTTTCGAACCAAAGCTCACTAATGAAGTGACTCGTTTTGCTAGTGAAGGCGATTTTCACAAATGAAACTGCAAGCGATGAGCACGTCTGAACCACGTTCAAGACTGGTAGTAAGGACGAGGAGGACTCCTCGTCCTCACGTCGAGTTCCTTCTTACTGAGGGTTGTGATTCCCCCGAGGGAGCAATCTTCTACTTGATGATGTTTCGCCATCTGCTCCTATTCTTGGCATTTTAAGGTGCGTTGTGAACTTTTGAGTCCAGCGGTGAGGGAATTTGACGCTTGACATCCACTTTGCCAGTGCCCATCAGCTGTTCTAGATTATTGCCGTCATTTCCTGCTATGTGACGATGATGTAAAATCCATTAATTCCTGTGAAATATTGAAATTGACAACTCTCGAATGCCTTTTACGAAATGGGCTCTTAGTCTTGAACTGGTTGACTCTTTGTAACTAATATCTTATCTGTCAGAATTTCTTCCCGCACCAAACCACCTCCATCCCTGCTCACCCCTCCACGCGAACCACATGAACACCTCAACACGTCGTGAGGTGTCCGACAAAGTGTCTCGATGTATGGATCACATTTATTTGCATATAACAGGTACCGCTGCTGAATACTAACCATTCTCCAAGGGGTCCGGAACGCTACCTGACTGACTAAACTTTACTTTTGAATGTAGGCAGAGTTGAATTTTACGGACGCTTTACTTCTTTTTGACTACTTCGACTGGGTGATCATACTTGTGATCACTCCATGGTCTTGAAGGCCTGGACAAAATGGCACTCGGTCGGTGATATTGATGACGGAAAGGATAAAAATGAAACGTCTCCAAAAGGGTCAGTGTGTGTCCTTCTGGTGCGGCCCCTCCCAATGTTACCAGTCACATATGCCTTGTAAATACTTTTTGTTATTCCCATCTTCTGGCCTACACCTAACTTACAAGTACATCTAATAAATGTTAATCAACTTGAAAGTCGTTGAAATAAGTATCGTTTGAAATCTTGGTCCTCTGCCCTCGGATTTCTGTCGCCCGGTGGAGCAGAGTGTTATTGAACTAGTTCGACGATAATTTCAAAGGGGCAGCCTAAGGTTTTCCATTTCTGTTCGCCCAAAATCAAAGAAATGTAAGGGTTCTACTAGGTATAGGTTCACCTCAGGGAACGTTTTCTGGGAACACAAGACTGATGCTGGTTTTTAAACTTTTGGTTTTAATTTCCTTTTAAGGAACGCTCTTAAGGTCAATTTACCCTATTAGTTTGATACAGTAGATTAGGCCTTCGAGGCATTTGTAAAAATTGAAAGCGTCCTAACCCAAATATATGCCTAGTATTACAATCAAGTGTTCTTTGTATATTTCAAAGAATTGGTTAAAGTTGACGCAGGTAATTTAATAACCGGTAAGCATTTTATTACTTGTCCACATTTCTATGGAAACCAGCTCGCTCGTTTTCGATTCCCTCAAAATAATTAGGTCTAGGTACTAGAAGTGAATGTGAACGGAAATATGAAACCTAATAGCTACATGTTTCTTTAGAAAATGTTTTTTCGAAGTAGTTCGTACCACGTTTACGTGTAGCTAATGTAATTACCCGACTGCGGTGAAGCTCAAAAATAACCGTCTTTTTGAGCTATTTTATAGCTTTTTTTCTTGCAACATAATTAAATAATTGGGTTTGGTAGTCAACTTGTAATTTTTTTCTTCTGACTAGTCATTGACATGGTGTTATTAGATATTGTTTATTTTTACCGATGAATGTGTGTTAACTTGAAAAATACATCTCAAAAATTTGTCCTAAGGTCTTCTCTAAACGTATGAGTGCTAGATACGATGGTACATACTTTATGTATTTGCATGAACGTAAAATGATATTGTAACTATGTATTACTCACGTATCTTCAGTCAATATTACATTTTTGATTGCATTGTACTGTTTTTTACCAATACACAAAAAATCTTTCTTCAGTTACCGTGATCACCATCTTCATCATTTCAGCCCAAAAGACGTCCACTGCTGGAAATAGGCCTCCCCAAGTGTCACAACATTGAAATTTTGGGGGTTTTGCCATAATCGCCACGCTTGGCAGGCGGGTTGGCGATCGGAGTACGGTAGTTACAATGGCACAGATAACGCTGCTGCCCATTCTCTGGCAAATCCCTTAATTGCCTCTTATCACACCCACGGGAAGATAAGGGATAGTGCTATTCTTTACGTCCGACACCATACAGAGCCATCACCATCACCATCTTACCAGGTTTCAATGTTACAAACAGTGGCGGTCTAGGAGCCAATAAGCACGCCTATAAGGCAAGCAAACTGTTCAGAAAAATATAAAAGCAAGAAAAGCTTTTTGGTTTATATGAAAGTACCGCCACGAGTTACAAAGTCCATATCTTCAAAAACTAATGGTCAGAATATCCTTGCACTGAGATGCACAAAGGTACTGACCATGTTCTCATTAGCTGGCTTACAACCCCTTCCATTATAACTAGTTCAGAATGAGTAGCTGTAGCAATAGTATGAGACCGTGCCTTCATACTTGCGACCTTTGAAGATATTTCCTCATCTTGATATATCATCTTTTTTAGATTTTTATTTTCTATTAATATCATCTTGGTATAGATATAATAGGAGACGTAGGTGTTTGTTGGTGTGAAAAGAAAGTCTGAAATTGGCAAAGTATTCAGAAAAGTTGTGTGAAATCGGTTGTCATGGTATGGGCATGTGATGCGGAGGAATGAGGAAAACGTCGTGAGGAAATATTTGAGTATCAATATGGGTTGGCTATTTGAGAACGGGAAGATTAAAAAAAGGATGAGTGGACTGCGTAAAAGATGATATTGCTAAAAGTCATCTCATAGACACCCTGACTATGAAATGACTAATGAGATGAGGGCTAATACAGAACTATGGAAGAAGAAAACATACTGTGCTGACCCCAACTCAGCTGGGATGATGACAACGCAGAAGTTTGTTTATTTGCCTAATAAAAGTCCTCAGTTCTCGCCCACTAAAAAAGTTAAAGCTCCAAGTTGACAAACAATGAAATATACTCAGAACTTTGAGTTATAAATCACTCAATCTAACTCTACAAGAAAAAAAACACTTGCTAAACTACAAGACAATAAGATAATTCAATCAATAGTTCTTCGGAAAATACTGAATGTGGGTCGAGTTATTTGCTACATAAGTTAGTCGCTCCGGCGAAAGTTTTATGAGATGAAATTGCCCGTAAGTGCACAGTTTGCCGACAAACAGACACAAAGACTAACTTTCTGAATTCATAGGCAACAATAAAAGCAAACTATTGCGGCATCGGTGAACTATTTGTTAAGGAAAATACGGTTTTCTGGCAGATTTTTATGAATTTATAAGTGCTAGCGCGAGTTTTGTAAGTAAGTACGAACTTGGTAAATTGAGTGCATGCTTTGTAAGTTAGAGGGGCCGAGGAGATTGAGCTCAAGTTTGTTGAGTCTTTTTAGAATACTTTTATGACGACGTTTTTAAAATTAAATTATACTCGAAACAGGCTACTTAACCAGAAACCAACGTTGTGTTTTACTTTTTAGATTTGCAATAAGACTTACAAATAGTTTTAAAATTGCATGTAGTCCTAACCGTTCCTGGTTCGAACTACGTGATGGCTACTCTGGACTTCAGAATTACTGTAAAAAATTAGGGTCGCTGCAACTTGAATTTTACTATGTCACGATTTTGAAAAACTGACTAAGTCTTGCTTGACAAAAAATTGACATGTTAAACTTATTTTTATAATTTATTTCTTGATTTAAAATTGTGATAGGTAATCCGTATAATTGTTTATGAATCAATGTTAAAGGAGGTTGACTAAAACAGACAATGCAATGGAAAAAACCACAAACCAATTATGAGTGTAATTTACTATTGTTCTTTATTTTTAACATAGTCAACAATTAAATTGACTTTTAATATAAATATTGTACACCCCATGGGTATGTTACAGTGATAAAATATACTAATTGTAAGATCTTCTGTTTACCTGTGACAAACAATAAATAAATGAATGAATGAATTATTATTGCTATTCATACCATAATAGTAGGTATTAGGCCTCATTCTCACCCCTACAATTGTGCCTTCAAATCATCACATCATCTTTCTGTCCGTGTCCCATATTACTTGAGCACAACAAATTGTTCACATTCTCCCCAATATCCAATATTCTCCTAATTATAAGTTATTAAACTGACATGATCACTAATACTATCAATGAGAACTAGAAATGAGGTATTCAACATGTTTACAATTTGTTTTGAGTTTCCTTTTCTTTCTTTTATATTCGTCTAATTATTGTCTTTTTTCCCAGGATCCACTTATAACCCCGGACACTGTAGTCTCCGGAGCGGACGGCGACGGTCTCCGGGCATCATGGCGGACACTGCACGTGTACCCGGACGACTATCCTACGCACCGCGGCTACCTGGCTCTGCGGTGCCGCGCTACGCTCGCCACGCGTCCGCCACACGTGCGCAGCATGTCCGTGCGCCTGTACGTCGCCGCCAGGCCGCATATATCCTCCTATATGTTTAGTAAAAATAGTAAGTATCTGCGAGATTATTTTAAGAAAATAAGTTAAACCATTTGACCGCCACAGTCATGTATAGATGACAAACTAAAATGTGTCCTTCACGCCACGGCCTCACACTCATGACAGTATTAAAGGATGAATTCGTGGCTTGGCTCCAAGGGCAAGTTTTTGTTTTTTTGACGTGGCAGCATAAAGGTTAAGCAACTCATCCTATCTGGCATACCAGCCCACTGATGGACATGGGCGTCTCCCAAACCGCACAGCAACACCCAGTCATCTTTTCAAGGTTGACGCTTTGTTAAGTCCCTGTATTGATATTCTGTAAAGTTCAGTTAAGCTGGTAAGCGGACCGGATACATACCGTCACACATTCTTGTCGATCCCGTCTGATCCATCGCGATGTAGCGTTGTAGTTGGAGTTTTGTAAAATGAATGGTGAATGGCTTGACTCGAGGCGATGCTTATCTGCTGCAGTATACCTACGTAATGTTTGTTTGAGTTTAATGGGTCAGTTACGCAATGAGTAAAGGAGGAAGGAGAGTTTAATGTCTCTGAAAAGAAATAATCGAAAAAAAAAAAAAACTTACTTTTAAGATTCTCACATCGACATACTCTACTCTCAATGGGCAACAAACTCTCCTTCTGTAAATGTGTAGATTGGGATTCACACTTCGACAGTGTTCAAACTTCGAATTGATATTTAGTGAAACCTCCAAACTTTAACCTCAGGGGAACGTCGTGTATCAATTTATGATGTTTAGTTTCTAGATAACCCGAACAAATTAACAAAAACAAGGGTTCTTATTTTTATTCATATGGCGATTTCCGAAATTTAGCTATGAAATAATGACAGACAGCTAGTGAACGACGTTTAGATGTGATCGCGTTCAGTTTCATTGGTCATATTCGTTATTAATTATATGGGAAACAACAGTGGTTCAATGTTATTAACTTGACAACATAATTATGTTATTAATCATTTTAAGTAGAGCTTATTAACGTTCATAGAAAATTATTATTGATTTTGAGATTTATCCTACTTACACCTAAAATACGAAAATATCCGTATCAACCAAAATCGATTTTACAATACAGAAAGTATTCGTCCAGAACTACTAAAGGCTTTTTTTGTCGACCAAGCGAGTACTTTTAGAAAACTTGCTTTTTGAAACTGGCATAAAAAAAAGTTGGCAACTCTTGTTAGCAAACAAGTGACGTGTGACATCACGACTCACATGTCCATGGACATTGGACATTGTGACGGACATGGACGCGCATTTTATCAACTGCAGCTGTAGCTATAGATATATTATGTAGTCCTGGTATCGATATGTGGGTTCGTTTGATATTGGCAAAGTCTGATTGCTTGCTTCTTTGTGTTGGGACAAAAAGTCTATCAGTAGCAGAGCAAGAGCTAACACGAGAGATGATTACTTTTTTGCGCGGTGTAAAAATAGAACTGGTTAAAGGTATTTTTAGGATCATTTTAATCCCGGTTTTGGAATGGGGAATTTGGAAAAACTTGCATATTCTACGACATGACAAGTAGGCCTAGTAGGTTTTCTAAGGTAAAACAAGAAAAAGAGACAATATAAAAAACAAAACTCTTAATTGCCAAAAGATTTTTCTAAGGTAAAACAAGAAAAAGAGACAATATAAAAAACAAAACTGCTCAAAACTGCTTAGTTATGCTTCGACGGTTTAAAAATAAACTTACAATATCTCTTACGGGATAGTATATTCCGTAATTTTCAATAATAATTCTGAACTTCTAAAGAAATCACGGAATCTTGTAAGTCCCGTCACTGTAATTTTAAAATTCTGCCTGTTTCCGCGACGGGTTAGGCAGAGAAGGCTATGTATATTAACCCGCATTTCGCCAGCTATGTTTAAGTCCCATGGGGCGATCCCATTATTTTAATCGAAAAAGATACATGGGACAAGGGTAGGCAAATGATGAAAACAATTTATTTTGTTTGACACATTGCTTTATTTTCTTATAAGCACAATTTCCGATAAATTACATCATCGTTGACACGAGATACATGTCAACGATCATACATCGTACGCACACCTACGTACACTTCGATAAAGAAGTGATGTATTACGATACTGTTGACCAGTTACAGGTGGGTTGTGGAGGTCAGATAGCCAGTCGCTTCATGTAAAATACTGGTACTCAGCTGCATTCGGTTAGACTGGAAAGCGACCCCAAGATAGTTTGGGAAAAGGCTAGGCAGTAGGCGGTGGCTTGGCTAGCCCAAACTAGCCTTTAACCGAAAACTAGAATATTATTAGCCTACATCAGTATTCCCATTATATATACGAAGGTCTCCTCTTTGTGAAAGCGAATGGGGCGTAAGTATTATTTTATTATTATACCTTTATTCATTTTTTCATCTTATTGATTACATTTTTAAATATTTCTTAAATAACAAAAAGAATAAAAAAATCATTTAAAAATATAAAAAATAGGTTTTTCCGCCGGTGTCGGGAGCAGGAACCAAGCTACCGGTGGTTAGGGCTGCAGAGACAGGAACCTCCTCACAATGCGGGCCGTATCGAGAAGTACTGCCTTCTGAATCTGGCTCTTGATCCAACTGCCAAGTGAGAGCTTTGACAGATGTTCGTCGAGGCTCTTGGCCATAAGGCCATTGGCCGTTACGACAATCGGCACAATGATAGCCGAGTCCACATTCCACATATCGACAACCTCGTGAGCCAAGTCGAGATATTTTATCTGTTTCTCTTTCTCAGCTTTCACGAGGTTTTCGTCATGCGGGATGGTAACATCGACTATCATTGCGCGGCGCGCTGATCGGTCTATCACCACTATGTCAGGCTTATTGGCAACAATAGTCCTGTCAGTAATGATAGGCCGATCCCAGTACAGCGTGACATGGTCTTTCTCGAGAACTGGGTCGGGCACATACTTGTAGTACGGTACCTCAGATTCCACAAGTTTATATTTCAAGGCAAGTTGCTGGTGAATAATCCTGGCCACTTGGTTGTGCCTGTGCAAGTACTCGCCGTTAGCCAGACGAGAACAACCAGAAATAATATATCTGATGGACTCACCCGGACGGTGGTGTGCCCGACACACGTCCACCGTCCCGTCCTTCATAATATGTTTCCGGTAGTTGTTCGTCAGCATAACTTCGTCCATAATCGCACAGACAAAACCTTCAGTTTCCCCAAAGAGGTCGCCGAAACGTAACCAGGACACGGACGGTCATTTCCTTGCGGTCATCGGTAGTCAGTATCACAGGTTTGCGCCAGTTCTCTTTAGCCATGGACAGCGGGGTGAGTGCCTTGTCCACTGCGACCACATCTCGGTGCATACCCACCTCTGTTTTAAAAAAATATTCTCTGAGGCTGCACACCTCGCGGTTGTGGAGGGTCTTCGCGTTTAAAAAGCCTCGACCCCCGCACTTCCGCGGGATGTACAGTCTCATCACCGATGATCGTGGGTGATGCATCCGGTTTGCGGTCAGCAGTGTACGAACTCTCCTATCCAGGGCGTCCAGTTCGGTTTGAGTCCATTTGAGTATGCCGAAAGAGTACATTAAAACCGGCATGACCCAACCGTTGATGGCGCGCACCTTGTTCCCGCCCGAAAGAAGGCTATTTAGTACCTTCTTCAGGCGACCAAAGAAGCGCTCCCTCAACGATTGCTTCATGTCAGCTACGTTAATGCCTAACGCTTCCGACATACCCAAATACTTATAGTTTTCGAATGAGGAAAGGGATCTTAGGTGTATGGTGTCAGAGAGCTGAAGTCCCTCGGATTCCATAATCTCCCCTCGCTTTACATACATGACTGCACATTTGTCCACACCAAATTCCATCCTGATGGCGCTACTAAAATTTTCAGTTACTTTCAGTAGCTCCATCAGTTGCAATTTGCTGGAGGCAAAGAGTTTCAGATAATCCATGTAAAGAAGGTGAGATATGACCTGATTACCTCTCCTCAACCGGTAGCCTAGGCCTGAATCCTCCAGCAATGTGCGTAGAGGATTCAGGGCTAGACAGAACCACAGAGGACTCAAACTGTCGCCCTGAAATATTCCCCGTTTAATCCATACAGGCTCATCGTTCCCCTGGATCTGTCGACATTATAATTATTATTTATTAAACAAGTTTATTATAAACTTTCATTTAACTATGCCCCACAAAACCGTTTTCACGGTTTGTCTGTGGGTACGGAACAATATTTTAAAGATAATGTTAATATAAATCTAAAAATATCTAATCTCAATTCTAATTTAACCCACTACGCGCGTCTAGTGCTGGTTAGTGTTGGTCACTGGTCTTCGAATTAACGGTTCTACGACATGTCGTGTTTCTACGATGATTTCCTTCACCAATTTGAAAGCAGTGGTGATAATAAAGTAGGCTGCTTAGGTTCGAGCCTGATCTACAACTCGTCGTTTTGTGTAATCTAAAAATAGCGCTGAAACAATCCTTTTAAAAAAAATGGCCCAAGAGTAACCAATAAGACGAACCATACTGCTTAAACAAATCATAATATTGTATGTTTTAATTTCATGAACAAAGCGGTATGTTTTATAAGCAAACACGGAAGTAATAACCTTCCGGTTTGATTAAAACCTTTTCCCTTTTTATTTTAAAACCCGCATTGGTTTACCAAAACATAGCGTGAAATACGAACCTAAAAGGCAAGAGATTTTTTTTTATAATTTAAATATTTGGGACTTAAAAATCTCGTTTGGAAGAGCCTGCTTTTAACGGAATCCGCGGAATTTCGTACTCTTTGAGGTATTAAGTAAAAAAATGTAATTTAATAAGGTAAACTCGAAAGCATTTGGAGTTGACTTGGAAGTAACTTTTTGTTGTTAAGAGACGGCTTATTTTCGTTCAAGGAAAGAGTCAAAATGTCTTTATTATTTAATTTTGAAGGCAGGAAATCCATACTAATATTATAAATGCGAAAGTCACTCTGTTTGTTTGTTACCTTTTCACGACTAAACGGCTGATCGGATCTTAATGGATTTTGGCAAGAAGATAGATTTAAACCTTGGGAAGGACATAGGCTATATATTATCACGCTAATAACATTGGGAGGTGAGCAATATTGCAATTTGTTCATATTTCTCAACTGATTGACAACTGACAACTGTCATAACAAACATTAGAATAGATCGGCTATTTTAGAACAATCGTCACCGAAGTAAATAGCCCGACGGTTTAACGGTTGACCTGTGAATCGTAGGTTGCAGGATCAAACCTTAGCCAATATACACTTATTGTTTTTTTTAATTTTTGATGCTTTATTTTTTACAAAAGTAACCATGGTTCGATCCCCACCCGGTTTTCACTTTTTGTAAGTAGGTATTTTGTTTTTTTATGCTTTAAGACTTCCTAATCATTACCAAATAGTGTTATACATCCTTTTAGTTATTATTAAACATTCAAACTATAGTTAAACAATCATTTAACCTCTGGCCGAAGTAAAAGCCAGCTCTTGGATCACAGAAAGCTTAAGCTATGCGTTTAGAAATTTCTTTAAAAAGACTGTGAGCATTGAGTACTCTGATCTCACGGTCCCACGGTCCAAAGATTCAATTCCCAACGACTCGAAAATATAAGTAGTTACCGATAAGATTACTTTATTAAAGCTGCTTGAGCTTCCCCGCGGCAACAGCGACAGTACCAGACCAGTGTCCAGCACTTTTAGTTTATATAGTTTTGTTTTCGTAAATGTTTAATTATTTAGTAAGAAAGTAATATCATCATCATTCATAATTTCAGCCGAAACACGTTCGCTGCTGGACATAGGCCTCCCCCAAGTGTCGCCACATCGACAGGTCCCGTGTGACTTGCATCCAGATTTTCCCCGCAACCATCACCAGACCATCGGTCCACCTCGTGGGAGGCCTTTCAACGCAACGTCTTCCGATTCGTGATCGCCACTCCAGAACTTTTCGGCTCCATCGGCCATCCGTTCTTCGAGCGATGTGCCCTGCCCACGGCCACTTAAATTTGGCAATTCTTCGGGCTACCGGGACTTTGGGGTAACCTTGGTTCTCTTTCGAATGTCCTTATTTCTGATTTGATCACGCAAGAAAACTTCGAGATAACCTTCTCCATTGACCTTTAAGTGATTTTAAGCCTTCTGATGAGGCCCAATATGGGCGACCCAATCGGTCCCGTATGTAATCACTGACAACACACACTGGTCATGGACTTTCGTCTTGAGACACTGCACGAAAACATATCATGCAACTTCCCGAACACTGCCCAGCCGAGTCGGATTCGACGGTTGACCTCTTTCTCGAAGTCAGACCTACCCAACTGGACCGTTTGTCCCATGTAGACATAATCGTCTACAAGAGTGTAGAGTCTCCGATCTTGATAGGAGTGGGTGTTACATGGGCATTCAATATGACTTTGGTTTTTTCCATATTCATTTTAAGACCCACTGTTTCGGACGATCCACTGAGGTCATCGAGCATTGTACTAAGGTCCTCTATGGTCTCAGCCATGACCACTATATCGTCGGCAAATTGAATGTGAGAAATGTACTCGCCATTGACGTCGATGCCTAGCCCTCTCCAGTCCAGAACCTTAAATACATCTTCCAGTGCAGCGGTAAACATTTTCAGAGACAGGGAGACGTCATATCTCGCTGTTTCACTTCCCTGTCACTGTCACTGTCCATGTCTCTCAGGTAAGCTAAATAGTGAATCTCATCAAAATGACTGCCGGGCTAAGGGCTCCCCCATAGTCTTACAATCTTCTCTCCGTGCGATTTTGTGGTCAGAAATTTATGGTCGAAAACCAAAATAAAAGATTACCCGACTCGGGAATCGAAACCAGGACCTCATACTCAGTAGTTGCGACCACTAGACCAACGACACAGTATATTAACAACATCTATCAGTCTGTTTTAACTTTTTCACGCCTTAACTGGTGATAGGATTTGGATCAAAGCCACAAGCCAGGTCATGATCTGGATAAGGACATAATAATACTTTCATTTATACATGAAAGTGCTATACTATTCACTCACCGATAATAATAATAATTCATCACTCAAGAACTACTAACTACCACTTTTGACCTATTTAACTTGAAATCTCGCAAGTAAGTTCTTAGTAAGGCAGAAAGGGATTTTTGGAAATTCCACCCCCAAGTGGAATTAATGTTGGGTTAAAGGTTAAGTTAGGAGAATATTTGTAATTTTAAAAGGCATGAATGCACAAAATCATTATTTACGTTTTTGGAAATTCTATCCTTAGGGGGGTTTCATAATGAAAGTTGATCCACATCAACTTTCAACATCAACTTTTTTCCGTGTTCGTATACATTGAGGAGTTATACTCGGTTTTCGAAGTTTTACTCACAAATGAATAGAAGATCACACTTGAAGCAAGTTCTTTCAAACGAAAATAAACAGATAAAATCAATTTAGGTCGCTAGGGTCGATCTTCAGTTTAAGTTGCGTTTGCCTAGGTTGGTCTATGGATGGGTGACCACCCATTACGTACCGACTTTATTGTGCTTTGGAAAGCACGTTAAGCCGTTGGTCACGGCTGTCATTTGTAGATCTTTGACAGTCGTTACAGGTAGTCAGTGGCCCGAAAGTCTGACAACCAGTCTTACCAAGAGGTGTCGTATAACTCAGTACTACAGTTAGTACTCCTCTAACCTCCACAACCCAGTGGTTGTGGAGGTCAGATAGCCAGTCGCTCCATGTAAAATCTTGGTATTCAGCTGCATCCGGTTAGACTGAATGTTCCCAACTTAGTTGGGAAAAGACTGGGCAGATTGTATTAATACTGGAGACATCTGGTAACGAACTTCAAACAAAACATTGGAATCAAGAACCTCCTGACTAAAAGACTTATTTTAAGCAAATCACGAACCTAACGCGTACGAAGTCGCGGGTAACAGCTAGTACAAAATATAAATAGTAACAGTTAGGTTTATACATACAAGGTACAAACAGACCCTTCACGAAGCAGTCAAAAACGCATTCTGTACATAAAACTAAGTAAACCCTACGTAAATATAATTGCTGGGAAACGAGTTTTTTTTGGGGTGAAAAATTACGTTTTACGTTAAAACTCAAAGCACTCAAATCATTGAGCTGATCCTTGATTGAGCTGATGAAACCAAGCGTCGTAGCGTTGGGGGTCCGCTCTGTTTTGTGCTTGTGTTAAGAGGTCTATTTAGCGGTCCCCCGACGATACGTCGCTTGGATTCATTTTTTTTTTGTTTTTTTAAGGTTTTTTGGGAAGGTTCCCCAAACTTTAGCTTTTCTTGGTGTTGCGCCTCTTCTCGCCGATTAACGGCAAGTTATATTTTTTTACAAATCCCATACTTTTACTGGGGAGAGGGGGTGCAGCCCCCCCTGGCGATGCCCATGATGACAAGTGATAAGATTTGAAATTTAGAATGAACCAGACTTGTGTAAGTTGTTAATTAAACTTTTTTGGTCGGGGGTTACAAATAAAATTAAAATTATAAATATACTTTTTTTCTAACCAGAATGAATTCTCTGGCTTCCTAATATGAAAACCACTTTTACACAACTATTTATCCTGTACTTGCACTTACGCGCGAGCGAAGCCGCGGCCAACAACTATTATCTATAATATTTAAATGGCTATATTCGACATTATTTTGGGGCAGTAACACACACGAAGCCGCGGGTAGAAGCTAGTTTTAATATATTAAGAAGATTTTAAATAGATGTTCTGCAGTTTCAACCGACGAAAAGAAAGGAGAAGGTTCTCAATGCGCCTTGTATATTTTTTTTAAATAATATTTATGTGTATTACAAATGTACAATGTATAAGAGAGTCAGAACAATAGACTTGTCTTGAATTGAAAATGTATACAGACATAACCCAAATCTCAAATATAAATATTGTCAACAGAATGGTTATCAATATCTACCTGAACACTAAGTAATTAAATTATGGGTCCTGTCGAATACTCGACAACCTTAAAAGGCCTCAAATATAATTTACATGGTTATTTAAATGATACCTACTCTACCATCTCATCTCATCATACCAGAGAGAATAATGAGATATTTCATGTTACAAATCACACAATAAAAAAAAAATCGTTAGGTTGGGTCGTTAGGAATGAAATTTAAGTGAAGCAACCTCTTTTATCCGCAATAGCAACATTTCTAGAAGTCACTGAATACATCAATGCTGCTTAGCGACCGAAAAAGATAGCTAGGCTGTTAGCTCGTACGTAATAACTTTTATTAAAAGAGCACTAGTTATAAACCTTAAATGAAACCATAACCCTCGTTTTGGTATGCCACAGTCACAGTCAGGTTCTTATAAAATAATGTTTATTTTACCTATTCCAAGCCTATCTAAATCAGTTTTAAGACCTACCCTTTCAAAATTTTACGGCTACATTAGCGAATCCGCATAGGTATATTTTACCTTACTTTTTTATGGGATTCCTACACACACGAGTTTCGTACATTATTACCCATAAAACTACACTCCCTGGTGACAACGCGAATATAAAACGAAAAAGTTTCACCAATGTAATTATTAAGTTGTAAAAATCGCGACTAACTCACGTCATATGAAACCGTTAAATAAATAAATGTAGAAGGTCAACTTGACAACGTCACCATGGCTAACTACCATAAATTATTTGATATACTTGATACACATTCGAAGTAATTTTCAGATTATGGAAAAATATAACTCATTTAATGGCATTGTTATGATAGGAGTGCAGTGGTGGCCCAGTAGTACCAGCCCCGACTTACGAGCAGTAAGCCGTGGGTTCGAACTCAAACAGGCGCATTACTTTGTGTAGTTTCATCACCGCTGCTCTCAAAAACGGTGAAGGAATCGTGAGGAAACCGGCATGTCCTAGAACTAAAAATTCGAAGATTTGTGACATCTACCAATCCGCACTGGGCCCGCGTGGTGGATTACAGCCCACTCCCTCTCATAGAGAGAAGGCCTGTGTACCAGCAGTGGGAACATTATAGGCTGATGATGTTATGATAGAGCTTCATTCATAGCCACTTACAAAACATCACATCACGGCTGCATTCCCAAAACTGTATAGAAAGAGGTGTACCTCATACACCCACATTTCGCCAGTTATGTTGAAGTCTCAGACTCCGTGGCAGCTACTGAGTCAAAAATCAAAAAAATCAAAAATTCAAAATATTTTTATTTTACATAGGCCTACAGGAGTACTTATAAAACGTCGACAAAAAGGTGCTCGTTTCGGGTTGGTCGTTTCGTATGGAGAAGAACCGGCAAGAAACTCCATGGTTACTCTTTTAAAATCATTTGGTTTTACAATATTTCCGATACAGCGTTAGTACTAAAGTATGGGAGGACATCCTGATGAAAAAATCATCAGGATGCTCGACCTCAGCAGACGCGCTTGTGACCACTAATGAACAACGAGACAGTACTGACTTAATATTATTATATTCGTTCATGAGCTGCTATTTTAGAGGAGCTCGTTGCTAAATAATAATAGCCGCACGGGTCGATCTTTAAGGTTAAGCCGTGCTTGCCGAGGTTGGTCCGTGGATCATCATCATTCTCTTGCCTTTATCCCAATTTATTTGGGGTCCGCACAGCATGTCTTCTTCTTCCATACTTCTAGACTGGTCCGTGGATGGGTGACAATAATTACATATCGAGTTTCCTCCGTGCCTCGGAAAGAACGTTCAGCCGTTGGCTCCGGCTCTCATTTGGACATCTTTGACAGTCGTTAAGAGTCAGAAGTCAAAAGTCTGACATCTAGTCTTACCAAGGGGTATCGTAGTACCCAGTTACTGGGTTATGGAGGTCAGATAGGCAGTCGCTTCATGTAAAATACTGGTACTCAGCTGCATGCGGTTAGACTGGAAGCCGACCCCAAGATAGTTTGGGAAAAGGCTAGGCAGATGATGATGAGCTGATATTTTACGGCCAGGATACGGAATAAGGCATAGTCAGAACATAGTTAAGTTCCAGTAAAAGAAAATGAAGCGGAAAAGAACGTAAACTGGTCTTCTGAATTTTCTCCACAGTTCTACTTCAGAATTTGTTATGTAAATGAGTTATGGTTCCGTCCTCGATCGTGACGTATCTGCTATGTGTGACGCGCGCGATATATCCAAGTAATACTAAGTTTAATATTCGACAGATATTACGAAAATTCATGCTTTATTAACTTCGGATGGAGGGAGCGAAAATCGTGTTTACTCTTTCGATACATCATTATGTTTGCTGTTATTTTATAATCAACAGTATGTTTCTCGGCTGTAAATAGAAAGCTGTTTTGGCAGCTTTTATCAATTTTCATGATGTAACATAATAAATGTACAGCCTCTCGTTTGGAAATTCATATTTTTTAGACTTCCAATACATGTTAATAAGCTGATCGCGTCAATTCCTATGGGAAGTCCAATCTGTTTTAAAAAGAAGAAGAGTTAGTACAAAAGTTGTATTTCATGGTCCGATACACCACACGTGCGTTTATTATTTCATACCTTGTATTAGAGTATTAAGGTAGCAGAAAATCGGTCGATACAACAGGTTTAAAGAGTTATAGAATTTAAACTTATCTTCATTTTCAAATCACATGGTTCAAAATCAAATTGCGAGCAATTCACGCCTTCTGCAAAACCCAGATTTTTATCTCAAAATTAGGCCTCACGATATTGGCACAGCTTTTGTTAAAAAAAAAAGTAACAGTTGAGCCTCGGGCTTGGCAGCGTTCCCAAAAGAGAAAATTGATAAGCCAGCCGGCCATTTAATCGGTTCAGTAATCGTTTATTCAATAAATAAGTTTGAGCAGATTCTCACACGTCATTATTGTTGAATAAACAGGATTATACAAATCGGGAGTAACCCGACCCTTCACGATGGCGTCAACCAAATATTCTGTACATTAAACTAAGTAACACTTCAGAAACATTATTGCTGGGATACGCCATTTTTTGATGCGAAAAATTACAGTTTATAGTGCTGTCTAGTACATTTAATAGTTCAGGTGTCATGGAGATATTTAAAAAATAATAATCTACGAGTATACTCATATTATAAAGCTGAAGAGTTTGTTTGTTTGATTGCTTGAAAGCGCTAATCTCAGGAACTACTGGTCCGATTTGAAAATTTTTTTCAGTGTTCGTTAGCCCATTTATCGAGAAAGGCTATAGATTAAATATCATTACGATGCAACCAATATAAGCGGAGCAGCAATGAAAAATGTTGCGAATACGGAGAAAATGTGACGCAGACGAAGTTGCGCGGGACAACTAGTTAAATTAAAATGTTAAATGTGAATGTGTTTTTTAAATTGTTAATGAAATAAATGAAATGAAAAATGAATGAAATGAATGATATTATAAAATTTCAAACTTGTATTTCTTTTAAACGTATTAATAGTTGAAACTTTAACGTTCTGTTTCTCCGTAACTAGAATGTTTCCAGGAATGGTCTATAACGACAAAAAACGTAATAACCAGCAAAAAATTCTGTCAGAAAAAACAGCCAAGCTTTTCCTGTGGTGACGAAAATGCAACACTCATGTTATATCAAACAACACACCGCAGAATCTTCCTGTCTATAATTACTATTAACAGTTAATTATAATTACATAATAAAATATCCCTCGGCTAAGCGCTGGCAATTTCACTTTTCATCGGACCTTTGTAGGGCCACGGGCATTTATAAACGATTGTTAATGATAATATTACGTAATGGAAGATGAAAACTCTTAGGAAAGGGTCAGACAGTCAATAAATATCGCGATACCGATCTCAATAAATATGTCGGTGAATAAAATAGCAGTACTTTGTCATCCTGTCATGCTAGTATTCATGTTTAAACCTAACGTCTATTGATAATTCGGTGTGTTTACTAGATATTGAGGATGGTATGGCGTCATGTATTTTGCCCATCTAGGTACAGAACCTAATCAACGTCCTCTTGGTGAGAGACAGTGAGCCACAATCCATAACGTGAGACAGGTGGTGGCTTGTTACATGTCCTTGATTTTTTGCGGTTGTAGGACGCTCCGGTTTTCGTTTTTTTTTCACCGTTCTGTAAACACTGGTGATCAAAGAATTTAAACAAAGTAAGGTCTGTCTAGCGTGTCTGGGTTCAAACCCTCCGACCACGAAGTCGTCACTATTGCTGACTTATACAAGTTACATATTTCTAATGATCCCCTTTGTCCACAGATGCAGTACCGAGCAGTAGTTCCCGGCTGCGCGTGGAAACAGCTCTATGGACGTTGTTATTTTTAGTGAGAAGACAAGTGCCTTCAATTGTGAAGTAAAGTGCTAGTGTACTGTGACACACGGACAGACAGGAGACAGCCGAGTATCGTGAGAGACTAGCGAGTGCTGTGAGTGTTATAGCGTTAAGTTGCGGTGTCTAAGGGGTGTCTGCGTTGGAGAGTTTTGACGTACTAGCAATGGGTATGGGGAGGAGTTGTCAAACATTTCCTCTATTTTTATTTACTGTTTTTGATTTATGGTATCTCCTTAGGTGCACACAGTGACACATCAAGCTATACATTTCCAGTATCACATGGCCTCACTTTGGACAGATTTCCCGTACAATAACAGATTCGCATATACTGGTTTTGTATAGTTTAAACGGTCGTACGTACCATCAGCAACATTAAATTGTGGATGCTCACATGGATGTCCAGTGACTGTCATTTATTTTAAAAAAATCGTACTAGTTATTCAGCAAATTATGAAACACAATAATGGATATGAAATTGTCTGGAGAGCATTTTACAAAAATACATGCATTATTTTTTGTGTTGAAGTTAGCTTCTGCCTCTAGACATAAAACGAACACAAAATAATATTACAGAATACGATTTTTAAGTTGAAAACTGGCACCAAGTAATATAACATGTAGATTTTATTGAAATGGCCAAGTAAGTATAATCCGTCAACAGTGTGTTTCGTGGCGATAGTAAGTTTAAATCCCACCCAATTAATCTGCTGAGGTTTACCTACTCAAACATGTTCAAGTTAATAAGAGAGGGTTGCTTAACTATGCACACAGAACTACGCCTTCACAGTTGTGTTTAATTAGTTGTTCTCGTCATACATATTATTTAAATAATAATTTATATGTTTATAGCAAATATTAATGATCTCATTTTTCATTTGGCCTATGCAGGCCAAAAATATGTGTTACGCAGGCCTAAACTAAAATAGATTGGCCTCGCCTTGTACTAGGTACTGAATGTATTGGGCCTAATTCTTACGTAACCTTTGCTAGTTGTTTTTTCAAAAATATAAATAAACTCAACCAACGCAGACACTTATACCATACAAGTTATGTAAAACAAAGTTATTTATATTCTGCTGTGAAATAATCCGTTATAATATTATATAAAGAAATAATATATTTTCATGAGGTTAATAAAAATACACTTAATTAAATCTGTTTAATATGAGCACGCAAACTCTAACATTCTAAATTAGATAAATTACAAAAATATATCAAGTCCTTTGCTCAATTGTTATTTATTAAACGAATTGTTTTAGGCCAACACTGTTTTCACCTCATATTAAAAAAAAAACTATTCCTTTATTAACATCATCATAATATCAGCTTGAATATGTCCACTGCTGGGCATGGCTTCCTCCAAGCGTCACCACATCCTTCGGTCATGTACTTGTCACATCCAGCTGTCATCGGTTTATCTTAAGGGAGGTATACCAGTAAAGGTATCATTGGAAGGATTAAAAAGTTACAAATAAACGACAAAAAACGAAATAAGTTCTGGTAAGATAAAGTATTCCACTAAATTCACTGATTAATGTAATTTCCCAAATGACTAAACTTAAAACGACAAGTTTGCCTGAACTTGGGTCTAGAAGAAAATAATCATGTCCCTTATTTTAGAAAGTTTGTGCGGAGATACAGGCTACAAGGTGAAATTGGTCATTGGAACTACAAAATGCCTCGATTCGGGCTAGTTTATGCCACATTCTGCGTAACAAAATGCCCATAATTATTCTGAACTCGTACGTTATTATGTTGTTTCTTGGATAAGTTGGCAAGCCACATAAAAATGTTACTACATCCATATACTGTTGCTGAAGTCTTGCCAGTATTCTAGTTATCACTGTTTAGTTATGTAACATGTTCTCGGCTGTTTGGTACTTGAGTTTTTCGCTTCGAGTGCTGTAATATAGACTGATAACTAGTGATTGGATATTCGGATGCATATTTACCTAAAGTACGTTTTTCCCTGGCAAAAGGTACAAAAATGTGGAAGCGGCTATTTAAATGGCAATTTTTGTCGCGGGATTGCGAAATTTCATATTTCTTTAGTAAGTTTAAAATGTAGTACTTAAAATATCTAACGAATATTTTAATTTAAAACCTGGCAAATTTGTTGAAAATAACAAGGAAAAAAATACAACAACTATTTGAATTCGTGTTTTTGTGCTGAAATGTCGAATGCTAAAACAAAATGTTAAATTTAATATTTTATTCATTTGGAGCTAAACGAAAAAGTAACTAGACTAGTTTCTATTCTTTATAAACTCCTTTTCCCATACTGACGTGCGCTCCATACTAGTCAGCTCTCAAACTTTAGGTAAATATGCATCCGAATATCTGATCTCTACTGATAACTAATCTCTATCTAATTTAGTTATTCTAGCCTAAAATGACTCAACGTTTACAAGGAAATAGAAAATATTGACAAGGAAATAGGAAGTACGTTAAGTTCAGTATTGGCAAGGATATTTTCTTTAAAGCTCTACGAAATAAATACTAGGTACTAGCTAAACCATATAAGACGTATGTACTATTCTATATTGCCAAGTACCAACTCCATTTCACGTAACATTTTCTCCGCAACAAGCAACAATCAAAACAAAAAGGAATTTCCGTTCCCGTTACAAAACTAGAAATCTAAAACGTATTTCCAGTACACTTGTGCACTTAAATTTTCTCATTCCAACCGTTTCTATACACCTATCGCGCCATTCTTGAGAAACGGCTTTAAGAGACCACAGTGTCGCGAAACGTGACAAGACTTGGCTGAAAGCAGCGCTGGCCTTTGTCGACACCCCACAGACTTGAAGTCACCTCTAGATAGAATATAATTGTAAATAAAAATCTTTAGAACCTAAAGAAACTACGAAGAATCGAGATTAAACTTTAGTTGCAATCCACTACGTTTTCCAATTACCGTTCCCTTAATTAACTCGTATGAAGCGAGCAATGGACTGCGCAAATTAATTTAAAACTTTTGTTTCCAGTTACTTTGGTATGTTTTGCTGGCGGAAACAAAATAAACAATGTTATAAATATTAAATTAAGGTATTAAAGTCAACACAGACTCAGTTTGTGGTCAACGACACTGTATTTATGATAAAAGTGAAAACAGACTGTCGTTTGTGGTTTTGTTATGTTGGCACAACTTTGAAGTTTGAAGTCGCATTAGGGCCACGAAAACATGTAAAGTCACCACAGTGCGACGTAAAACAACCACAACGCGTCTCCCAGGGTAAGAACGCAATGCGTGGTAGAGAGTAACACTGTTTTATTTATTTTTGAAGATTTTCTCTATCACTGTTTGTATAAAACTTCAATTATTTTTAAAATTTATGGATAAAAGAATCCTTTTCCACAGAATTAACCCCAGAATAAGAAAAAAATAATCAATTAATCAAAAATGCAACACATTATTCGTCTATTGTCTAGAATTCAGTTGTTCTGTGAAAGTAATCGAATATATTTCCTTACCCAAGGGCTATCCTATTAATAACAGCCTACCTAGAAAGGTATTTCTCCATGCCAAGTATATTCGTGACTGTAATAAAAGTGTGATCGATCATAACCATTTTAATTATCAGAGATTTGTCTACCTTTCAGAAACTTCCAATTACTTCGCTACAGTCATTAAATAATGTACTAATCTGCTTACTATCAGTTTGGCAGGCAGTGAGTGTGCCTAAATTAATAGACCTTTCAAATGCATGTAGGTTGAAGCTATTTGAATGATACCTATCAGTTGAAAACCAGGGTCGGGCACTAGTTGTCCGACATTATGCTGAACTAGGCCTATTTGGCGCTGCCGTGACTCTAGTATTTCTTGTTTCGCTTTTATATTTATATGTTTTCTTTTTTTTAATATTGTGTACTTGTGGCAATTGTGTCAATAAACGTTTTTTCTTTCCTTCATTTGATGTCTGTCATATTAAAACGAAGATTGTGTACTACCTACATACGGAGTGGAAGGATCACTTACCATGTATGCACTTTTGTAGGAACCAGCTGATATAAAAAATATACCGTTGTTTTTTTTTGTGGTGGGTTCTTTATGATGTGCTTAATACATGGCAAGCATTTTTGCGTCCGTGTTCTTTCCATCCTTTGGTATCTTGATTTAATTGAGCGTTCATGGATGTTTCAACTTCTTGATACCGAGCGATTCGTTGTTTTTAAATGATTTAATTGAAATAATATAGTTTCAAACCAATTGACCTTTCTACCACGCATTAGTATCAAATACGAAGCAGTGTGATAACAATATGTACAGTTTATTTGTAAATATATAATTAAGTGGACGTGCCAATTTGTTAATAAGCTACAAATCACGTTATTATTGTTTTAATTCAAATTATTTATTAACTTTTTAATATTTTGCATAAATGTTGTCGATTTTAAATTATGTTGGCGTACTCCCCCGGTTCTGTGTCAACATGCCTTCACAGATTGAACGTTTAATTACAAATGTATGAATTCAATTACTCTCAGGATACGGCAATTAATTACATTTACTCAAAAATGCATGTAATGTGGTCATTATTTTGACAACCTTGTTTGAGCAAAGTCGACCTTGCCGTTCTGTTTCAAGGAGCGGCCGGAAATGTTTTGCCGGCCGCTATTTTGACGTTTCAACGTTTTAAAAAATCAAATCCAAAAAGATTTTATATAGAACACAGCTGTTTGTATCTATAGAGATAGGTACAAAAATATTTTATTCCATATTTGGCTGTATAGTTCCAACTACCATTGCTAAAAAAAAAACAAAGAAGTAACAAAAGCGTGGTTCAGCGAAAATTTTAATTAATTATATTTTATTTAAATTACTTGCTGGTTTCATTTAGAATAGGTACTTGCATTTTTGAATAAAGCACTATACAAACCTTGGCCCACAATGACTGCTTCGCTGGTCACGTTATGATTGCCTCGAGCTAGCCTAGCTACGCTCTAGGCCTTTCAGCTTGGCCATCATTGCAGCCCTTGCTGTCCTCGCTGTAAAGGCCTCAACCTACGGTCTCGACCTTTATCTCAGCTCGTCCATCAAGTGCTGCACGCTGACCGCGCTGTGTCGGCCTGGAGCTGCGCTACGCTGCGCTGTCGGCCATAATCAGCGCGACCAGCAAAGTAGTCATTATAGACCGCGGCAGTAATGTACTATTAAGTTATTTTATAGCAATAAATTATGGAAATCGTTACGTAACTTATGGTATTTAGGATAATGTTTTAGTTCAGTTTGTGTTAAATTATCACTATAACTTCCAGTGTAAGGAAGGCAAGAAACATGATCAATAATTTTAGCAAATCAAGTTAGCACTAATTGTATTAAACTAATAGTTTAATTACACATCACTTATGCTGCATTTCACGCGATCAATACGAGCTTGTGTCCAATTGACTACAGTCATATTATACAGATGACACTGACTGGTCCTCAACACGATGTAAGTGTGCTTATCGCATTCAGTTTACCTGGTAAAAGTCAAACTCAGGGTGGTATTCAAAACAATAAAATATAATTGTATATTAAACGGGATATTTACCATGTTTACTATTTGATCTGGGTTCCCGATATTTCGGCGCTTTTGCAAGCACCATGATCACAGATGCACTAAAGTTATTGTGGGTGGGTGTTTATGAGTAGACAAATCGGTCAACCCTCTTTCTGGTGATTCGTTTTGAAGCTTGGTAAACATTCCATTTTCAGTGTTAATGATAGTGTTAGTGACCATGTCAATTTAAAAACTTATATGATTGTATGTTCTTGGTAGACCGACAGAAACACAGAATTTACTTTGCAACATAGATAGTATATCAACTTCGTAGCAAATAAAACCTCCTGAGCATACACTACTAGAGGTTCATAATGAAACTTAGAATACCACGTGACCGATAAAGATGCCTGTGGGAGTCAATTTATCATGGGTCTTAGTAAAAGACGACCTTCTCCGATACGACTCTTAAACTCAATTTGTTGCTGCAGTCGTCAAAGAGAGACCACGTACTATGCTTTGCATCAGATAATTGGATCCAGTTCGTTACTGCGATCTAAGTCTTATGAATACTGGCATCTTATGGCTTACCTATTGGTACTCTGTTACATAGCATCAGGCTTGTAATCTTAGAACAGTCAGGCAGAGATGTAATTGTAATGTATTACATCCACATTTCGCCACTTTATATTTTTAAGTTCCTTGATAAGTTCAAGGAACTCAAATAGACAAGGGGAATAACAACCCCTGCCCCCCCCTCTCCAGCTCGGTTGCGTGCTATATTAAAAGTAAAGAATCACCTTGGCTAAGTATATCTTTCCGTGAACAAAATATTTTTGCTCATTTCCCATTTATTAGAATTTCTACCAAGAAATACTAAAGTTTAACAAGCTGATACAAATATACGGCCTAACATCAACTATCCCAAATATTATTTTCCAAACGAATTATTTCATCATAATACGATGGTATGTTCGTTTATGTGCGTATGTATGATGATTATTGTGCGTATTATTCACGCGTACTCGTTTCGTGCGTACTCGACGGACATACCTAAACGGTTGGCTATATAAACATAGGCAACCAGACGGTTGGCTATATATACATAGGCAATATGTATTTATAGCCAACCGTCTAGGTATGTCCGTCGAGTCTAACTTAATTTGTAGGTCGGTGTGAAGCAGAATTTGAAACTAATGAATGTTTGCAAAGCCCAATAAGCGAAGAGCTGTCAGTTGTCATGATGTCAAATGATACCAAACAAAGGAATGTTTACATAAATAATCATCTTTGCGGCTGAATTAAAAAGAACGAGACGAGTTGACAGAATACTCTATAAAGGATCCGTCAAACTTGTACGTACAGACTAAGCGCGGACCAGCTGCTGACACCGGACACTGACCAATGTTGACACACTATATATATATATAGTGTGTCAACATTGGTCAGTGTCCAGATGTACTTATGGCATTTGTCCGTATAGGTTTGACTGAACGTTTGATTGAGATAGCTGTTTGTTATAATGAATAATTTTATATAAGTATAAACTCAATATCTCAATTTCTGATACTATTTCAATACAAAGAAAATAAATGAATGTTGTTCTTCTATTTGTACTGATTCTACGAAAAGCTATAAATAATATCATTGTATTTATATAAGTATAGTTCAAGAATGTAAATCAGCAGTCCGCTCCTTCCTTCTAGACAAAACATATGACGAAACTGAATCTTTTCTTCCACACTGAATCTTTTTTGTTTGTTTTTTTTTTACACTATCATAAGTATAGACGCTTCACTCATACTCTCAACACAAACACTCACACACATACACCCACCCACACCCACACACACACACTCACACAAACCCATACAAACACACTTTCACCCACACAGCACACTTACTCATATCTGATATAGACTTTTATACTTTCAGGCATATTCCTTATTTTATTTTTATTACTATAATTTTGTTTATGTTATTAAAACTAATATCATTAATTTTTAAACACTAAGCAATTGATTTCTCCATTTTTGAGGGATATGGCACTGTTTCTCTTTACTACAGGCTATTATGTAGCCTATCTAAGAAGACAGTACCCCAACCATTTATGTTGTATACCAGTGTTCATTTGTAAAGTGCAACTGTTTTATTGTATATACTGCAACACCTTTTATGCAATAAAGTTTTATTATATTATTATTATTATAAAAAAATATTTTCTTGTGAATTCATTAAATAGTGGGCGTTGTCTGATGTTATCATTATTTCATTTCTGATTGAGGTATTTTACATACAACATTTTTTTATTCTCTCTCTAGCTTTTATTCAGATTTAGTGAACGCTACTAAAAATAAAAACATGTCGTCAAAATCGTAGGGAGTACGCCAATTGTTATAAAAATACATTGTATATTGTACAGAATAAATTGAAATGTCTGAATGTCATTAATAAAAACGATTCAAATACATGATTGTGTTATTTAAACCTTGGCAATTAAGTGTACTATCAAATGTTTGTAGAAAGAATTTCGCAAATTTATTTTGATTCGATGTGGACTACACTCACAGACTGGACTGGGCGACATACCTACATGCCAATTGATGGGACGTCGTTTGATAGTTCCAATTCTGTTTTAACAACCACTATTATTGTTGGAACGAGATTTTTATTGAACGTGGTTAGAGAATTTAAAGCCCACTACTATAAAGCTTCTTTGCAAACTTGAAAATAAATGGTTGGCTTATCAGCTAGCCAGCTTTTAATAATTGAGTAGCCACAAAACAAAATTGTTTGAACTTTTTTTTTGGTTAACATTACCATATCAGACTTGAAGTTTGTTACTTTGTTTTATCTTGATAAAACAAGATGCGCATCACAACTGCCGAATTTCAGTGCCTAATTTAATTCTACTTTGGAAACCTTGACAAAGTGTTAATAAATAAAACATAATATCACGACTGTATTTCTCGAAGGGTTAGGTAGAGAGGTAAACCTGAGACTGAGGCCTCATTTGTGTTGCGTTGCATCGTCGCTGCGTCGTTTAACATAATATATTTTTAGTGACATGTCACATTATGCGTTCCGTTGTGGCAAACGACGCGCGACGTATCCACGAGCCGACGGCCGAGAGACGAATCAGGGGGATGGTGATGCGCTGCACTGTCGGACCTCCGGTGCAACGACGGACAGTTTTTCGCAATCAACGGAGATACCCAGAATATTTTATTGTTTCTACGTTTGTTTCGCAGTGACGTAAAAATGCAACAGTAGAACACGTTTGATCAGGCCCCCAAGTCTGCTATTTTTATAAACATCGTCATTCCAACACGATCCCATTGTCATTTTGCTAAAAGTTAGTCGGTCAAATTCTATGCCATTTCTTTCAATGGAGTGTCAGTGGTTGACCATTGTGAAGTCATAATGACGCCATTATTTTTAGTAGATTACCAAACTTGTCAAATTCAACAATTATGAAATCAATGATTGGCTATTCTGACACTATTGTAATAGCAGACTTGAGGCCCTGATCTATTGTCGAATGAAGACTGAAATCCACACTGAGATGCTGCGCCAGTGCGCTGCGTGCGCTCTTGCGTTACGACGTCATGCGTTGGTCGGAACGCAAGAGTGGCACACAATGCATTGTTGATCCGTTGCGATGACGGAACGCAACGCACTATTGAAGCCTCAGCCGAATAGTACACCCACAGTTTGCCAGTTTTGTTTTAAGTCTCATGTAATAGGCGAGCCTATTACCATCAACTGGGCACTAGACTCCGTGGCTGCTACTGAGGAATTCCTGATGAAAAAGCTCAATATCACTTTGCCCAACCTGGGTATCGAACCCAAGACTTCATGCTGAGCAGTCACGCTTCCAACCACTAGACACGAGCAAAGAGTATAGTAATATAGATGGAATAGAGAGCCCTCTCACGTGAATTTTTGACACCCCTATTTAACGGTGTCGCCGTCTGGTGCTATATCCGTTGTACTAATCCCTATAGCTATAGCTATAGTATAGGTACGCACCTATAGCTGCTGTGCATACCTATATTTATATCTATATCTTTGTTATTGAATAGGTTTTCTATGGGTAGGCAAGTAATTTGAAATGTAGGTCATATAAAAAAACAGTTTTGAAAACAAAATGAAACAAATACAGTTAATGTTTACAAAACTGAATGTTAACAGTATCGAAAAACCACATAAATTACACAAAATGGGAGAGATTTCCAAACATGCGCACACACCGAAAGCAGTGGCCATTTTGTAAAAAACAATTTGCGTGATAATGTTGCCAAACCTAAAAAGAAATATTTGTAATTTCGAAATGAAAATTAATGGTTTAATCTTGTTTAAAATTAGAATTTATTATTTTTTACTCAATTTTCATTCAAATAAAAAAGTATGGTACATTGGCAATAATTGGCCTAAGCACCATCTATGTCATTCATCATCATCATCAGCCTGTATTCGTCCACTGCTGGACATAGGCCTCTCCCATGACACGCCACTGAGCACGATCCTCGGCCACTCTCATCCAGCTCTTGCCAGCTGCCTTGCGCAGATCATCGCTCCACCGAGTCTGAGGAGGTCCTACGCTACGTTTACCGATCCGTGGTCTCCACTCAAGAACTCGTCTACCCCAACGGTTATCGGTTCTTCGGGTTATATGGCCGGCCCATTGCCCTTCAGCGTGCTAATGCGGTGGGCTATGTCGATAACTTTGGTTCTCTGTCGAATCACCTCGTTACGAACTCGATCTTTCAGAGAAACCCCGAGCATAGCTCTTTCCATAGCACGTTGAGCGACTTTAAATTTGTGGACCAACCCAACCGTGAGTGTCCACGTTTCGGCACCGTACGACATGACGGGTAGGACGCACTGGTTATAGACTTTCGTCTTTAGACTCTGTGGAATTGGCAATGTGAAGACCCGACGCAGTTTTCCATACGCTGCCCAGCCCAGCTGTATTCTTCTGTTGGCTTCTTTCTCGAAGTTGTTTTTAGAAAGAAGCCAACAGAAGAATACAGCTGGGCTGGGCAGCGTCATTATATCGTACCAAATCTCAAGTTTATGCGGATTTTTCTAGAGATGGTGCTAGTATATTTGTGAAAAATTGGACGCCTATGTCAAGTATGGCAGTGCCCCCCCCCCCTGGACACGAGGCACAGCGATACATAAGTCGTGTACAAGAGACAGTTCTTCCTCTTTGTAAAGAATGTATGTACTACTTTGGAAAAGGTTTATAAACAGAATACAGTCTTCAACATCGAGTTGCTTCTCAAAATTCGTTGACACTACATTTTCGTCTAACACAATATAAATATCGACGTTACCGCCTTATACTTGAAGACGGAACACCTGCCTTGTCGCCTTAGTTTGTTGGCGTAAGTGTGAATTTTATATGAAATTATGTCGCGTCTTGTGACGGCTCTTGCAAATATTTTATGCGAGAAAACATCGTTTTCTTTGCGTAGGCTATTTTTAGAAGAATCATTTTGAAAGAAAATTGTGAAACTTAATTGTATACGGAGTCGTCGTGGGTCTAAGGCCCAATTAATGTTCAGAGCAGTATTATTTTAATCTTATTTTAGTACTAGCTATTGTCCGCGTGAAGTTATTATAAAAATGTGACTTCCGTATTTGCATCACATTTTGCTAACAATTGCAAGTGTTTTTTTTTTGCACGGACCCCTGTTCATTTATTTAATTATATTTATTTATACAAATCTTACCTAAAACTATCATTACAGATCTGCGATCCAATGCGATAGATTGGCCTTACAAACTAAATCCTACATCTACATCTTATAAATAATATACTTTATTTTTAATCTAAGTAACATAGTATAAATATATACAAAACAGGAGCTCGTGGCTTAATAATAACAGCCGCCCAGGTCGATCTTTGAGGTTAAGCCGTGCTTGCCGAGGTTGGTCTGTGGATGGGTGACCATAATTACATATAGAGTTTCCTCCGTGCCTCGGAAAGCACGTTAAGCCGTTGGTCCCGGTTATCATTTGTAGATCTTTGACAGTCGTTACGAGTAGTCAGAAGCTAAAAGTCTGATATCCAGTCTTACCAAGGGGTATCGTATTACCCAGTTACTGGGTTGGGGAGGTCAGATAGGCAGTCGCTTCATGTAAAATACTGGTACTCAGCTTCATCCGGTTAGACTGGGAGCCGACCCCAAGATAGTTTGTGAAAAGGCTAGGCAGATGATGATGATGATATACAAAACAGTAGCTTTAGTTACTCCTTATAACATAAGCGATATCCCACAATAAAAGTCCTGCCAAAACCGGCGGTCCAGCCGCTTCGGAGATAAATGCTAATTAAAAAAAAAAAGTTTTCTATTATAAGTACCGTATATCCTTTCATATATAAAAAACCTACCCCAAAAAAAAATTATGATGATGATGTACTTTCATAATTATCCGTTAAGTAAAAACCTGTTATTTTCAAATCACAAACAGACACTTCAATAAAATTGTATTTATTTGTATAGATGCAAAGACGGGAAAGGCATGGAGCTACACGTGCGCCATCTTTTATACTAAAAAACAGCCTACTCATTTGATTAATACGAAGTGACAAGTTGTACTTACAAGGCGCGGATTCTGGACTATGACAGATAATGTACTGAAGTATCTGCCACACTCTGGTGTCCGCAGCTAGCTCAGACTTCAGTAAGCTCAGATGCAAAGAATTGCAACTAGCCCATACAATCTAAAATAGAACCATATTTGAAAAGCAATAAAAAATTCGAAACACTTAATATTCTCCGACGTTTTACCTCTATTAATATTTTAGATGGACACTTGGACAGGTCCCATGAAGAATACAAATATTTGTGTTGAAAGGGATTCTGTTTTCTTTGCATATACTTACTGTATACTCTCCTCAAGTGTTTGGCGAGGATGGTGGACCTCTCAGCGAGTTGGATGATTCTTGCGATGTGGAATATAAACTTGGAAGATCGATTATCTAATATAAGATGGGTTTGTTATTCTATTTTTATTATTATCAGCAATTTAAAAGAGGTTAATCAATACCACTAGCAATGTAAAGACTTAATTTTTTTCATTATGTTGTAACCGAATGGTTACCTCATAACAATTACAATCTAGCCATTTTTTTTTTTTTTTCTCTTCATTTTCTTCTCTGGGCGGAGCGGAAGGGAGTGTCAGACTTGTACTGACTAAAACCCATCCATGTTCCTTCTTAGCCCTTTGTGTTCCAGGGCCACGGTATCTGTTTCGAACAGTCCCGCAGCCCCGGCAGGCATCGGCCCTCTCAGACCCCTTCTAACCTGACGTGATGTGTCTGCTTTCATATTCACATACCATTATCGCAAGGACATCTCCTTGAGGCGCGCGTGGAACACGAACGCGCCGTCGGCACGGTCTGTCGTCATAAGACGGACGGACGGTGAGCTAGCCCATTACTCACCGTCCACAGGCCCGCGCCTACGGTGGCCGGGGGCCACTGGTTGCCCCCCGACGCCCGGGGCGTCTCCCGCGGCGGCTGGGACGTGAGGTTCTCTCCCTCTCACGTTCCGCCACCTCCTTCGCTAGCATGACTGCTTCGCAGAAGGAGGCGACGGCTTCCCATTCCCTCTCGCCCCGGACCATGGATTGAACCAGGGCCGGACGCGAGAGGTCGCCGCCGCCAATCGCCGCTACGAGGACACGGCGGTGCTCAGCCCAAGCGGGGCATAGCTCCACAGTGTGCTCCACCGTGTCCTCCGGCCGATCCTCGCAGTGGTGACACCCGGGCGTTTCCTCCCGCCCGATTCGGTGCAGGAACCTCCCGAAACAACCGTGTCCGGTGAGGACCTGCGTCAGGCGGAAGGTGAGGGCGCCGTGGCGCCTCTCTAGCCACTCCTCAAAGAGGGGACTTATCGCCACTATTGTGGCGTGCCCTGCACGGGGTTGCGACAGTCGCTCTCTCAATGTCGCCATGAGATCGCGCCGGAGGTCTGTCCGCTCAGCGACAATTTGCCGCGGCAGCGGAGTTTCCCCCCGGCGTAGTGCCTCCGCGCGCCATTCGTGCAGGCACGCGAGGACTATCGCCTCCAGATCCCATGGCGGCAATCCGGCCAAGAGGCTCGCCGCCTCGCCGGAGATCGTGCGGTACCCCCGGATCAGCCTTACGGCTACCACCTTCTGGGGCGCGTTCAGGTAATGGGCGGCTCGCCGCCTCAGAGAACGCGCCCACACCGGGGCCCCGTAAAGGGCCATGGACCGCACGACCCCCGCGTAGAGCCTGCGGCAGGAGGCGTTTGGACCCCCCAGGTTGGGCAAGAGCCGCTTGAATGCAGCCCCTGCCCGTTCCAGTTTGGGGGCCAAACGTCGGAAATGCTCCACGAAGTTCCACCGGCTGTCGAGGACAAGCCCTAGGTACCTCAGCGTCGACTCGACGCCGATGGGAACCCCTCCTACCGTCAGTATGGATCCCGACGGTGGCGCATTCCGAGGCCCATGAAAGCACATGGCCTCGGACTTGTGCAATGCCACCTCGAGACCCAGTTGCCGGATTCTCTCCACGACTATCGCAACCCCGCGTGTCATAAGTTCGGCCGCCGCCTCGTGCCACCTCCCTTGTGCCAGCACCAGCGTGTCGTCAGCGTAGCAAACTACACTGACACCGCTAGGGAGGTCGGCGCGCAGCACCCAGTCGTAGCCGATGTTCCACAAGGGCGGCCCCAGAACCGATCCCTGTGGAACACCGCACGACATCTCTCGCCGGTTCCATTCTCCGGTGCGACCGGGGTAGATGACGGCCCTATCCGTCAGGTAGTCCCCGACCACACGACGAAGGTAGGTCGGCACCCGGTGATACCGGAGTGCCTCCCTAATGCAGCTCCAGGGCATGGTGTTGAAGGCGTTGGCGATGTCAAGAGACACCGCCAAGACAACTCCACAACCTGGACACCGCATCCCCCGTCGTGAGAGCACTCACGCGCATGATGGCGTCCACCGTCGAGCGCCCTCTGCGGAAACCAAACTGGTGTTCCGCCAGATCCAGCCCCATCCCCACAAGGTGCCCGGCGAGGCGGTTAGCAATGACTCTTTCGAAGAGCTTGCCCACCTCGTCGAGCAACACAATGGGCCGGTATGCGGACGGAGAGTCCGCAGGGCGCCCCGGCTTCCGGATGAGGACCAGCTTCCCCGTCTTCCAACGAAGCAGGAACTGGCCTCTCTCCAAGCATGCGCTTAAGAGCCCTTCCAGTCGGGGCCCGAGAGCCTCCGAGGCCAGGACCCAGGCTTTGCCAGGCAAGCCATCGGGTCCCGGGGCGGTATTTTTGGCTTTAAGCCTGCCTACCGCCGCTCTCAGGTCTACCCCGGTCACTTCCGGAATGTCGTCATCGTCCTCGATGTGGTCCGCTTCCGGCACCGCAAGCGGCGGAGCCATAGGCGGGGGAGGATGTTCCCCTCGCAGAGGGAACAGAGCGCTCACCACGTCCTCCACGAGCTGAGGGCGGAGACTCTGCGTCAGCGGGGGGGCCCAGGTGCGGAGTTTGTCCCGCACCATCTTGTAAGGGCGCCCCCACGGATCTCTGTCGAGAGTCTCCAGCATCTCCTCGCGGCCCAGGTCTCTGGCCCGCTGGACAGCCTCCTGGAGGGCGGTCTTCGCTGCTCTGTATCCCTCGTACAGCTCCGCCTCAATGGCTGCCGCATCCGGAGGGCGGATGCGGAGCCTGCGATGCCTGGCGTACGGGTGCCGCGCGGCTACGCACGCCTCGCGCAGAGACGTCAGCTCTCGCGACCACCAGTACACCTGACGCCGGGCGCTTCCTGGTCGAACTCGGGGCATTACCACGTCGCAAATGTCGGACATGGCCTCCTGGAACCACCCTGCCTCATTGTTGATGTCGGCAGGCCTGTTCGGTGATGTCACCCAGGCCTGCACTATCGAGGCTTCCAGGAGGAGCTCCCGGTCCAGCTGCTTCAGCGCCCAACGCGGACCACTCGGGGCCTGTAGGACCGGCGCGCTTGAGTCCTGGGCGGAGACATCAAACCGGATGTACCGATGGTCGGAATAGGTCTCCACCCCCTCCATGACGCGCCAGTCAACGACACGCGGTGACAGAGCGGGGCTAGCGAACGAGATGTCCACCACCGACTCGCCCCGCATCCGCACACACGTGGGGACAGAACCCCGATTTAGGACGACCAGGCCCGCCTCCAGAGCCCAGTCCTCCACCATCCTACCCCGCACATCTGTGCAACGAGAACCCCAGGCCAAGTTTTTGGCATTGAAGTCCCCGAGCACAAGCACGGGGAGGGAATAGTTTCGGATGACGACACTCAACTCCATGAGGGAGTTGTGGAACTCGGCGAGAGTTCGGCTCGGGGAGAAGTAGACTCCCGCTACGACGATCTCCCCGAACCGTGCTGCTACGCAACCCTGACCCTTCCTGACACTCTCAAGGGTCGGGGTACCGGCGGCGGCCGACGAAATTATGGCCACTGAGCCGCTCAGGTCCTCCACCCAGTCTTCCCTGGGCGGGACAAAGTACGGCTCAGCGACCACGGTGACGTTAATCAACCACTCCGCCATGCTCTGGAGCAACAGATCCTGAGCACAGCGGCAGTGATTGATGTTCGCCTGGAGAAGACGTAATGGGGCCATTATTGGCACTTCATTTCAGCCCCCTCCCGGGCCCCCTGTGAGGGCCCCGCCACAGATGTTGTGGCGATAACACTGGCGGCAACGACGGAAGCGACAGTGCCGGTGGCTGCGGTGGTGGCGACGGTGGAGGCGGTGGCTGGAGGCCTTCCCTTGCCCCTGGCCCTGGTGGGTGGTGCGCAGGCCTTGCCCCCGGCCCGGTGATCGGCCGGTTTGCCCGCTGCCGCACATGCAGTGCAATGCGGCGTGGCGGAGCAAGCCGCGGCCATGTGACCGGGCTGACCGCATCGGAAGCAGTCGCCGCTGCGGTCCACCTCCGAGGAGCACCGACAACTCACGTGCTGCCCCACGAGGCACCGGTAACACCTCAGAGGTCGGGGCTCCAGCAGCTTCACCTGCGCTGCCACCCATCCCACCAGGAGCCTTCCAGCCTCCACAATTATTCTCGCCGCCGCCACAGGGCAGCTTACCATCACGGTTCGCATGCCCGAGTGGTCCGGACGTAGGGTGCCTGCCCTGACCTGCTCGGCAGGGCACCCACCGGTCCTGGTGACGGCGGCGACCACCTCCTCCTGGGTCACAGAGTCGTCCAGACCCAGGATGCGCAGGTCTGCGCATCTGACGGCCCTGGACACTCGGGCCTCGTCCGCATCTAGGGACGCTCTAAGCTTTTCAGCCAGAGCGTCAGCGGACGGGACGCTATTTGCACCAGGGATCTCCAGCGCTCGAGCCCCTGTTGCGGTGACTTTAAGCCGGAGGCCCCCAGTGATCCCGAGCTCTGCGAGATCAACCGTCGCTTTCGCCTTCGAGAGCACGTCGCGGTAGGATACGCCCCTCTTTTCCGCTTCCGGCTGTAGCGTAATTACTACAGCTGCGGTCTTCGGGGCGCGGAGTCTAGCCGCGACGCTTCTCGCCTTGTGCCGGCGCCTCCTCTCCTCGTTTCGGGCCTTTTTGGCCGCCTTTCGCCCCTTCCTCCTTTCTCCGACCACCTGCCACTCGGTTTCGGCCATGGCTGGCGGGGGAGGCGGCGGCGGTGGCTGCGGCTGGCTTGCTGCTGGCGGAGGCGCCGTCGCTGCCTGGGGAGCCGCCTTGCCTTGCTTCTTTTGGGCCACTGTCGACTTTGGCGGAGCCTACTTTCCGGGGCCCGGTCTAGTCCTGCCGGAGGGCTGAGACTGCCCTGTTCCTGACGCAGCCGCAGCAGCCGCATATGAGGCCGCCGGGACCGCATTCGGGCCCGAGCTTGCCCCCGGGCCCGGGGCCGCCTTGTTTGCCGCTAGGGGGGGGCGCAAGACAATGCCCTCCAAGACGGAAAACCGCGCCTGGAAGGCAGCCAGCTCCTGCCGAACCAGGTTCAGGACCTGGTTCTCCCCAGACGCGGGCTGGCTCTGCCGCTGCTGGGGCACCTCGCGGGAGCCGGACTCTCGCAGACAGTTTGGCCACTTCGCCTGGTGGATGATAACTGGCCTCCACCGCCGCCATGATGGAGGCGGAAGCCGCAGGTATGGCCCCGAGTTTTGAAGATGTCAGTTTCTTCAAGGCCACGACCCTTATCGCAGCTTCCACCTTCTTTTGAAACTTGGCCTTACGCTCCACGTCGGAGCCGCCAACTTCACCTGCCGCGTCATCACAGGTGCCCAAACGAGCCCGCCCGCGACTGGCCACCCCCGATCTCTCGGAGGCCGAGAGCCCCCTCCCCGTGCCCCTTATTCCACCACGCCTGCTGGTGGAAATTTTAGGGGCCGAGGCAAGCTCCCCTTCGGAAGACGACTCGCGGTCGCCTTCCGGTCTGGACCGCTTGCGTTCCTCCGCAGCAGCCCCAGTCCTCTCGACGCGGGAGCTCTCAGAGCATCCCGCGCTCACCTCACTGGATGCGACGTCGGACTCCGACCCCGCATCCCTCCTCTCCCTCTCTTTGCCGTCACCGGCTTGATTTTTATTATATGGTTTTTCCATTTTGTTCCCACGAGTGTGGGGGAAATAAGAGGTCCATCCGGGCAGTGCCCCCTATACCCGGATAAGCCTTGGACATTTATAACCCGCCAGAGGGTCGGCTGGTACTCTGGCGGTGGTCGCACTAAAGACTGATTGTTCCATGGGAACACCCGTCAGCCATACATCCCCTCACGGTGCGCCGCCGCTTGAGATTCGGGGTAGCTTTTTATAGAGGTTTTCTACCTCGCGGTCCAGGCGGTTAAGCCAAGACCCTCGGTCCCGATTGAAGCCGCGAGACGTGATCCACGACACTCCGATGATGGGATTACGAGAACGACGGGGACAGAGAAGGACTGCGTCCCTCGCTGTCTGCTCGGAGGCAGGGTGAGTGCACTCCGAGCCCGCCCTTGCTCCTCCGCTGTGCCCTCTGCTTTTCAGAGGGTCACGCGGAGAAACGCCGCGTTGGTCCAAGGACCCCACCACGTCAGAATATTCGCCACCGGCAGTGACATTCCCCGGAGAATGGGAATCTCATCCCACTCCTCGGGAAAGGACACTGCCGGCGCCCAGGGTGCACCGTCCCAACAGCATCTGTTCCCTCCAGACGTATCGAGAGGGACCAGCGCCATCAGGCTCACGAGGAGGTTTTCTGACCCAGCACCCCATTACAATCTAGCCTTGAGGCTAATAAGTAATTTAAATTTATCTTAATTTCCTAGTAAATTTATACTAAAGAATGTGTCCATTGGCACTTTTCTTATTGTCTCTATTATGATGGAAAGACACTTAGTTCTTGTGTTCTTAAAAGGTAGCACTCACTGCACTCCGTAACAATCACTAAACTAATTCAAAAGGCTTAGTCCTTTTCAGTCTCCTTACTATGTCCGTGGTGTCAAGGAGCTGAATAACCTCGACATTCACATGTTTCATGAGTCTTTGTTCATGAGCTTCGGCGTAATTTTTTATAACTTTAGCGACAAGGTCCACTCCTAAGTCCCGGTGGATGTCCTCGTTTCTAATGTACCAGGGAGCGTTGACTATGCTCCGAAGTACCTTATTTTGAAATCTTTGGATTATTTCAATATTGGTGCGTTTTGTACAGCCCCAAAGCTGTATACCGTATGCCCATACAGGCATAAGTAGTTGTTTGTACAGAAGTACTTTGTTGTACACTGACAATGATGAATGTCTGCCAAGTAGCCACATATTCCTGTAGCGTAGATCTAACTCCAGGCGTTTCTTTTTGACATGAGCCTTCCAGCGAAGTTTTGCGTCAAGCGTCATGCCCAGGTATTTGGCTGTATTTTCGTAAGGTATTACGCAACCGTTAATGTATACCGGTGTATAATTAGGTCTTCGGTTTGTGAAGTCTATATGAGTCGATTTGGATTCATTTAACTTAATTCGCCATTTTTTTGTCCAGTTGGTGATGGAGTTGACAGCAATTTGTACTTTGTCTACGGCTTCTTTGTGAGTGACACCTATAGCCATGATGGCTGTGTCATCTGCGAAGGTTGCAATGAAGTTGTTTTCCATTTCTGGGATATCACAGGTGTACAATAGGTACAAGATTGGGCCAAGAACACTTCCTTGTGGTACACCAGCTTTTATTTGCTTGAGATCGGAATAAGCATCTTCATGTCTGACTCTAAACGTCCTCTCTGTAAGGTAGGATTCTAAAATGTCTGCCAATTGTTTTGGCAGCATTTTCCTTATCTTATAAATAAGACCCTTATGCCAAACCTTATCAAATGCCTGTGCTACATCTAAAAATACTGCAGAACAGACTTTTTTTCCTTCAAGAGTTTTTTCTATAATGTTGGTAATTCTATGTACTTGGTCTATCGTGGAGTGTTTTTCTCGGAAGCCGAATTGGTAATTTGGAATCAGTTTTCTGTCTTCTATTATAGGTTTTAAGCGTCTTAAGAGTAGTTTTTCAAATAATTTTGAAATGATTGGTAAAAGTGATATAGGCCTGTATGATGTTACTTCCTGGGGTGGTTTTCCAGGTTTGGGGATCATAATGACTTCAGCAACTTTCCAGATATCAGGCACGTGTTTCAATCTGAATGTTGCATTTATAAGGGTTGTAAGTTTTACTATTGCTTTGCGTGGCAGATTTTGAAGGAGTTCACCAGTGATAAGGTCGTATCCAGGCGATTTCTTTTTGGCTAAGTTATTTATCATATTTTTTACTTCTTTCGGTGTAACTAGTTTTATATTGAGGTCGTCATGGTGAGTGACATCCAGTGTTATGTTTTCAGAGCTTTCCTCACCGCTGGTTTGAAAAGTTTGTTCTAAGTGTTCTGCAAATATATTTGCTTTCTGTTCATTACTCAAGGCCCATGTGCCATCTACTTTTTTAATGGGTGAAACATGGACGACGGGCTTATTTTAAATGATGTTTTCCATAGTGAGTGTTCTGTATTTCCACTACTTGTTAATTGGCTAAGGTAATCTTTTGTTGCATCATCATGATAGTTCTGTATTGCTTTGCTTAATCTTTTTGTGAGTCTGTTCAGCATTGTTTTGTCAGGTGGATATCTTGATTGTTGCCACTTTTGTCTCTGAGCTCTCTTTATGGCTATGAGGTTTCTTATTTCTAACAGGTATCTGTGACTTACGACTTTTCTTTTCAAGAGAGGTGTATTTACCCAAGCGCAGCTTTGAATGTTTTTCACGAATTTTGTCATTTCTTCATCCAACTGCTGAATGTTTTTGAGTGGTACTTTAAGGTCAATGATGTTGTCTAAATCGAATTTGAAGCTATCCCAATCCGTATTCTTATTTACTAAAACTGGATTGCTTTCTTTCTGAATTATGGTCTCACTTAAGGTTAAGATAATGGGTGAGTGATCAGAGTTCATATCAAATCCCTCCTGTATGTGAAGATATGTAGCTGACAGATTCTTATAAATGAAAAAGTCGATCAGATCTGGAATTCTTTGAGCATCAGTAGGCCAGTAAGTAGGTTTTCCTGTTGATATTGCATTGCACTTGATTTCTCGCATAGCACTAAGCAATTCCTTTCCTTTAGTGTTGGTTAGCCTAGATCCCCAACGTATGTTTTTTGCATTGAAGTCACCTCCCAATATAAACGTGTTGCCAAGAAGTTTTAGTAGGTTTCTGTACTGCTCTATTTTCAGAGCATGCTTTGGTGAACAGTATATAGCTGCTACGGTAATGTAATGAAGTTTAGTTTTTACCCTAACGGCTACAGTTTGTATGAATTCTTCTTCATATTTAAATTCTAGGTAATGGTAGATGTTCTCTCTTATTATAAGGGTACTTCCCCCTCTCGCAGTATTCACAGGGTGAAGCGCATGATAGATTTTATACCCGTTAAGGTGAATATACGATTCTCTTGTGAAATGAGACTCCGATATGAGGCACACATCAATTTCTTCTGTTGCAAGGACCACCTCTAGCTCGTTTTGATGCTTTAGGAGTCCATTTGCATTCCACGCCATAATTTTAAGAGTGTTCTTCATTTTTGAGTTTTATGTGGTAGCTGTGTAGCACTACTTTCTAGATTTTTCAACCTTAAATCAAATGAGGTTAAAATATTTAAAATTTTATTTATATTTTCATTTGTATCGTCGTCTATTGACTTGGAAGGTTGTGGACCGTGTACTGGTGGTTGTGGGTCACGAGATTTCGTTGCTTGCGCATAAGACACATTGTTTGATACCCTTTGATACTCTTTGAGATTTTTTTTAGCACTAGGAGCCTGTGTAACAGGTGTAGTAACCTTTTTTTTAAGGCTTTATTTTTTAGCTGTTGCAGTTCTTTGGCTACCATACATCCTCTGTAGTTGGCGGGGTGTGGCTCACCACAGTGAACACATTTGGGTTTATCAGCTATCGATTTTGTGCAATCTTTAGTAAGGTGTTTACCAGTGCACTTTACACATCTAGGTTCCTTCGAGCAATATTTCTGTGTATGGCCATATGCTTGACATCTCTTACACTGTGGTATTAGCTTGGATGTTTTTAAAGGCTGCACTTCTACTTTACAGCCTAATATGGTCTTAATACTATAGATTTTGTTTATGTCTTTGTCTTTTTGAAAGGAAAGCATAAACATGTTTAGAGGTTCCTTAGTCCTCCAACTTAATTTGTTTACCGCTTCCTGGATTTTAAAGCCGTTAGCAGTTAGTTCTTCAACTATTCTGTTTGGCAAACATGATGAGTGTAGATTTTTGGCTATGACCCTAATTGGTCTATCTTGTTTGTTCTCATAAGAGTGAAAAGTAAAGACTTAATTAAGTAAAAGTAAAGACTTAATTAAGTGATGATTACAAACCAGTTTAAAAAGTCCTGTGCTTTTAATAAAAGTTTTATAATTATCGGTCATTATCCTTTTTTGCCATAGTCACTTAGCTTGGCAGATGAATTTATGATCCTTGTGTTTATAGTTACCGATCTAAAACTAATATTATTTTCTTTTTTACAAAAATAGATACCGACTTCAGAAAACACTTAACGCACCAAAAAGTTAAAAATAATACTATAACCTATCTATATTAATAAACCTAACCTAACCTACGATTAACCTATAATAAAATTTAATAATTCTTTGGAGTCGGTGCCAAGCAATATAATTAGAATTAATGAATGAATTAATATTTAGAAGCTGTAAGATTTTTGTTTTGCTTTTTCTGGCCTTAGTCTGTATAGTCATTTAGGTATCGTATATTGCTTGGCACCGATTGATGTTTTAAAGAACTCAACATCATAAAAACACCCGATCTCTTTGCCTTGCAAAATATAAGTTTAAGAAGTAAAAAAACCGAATAACTCAAGTATAAAGTACCAATCTTATCACAACTAACTTTAGACTCGTTCTAACTTCTGCACAACCACAATTTTGCTGATTTAATACTTTTAGTTTGTTACTTACATCACGCGCTTGTAAAACTACAAGCTTGTAGTTATATTTTCTTGGTTTTGAAAGAAAAAAAAGCTACTTCACTCTTTCAGTTTTGCCAGTGTAGAAGAATTGCCGACGCAGATTCGGACTCCATCCAGACAATAGAATCTGACATAAATTGTACTGAAGTAACTGTCAGAGTCCGGCTGTGGTCCAAAATTTGTCCGTATCAGTTTGACTCAATCTTTCTATCATATCGCTTAACAAGTAAATGCCTAATTTTAGGTTGTCTGGGAAAGAAAACATAAGAAAGGAAATATATTTATTTGTCGCAGGAACATAACGTGCATACAAAATAACAATGAAAACACTAAACATCCAAGGCATAACAAACATTTGTAAATACAATAAGTTAAAATATACAACAATAAGATTTTAAAAAATAACAAAAAAAAACATGATCACAAGTAAAAAACTTGTCAATACTCAATACTCAATACTCAATTCTTTATTGCATTCCACAATGTAGGCTTAGTTGGTAAACATTTAACAAAAGAAACAATCGTGGACCCTGTCGGGCACAGCAAAAGAAAGATATTTGGAGATGAGGACTGTATCTTATAATCTAACTTAATTTTTACAAAAAACAAAAACATTTTAATTTACCTTATGTTATTAGTTTTAAGGATTTATCATTTAAATATTCGTTGACATTGTAGTAACACTTGCTTAATAATAGCTTTTTTAATTTGTTCGTGAATAGGTGGAGTTTTTTTTCTTTTCTAATTGATTCGGGTAACATATTGTAAATCTTTACTGACATAGACAGAGGGCTCGTTGAATGTATTTTTAAGCGGGAAGTTGGTTGGTTGAGTCGTGTTTTATATCGGAGTGTGTATCGTGTTTGTATGTCTTCCCGTTTAGTGTATAAGTCTTGGTGTTTGTGAGCGAATTTGCAGATTTCAAGTATATATATACAAGGCAGAGTTAAAATATTATGATTTATAAAATGAGGTTTGCAGCTATCTATCTGTTGTATGTTTACTAGGATACGGATAAATTTCTTTTGAACAGTGAATAGTGTCTGTGCATCTGTGCTGTATCCCCACATTATTATGCCATAGCTAAGCCATGCATAAGCATAGGCGTAGTATGTAACTAGGGCTGTCTGTAGATTTGTGGTTTTTTTTACTTCACGAAAAGCGTATAGAAATTTTGAAAGTTTTGATTTTATTTTTTGCACGTGTGACTTCCAATTTATATTCTTGTCTATAGTTATGCCTAACAAGTTAAATTCATTGACTGTTTCTATTTTATGGTTATTGAAAGAAAAGGATACATTGAGAGGACATTTTTGTTGGGGATGGAAAGTTATGAGTTTAGTCTTTGTAAAGTTGATTTCTAGGTTGTGTACGTTCATCCAGGTTATTATTTTATTAAGTATTTCATTAAGGTAAGAATTTAGGTTTAGGTTGTCATGACATTGGGTGAGAATGGAGATGTCGTCCGCAAACAAAACGCAAGGTCCGGATTCTGCTATACATTTTGGGAGATCATTGATGTAGATGAGAAATAAAAGACATCCAACTACGCTTCCTTGTGGTATTGATGCGTTAATCGCCTTACTGTCAGACCGGCACTTTTGAAGTTCGTTTACGTTTTCATTAAAATATTCTATTTCCACTAGTTGTGCTCTATTTTCCAGATATGATTTGAACCATTCATGTGATTTACCGCGGATCCCTAATCTATACAGTTTATCCAATAGAATACAATACTGTACCTTATCATAGGCTTTGGTCATGTCAAGCATTAAACCCACTGCGTATTTTTTATTATTTATTATGTTTAGGGCTTCCTGTATAAATTTATAGACTGCCAATGCTGTTGAACGATTTTTCCGAAAGCCGTTTTGGCATTCGTCAAATATTTTGTATTTTTCGCAGAAAGCGTACACGCGCTGGCACATTGATTTCTCAAAAATCTTTGAAGCTGTAGGTAGTAATGCTATCGGACGGTAATTGCTTGGGTCTGTTTTGTCATTTTTCTTATGCAAAGGTTTCACTAATGCTATTTTCAGCTGATCAGGGAATACGCCCTCTTCAAAAGACTGGTTTAGTAATTTATAGAATGGTAGCGTAAGCTCATCAGCGCATTGTCTTAGTAAACAGGGTGGAAGGTCGTCAATGCCGTGACTTTTTTTATTTTTTAGTGTTTTTAGCATAATATTTATTTCGTAAGGGTCTACTGGAGTGAGGAACATCGTATTTTCGGTATGTGAGGGTACGGGTATACTATTCGATTCATTGTTTGGTCGTATAGGACTTCCATCGCCGATGGACGCAAAAATATTGTTAAAAATATTGGCTACTTCCTTTGGTTCCGAGGTTGTTCTATTATTATCCTTTGTTTGTAGTTTTATGTTGTATTTGTCTTTTTTTATTATTTTATTGGTTCGCTCGTTTATTATATTCCACATTGTTTTGACTTTGTTATTTGATTTTTTTAATTTATCAATATATTGTAGTTTTTTTGCTGTTATTACTGTTTTTTTTAATGTTTTTTCATATTCCCTATAGTGTTGTGATAGTATTGGGTTCTTTGTTTTTAGCGTAAGTATTTTTAATAATCTCTTATTTTTACAGGAGGTTTTGATTCCTTTGGTTAACCATTTCTTCTTAAAAGTTGATTTTAATTTTATTTTACGTAGGGGTATGCATTTATTTAGGATAGTAGTTAGTGTTTTGTTAAATACTTTATAATTATCGTTCATATTCTGGTCTTTCGTTATTATTTTGTTCCAGTCTATGTCTTGTAATGCAGACTTAAACTTTAGTACATTAGTTTCGTTGAAAAATCTCTTTTTCGCGTACCAAGTAGGTTGAGATGTAGTTTTATTTGGTATAGAGATTTGTATTGCTGTTCCGCTATGGTCTGAGAAACCAAATTCTTCTATGGTTGTACATATTTTATTTGTGTTACAGTTTGTGAATATCAAGTCTAAGCATGTAGATGTAGTTTGAGTGATACGAGTGGGTTTTTTTATGTGTTGTGTAAGTTTAAACTCCAACATTAGATCTAAGAACTGATTAGTTTTCCTGTTACTCTCTAAAATATTTATGTTAAAATCTCCGCCTATAATGATATAAAATTTGCAATATTTATTGTTTATATAATTTAGAATAATTTTTAATTGACTTATAAATATATCTTCCTCTCTTTTATTCCAATATATCGCTACTAATAATATATTTTCTTTGGGTAATTCTATTGCACATAATTCAATTACATATTCTATGGACATATCTGTAACATCATGCCTCTCCCTAAAATCGATGTGATCTTGGACCAGGATGCAGACGCCGCCACCTCCTCGTGTCTGTCGGCAGTACGATGCAGCTATTTTATATCCGCTGAATTGTATCATGGTCTGTTTTTCGTTCGATAACCAGGTTTCTGATAGGCATATTGCGTTATATAATGGTTTATCTTCGATGAAAGCTTCAAGTATGTCTTGTTTATTGTAAATACTTTGTATATTTTGGAATAAAATGTTAAAGTGTTGTCCCGTGGCTTCGAAAGGAGTTGTTTCCCGTGTTTACGTCATCTAATATGTCCTTGTGTTGATCTTTGCTTCTACTATTATTTTGGGTTATTGTTGTATTAAAATTTGTCTCATCTGTTGTGTAGTCTTGTTGGTATGTTTTATTCCTCATATTTATAAGTTCTCCTTCCACATATAATTGGTTATTCCGGATCACTGAATATAGACCATTCTTACGTGCTTTTAACATTTCTTCTCGCATAACTTGCCTTTGTTTACGTGCATTTTCATCTAAGAACTCAGATACGTATAGTCTTGTGCCTTGAAAATAGTGGCTATTTTTGATTAAGTATTTCGCCATTCTTTTGCTTAGAAGCTCTATTACCAGTGGGCGGTTATTGGTAGGATTCCTGCCTAGTCTATACATATTTTCTACATAGCCCGTTAGATCTACGTGTAAAATGTCATGGAACATTTCAATCACTCTCTCATGCAAGTCGACTTCCGATTCTTTTAAGTACTCTGCGAAGCCGTATAGAACTATCTTCTTTGAATTACTTTCTGTACATTTAATAACTGGGGTAACCGATATTGATTTTATTTCAGATATTTCTTTTTTGAGTTTTTCATTTTCTTTTATTAGGTTTTCTATTTTGGTGTCATTTTTTTCCAATTCTAGTTTTCTTTGATCGTTTTGTTTCGTGAGATAATTGGTTTTATGCTCGAGATCTTTTGTGAGTTTGGCAATAGCTTTATTAATTTCTATTTGTATAGTGCTTCGTAGTTCGGAAATTATTGATTCGTTGTTTTCCTTCAGATGTAATAGAATCATTTGACTCAGGCTTTGCAGTGAGAGTTCAGGTTGTGTATTTGGGTGGACTGTTTCTCCTAGTAAACTTAGTTCACTTAAAGTGTTAGAATCATTGCTGGGATTAGTAGTTCTTTTTCTAAGCGTGACATTGCATAACTCATTGGGTGAAGCTTCATTTTGGTTTGGAATAGAAAACTGTTGGCGTATGGGAGTGTTCGAGTTTCCTCTTTTGGGCATTTTGCAGCGGCAATCTTGACATTTCCATGTTTTTTTATGGTCTGCAGTCATATCTACCTTAAAGTGGTCTCTGGAGATGTTTGCACACTCTAGATCATATTTGTTCCTGCATAAAGTGCAGGTCAGATGTTCGCTGGTTAACAGATCTTGTGTACAACCTGCGCATGTTTGTGCCATGTTGAGTATTTTTGTAACTGGTGCTGCCATCTAGCGGGCACTAGTGTAACTATCTACTTCTGACAATCAATAGTACGTTCAATCAGTCAATGGTTCGTTCAATGTCTGGAGCTACTAGATAACAGATGGCGCTATTTTAAGTATTTGGTCAGGATGACAAGCAGCTTTTGATTTGTTTAATTAAACTGTTATAACTAAGTTTATTTTATAATCGGTATCGTACCTTAAATAGGGTGTTAGTCCGACACGCTGTTTTTGGTGGCCATGAGGATCATAGAGCTCCGCTTAATGAGCAGCCGAATAAAAAAAATCCGTTTTGGATTTTGTCCGTTAAAACTTCGGCACTTTGTATTATTGAATATCTTCCTAGAATTGGTCCAAAACTTGTGTACTTCAACTTTAATCACTGTTGGTTCTGAACTGTTACAACTTTAATCACTTTTTGGAACTGTATTGTCGCTCAAACTATTTTTTTTACTTTGAAATGTACGGAACAGATGTTTGTTTACGCACAGTAGCGCCCTCTCCCTGTCAGCCTGTCAGCTGGAGGTATCGCCTGAAACGATAAGCCAGTCCTTCATATAATTCTCTTTTTAATATTATATTAAAACACCTCCATGTCTACCCATTTTTACAGAACTTTCCAATAAATAACTGAAACAATAAAATGGATTCAAGTGTGGGTTGGTCTGTTCCTTAAATAGGTTCACAAAGTTTTCAATTTCTCCAGATGGCAATTATTCACAGCTAGCATAAATAGTATGTTATTGGAGTATAAAAAATAGACCAACCACGTTTTATTTGCAAGTCTTTTTACGCGGTATGATGTAGTATCTTATAGGTTGGTCTGTGGATGGGTGACCACCCATTACATACCGAGTTTCCTCCGTACCTCAGAAAGCACGTTAAGCCGTTGGTCCTGGCTGTCATTTAAAGATTTTTGACAGTTTACAGGCTTGAAACTCTGAGAACCAGTCTTACAGAGGAATATCCTATTAGGTTTAAAGATATTTACTCTCAAAAAAGACACAAAGTGACTTACATGAGAACAATGCTTAAACTAAAATATATTTATAGTTCGTCTCAAACGCCACGGAAGCAACCAATGACAATTATTATGTAAGATACACCCATCCAATGAATTCACGTTTTAGAAAGGGCGTTATTTGTAATCACATTTTCGGCTAAAAAATAAATTTAATGCATTGAATGAGTGTAATTTTTTAATACATGAGGGTATTTTGTTGTACAATTGTGCTCCTTCGTTAGTCGTTACGAGAAGTCAGAAGCCAAAAGTCTGACATCCAGTCTTACCAAGGGGTATCGTATTACCCAGTCACTGGGTTGTGGAGGTCAGATAGGCAGTCGCTTCATGTAAAATACTGATACTCAGCTGCATCTGGTTAGACTGGAAGCCGACCCCAACAAAAAAAGGCTAGGCCGATGATGAATTGGGCTCCTTCAAATGTTAACATTTTTTTACCAAATTTTCTACCCAGTGCTACCTGGGTTGTGGAGGTCAGATAGGCAGTCGCTCCATGGAAAATACTGGTATTCAGCTGTATCCGGTAAGACTGGAAGCTAACCCCAACATAGTTGGGAAAAGGCTAGACAGATGATCATAAAGTAGTACCTCATATTAACTTAGAAAAACTAGAAGATACCATGTACGAATACGAAAAACCCTCTGATTGCAGTCCAATCTACATTTTCATCGTACTTGGCAAATGCTGGCATGTAAAACATACTGAGTTGTACACAATTTTCATTTTAAATTGACCTATATTTTCTTTCGTCGGAACCCCAGCATTATTTATGCAGCTCAATATGCAAGTAAAACAGTCAACGTTTCTCATTTGCTGGCAGATCAACCTGGAAGTGAAACTTGTCTTGAATATAAATAGGGTTTTGTATGAATTTTTCAGACATGTCTCAGAAGTATCAGTGCTGTGACATATATGACAAGATGGTGCAATATATGCAGAATGTGAACGAGACTTCTAAGTCAAAAACTTCTGGTACAAAAATCGAAGCAGGGGGCGGCATTATTTTTTTAACCGATTTTAAAAAGGAGGTAATCAGTGGAAGTGTACAGTTGAAAGTGTAAAATAACTTTTTTAGTTTCGGAAGTCCGTGGTAACTGGCCAGAAATTAAACAGGACAGTGACATTCAAAACCGAAGTTTTTTATCACTTTGTAGATATTTCTTTTTAGAAATCGATTGTAGGTAGGTACTTAAAAAATCAGTTAGAAACATTTTTTTTAAGAAATCTAAAAATATGAATAATGTCTCAAAAATGCAACCCAACGGATAAATTATAAAAGACCGGAGAATGATTTAATAGCACGAAATGAAGGTCGCCATTCTCTCGCCATAATCCCTGACTCGCCAATTTATAACATCCACGAAAAAGCGTACGCACTTCGAAAATCACACTTACCACTTGGATATAAAGGCACTATTATTGTCTAAATTTTATCTCGGTATTGCGATTAACAGTACCTAGTCTTTCTCTTACGTACCTCTTAATATAAAAAAACAAGTACTTGTACTACTATATTACTTTTTGGTAGAGTGCCAAGTGCCAATATTAATACTGCTCCGTTCACTGCCTCGGGAGACGCGATTAGCGACAAACACGCTTTGTTTCCATCCGTTAAAGACCACTGATAAACGCCGCCGTGCTTTGGGACCCTACGGCCCAGACTCAAACTAAGCAGAGACGAGTGGAGCGGAGATGAGATATGCAAGATTCGAGCAATGACAGGAGAGACGAGAGACACGATGCAGATATTAATTAATGTGATCAGTTTCCCCAGTCAGTCTCCAATCCGCTGCGCTCGTCTCCTTTTTTTTTCATTTCTCTCCGCAAATCGCGACTTTTGCTCTAAACAATTCCTTTCATTTGTTTATTTGTAGTGTCGTTTGATTGGCGGTCGTGAGCTCGCGGCAAAGAGGTTGAGTTACAGCGAATTTGTTGAAATTAAATAAGTTTTTGAATAACACTTCAGTAATGTCACTTTGACATGTCAACGAGTACATATTATTAAACAATTTGTTTGTAAACTACTTCAAAGAAATCTGATGTTATAAATAAACTTTATTAATAATAGTTCAGTAAGACAATTAATTGTTTTTGATTTACTAAGTTTATTAAAGAATATTATTTAGTTACAAATTTCTGTGTAAGTTCGAGGTTATACACGAGTCTAATGAATTCGGAGAGTCATTGCTGAGCGAATGACTATTGAAATTAGTGCTATAGGTGCGATTTTCGAACGTAACCTTGGTTGTTCCGGATACAAGTTATTAAGTTCCGATATGATTTGTGTTTGAGACTAGATAAATGATGGCATTGGTAATAAACGTTAGAAAAAAACAAAATGGTTTTAATTGGCTTCATAGAACTAACACATAAATGAGATGTGACATGTATAATGTTACGGGTAATGCTAGAAGAAGAAGCAAAGAGTTGGTTTACCCAGGTACATTTAGTATTACCCAAGCTTTTTGGGTACAGTTCGAAAAGTAACTATATTACGGCTAAAATCCGGAGTTCGGTTACACCTAGTTCTAGACGCTTATACATCATCATCTGCCTAGCCTTTTCCCAAACTATCTTGGGGTCGGCTTCCAGTCTAACCGGATGCCTGCTGAGTACCAGTATTTTAGATGAAGCGACTGCCTATCTGACCTCCACAACCCAGTAACTGGGTAATACAATACCCCATAATAAGACTAGATGTCAGACTTTCGGCTTCTCACTACTGGTAACAACTGTCAAAGATCTACATACGTGGGACACTCAGAAAGTTTTGCGAAACTAAAAAAAATTGTTCTATACGTACATATATTTTTATTAAATCTTTTCAAAGTACTTTCCACCAGCCTCTATACAAAGATTCATGCGCCTAAACCAGTTTTCAAAACACTTTTTCCAGTCCGCCGCAGACACCTCGTTTACAGCCTGCTCGAACCCAGCCAGCGCATCTTCCGGCGACGAAAATTGTATCCCTTTGAGCTGATTTTTTATTTTTGGGAATAAAAAGAAGTCACACGGTGCTAGATCAGGGCTGTAAGGAGGGTGACCCAGGAGTTTGACTGGCGTGCTGTCCAGGAAGTCCCTCGTTTTGAGTGCGGTGTGCGCAGGTGCATTGTCGTGGTGGAGCAGTAGCCCGCGGAGCCCTGTGTTTGGTCGCTTGTTGCTTATAACAGAGAAAACTTCTGGCAAACATTTGGAAGTATACCATTCGGCATTAATGCTTCTTTGATCCCGTAAGGGAATTGATACCAAGTGGCCAGTCAAATTAAAAAAGCTAGCGATCAAAATCTTACCCCCGCTTCTAGATCGCTTCACTTTGGTAGGCGTTGGCTCATTTTGAAACACCCAAACAGTCGACTGGCGCTTGGTTTCTGGGTCGTATTGATAAATCCAGGACTCATCACCTGTAACGATGTCGTAAACACGCCGAGACGAGCCTGCTTCAAATTTGTTAAGCATATCACGGCACCATTCCACCCGGGCCTGCTTCTGAGCATCGGTGAGGTTGTGCGGCACCCAGCGTGATACTATCCTCCTCACGCGAAGATGGCTGTGTAGAATCTCGTGAACGCTTCCCGATCCAATCTTCAATATGCGTTGAATCTCCTGATATGTAATTCGCCTATTGTCTTGGATTAAATTTTTCACTGCTAGCACGTTTTCTTCGGTAACAGCCGTCAAAGGGCGACCGCTTCTTTCGTCATCCCCCAAAGTTGGTCGACCGCGCTTGAATTCGTTATACCAACGATACACGGTTGCCTTGGAAGGGCCTTCATCCATGAATGCCATTTGAAGTCTATCGTACGATTCATCCGGTTTCAGGCGACACTTGAAATCGTATAAAATCATAGCTCTAAAATGTTCCCGGCGCAGATCCATATTTCAGTGAGACACAATACTTTGAATTAACTCGCAAAAAATGTGGAGGGAAATTTTGAAATTGGAACTTACTTATTTTTACTTATAAATAATCATATTTTCGAAAAACATAATAACTGGCCAGTCTCCCATATATAAAAACTTTTTTTCGCAATACTTTCTGAGGGGCCTGGTATATTATGACAGCCGGGACCAACGCCTTAATGTGTTTTCCGAGGCACGGAGGAAAGTCGGTTCGTAATTATGGTCACACATCCACAGACCAACCTCGGCAAGCACGGCTAAACCTTAAAGATCGACCTGGACGGCTGTTATTATTTAGCCACGAGCTCCTCCTTCTAGACGCTTATACATGCTCTTCATATATTCCTATACACTACTCCTTAGCCGCTCACTATAGTAGAAAAGAAGTTAAGAGAGGTGGATCATGTATCCTAATTAGAAATGGACACGAATGGAAAGAGCTATTATACTATAAAAATCGCAAAAATGTCAATAACAGGGACATTTGAATGCTGTGCCATTGAGCTCACCAAGTACAAGACTGCTTTTGTATGTGTGTACCGAATTCCAAATATGAACAATCTCAATAGTTTCTTTAATCAATTTGAAATAGTCTTACATGAATTATCGAAAAATGCCTATACTAATGTTGTCATAGCAGGCGATTTCAATATAGACATATTAAAAAGGAATTATCAGTCGAGGGAATTTGAGTGCCTTCTACTTAGCTTCAATCTAAAACTAGCAATAAATCAACCTACTCGAATGGAAAGTAAAACATGTATCGATAACTTTGCGCATAATTTTAACAAACGTTGTAAATCAGAAGTCATAGAGTTAGAACACACTGACCACACTGCCCAGATATTGAAATGCCCGGTAAATAAAATATGTACGATCGACAAATACAGTGCTTTTAGACGCAATTACAGCAAGGAAAATATATCTAAATTTAAATATTGTATGAGCAAAATGTATTTCTCCGAAATATATGAAACTGACGACCCGAACATTGCATATAACAAATTTCATGAAATATTCTCTTTTTTCTATAACCTCTGTTTTCCTGAGACTAGGGTTACAGTAAATGTAATAACAAAGCCAAAGTGGATATCTAAAGGTATTAAATGCTGTAGTAAAAAAAAACGGCAACTTCTATGGACTTACAGATTAAAATCGAATGAATTAAATAGAACTCGCTTTAAAGAATACTCTAAACGTTTTAGAAAAATTATAACTCTTACACAGCGCTCACAAAATAACTTTAAAATCAAAACATCACACAATAAATGTAAAACCGCCTGGCAAATTATAAATCAAGGTAAATTTAATGTACCCAAAAATTATATTTCGGTAATTAAAATCAAGAATGACACAATTACGGATGCGAAACAAATTGCTAATCAATTTAATGACTACTTTATTAATAAAATACAACCCACCCAGTCCAGTTACAAAACTATACGACCCATCGTAAACAACAAAAACTCGATGTTTATGGCACCCTGTACACCACAACAGGTACAGACAATTATTATGGGCTTAAAAAACACAAATAGCGTGGGGTACGATGGCATATCAACCAAAGTAGTAAAAGCTGTATCGTCTGAAATATGCAACCATCTGTCTCATATTATAAATTTATGTACTGTAGCTGGTACGTTTCCTGACGCACTAAAGATAGCAATCGTTAAGCCATTATTTAAGAAAGAAGATAGAGAGCTCATGGAATTCTACAGACCTATTTCTCTGATTCCTATTTTCTCAAAAATATTTGAGAAATTCATTCAAACGGAATTAAACGGGTACATGGAGAAAAATAATATATTATGTAATGAGCAAAAGGGGTTTCGCGAAAATAAAACTATAAATATGGCGATCTACGACTTCTTATACACTGTATTGATAAAAGTGGACAAAAAAACACCGGTATGTGCTATCTTCTGCGATATGACTCAAGCATTTGACTACGTAAATCATGACATTTTGATAAAAAAACTTGAAGCATATGGTATAAGAGGCAATGTGCTTAATTTAATTAAATCCTATTTATACCATAGAAAACAAAAGACAGAAATCACTAGAATTAATACAATCTCTAAAAAAGAAGAGATACACTTATCAGTTGAACGTCATACTACTTTTGGGGTTCCACAAGGTAGTGTATTGGGACCTCCACTTTTTACACTATATATTAATGACTTGCCAAAATCAATTTCACACCCTATGACCTTATTTGCAGATGATAGCACGGTGACAATTTCCAATACTAGCAATGACATGATCCAATATAAACTTGACATTCACGATACCTTGACATCTATAATAGAATGGTTAAACAATAATAATTTAAAGATTAATTTAGATAAAACTAAAATCATACATTTCAGCCAACGTTTGACTTTAGAAAATATGGACATAAATATAGATAATAAAATTGTTGAAATTGTAAATACTACTAAATTCCTTGGACTAATAATTGATAAAAGGCTTGACTGGAAATTACAAATCGAGAACCTTTGCAAAAAAATCAGTAGTTCTGCTTTTGCATTGCACTCTCTAGCTGCAGTCGTGAACGTTGATACTTTAATTGCGGCATACCATGGCTTAGCTGCGTCTCACCTAAGATACGGCATTATATTTTGGGGAAATTCTACCGACGCTGACACGACATTTAAAGCCCAAAAGAGATGCATTAGATCTATGTTTGGGCTAAAAACGGTTGATACGTGTAAACCTTATTTTAAAAAGTACAAACTATTAACTCTTCCTTGTATATATATCCTCGAAACCGCAATGTTTGTTAAAACAAACCCAAATTTGTTTCCACGTCTACAGGACTTGGTACCGCGTAACAGACGGGATAATATGACTATTCTTCAAGTCTATCCAGCAAAAACGGCACTCATGCGCAAAAGTATCGTCTGCATGGCACCTACTATATTTAATAGATTGCCTAAACTTTGGAAGGAGCTGGGTGGTGAGGCATTCAAGCGTCAATTGAAAATGTTTCTTTTGCAAAAAGCATATTATAGTGTCTCCGAATATCTAGCGGAAAAAGATTTTTTTTGTGTGATTGAATAATTGTATCTTTTCCCTGACATTAATATTGTGATTTAATAATTTTATTTTTGTTCCCCTGACATTAATGTTGTGATTGAATAATTCTATATTTTCCCTGACATTAATACTAATTGATATCGACATTAATACTGTTTTTTTTATATATATTTTATTTTTATCATTTTTTATTGACATTAGTACATAATAATAATTTTTAATAGAGAGATACAGAGTTCCTAAATTGTAAACTTTTTAAGTGCCTATTATAAGAATTTTATTTTCATTGATAATTATTAACAATGCTATGCGAAATATTTGTACGCCGATACTTACGGCTAAACATGATTGGACTCAAACGATGTAATATCTTGCATGCTCTTGTATGTATACAATGTTTAAACAAATAAATAAATCTTATCTTATCTTACATCTCTAGTCAATTCTCCCCAAATATTTCGACGATAATAAGTATTTTCTATGTAACTTTTAACCTACCTTTGTATAATATAACATTGAATGAACCAAGTGGACCCAGTGATATTCCGTTCTTCACAAATATAATAGGGTTTATCAATCTCACAGCCAGTAGCTATTCTATTGTCAGCCCTCGTCGAGTATAAAATCAATCAAATACTTAATTAAATCGAGTTAAGTATTATTGTTCGACCGTATTGTGGGATTCAAGAGTTATTCAAAAGAGGTCATGCTCATGGTAAAGCTTTTGAATTATTTTCATTTCTAATATTCAAATTATTGATTTGAGCACTATCAACGCCTAGGTCGCGCAGATCAGAAAAGAATGGTAGGAAAGCCAGAAAAGCCAGGAAGCATAATTATACTCAGCAGTGGATGGGAACAAGGCACCTAAAGATGATGATAATGCTGAACGCCTTGATAAATGAGAAGGTGACTTCAAAGTTTTAAAAAGCGTTTTCAAACATCTTTCATAATCCGCACAGCAAAGGAGTAGAACTCTCCGCTGCGTTTGTGTTTCCGAACGCTTACAACCCTAATCTCTTCAAAGTTAAAGTGAACAGGCTTCTCCTGGGTAGACTCGTAGCATCGGCGACTTTGTCTTTGTCATATCTAACCTAGACTAGAGTCAAGAGCAAATCAATCGCAAATAAAACAAAAAAAAAAACCTGTTACAAAAAAGACCCAAACTGCAATACATCTGGTACCGTTTCACGCCCTAATGATTCAACAGATTTTTTAATATGAAGCAATAATAGGTGGACCAATGACCTGGTGAAGATTGCGAAGATCCGCTGGATGTGAGTCGCAAGGGACCGGTCTGGACGTCTTTCGGCTGAAATGATGTAATGATATAGGTACACTATTACCTGGGTACCTTAACATTGACAAGACACTGTTCATCACGTCAGTTTGGTCCTGTGGGATAACTTCAGATCTCCACCCGTTCAATAAAGAGTAGATAATATAGAACAAAAGTATTTGTGACACTGTAATAGTACATTATGATATAAGTGCGGTAAGTTGAAAATTACAGCCGAGGCGATATTGCTATGATATTGTCTGTCTTGACCACTTTTCTGACATAAAAACTGTTTGCTAAGATTTAAAAAAGTACCGTTCGTTTTAGACGGAGCATCTTGATAAACCGTGCGTTTTACATTACAATAACGCACAAGTACGTAATGAGATACATTACGATATTAAAATTGGTGAGATAAGAGACCCTTTACGAGCACATGTGTTATAAAATTTACTATAAAATCAACTTATTTATTCATTTATTAATATTGTTTTAGCTAGAAAAGAGGTGACTGTTAAGATGACGAGTTATAAAAAAGTATAGAAGAAGAAGACATGCTCGACCGACCCCAAATCAATAGGGATAGGGACAGGACAATGGTGTTAAATAAAATTGTTTTTGCGCTTCGCCAATCCTTGGATCTATGAAGAAAGTGATATAGTACTGATGTCTCACATCAAAAGGTACAAAATTAAAACGTCACATTACAAAGATTCACATTGTTTCTAGCTAGTAACTGAACCCAAAACTTAAAGTTCAATAAGTTCTTTTAAAAAAGACCCAAACTGCATGACATCTGGTACCGTTTCACGCCCTAATGATTCAACAGATTTTTTAATATGAAGCAATAATAGGTGGACCGGTGACCTGGTGAAGGTTGCGAAGATCCGCTGGATGTGAGTCACAAGGGACCGGTCTGGACGTCTTTCGGCTGAAATGATGCAATGATATAGGTACACTATTACCTGGGTACCTTAACATTGACAAGACACTGTTCATCACGTCAGTTTGGTCCTGTGGGATAACTTCAGATCTCCACCCGTTCAATAAAGAGTAGATAATATAGAACAAAAGTATTTGTGACACTGTAATAGTACATTATGATATAAGTGCGGTAAGTTGAAAATTACAGCCGAGGCGATATTGCTATGATATTGTCTGTCTTGACCACTTTTCTGACATAAAAACTGTTTGCTAAGATTTAAAAAAGTACCGTTCGTTTTAGACGGAGCATCTTGATAAACCGTGCGTTTTACATTACAATAACGCACAAGTACGTAATGAGATACATTACGATATTAAAATTGGTGAGATAAGAGACCCTTTACGAGCACATGTGTTATAAAATTTACTATAAAATCAACTTATTTATTCATTTATTAATATTGTTTTAGCTAGAAAAGAGGTGACTGTTAAGATGACGAGTTATAAAAAAGTATAGAAGAAGAAGACATGCTCGACCGACCCCAAATCAATAGGGATAGGGACAGGACAATGGTGTTAAATAAAATTGTTTTTGCGCTTCGCCAATCCTTGGATCTATGAAGAAAGTGATATAGTACTGATGTCTCACATCAAAAGGTACAAAATTAAAACGTCACATTACAAAGATTCACATTGTTTCTAGCTAGTAACTGAACCCAAAACTTAAAGTTCAATAAGTTCTTTTAAAAAAGACCCAAACTGCATGACATCTGGTACCGTTTCACGCCCTAATGATTCAACAGATTTTTTAATATGAAGCAATAATAGGTGGACCGGTGACCTGGTGAAGGTTGCGAAGATCCGCTGGATGTGAGTCACAAGGGACCGGTCTGGACGTCTTTCGGCTGAAATGACGCAATGATATAGGTACACTATTACCTGGGTACCTTAACATTGACAAGACACTGTTCATCACGTCAGTTTGGTCCTGTGGGATAACTTCAGATCTCCACCCGTTCAATAAAGAGTAGATAATATAGAACAAAAGTATTTGTGACACTGTAATAGTACATTATGATATAAGTGCGGTAAGTTGAAAATTACAGCCGAGGCGATATTGCTATGATATTGTCTGTCTTGACCACTTTTCTGACATAAAAACTGTTTGCTAAGATTTAAAAAAGTACCGTTCGTTTTAGACGGAGCATCTTGATAAACCGTGCGTTTTACATTACAATAACGCACAAGTACGTAATGAGATACATTACGATATTAAAATTGGTGAGATAAGAGACCCTTTACGAGCACATGTGTTATAAAATTTACTATAAAATCAACTTATTTATTCATTTATTAATATTGTTTTAGCTAGAAAGAGGTGACTGTTAAGATGACGAGTTATAAAAAAGTATAGAAGAAGAAGACATGCTCGACCGACCCCAAATCAATAGGGATAGGGACAGGACAATGGTGTTAAATAAAATTGTTTTTGCGCTTCGCCAATCCTTGGATCTATGAAGAAAGTGATATAGTACTGATGTCTCACATCAAAAGGTACAAAATTAAAACGTCACATTACAAAGATTCACATTGTTTCTAGCTAGTAACTGAACCCAAAACTTAAAGTTCAATAAGTTCTTTTAAAAAAGACCCAAACTGCATGACATCTGGTACCGTTTCACGCCCTAATGATTCAACAGATTTTTTAATATGAAGCAATAATAGGTGGACCGATGACCTGGTGAAGGTTGCGAAGATCCGCTGGATGTGAGTCGCAAGGGACCGGTCTGGACGTCTTTCGGCTGAAATGATGCAATGATATAGGTACACTATTACCTGGGTACCTTAACATTGACAAGACACTGTTCATCACGTCAGTTTGGTCCTGTGGGATAACTTCAGATCTCCACCCGTTCAATAAAGAGTAGATAATATAGAACAAAAGTATTTGTGACACTGTAATAGTACATTATGATATAAGTGCGGTAAGTTGAAAATTACAGGCGAGGCGATATTGCTTGCCCGAGCCGTAGGCTAGGGCTACAAGAAAGCAGAGGCTGACTTGACCACTTTTCTGACATAAAAACTCTTTACTAAGATTAAAAAAGTACCGTTCGTTTTAGACGGTGCATCTTGATAAACCGTGCGTTTTACAATAAAATAACGCACAAGTACGTAATGAGATACATTACGATATTAAAATTGGTGAGATAAGAGACCCTTTACGAGCACATGTGTTATAAAATGAACTTATTTATTCATTTATTAATATTGTTTTAGCTAGAAAAGAGGCGACTGCTTTTATAACTTTTATATAATTCGTCATCTTGACGAGTTATATAAAAAAGTATGGAAGAAGAAGACATGCTGCGTCGACCCCAAATCAATAGGGATAGGGAGAGAACAATGGTGTTAAATAAAATTGTTTTTGCGCTTCGCCAATCCTTGGATCTATGAAGAAAGTGATATAGTACTGATGTCTCCGTCAAAAGGTACATAATTAAAACGTCACATTACAAAGATTCACATTGTTTCTAGCTAGTAACTGAACCCAAAACTTAAAGTTCAATAAGTATTTTTAAACTCACCAACCACGACTTTAACAAACTAGCTTTTAAAATGTGACATTAAAAAAAGAACTTTACAAACTGAAGAGAGAATGAAAGAAGTTTTCTCATCTAAAAGCATTCACTTAAAATCATTGGGTCGTCACTAACTAAGTTAGTATCGAGCGGGGCTGCTGATAGTGAAATATTTAAAGATGAGCTTATTTACTTACTTTAGAGCTGAATATTTTAAAGATTGTTCTTTGATTACGATGTTTGTCCGATGGAGAAACATGTTCAGTTTGATGGTCTGTAGCACACCCTTAATTATGTATATACCTTTCCGTTACACGCTGTAAAACTGCGTTTACCCGAACAAGTGTAAAAAAAAAACCGGCCAAGTGCGAGTCGGACTCGCGCACGAGGGGTTCCGTACCATTATTTATAAAAACTAGAAAAAAATAACTTCGTTGTATGGGAGCCCCCCTTAAATATTTATTTTATTCTGTTTTTAGTATTTGTTGTTATAGCAGCAACAGTAATACATAATCTGTAGAAATTTCAACTGCCTAGCTATCACGGTTCATGAGATACAGCCTGGTGACGGACGGACGGACGGACAGCGAAGTCTCAGTAATAGGGTCCCGTTTGACCCTTTGGGTACGGAACCCTAAAAAATACCTTCTAATGCAAGCATCCTTACATTGTACGGGGCTTTAGCACAGACGTAAAGTTCACGACTGAATGATCCTTTGCAAAGGCTCAGTTGACAGTTTGCCAATTACGATATCCGTTCCCAATAGGTTTGATCAAGCCAGTTCATTGAGCTTCGAGTCTACTGCGCCGCTGTAATTAAGGCATTTGCTAACACATCAAATTCAACTGAAAAAATATTGCCTGAATACAGTACTGCATCAGCTACCATTTGTTACTGTTCCACTGGCTTTAGTAGTAAGAGAAGATCTAATAAACGCTGGATGAACTGTGTGAAAGATGCGGCTGGGTAACATTTGATTGATAAGATGGCGGATGATATAAAAGAACTAGCTGTTTCCCGCGACATTTGTTTTTGTGAAATTATTCTTATCACCTGGTATAAAATTAAACCAATTATAGACAAAAAAAAAGAAAGCATAAAAATCGGTCAAACCGTTTTGAAGGAGTTCGATAACAAACACTGTGACGAGATTTTTATATAGTAGAAGATGGAAGGAAAATAGGAACATGCTGTCATGATCTTCAGTCTAGAACATTTCACTGCTGGACATAGGCCTCTTCAATCGCACGCAGGTAACTCGATTCTCTGCAAATATACTGAGCCGACCCCATATAATTTGAGAAAATGGCATAAGAGTGGTAAGGTTAGGTTAGGTTAGCGGGGCTGTTTCCGCACTTAGCCTCTTTATTGGGCCATTGTACGTAATAAATAAGACATCCGCTGGCAGGCTCACGTGGTGGTAGGCCGCAGGTGGGCAGGCCAAGACCTGGGTAGCGCACTGTCACAGCAGTGGGTAGCTTGCTTGATAGTGCGCTTAGGTAGCGCGTGTGGCGTAGGCAAGGGTACAGCACTCAGCCTGAGCGAAGAGCCCTGGAAGCACCATAGGGTGCGCATGTTAGATGCGTTGCGATGCAGTTAGCAGCAAGCCGCATGCGATGTACCAGCTTCTCCCCTTTTTAAGCCAAGGAACGGTGTGGTAAGCATTGTAGGCGAAGGCTCAGTACATTCCAGCGGTTTACAGGTAAAAGTGGGCAAACATAGCGAGCACAATGACAGATGAAAAGTTAGGTTAGTTAGTTCCGGAGGTCTACTGCTGAGCCTGTACTGACAGGCCCCCCACGTCTGCACGTGCTGCCAAGGGACGGTACCCTTTTTAAATATAGTGTTAGTGAACGGACAGAACTCAGTGACAGCGTACCGGCGACCTAGCTTATTCTAAATATATGTATTAACTAGTCCGGCTGTTTTACTGAACAACAACCTACCTACCTACTTGTCAGTGGCCTGCGCAGCCGACCCTGAGCAGTCCCAACCGTTACATGGGCCTGAAGGATTTGGCGTGGGTGTAGTCGTCTTTACCAGGTTTTGGTAAAAAGATCACTTTCGCTTCCCTCCATGCTTTGGGTATGTATTTAAAAGTGAACCAAAAGATATCGCGAATGTGTTCAGATGCCACTTTCAAGTGGAGTCCCCGCTTAAAGGTGAGCAGACCGGGGATGCTGGGGTAGTCGTGTCAGCAGTGCCTGAGCGTGTCACAGCAAAACAGGTTGCTTTAATAATTAAGGGCATGACTCGGGGGAAGTCGCCCGGACACGATGGCCTCAGCATCGAACATTTTCAGCATGCGGGGCCACACCTGCCGAGGCTCCTCGGACTGTTGTTTACGCTTTGTATTAGGCATTCTTACCTGCCAAGTGAGCTGATGAAGACGGTGGTAGTGCCTATAATTAAAAACAAGACTGGAGATAATTCCGACAAGTGCAACTACCGCCCGATATCATTAGCTACGACAACAGCTAAGGTGCTTGACGGCCTGCTTGAAAGACAGCTTAAAGAACATCTAAATTTAAATGACGCGCAGTTCGGTTTTAGACCAGGACTTTCGACAGAATGTGCGGTTATGTCTCTCAAGCAGACGGTCAGGTATTACACAGACAGGAGCACGCCTGTGTATGCAGCCTTTCTAGATCTCTCCAGGGCATTTGACTTGGTTAGGTATGATATTCTCTGGTGCAAATTGAAGGATACAGGTGTGCCGGGTGAGGTAGTAAATATTTTTAAGTATTGGTATGGCCACCAAACTAACCAGGTCAAATGGCTTGGCGAGCTTTCTGATGAGTACGGGTTGAAGTGTGGAGTGAGGCAGGGGGGGTTAACATCTCCTTCACTCTTCAACTTGTACGTGAACGGGCTTATTGATGAGCTGAGGGACACCGGAGTGGGATGTTCGATTGATGGTCACTGTATCAACAGCATTAGTTACGCTGATGATATGGTGTTGCTCAGCCCATCAATGGCCGCGCTCAGAAGGCTGATAGGCGTGTGTGAGCAGTATGCGAGGGTACACGGTCTCCTGTACAATGTTGCTAAAAGTGAGCTCCTGGTATTTCAAGCCAGAGGTCGTAAACTGGAGGAGGTGGCACCCGTGATGCTTAACGCTGTCGCTCTTCGAAGAGTGAGGGAGTTTAAATACCTGGGCCATGTGGTCACCGAGCATTTAAAAGACGACGGGGATATAGAAAGGGAGAGGAGGGCGATGGCGGTCCGCTGTAACATGTTGGCACGCAGATTTGCCAGGTGTAGTTTAGAGGTAAAGATAACTCTGTTCAAAGCATTCTGCCAAACTCTCTACACCTGCAATTTGTGGGTCAACTACACGCAGCGGGCCATCAACGCTCTCCGAATACAATATAATAACGCGTTCAGGGTGCTGGTTGGGCTCCCCCGCTGCTGTAGTGCGTCTGCGATGTTTGCGCACGCGCACACAGATGGCTTTCACACTGTGCTGCGGCGCCGCATTGCTTCGCTGATGCTCCGTACGCGTGGGAGTGCAAACACCATCCTGAACGTGCTCAGCCACAAGCTGGACAGCCCCCTTCTGGGGCACTGGGTTCAAGCACAAGTGCGGGTGCCCGGGGCCCCAGTAGGTGGCAAATACTTAAATTAATATATAACTGTTTTTTTTTATACTTCTATGTTATTTTAAATTCTTCAAATGTAATTTTTTTTAATGTTATTATTAATGTTGTTTTTTTTTTTTTTAATGCCAATTTTTTAAATTTAATTTTCATATGTAATTATTGTTTATTTATTTTGTTCTTTTATTATTTCAATGTAACATAGTTTTTTAAGACGTTTTACTAACAAACTTTATGGACCAATGTCTGAAATAAAAAGATTTTTTTTATTTTTTTATTTTTTTTAAACTTTTTTGACATTTAATTTTGACGGCTGATAGTGTCGTTCTTTATGCCATAGACGCGGAATTTAATACTGTATCCATAAGAGGGACCATAGATGGTAAATTCATAGAGATTTTAAAAGTTTTAGTAAGTTTTTTGGTACAACTCTTCGAGGCGTATAAGTACGCCCGGACGTTTGACGGGAAAAATTTTTGGGCGTACTTTGAGTGCTGGACGTTTGACGGGAAAAATTTTTAGGCGTATAAGTACGCCCGGACCGCTCAACGGTTAAAAGCTATACAGGCCCTGTGGATTGGTAGTAAAAATTTAGTTTTCTGATGGCTGAAGGCATAAGAGTGATGAAAGATGATGATACTGTTTTCATAAGTATTATCTTAAAGTATAGCTGATTAATCGAAAACAAATCTTAATTTCCCCCGACACCGAATTAAACTTAGATACTATCTCAATATACGATATAATTACACGCGACTTTTTCAAGAGCTGTTATAGCTAAGTATTTTATGTATGGCTTACATTTGGGTCAATTTGGTCGAGTCCTTGCAAACTAGATCTGGACACTAAAACAGTAATTAATCTAGCAGTTAATTATCTTGTAGATTGAGCGTGAATGTGTGATATCAAGCGTCCTTTACGATTTATTGCTTTAATAGCTTGTGATATAGGCTCAGCTATCTCAGAAATTGTGAGGAATAATTTTAAGGTGTCTCAAGGGTCAATAAAAGTAGCATCCTTCAATATCATCATCATCAGCCTAGAATGTTCCAACCGCTGGGACACAGGCGTCCTCTCAATGAGAGGCTGTAATCCACCACGCGGGCCCAGTGCGGGTTCGTAGATGTCATATTTCTTCGACTTTTTAGTTCTAGGACTTGCCGGTTTCCTCACGAAGTTTTCCTTCACCGTTTTTGAGGGCAGCGGTGATGAAATAATATACACAAATTAATGCGCCTGTCTGGTTTCGAACCCACGGCTTACTGCTCGTAAGTCGGGGCAGCCACCACTGGGCCACCGCTGCTCTCCTCCAATATTACTCAATCAATATTAATTACTTCTCAATTATTTTAGTTTTACCAGAAGAAGAACCGTTCATAGCTAGTCTAAACAGAGAATACCTATTATTCTGACATCAAATCGGGAGACTCATTTCTCTTTCATGGTTTTTAAATTGACTGACAACCGAGGTAAATAATAAAGTGCTGTGATCTAATTCAGGCCACACGTAGTAATTCTTGTACCTAGCACGTGATTCGTTATAAAAAGTTGATCTTTAAAACCAATTGCAGAATTGTATCCTTGCCATTTTCATGCAATCTTTATTCTAGAATTACCACGAAGCCTTCAAAGAAAGACAAGAAAGAAGACCTTGAATTCGATCCCGAGTTACTTTGGAGACATCAGCAGTCAACATGTCGCTGAAATATTCACGCTGCACTTATTTACTTTGTCCTCGGCTGAGGTCAACAGGCTAAGTAAAGGAATATTCACGTTGGACGTAGATTATTTTGTATAATTTCAGCATTATTATTAATGCTTGTAAAGGGAACAGACAGATACTACGTAACGTCGTAACGTACGGACGTACGGTTTCATCAAAATTTTGATGAAACTTTACGTACAGGTAGACCGCGGTAAGGATTAGAATATAGGCAAAAATCATTCCATTACGTTAACGTAGAGTGAGTTCTAAGCTTCACATGGGCGAAGCCATGAGGAAAAGCTAGTAGTTTTAAGTAGCTAGTGGTAGTGTAGTACCTGCAGATGCATAAAACCAAGAATTAACTTCAACATTTCAAGACACAAGACTTTGAAACTTATCACACCAGGATTAAAAAGCAATATATAATTTTTATTGCGTTTGAAAATCTAAAATACATGTTCAAACCGGATTCTGCATAAATCCTTGGGATATATATTAAACGTGACCTATTTGTATGACACTTGTATGAAATATAGGCGTCCGATAACATGTAGTTAAATATGTCTTTGGAATTAGCTGTAGGCATCGCTATGATACTTCGATTCGAGTTTAAGAAGGTTATTTAATACTCGAGGGAAAATTACCAAACTTTTAGATTATCAACAGGGTACCTGTATTTATTTAACACTTCGATCACGGAGTACAGTTAGGCGTTTAAAATAAAAAGATAAAAAAAGTATATATATAAATCAGAAAACATTTTTTTTTAGCTCAGCCCGATCACTATGTACGGTAAGCCTATCCCTTGGGAGAAGCAAGCCAAGTACTTAGGAGTCTTACTTGACAACCACCTGTCTTTCGCGGCGCACATCAAAGCAGCTCGTGACCGAGCTGCCTTTGCTATGGGTAGGTTTCATTTCATGATTTCGACAAAAAGCAAGTTGTCACTCAAGTGCAAGTTGCGCCTTTACACCGCGGTGATCCGCCCCATTATGACGTACGCTTGCGTCGTGTACGCTCACACCAAGCCTAAGTACATCCATAAAGAAATCACAACAGACGAAGCAGAGTTAGTCTTAATCGCTTCAATTAATTGAGTCATATTGCGACTCTGAAGTTCTAACATCACTCGCCATGGTTCAGGACCTTCCGATTCCTGGGCTAAACCTAATCCCACTTCTGATGTAGGATCAGGAGTGCCGAGGGGTATGTCGTCAGGGTTTGTAGTTCCCATTTTATTGGGATAAACAAGACTGTATAAGTAATTACAGACTTTTAATTAGGGTGGGTACAATAAAAAATGATACAAATTAGAAAATGACACAATAGGAAATGAAAATAGAAAATGATAATTAATTATAACACACACAGAAATACAGTAACAGTAAAAAGGTAACAATAGGCGAACAGACCTTTTCAGGTCACAGTTCGTACAGTGGCCAAGCCACCCAATAACAAAGTGTATTGCTTGCTGTAGGCAAGATAATACGACTATTGTTAATATACAGCAGCGCTGTACCAGTAAACCGACAGTTTTGTCGGGAGCAGGGGAGCTCTGTATCGAGTCGAATCCGAAGATCGACTGACGAGCTTACAGAGGGCACGCTGTTTTATACAGCGATGCCCCCACTTTACAATCCCTCCATGACAACTCTGTCCGTTGACGTACAAAAGTAGGTCACGCGCTTACATGATACAAAATGTGCTAAATCTAATAAGACTTACGTGATAAAGTAACCAAATAACACAAGAATAACTGTCGTAAATAAGCAATGGTAAATTCACAAAGTAAATCATTTAAAATTAAAGCAACAGGCCATCAATTGTTTTGAACAAAACTAACTGTCACATTTATCGAAATAAGTTGCCAAAAACCAATAAGTGCGTACACTAAGTACTTAGTAAAAACGCTTTGATTTAGTAGACTATACTTTACAGTATAAATCACTTAAATTAGCAATAAGAAAAAAACAACAAACTAAATGTGAACAAAATTTGCTGACTACCCACAATTATAATTGACAACCAACTCCGACAAATATATTAATTAAAATTTTCGCTGAACCGCGCTTTTGTTACTTCTTTGTTTTTTTTTAGCAATGGTAGTTGGAACTATACAGCCTAATATGGAATAAAATCTTTTTGTACCTATCTCTATAGATACAAACAGCTGTGTTGTAAATAAAATCTTTTTGGATTTGATTTTTTAAAACGTTGAAACGTCATAATAGCGGCCGGCAAAACATTGCCGGCCTGTCAGAGCGGCCAGCAAAACTTTGCCGGCCGCTCCTTGTAACAGAACGGCAAGGTCGACTTTGCTCAAACAAGGTTGTCAAAATAATGACCACATTACATGCATTTTCGAGTAAAATAACTTTTTTAGTTTCGGAAGTCCGTGGTAACTGGCCAGAAATTAAACAGAGCAGTGACGTTCAAAACCGAAGTTTTTTATCACTTTGTAGATATTTCTTTTTAGAAATCGATTGTAGGTAGGTACTTAAAAAAACAGTTAGAAACATTTTTTTTAAGAAATCTAAAAATATGAATAATGTCTCAAAAATGCAACCCAACGGATAAATTGTATAAGACCGGAGAATTATTTAATAGCACGAAATGAAGGTCGCCATTCTCTTGACATAATCCCTGACTCGCCAATTTATAACATCCACGAAAAGGCGTTCGCACTTCGTAAATCACACTTACCACTTGGTTATAAAGGCACTATTAATGTCTAAATTTTATCTCGGTATTGCGATTAACTGTACCTAGTCTTGCTCTTAGTTACCTCTTAATATAAAAAAACAAGTAATATAGTAGTACTAGACTACTATATTACTTTTTGGTAGAGTGCCAAGTGTCAATATGAATACTGCCCCGTTTACTGCCTCGGGAGACGCGATTAGCGACAAACACGCATTGTTTCCATCCGTTAAAGACCACTGATAAACGCCGCCGTGCTTTGGGACCCTACGGCCCAGACTCAAACTAAGCAGAGACGAGTGGAGCGGAGATGAGATATGCAAGATTCGAGCAATGACAGGAGAGACGAGAGACACGATGCAGATATTAATGAATGTGATCAGTTTCCCCAGTCAGTCTCCAATCCGCTGCGCTCGTCTCCGCGTTGGTGGTGGCCTAGCCTAAAGCAGCATCATGCTGAATGGAAACCTTCTTGTCGCAGTCACGACATGCAGCTGTCCCCTGTTTTTCTGTCATGTTCTATTTATAAATACTGGTCATTTTATGTATGTTTATTGTGTGTGTGTGTGTGTGTGTGTGTGAAGAATGATGTAATGGACTGTATTACGTTACTCCGAAGTTCAAAACACCGATGTACGGTATACATAAAGTTCGTTAGTACGAATTACGTTAGTCAGAAAGTACGCTATGACGAATTTCATTACTCATAATGTTCGTCACTCCGATGTACGTTACTCCGAAAGTTTGCTACGACGAATTACGTTATTCCGAAAGTTCATCATCGCTATGTCCGGTACTCCGAAAACTTGCTAGGATGAATTACTTAATCGAGAATGTTCATAATCGACATTCAGAGAGAGTATTTCGTTTTAACACAACAACCGTTGAAACAGTTTGTTAAATAGACAGAAAAATGAATATTTGTAAAACACAACAAGAATTAATAAAAGAGCAAAAAAATACATGTTTGGAAATAGAAAGAATAACGGCAAATATTACAAAACGGAAAGGAAATAGCTCGGTGCTCATAAAAAAGATTAAAGAACATATATTATGATCAAGAAAGAAACTATGGATTTAAAGGAGTATTTAAGCGGTCTCGCAAATATAGTTTAAATATAAAAACTTGACGATTTTCGTGTTTTAAATTACAGTCAAATTGTTTATGTTATACTAGCTGTACGATGTGGCTGTACGCTGTAGCTGTATGTGTAGCAATTCACTTTTTCCTAACAAACCTACCATATCCTACCTACCTACCCTACACTACCCTCTTAAACCTTCCTTGGACTTCTACAAATATTTCAAAACCAAAATTAGCCAAATCGGTCCAGCCGTTCTCGAGTTTTATTAATTATTTTTTTTATATGTAGATTGATATATTTAGATTGTGTTCATGTAAAACTACCTCATGATTGAAGGTACTGCAACATATTTTGAATTATTATTAAACTTTTATTACCTATTTAGGTTATGATTTCTCATTTCTGTAGCTATAGACACTGATATTGTTTATTCTTATCTTACATCAATATACCTACATAACGAAATACTCTCTCTGAATGTCGATTATGAACATTCTCGATTAAGTAATTCGTCCTAGCAAGTTTTCGGAGTACCGTACATAGCGATGATGAACTTTCGGAATAACGTAATTCGTCGTAGCAAACTTTCGGAGTAACGTACATCGGAGTGACGAACATTATGAGTAATGAAATTCGTCATAGCGTACTTTCTGACTAACGTAATTCGTACTAACGAACTTTATGTATACCGTACATCGGTGTTTTGAACTTAGGAGTAACGTAATACAGTCGATGTAATGATGTACTGAATACTTGGTAACCATTTTTGTTGGTATCTCTTCCACCCTTGCAACAAATAAATGTTTTGTTATTTTTTTTCATTTATCTCCGCAAATCGCGACTTTTGCTCTAAACAATTCCCTTCATTTGTTTATTTTGTAGTGTCGTTTGAGTGCAGGTCGTGAGCTCGCGGCAAAGAGGTTGAGTTACAGCGAATTTGTTGAAATTAAATAAGTTTTTGAATAACACTTCAGTAATGTCACTTTGACATGTCAACGAGTACATATATTATTAAACAATTTGTTTGTAAACTACTTCAAAGAAATCTGATGTTATAAATAAACTTAATTAATAATAGTTCAGTAAGACAATTAATTGTTTTTGATTTAGGTTTATTTAAGTTTATTAAAGAATATTATTTAGTTACAAATTTCTGTGTAAGTTCGAGGTTATACACGAGTCTAATGAATTCGAAGAGTCATTGCTGAGCGAATGACTATTGAAATTCGTGATAGAGGTGCGATTTTGGAACGTAACATTCGTTGTTCCGGATACAAGTTATTTAGTTCCGATATGATTTGTGTACGAGACTAGATAAATGATGGCTTTGGTAATAAACGTTAGGAAAAACAAAACGGTTTTAATTGGCTTCATAGAACCAAATTTAAATGAGATGTGACATGTATAACGTTACGGGTAATGCTAGTACAAACGTATACATGACATACATGTATAACGTTACGGGTAATGGTACGAAGAAGCAAGGAGTTGATTTACCCGGGTACACTTAGTCTTACCAAAGCTTTTTGGGTAAAGTTCGAAAGTAACTATGTTACTTTTCGATTCGAGTTCGGTTACACCTAGTTCCAGACGCTTATACATCATCATCTGCCTAGCCTTTTCCCAAACTATCTTGGGGTCGGCTTCCAGTCTAACCGGATGCCTGCTGAGTACCAGTATATTACATGAAGCGACTGCCTATCTGACTTCCACAACCCAGTAACTGGGTAATACGATACCCCATGGTAAGACTGGATGTCAGACTTTTAGCTTCTGACTACTCGTAACGACTGTCAAAGATCTACAAATGACAGCCGGGACCAACGGCTTAACATGCTTTCCGAGGCACGGAGGAAACTCGATATGTAATTATGGTCACACATCCACAGACCATACGGCAAGCACGGCTAAACCTTGAAGATCGACCTGGGCGGCTGTTATTATTTAGCCACGAGCTCCTCTTTCTAGACGCTTATACATGCTCTTCATATATTCCTATACATCTCTAGTCAATTCTCCCCAAATATTTGGACGATAGTATTTTCTATGTAACTTTTAACCTATCTTTGTATAATATAACATTGAATGAACCAAGTGGACCCAATGATATTCCGTTCTTCACAAATATAATAGGGTTTATCAATCTCACAGCCAGTAGCTATTCTATTGTCAGCCCTCGTCGAGTATAAAATCAATCAAATACTTAATTAAATCGAGTTAAGTATTATTGTTCGACCGTATTGTGGGATTCAAGAGTTATTCAAAAGAGGTCATGATAAAGCTTTTGAATTATTTTCATTTCTAATATTCAAATTATTGATTTGAGCACTATCAACGCCTAGGTTGAGACTCACGCAGATTAGAAAAGAATGGTACAAAAGCCAGGAAGCATAATTATACTATATATAAGCCGTGCTTGCCGAGGTAGGTCCGTGGATAGGTGATCATAATTATTACATACCGAGTTTCCTCTGTGACTCGGAAAGCACGTTAAGCCGTTGGTCTCCGCTGTCATTTGTAGTTCTTGACAGTCGTTACGAGCAGTCAGAAGCCAAAAGTCTGACATCCAGTCTTACCAAGGGTATCGTATTATCCAGTTACTAGGTTGTGGAGGTCAGATAGGCAGTCGCTTCATGTAAAATAATGGTACTCAGCTGCATCCGGTTAGACTGGAAAATGACCCCAAGATAGTTTGGGAAAACGCTAGGCAGATGATGATGAAGTGGAAACAATGACCTGGTGAAGGTTGCGGGGATCCGCTGGATGCGAGTCGCACGGGACTGGTCAATATGGCGACACTTGGGGGAAGCCTATGTCCAGCAGTGGACGTCTTTCGGGCTGAAATGATGTAATGATATAGGTGCACTATAACCTGGGTACCATAACATTGACAAGACACTGTTCATCACGTCAGTTTGGTCCTGTGGGATAACTTCCGATCTCCACCCGTTCAATAAAGAGTTGATAATATAGAACAAAAGTATTTGTGACACTGTAATAGTACATTATGATTACAAAATTATAAGTGCGGTAAGTTGAAAATTATATATTGCAAGGCGATATTGCAAGCCCGAGCCGTAGGCGAGGACTACAAGAAAGCAGGCTGACTTGACCACTTTTCTGACATAAAAACTCTTTAAAAAAGGTACCGTTCGTTTTAGACGGAGCATCTTGATAAACCGTGCGTTTAACATTACAATAACGCATAAGTACGTAATGAGATACATTACGATATTAAAATTGGTGAGATAAGAGACCCTTTACGAGCACATGTGTTATAAAATTTACTATAAAATCAAGTTATTTATTCATTTATTAATATTGTTTTAGCTACAAAAGAGGCGACTGCTAAGATGACGAGTTATAAAAAAGTATGGAAGAAGAAGACATGCTGCGCCGACCCCAAATCAATAAGGATAGGGACAGAACAATGGTGTTAAATAGAATTGTTTTTGCGCTTCGCCAATCCTTGGATCTATGAAGAAAGTGTTAAAGTACTGATGTCTCCGTCAAAAGGTACATAATTAAAACGTCACTTATCAAAGATTTACATTGTTTCTAGCTAGTAACTGAACCCAAAACTTAAAGTTCAATAAGTTCTTTTAAACTCACCAACCACGACTTTAACAAACTAGTTTTTAAAATGTGACATTAAAAAAAGAACTTTACAAACTGAAGAGAGAATGTAAGAAGTTTTCTCATCTAAAAGCATTCACTTAAAATCATTGGGTCGTCACTAACTAAGTTAGTATCGAGCGGGGCTGCAGATAGTGAAATATTTAAAGATGAGCTTATTTACTTACTTTAGAGCTGAATATTTTAAAGATTGTTCTTTGTGAAGACTTTTTTTGTAAATAATTGCAAGTAATCTTTGTATATGAAGCGATGTTCATTGAAAGTTGACTGTTTTGTTTGTCTAGTGTTCGCAAGCGCTTTAATAAGCATAGGAACTTAAGAGCGTTTTGCGCCTTACGAAATTTCATACAAAATTTCAAGTCATGATTTTTCCAAAATGACTGAATCGATTTTAATGAAGCTTCATACGTATAAGCAGGATCTGTACATAGGTCGAAAAAAAGTGTTACAGCTAAATTAGACCGAATAGAAATTATATATAAAAACAGAAATGGCCAATTATCTTTTTTTATTTAAAGACAATAGAATTTTTTTTTATTATTATTCCTACGTATCCTGCTTATGCGTAATAAGTTTCTTTAAAATCGGTTAAGTCATTTTGGAAAACAATGACTAGCAAGTTTGTACGAAGTGCCGTAAGGTGTAAACGCTCTTAAAGCAAATGTTATGAGGTTTTCACATCAGTAATTTGTCACTAGCAGCCCGGAACCTAAATGTATGACCACTTGATATGCCAATAGGCTTGGCCTCTTTTAGGACATGACTTAAACTCAACTAACAAAATCTGGGTGTGCTGTTCCTAATCATTTAGCAATTACACGTGATATGTTATGATATAGAAGAACTAGCATGTTGCCAAAAACTTACTACCAGATGGTAAGCATGATGTTTGCGTCAATCTAGAGCCAACAAAGTGTCGTATGTTAAGAAGTTTCCATTATACAGGGTGTAACGGAAAGGGTATATACATACTTAAGGGTGTGCTACAGACCATCAAACTGTGTAAAAACCCGAACAAGTGTAAAAAAAAACCGGCCAAGTGCGAGTCGGACTCGCGCACGAGGGGTTCCGTACCATTATTTATAAAAACTAGAAAAAAATAACTTCGTTGTATGGGAGCCCACCTATTTTTTTTTTTTTTTAGTATGGGAAATCATCAAATGACTTCTTCCGCTCTGGGCGGAGCGGAAGGGAGTGTCAGACTTGTACTGACTAAAACCCATCCATGTTTCTTCTTAGCCCTTTGTGTTCCAGGGGCACGGTATCTCTTGCGAACAACCCGCAGCCCTGGCAGGCATCGGCCCTCTCGGACCCCTTCTGATTTGCTGACATCTCCTTGAGGCGCGCGTGGAACACGAACGCGCCGTCGGCACGGTCTGTCGTCGTAAGACGGACGGACGGTGAGCTAGCCCATTACTCACCGTCCACAGGCCCGCGCCTACGGTGGCCGGGGGCCACTGGTTGCCCCCCGACGCCCGGGGCGTCTCCTGCGGCGGCTGGGACGTGAGGTTCTCTCCCTCTCACGTTCCGCCACCTTCTTCGCTAGCATCATGAATGGGAGCCCCCCTTAAATATTTATTTTATTCTGTTTTTAGTATTTGTTGATATAGGAGCAACAGTAATACATAATCTGTAGAAATTTCAACTGCCTAGCTATCACGGTTCATGAGATACAGCCTGGTGACAGACGGACGGACGGACGGACAGCGAAGTCTCAGTAATAGGGTCCCGTTTGACCCTTTGGGTACGGAACCCTAAAAAATACCTTCTAATGCAAGCATCCTTACATTGTACGGGGCTTTAACACAGACGTAAAGTTCACAACTGTTCCTTTGCAAAGGCTCAGTTGACAGTTTGCCAATTACGATATCCGTTCCCAATAGGTTTGATCAAGCCAGTTCATCGAGCTTCGAGTCTACTGCACCGCTGTAATTAAGGCATTTGCTAACACATCAAAGTCAACTGAAGAAATATTGCCTGAATACAGTACTGCATCAGCTAACATTTGTTACTGTTTCCCTGGCTTTATTAGTAAGAGAAGATCTAAGAAAAGACGAATGATGTGTGTAAGACATTTTGGTTGGGTAACATGTGATTGATAAGATGGCGGATAATAGAAACGTCTGGGAGGAAAATACAAACATACTGTCATCATCTCCAGCCTAGAACATTCCACTGCGACACTTGAGTAACGTGGTGTGCGATTGAAGAGGCCTATGTCCAGACATAGGCCTCTTCAATCGCACACCACGTTACTCAATTCTCGGTAAACATACTGAGGCGATCCCATATAAATTAAGAAAATGGCAGAAGAGTGATGAAAGATGATGAAACGGTTTTTATGGGCATTATCTTAAAGTATAGCTAGTTAATCCAAAGACATGCATTAACCAAATTTAATTTCCTCCGACATCGAATTAAACTTAGATACTGTCTCAATATACGACACTAGCTGTCCGGCGCAACGTCGTTTGCGTCACATTTTCCCCGTTTTCGCAACATTTCATTGCTGCTCCACTCCTATTGGTCGTAGCGTGATGATATATAGCCTATAGCCGTTGTCGATAAATGGGCTATCTAACACTGAAAGAATTTTTCAAATCGGACCAGTAGTTTCGGAACCCATTCAATGCAAACAAACAAACAATTTAATATTTCCTCTTTATAATATTAAGTTTAGATTTAGATAATTACACGTGACCTTTTCAGAGCTGTTATAGCTAAGTATTTTATGTATGGCCTACATTTGGGTCAATTTGGTCGAGTCCTTGCAAACTAGGTCTCGACACTAAAACAGTAATTAATCTAGCAGTTAATTATCTTGTAGATTGAGCGTGAATGTGTGATATCAAGCGTCCTTTACGATTTATTGCTTTAATGGCTTGTGATATAGGCTGAGCTATCTCAGAAATGGTGAGGACTAATTTTAAGATGACTCAAGGGTCAATAAAAGTAGCCAAATCCTTCAATATCATCATCAGCCTATAATGCTCCCACTGCTGGGACACAGGCGTCCTCTCAATGAGAGGTAGTGGGCTGCAATCCAACTCGCGGGCCCAGTGCGGGTTGGTAGATGTCATATTTCTTCGACTTTTTAGTTCTAGGACTTGCCGGTTTCCTCACGAAGTTTTCCTTCACCGTTTTTGAGGGCAGCGGTGATGAAATAATATACACAAATTAATGCGCCTGTCTAGTTTCGAACCCACGGCTTACTGCTCGCAAGTCGGGGCAGCCACCACTGGGCCACCGCTGCTCTCCTCCAATATTACTTTATCAATATTAATTACTTCTCAATTATTTTAGTTTTTCCAGAAGAAGAACCGTTCATACCTAGTCTAAACAGAGAATACCTATTATTCTGACACCAAATCGGGAGACTCATTTCTCTTTCATGGTTTTTAAATTGACTGACAACCGAGGTAAATAATAAAGTGCTGTGATCTAATTCAGGCCACACGTAGTAATTCTTGTACATAGCACGTGATTCGGAATAAAAAGTTGATCTTTAAAACCAATTGCAGAATTGTATCCTTGCCATTTTCATGCAATCTTTATTCTAGAATTACCACTAATCGAAGCCTTCAAAGAAAGACAAGAAAGAAGACCTTGAATTCGATCCCGAGTTACTTTGGAGACATCAGCAGTCGACATGTCACTGAAATATTCACGCTGCACTTATTTACTTTGTCCTCGGCTGAGGTCAATAGGCTAAGTAAAGGAATATTCACGTTGGACTTAGATCATTTTGTATAATTTCAGAAAATCATTCATGGTAGACCAGTTTTTTTTTGTTATATGTTTATTGTTATTGCAGCCAGTTTACACCTGATTTATTTCATAGGAATAATAATGATTATTATCAAAGTGAAAGTTACTCTGTCTATCTGTCTGTTCCCCTTTCACGCATTAATAATGGCTGAACGGATTTTGATGAAACTTTACGTACAGGTAAACCGCGGTAAGGATTAGAATATAGGCAAAAATCATTCCAGTACGTTAACGTAGAGTGAGTTCTAAGCTTCACATGGGCGAAGCCATGAGGAAAAGCTAGTAGTTTTAAGTAGCTAGTAGTAGTGTAGTACCTGCAGATGCATAAAATCAAGAATTAACTTCAACATTCAAGACTTTACAACTTATCACAACAGGATTAAAAAGCATTATATAATTTTTATTGCGTTTGAAAATCTAAAATACATGTTCAAACCGGATTCTGCATAAATCCTTGGGATATATATTAAACGTGACCTATTTGTATGACAGTTGTATGAAATATAGGCGTCCGATAACATGTAGTTAAATATGTCTTTGGAATTAGCTGTAGGTATCGCTATGACACTTCGATTCGAGTTTAATAAGGTTATTTAAAACTTGAGGAAAAATTACCAGACTTTCAGATTATCAACAGGGTACCTGTATTTATTTAACACTTCGATCACGGAGTAAAGATAAAAAAAAAATTAAAAATAAAAAAATAAAAAGTTTAAAAAAAAATAATCGGAAAACAATTTTTTGGTTAATACTATCAATCTTATCAGACCACCCTACCGTACTACAAGATTCAACTATATTATTGTTGTAAATCTTATTATTGCTATGTCTTGGTTTAAAAGAAATGCATTAAGGTACAATTGAGAAGACGAGGCAAACACCTTTTCTGTTTCGGCAGTCCAGCGCCAATGCCGACAGAAAACCAGTATTAACGTTTTTTGTTTGACAAAGATTTTAGTGAAAATAAGAAATATCACATGCGGCAGTTTCTTTAAAAGCGTTTTTAATTACGAATTTTACCTTCAACTGTTTTTTCTTTTTTTTTTTAAATCTACCAAAAGTATAACTTAGAAACAGCCATGTAAATTAAACTGCAAGTTTAATTTGCATGGCTTTTATACATAGTAGCATAATGAACCAATTTGTTTTCCATGAGCAACAATCTTTGCTTTTCTTTTATCCAGCAACGTAATTACGCGACAATTTTAACTTTTATCTTTTTAGTTTTTGTTTTTAGTTTTCTGTTGGCTATTTTATAAAACAATATGATCTGGTATCAAAGGTCTTTTGTGTTCTTTTTATTGCTGCTCTGCTTGCAGGATGGGTAAGGGCTTTAATGAGATAATAGTATTAGAGCAGAGCTTTACTTCAGTTTTTTGAAAGATTTACCTTTGCCACGTTGATAAAAATTGAAAAATATATGTTTGGGTAAACCAGAGCAACAGGACCGTGGAGATTGGCACAAGAAAGAGAGCCCTATACCCAGCAGTGGGTTAAATTCAGACTGTGGGTGATGATAATGACACCAGAGAAATAAAATTGTGCTCGGAACACTTAGATGGTAATAAGATGATTCATTCATGAATTAGTGATTAATTAACAGTTAAGCCAATATGAGTTCAAAGAGGTCTGTCGGTGCGAATCTTATCTAGTTCTAAATGGGTTTATGACAAAAAAATATGACTCAGAACACAGGCCTAAATAACCACATTTAGTTCATAAAATTTTAACAAACATAGAATATAATGATTTATTGAGCCAATCTCCACGATCCTGTTCCGGCTCTGTTTTGCCCACACGTTTATTTTTCATTTATAACAACGTGGCACAAGTAAATCTTTAAAAACTTAAGCAAATGTCATACTATAAACTCATTAAAGCCCGAGATAATTGGAAGTCATAGTGAGAGGCCTTTGCCCAGCAGTGGGATGACGAAGGCTAACAGTATTAGTATTTATTAGAAGCTTTCATTAGAAATATTACCCCACTATGAAACCTTGCAAAGTCAAACCTAAACTTCACTGGAACACAAATAATGATAGCTTTATCTAAACAATTCACATGAAATTTAATGTTTCATTTGCAATATCATACCGAAACGTATCGAATACAATTCATGAAACATTCGTTACAATATGAAATGGATTAAAAGTAGGCAAAAATTCACTATCGCTGCATGCAGCCACGATATTTTAAATACAGGACATGAGGGCAAATATTCTGGAAAAATATGATAAAGATTTCAATTGTATGGAGGATTACTACCTGATCGGATTATGAAACAAATAAATGCAAAAATATCATCGAATGACATCGATATTGCGAAAAATCTTACGTCCGATACCCGTTGGCAATAATTGTACTTGAAGATCGCAATTTATTATTGTTTAGTTTTTTTTTTTTTTGTTTACAACTTTAAAGTACCAATAAATTGATGCAATCGTACGTGGCAGCTTAATTTTACTGCCAACACATATCGCGTAGCACCGTAGTCCGCTGCGTCGTAGCATTGTAATCACGTAGCGGTAACCGAGAAATGCCGCTTACGCGGCTACGCTCGTAGCTCGTAGCGCATAGAAACGTTGAAGTGGTGACTACGAGGGACACATGTTTGCATATTTCTTGATGTTGAAATGTATTTTTATAGAACTTCTGTGTATTTTAAAAGTGTTGTCGTCTCCTTATAGCGTTCTGACGTATAAAAAATTTTCTATGAGAACAAACATTATATGGTTGTTGGAGTTCAGAGAAGCATGGCGAAAAAAGAATGGGGCCTAATACTCAGCAGGGGATAGTTATTATATAGTGGAATTGTAAATAAAAACAAATGACACAAAATACAAAATGACATCTTCAAATTTTGTTGAAAATGGACTTCAAATTACAATAAAAAATACCATAATCTGATCCTTCTAGTGTTCGGCATACGGTTCAGTGTTCAACAGTATCCCGAACACTAAAAGGATCAGATTATTTTACAAAAGGTTCCTTGCCCGTGTAAGGTTTCTGTGAAAGCTGACTCTACTACTAGTATAAGCCCGGAGGTAGGAACATTCGCTTCCTGATCTAATGCTTTCTGATTCGATACCAGGAAGTGGCTTTCATGTATTCTAAGCTATGAAGGATGGAGTGGATCATCGAACAGAATCACTGGTTTATAAAAGCACGTTCAATCCATTTTGAGAGAGGTTTTTTGATAGTTGAGCGCGTTACAAAGCCAGTTTATGTTTGGTACATAAAAATATTCAATGTCTTAGGTAAATAAATAAAAATAAAAAAGTAAAGTAGTAGTAGATACGTAAAGTTTGGCGAGTTTAGCCGTAAGTACTACCACTGTATTGTAATTTAAGTAAATTAAATAAAAAAAATATATATGACGTAACTTTCCGTCGTGTAAGCTTTCCGTAGGGTAAGATCTGCACTTGTTCCTTAACAACATAAGGAAAAATTTAAAAGAACACCGTGCCAATAAATCATACATTTTAATTCCACTACTACAACAAACTTGACAAAACCTTACACTACACTCTCGCCCAAACAACGTGCATACTCACCAGAATCGAGGAGGAAATGGCCGCCACACTGGACAATAAATTTCTCCGCGCACGAATATTAAAACTAGGGAAGATAAAGCAATAAATTGCCGAGGTCGTTGTCCGGTGCGGACGATAACGGACACCGGTCGGCTCCCGGACGGTAGCCGGACGGTGGCCGAGACCATAACTCAAGAGGCCTTCCCGTGCGTATCGAAAAATGAAAAGATTTTCTTCAGTCGGATGATGTATGGATTCTTTTGACCTTGAAAATTCAGCTGAGTTTCCGTAACGCTGGATTGGTGTTATTGGGTAGCCAGTCGGGGTAATCTCTTAGGAAGTGGGTCGTGAGAGAGATTGAAACAAAAATATTGTATCTAAACTAATAATATATTATAAAGAGGAAAGATATGATTGTTTGTTAGTTTGTTTGTTTGCATTGAATAGGCTCCGAAACTACTGGTCCGATTTGAACAATTCTTTCAGTGTTAGATAGCCCATTTCGAGGAAGATTATAGGCTATATATCATCACGCTACGACCAATAAGAGTGGAGCAGCAATGAAAAATGTTGCGAAAACGGGGAAAATGTGACACAAACGAAGTTGCGCCGGAAAGATAGTTTTTCATAGTACAAAAAATAACTGGTGAAATGTGCTTGTGCGTGATATTATGTTAATAAACTAAGTAGCTAGATTTTTTTTCAATCGAGCCATTACCCTGCCGCCTCTTCGCCTGTTTGGAGGACGGTCACTATCCTCCAACGGGAATGCAATATCGCATTCCCGTTGGAGTTAAATGTATCCTTTGTCCTAACCCACATCAAGTTTTATCGTAACCCGTTCAGCTCAATGTCACAAATAAACTGATTTGTTTTGATTTAATTCAGCCGCGAAGGCGTAAAAAGGTGACAGACAGAGTTACTTTCACATCGTATCTAACTGATTATTATTCTTACCAATATTATAAACGCGAAAGTTTGATGGATCGATGGATGTTTGATACTCTTTCGGAATACGACATATATAGTTTATAACCTAGATTATACACAGGATACCCGGTTACACTTTACCTGTGGGACAATAACAGTACTCCACGCGGGCGAAGAAGCGGCCATTTGCTAGTATATAAGAATAATAACTAGCTGTCCCGCGCAACTTCGTCTGCGTCACATTTTCCCCATTTTCGCAACATTTTTTATTGCTGTTCCGCTCCTATTTGTCGTAATGTGATAATATATAGTCTATAGCCTTCCTCGATAAATGTGCTATCTAACACTGAAGGAATTTTTCAAATCGGATAAGTAGTTCCTGAGATTAGCGGGTTCAAGCAAACAAACAAACAAACAAACTCTTCAGCTTTATAATATTAGTATAGATATGCTAGCATATGTAATGTGTATAAGTATAGATTACTTGCCAGAGAATGGGCAGCAGCGTTCTGCGATCGCCAACCCGCTTGCCAAGCGTAGCGATTATGGCAAAACCCCTCTTTGTGCCAATTTAGCGACACTTTCGGGAGGCCTATGTCCAGCAGTGGACGTCTTTCGACTGTGATGATGATGATGATGAGTATAGATTATTATATTATTATAGGACCTATAGTTTTATTATTTTATAACGACAAAAAAAAACTTGTAAACTAACTAACTTTTCTTCTCCGCCATTGTGGTTTAGTATTCTGTGCGCAGTGTGTTGTAATACACGTCCTCGTGCTACACAATGTTCACGCCAGCTAATTGCCAATTATAATCGAAAGCAATTACAATCCGGGATAGTGAACCCGTTCTGTTGTCTCTCTTCTTGCTGGTATAATGCAAACTAGGTTCTTTTTTTTATTTATACGTTTGTCACGATACAAAAAAGCCAATAAAAATTGCATACAAATGTAACATTGAGTTTGAATCAACACTAGATGTTGAACATTCTAAAGACCTTGTAGTCATGTTAGTTTTTGTTTAACTCTGCATTATAAAACTATAATTTCCGCACGCTGGGACACAGACCTCCTTACTGTAAAAGGAGAAGAACTCACGTCACATGGTTTTGAATCATCATCATTCTCTTGCCCTTATCCCAATTTATTTGGGGTCGGCGCAGTATGTCTTCTTCTTCCATACTTCTCTATTACTTGTCATCTCATGAGACACCTTCTTGCCATATCATCCATCACACAGTCCATCTGTCGTTTGTTTGTTCTTCCTCTACTTTTATAGTCATCTACATTCGTACTCAAAACTTGTCTTGTGTTCGAATATTGGATAATAATTATAATGTTTACATTTTAACATTTTGAAATCAGTGTGGATGAAATAATTTTAACCAAGTTTGAACCCACGCCATGTCTTAAAGCTCGTAACTGACCACTTCACGGGGACAGTATAACGTGATTTCGACAAACGGAAGCGCGATTAATGCTTGTGCAACAAAACTGCGACTCACTATAGTTCGAATGCACGCTTGAGCGACAAACTGAGGGCTACTGGGTCACCACTTCACTATCCAGCCACTATGGTTTAACTCTTATGACACGTTGTTAACAAAACAATTTCGAAATGAGCAAAAGACATTTCTTCAAACTCCAACTTTTGTATGAACCCAAAACAATCAAGAATTAATAATTTATCTTCATCGATCCACCTTGAAACGAAACTGGATGCCAGTCAAACGGCTAGACACCGCAAACCAGTAAAAAAATACATTTTCAAGCTTGATCAGACGCCTTCGAGTGTCCGTTCACAAAGAAAAAGGGTTTCAGAAAAAAATCTAATGATAGAAAAACAATATTTGAATTGAATAGTGGGTAAGATAGTGTAAAGAATGAAGGTTGTTTTTTGGATGAAAAAAAAAATCTAGTAGTTGGATATTCGGTACTATTAAATCTGGTTGGTCTAGCCTAGTCGTTACAAGTTCGATTGCATAGCATAGGGCCCTGGATTCCAACCCCAAGTCAGACGAAGTATTATTAGCTTTATCATTTAGGAATTTCCAGAAACAGCCCGTTGCTTGTATTTAAACCCATTTTTCTCAGAAAAATTCTGACGCTCTAGATTCATGTGCCGTTAACACATCTGTTCAGCCTTCTAAGAATAACTGTAATAATGGTTCTGTAGCATCACATGTTACTATTAATAATATCATATTTCTATCTTCAGTCATAGAGTTGTTTGATAAATACGTAGTACGTAAGTAAACACACAAACTACTAGTAATTTCAATCAACCAATGTAAACGTTTTGTGAATCGGAATGCTCAAAGCAACGCTGCAGCGAGACTCGTGAAGTATTCACTAACTTAGCTTATGTTTAGACTAGGGGCGCAACTTGCGATACAAGTTGAAGTAACTTGTTAACTTAGCTATTTGCGCTGCTTATCTAACAGCGAAAAACAACAGAACTGGGTGGGAAGCAGTGATTAATATTGGATGTTGCAGTAAAGTTTCTATTAATGGTTTTTTATCAAATTTTGAGACTAGGTTGGTAAAGAAATACGATTCAGAAAGTCTATCCCCGTAATTGCTACTGTCAGAATTGTTTTTCATCAGAGCTGAATTTCCTAATTTATTGCCCACTATTTTAGTTGATAGCATAGTATGCCATGTTAAAAAAAATTATGCTGTTGTAAAAAGTCAGAGTATTGTGAATTTATTAGGATAACATATTGTTATTGCAGTGACCGTCGACGCTACATTTACTAACAAAAACGCAATATGAGTATATTTTTTGTAACTTGGTTTTTACTCTAAATGTTTTTGGTTTTTTTAATACTAATTTACAAAGTTAATTTTTTTTTACAATAATTTTAGATAGAGCAAAGGTGGCCCAGTGGTGGTAGCCCGGACTTATGAGCAGTAAGCCGTGGGTTTGAACCCAGGCAGGCGCATTACATTGTGTAATTTATTTCATCACCGCTGCTCACAAAAACAATGAAGGAAAACATCGTGAGGAAACCGGCATGTCCTAGAACTAAAAATTTGAAGACATGTGACATCTACCAACACGCACTGAGCCTGTGTCGTGGATTACAGCCCACTCCCTCTCATAGAGAGGAGAGGAAGCCTTTGTCCCAGCTGAAGGAACATTATAGGCTGATGATGATGATGAAATAATTTTATGTCACAACTTGCACATGGCGTGTACATAATAATAACGTTTTTTCGTGTCAAATGTAAACAAAAACTGAATTTCTAAATGTTACTGCAATAGCGAAAAGGGCAATAAAGTTGTGGGGTCAAAATTCGAACACTTTTATTTGTAGAACAAAACTATTTGAAATTCAATTTTCATTCATTTTATGACGTTTAGTGTTGGTGAAAACGAGCGAAAGCAAACCTCAAAGAGCATCTCTCTATAGAAAGCCATTTAAATTAAAATTCTAACATTCAAGGAATGCAGATTCAGTAAAAAGCTGCCAGCCAATAATACATTTAAACTGGAACTTAGCGAAAGCAATAGACGATGAATATTTAGTTGTTGCTCCAGAGTTCGTGTTGACGGGCTGAGAAACTGGCGGCAACTTTATAGTTGCGCTGTCTGAACTAGAATTTATAAGCTATTTGAACGAAATTAGAGTTACCTAAGGTTAGCATGGTAGCTTGGAGTTTGTAGTACTAATTCTAAGCTTACACAAATGTTGTTCTTATAGTTATTTTGTCTGCAAGAGAACATTAGTCATCGCATCACAAGGGATTGGCATTCAGTAACACATACGAGATGGACAGACTCCATCAAATTTGTCATCAAGTTCCCTGTGGCGGAATGTGCTCGCCATGCGGCCAATTATAGAGACCGGTGGAAAAATTGAAAAGAATCGCGAAGGTATCGACCGTAGTCGTAGGTTACAGCTAAGAAGAGACTAAACACTAATGATAACTAATTAAACTGTAGCCGTAGCGACAATTACAAATTCAAAATCACGTTTGAACTATTAATGAGTCGGTCAGTCAGAAACATGAAGCTAGTTACATCATCTTCCTGCCCTTATCCCATTTTATTTGGGGTCGGCGCAAAAAGTTTTTTTCCTACATTCTCCTCTGTTATTTATCATGCTTTCATTTACTCCTTTTTCCTTCATATCATTTTTCACACAATCTATCCATCTTTTCTTTGGTCTTCCTCTCCCTTCATCCACATTTATATTCATCACTCTTTTGGTCACATGTGTTCCATCCCTCTTCATCACATGTCCATACCAGGACAGACGACTCCCTTTCATCTTTTCTGTAACAGGCGCCACTTTCAAACTTCCCCTTATAATAATCATTTCTAATTTTATCCATTTTAGTCACTCTACACATCCATCTCAACATTCTCATCTCTGCTGCATGCAATCTTTTTTCATCTGTCTTCTTTACTACCCAGCATTCCGATCCATACAGTATGACAGGTCGTATCACGGACTTGTATATTTTCATTTCATTTAACTTGAGGGGCATCCGTGGGTCCCAAGTTGTTCCAGTGACCTGTTGCCATTTCATCCATCCTGAGTTGATCCGGTGTGTTACGTCTCGGTCTACATCGCCATTAAGCTAGTTACAATCCAAATAAATAACAATTCAATATATTCCTAACATTCTATCAACACTTAAACTTGTTTTGCAGCAGAATAACGGGTAGAACGAATTACGTTTTCTGAAAATCGTCCAGTGTAACAACAAAATTACATAATTATGTTCATCATTTTCATTTCAGCCGAAAGACGTCCACTGCTGGACATAGGCCTCCCCCAAGTGTCGCCACATTGACATAACATGGGGGGTTTTGCCATAATCGCCACGCTTGGCAGGCGGGTTGGCGATCGCAGTACGGTTGTTACATAAGCACAGAGAACGCTGCAGCCCATTCTGTGCTAAGTCCCTTAGTCGCCTTTTACGACACCCACGGGAAGATATGGGATCATTATGTTAGTCACAGACAATATTCTAAATTAAGTAAACTATCGTCTGCCCATTTACTGTGAATACGGCTTTGTTTATATTACAGCTACTCACTGTTATCTACAGTTTAAACACTGCTAAAGGATTTAATTAACATATCAATATTTGAGCAGGTTTATATTATCTTGAAGATCTAGGCCCCGCTCATGTTTGATGTTAGTTATGATATTATGTCTACTACTAAACTCACCTTGTTATTCTAGTATAAATAACTAGTACAGCTTATTATTCTCGTTAAAATTCTAAATACTAAGTATTATTGAGTAAGCAACGAACATCTATTTGGTCGGTCCCTAATTTTAACTATAAATATTGATCATTAACATTTCTGAAACATTAAGATTATTTGATTTAACTATCAACCAGTCTTACCAAAGGTATAACCCAGCTCTAACTGGGTTATGAAGGTCATTAGGCAGTTAGAAGGGCATTCGGTCATTAGCTCTATGTGAAAGACTGGTATTCAGCTGCAACCGGTTAGACTGGAAGACGACCCCAACATAGTTGGGAAAAGGCTAGGCAGATGATGACGATTGGTATATAAAGGGGTTTGGGTAAAAGTGGCATGATTTTTTAACTCTGCGGCCACTAATAAAAAATAGTTCATTAGTAAGAACACTATAAGACATTCATTTTCTTCAATTATTTCCAAAATGCATCGGATCCGAGACCAGAGTCATTATTATAATATATTCCACTAAACGTTAGCAAAAAAAATCATACCTCTGAGCTCTGGTCCATACAAACTTACCCAATGCCCTTTACCATTTTAATCTAAAACATAGTACTTGTACAATACCTACATAGTCCGGGGCTTTTAGATTTGAACCCTGCATTAAATATAAACAGCGATTTTTTTCTTGAATCGTGTACTTGACCCTAGCTCTTCAAATAATAAAAAAAAAATTAAACATTTTCCGAGACCGGATCAAGCTGAAAAAGACGAAAACGCGTTTTTGTGAATAAAAACATGGGAAAAAAAGTTAACAGGACAAATTTAGTTACTTTAGGTAAAGAATTGGTGATAGAAATATATTTCTTCAGAATTAAACATTTTCGTCCACGGAAATTACGGTAAAAAAACATTTACGAAATTTTTGAATTGTACTTAAGGCAAAAATATAAACAGCGGTTTTTTTACATAAAATAACTTAAATTAATATATTACACCGCCATTAGACAAAATTAAACAAATTGTACTACCGGAAGTTATTATTACCAGTTTTTTTACAATAGCGGTTGAGGCAAAAAGGTAACAGGGTTTAATTTAGTTTAACTTTCATCTAAAGGCTATTTAGAACCTATTTACACGAAAATTAAACACTTTAAAGCAACTCGTGAAAAAAATATCAATTAATGTTTACGTAAAATACGTCTGCAAGATTTATTCTTGTATTTGGCGCAGCACTTTCATAGGAATTTGATCTTTCCGAAATAGAAATAAGGTGTACAATCGCGTAACTCAATAAAACACCGACTCAAACAACAACACAGTCATACGCACACAATGAACGCAGCGCTTATCTTGTTTACGCACACTAGCACACGCCGTACGCCGCACGCTGCTTAGCGCTGACACCGTGCATCGTAATTTAATTTTTACTTTGTCAATATTAATTATCGATCTAATTTGTTTAATTTTGGGGGATTTTGGTTTGGATTTATATATTTCTCATTATTCAATGAATTTAAATCCTGTTACATTTTTGCCGTAAGTAGTATTTAGGATTTTTTGTTTTTCTTGATTTTCTGTGAAGTCCGGAGCAGAATTTGTTTAATTTTCATAATAATAGTTAGACATGGTGATTTATTTTAGCACTATTTTTGTCCTGTTAATATTTTTGCCTTAAGTACGAAGTCAAATTATAAGATTTTTAAAAAAAAACGAATGTGCCGTGGACGAAAATGTTTAATTTTCTGACCTACTTGTAGTACTCAATCTGTTCTACAAATACTCCAAATAAATATACCTGTTTATATTTTTTTCCACCAAGTTAAATACATATTAGACGTTTTCTTAAAAAAAACATACACGCGGAGGTGAACTTTTCGCGGGAAACAGCTTAATATACTCTCCTGTCCATACCCTACACATTCAATGAAAAAAATCGCTGTTTTTAATGAATGCAAAGTTAGCCTAATATTCGGCGTAAATTCCCCGGACTCATCATCTGCCTAGCCTTTTCCCAAACTATCTTGGGGTCGGCTTCCAGTCTAACCGGATGCAGCTGAGTACCAGCATTTTACACACCTAAACGAACCTATATTACAAAAAAACATAATTTAAATGAACAATACATGTTATGTACTTCGAAGGTAAAACACAATTATGCCTTTGTGTTTATTATCCTAACAGACTTTTAAATAAAGCCATAAAATGGTCTATAATTTAATATCAAACCTTATTTAAATTCTCCTAAGTATCCCAAGCTAGTAGTAATAATGCTACTACAGTACCTTCATAAGGTGGCCCTTGAACTAGTCTGATCCCGCCTCCCGGGGTCCCACGACAGGTCATATAATTAAATAATTACCCTACACGGTACGGGTACAAACATCGTTTACATTTACCGTACAAATTCTAAATATTAATGTACTGCTGGGTATATAAATATGACAATTAAATGTTTAGACCAGTTACCTTATACATCAGTGTTTGCGTAAATCTGGTAGTTTTGATTTTTAAATGACTTCTAAAAAAGGAGGAGGTTCTCAATTCGGATGTTTGTATTTTTTTTATGTTTGTTCGCGCTTAACTCTGTCGCTTATCAACCGATTTGAAAAATTAAATGGTCCCATGAAAATTTTATCGAAATCAGACAAGCGGTTTTGAAAAAATCAACAAAAATCTAAATATTCTTACTTTTCGTTTACTCTGCATTGCGTTTTTTGTTCGCGCATAAGTCAGTCATGTACGAACCGATTTGGAAAATTATTTTTTTATTCTAAAGCCTATGCTTTCCATTTGGTCCCATAGTCACCAAGCCGGGATCTGATGATGGAATCTTGGCGAAATCGAGGGAACTCTTCAAATTGTATAGGAAAACAGCGATTTTAGTATTTTCTACAACAAGTAAAGCATTTGCGTTCAATAAGAACCATTCTACCATCAGATCTGATGATGAAGACAAGAGACAGGCACCGTAACTCCATAATAAGACAATGTATATTAGCTGTGTTTGGGCTTGTTGGAATTGTAACGGTATGCATTTTCCAGGTGTACCACAGACTTCACTTTCCTTATTCAATATACGTAACATGTATGTCCTCTGCTTTGACAGTCTGTTTTCGCGATGATCAGGGTTCTTATTCAAAATAAGTTGATCATTTATTTCCCTAATTTCTTTTAATCGTTGTCCTTTTTCCTTTTTCTCAGTTTCAGTTCGACGCCGTTTTCTCATACGAGAAGCATCTTTACTAGGCCTACCCATATTTTATTATTAGATTTAAAATACCAGGCCCCTCAGAAAGTATTGCGAAAAAAAGTTTTTATATATGGGAGACTGGCCAGTTATTATGTTTTTCGAAAATATGATTATTTATAAGTAAAAATAAGTAAGTTCCAATTTCAAAATTTCCCTCCACATTTTTTGCGAGTTAATTCAAAGTATTGTGTCTCACTGAAATATGGATCTGCGCCGGGAACATTTTAGAGCTATGATTTTATACGATTTCAAGTGTCGCCTGAAACCGGATGAATCGTACGATAGACTTCAAATGGCATTCATGGATGAAGGCCCTTCCAAGGCAACCGTGTATCGTTGGTATAACGAATTCAAGCGCGGTCGACCAACTTTGGGGGATGACGAAAGAAGCGGTCGCCCTTTGACGGCTGTTACCGAAGAAAACGTGCTAGCAGTGAAAAATTTAATCCAAGACAATAGGCGAATTACATATCAGGAGATTCAACACATATTGAAGATTGGATCGGGAAGCGTTCACGAGATTCTACACAGCCATCTTCGCGTGAGGAGGATAGTATCACGCTGGGTGCCGCACAACCTCACCGATGCTCAGAAGCAGGCCCGGGTGGAATGGTGCCGTGATATGCTTAACAAATTTGAAGCAGGCTCGTCTCGGCGTGTTTACGACATCGTTACAGGTGATGAGTCCTGGATTTATCAATACGACCCAGAAACCAAGCGCCAGTCGACTGTTTGGGTGTTTCAAAATGAGCCAACGCCTACCAAAGTGAAGCGATCTAGAAGCGGGGGTAAGATTTTGATCGCTAGCTTTTTTAATTTGACTGGCCACTTGGTATCAATTCCCTTACGGGATCAAAGAAGCATTAATGCCGAATGGTATACTTCCAAATGTTTGCCAGAAGTTTTCTCTGTTATAAGCAACAAGCGACCAAACACAGGGCTCCGCGGGCTACTGCTCCACCACGACAATGCACCTGCGCACACCGCACTCAAAACGAGGGACTTCCTGGACAGCACGCCAGTCAAACTCCTGGGTCACCCTCCTTACAGCCCTGATCTAGCACCGTGTGACTTCTTTTTATTCCCAAAAATAAAAAATCAGCTCAAAGGGATACAATTTTCGTCGCCGGAAGATGCGCTGGCTGGGTTCGAGCAGGCTGTAAACGAGGTGTCTGCGGCGGACTGGAAAAAGTGTTTTGAAAACTGGTTTAGGCGCATGAATCTTTGTATAGAGGCTGGTGGAAAGTACTTTGAAAAGATTTAATAAAAATATATGTACGTATAGAACAATTTTTTTTAGTTTCGCAAAACTTTCTGAGTGTCCCACGTATGTCACGAAAAATTAACAAATAAAAAAATTTTTTGCAAAGAAAAACCGACTTCAAAAAACCCTAAATGCACTAAAAAGTTGAAAATAATACTATAACCTACCTATATTAATAAACCTAACCTAACCGACGATTAACCTATAATAAAATTAAATAATTCTTTGGAGTCGGTGCCAAGCAATATACGATACCTGAATGACTATATAGACAGACTAAGGCCAGAAAAACAAAACATCTTACAGTTTCTAAATATTAATTCATTAATTAATTCAAATTATATTGCTTGGCACCGACTCCAAAGAATTATTAAATTTTATTATAGGTTAATCGTCGGTTAGGTTAGGTTTATTAATATAGGTAGGTTATAGTATTATTTTCAACTTTTTAGTGCGTTTAGGGTTTTTTGAAGTCGGTTTTTTTCTTGCAATTTTTTATTTTATTTTAAGCCATGTTCATGATGTTGGCCCAACTTACAACAATTTCAATATGTTTAAGTAAGTTGAAATTAAAACCATATACTCAAGTCTACAGTCCCCTAAACCTGTAAATAAAAAAAATACTTCTATGTTAACGTATAAACAAGATACGGCCGGTTATGCCGCAAAAACGTATATTTCGACATTCTTAATGATACAAAAATCTATAGGGTACTTTTCGTTGACCTAGAACTATGAAATTTGGCAAGTAACATCGTTTTTAACCCCCGACCAAAAAAGAGGGGTGTTATAAGTTTGACGTGTGTATCTGTGTGTCTGTCTGTGGCATCGTAGCTCCTAAACGGATGAACCGATTTTGGTAAAAGTGGTGTCGTTTGAAAGGTATTTTAATCGAGAGTGTTCTTAGCTATGTTTTGAGAAAATCTGCTCAGCCGCTTGAAGATCATCACCTCTTTTCTAGTTAATGAAGGGATATAAACAACTTACACAGGTAGTCTATTTTTAACCCCCGACCAAAAAAGAGGGGTGTTATAAGTTTGACGTGTGTATCTGTGTATTTGTGTATCTGTGTGTCTGTCTGTGGCATCGTAGCTCCTAAACGGATGAACCGATTTTGGTAAAAGTGGTGTCGTTTGAAAGGTATTTTAATCGAGAGTGTTCTTAGCTATGTTTTGAGAAAATCTGCTCAGCCGCTTGAAGATCATCACCTCTTTTCTAGTTAATGAAGGGATATAAACAACTTACACAGGTAGTCTATTTTAAATTTTGTCGCTTGTCACCATGGGCATTGCTGAGGGGGGGGGACCACCCTACCCCCTCCCCACATTTTTCTTTTAAATTTAAGGATTTCTTTCTATGGTTTCGTTAATTAGCGAGAAAAGACACAACATCGAGCAAATTGGGAGGAAAGGGGGAGGCCTATGCCCAGGAGTAGGACAGTCAAGCCTAAGAAAAAATAATATAAGTTTTAAAAGCATGAAAAAAAATTAAATTAAAAATTTAAAAGACCCCCGACATAAAAAAACCTCTAAAAAGACAAAAATAAATTAATCCAAGCGTTGTAGCGTCGGGGGTCCGCTTTGTTCTGTGCTTGTACTAAGCGGTCTTCTTAGCGGTCGGGGGTTTTTTAAATTTTTAATTTAATTTTATATTACAAATACAAGGAAAAATCTGAAAACTATACAATTGTAATTAAATCACAAAAAAAACATAGTGTAAAGTACGTAGGTAGGTAATCAAGATTTTGCGGGACCCTGGGTGGGTGAGTCCGACTCGCACTTGTCTGAATTTACTTTAAATATATGGTTTAAGAATTGGTTGTTTTCATCAGTAATTTTCACTAGAAGGTTCTTAATACTGATAATTTACTTTATTACTTTTCAGGATATAATGAATAAAGTTATGTAATATTTCATTAATAACTACAAACTCAAGTTGAAAGATAGCAGTAAGCCGTTGTTAGTCAAGGATATACCTTTTCGCTGTGTATCTCCTTGTCAACACTTAAGCCCTCACAGCACTCAAGTATGAAAGGCTGCTAAGGTACTTTTACCGAAGACAATACCTCTCAACTTCACTCATACATAATTAATTCTTCATACTCCCCTCAAATCGTCTTCGCAAACATTCAAGGACAGATTTTTACTACTTTTTAACGGGACTTGTGAAGCACTTGAATAAAGCTAAAAAGTCGCTTGAAGACTGAATTTCCGAGATGGAAAAGCTACTTAATTGCTTGAGCTCCTTCATAGAAATTCTTTTAATTTTGAACTATCTTCGCTTCTTTCTTAATATTCTTGGAAGATTTTGTTTACAGACGAGTCTTGTTTTTAATTCCAGTGTATTTTTATCGTGTTTGTATTTACCAAGTAAAACGGAAGTTAACCATTTTATTTCGAATTCCATGTAGGTAAAATGGGGCTATATTAATCATTTATTTATATTAATTGGATAAAGGAATATGAAGGCCCGTCTCCTTACATGTGGCTCGTACTTGATTGGCTTCAAATGTGGCCGAGCCAATCAAAGAGCGGCACGTGGGACGCTTTCATGGCTGTGTACGTGCGTCGAGACCACGGCCCGCCATGCGTGACACCCGCCAGCGAGGTGGAACACAATTCCATTTGTCGTTCTTTATTTATTAGTACTAATAAATAAACTTTTGACCTCGCTGCGGCTTGGTAGAAAACAATTGCAATAGATTACTTCTAAACTTTCGATTACAATTACGTACTTCGATTTTGAAGTAAAAAGTTGAAAACTGTGTACTAGCCAGGTCATATAATACATAAACAAGTAGGTACACCGGTTACAACAACGTTAGGATATCATCTGACTTAAAATACTACCTACAGTTAGTTCACTTAAATAGTGTTAGTTGTCACTAAGCCCCAATATAGAAGACAATGAAATTAGTCTTTAGTTTAATTAGTTGTCTTGCATTTGGCTGCAACTCGCCTGATGAGAAGCCACGATGCGGCCTAGAGGGGAGCACGTTGCCTAGAAGAAACAGAGTCACTCGAACTTTGAATAGCCCTCGTTTTGATTCGGCGCGGTATTTGATTTCCAAAATGAAGAAGAGAAAGGTAGTAAGGATATTTCTTTATCACCTTTCTAGTCTAAAGTTTTAGTGTTTGGCTACCTAACCAATCATTATGTAGCCCATAAACACAGTAAAGAAATACATATTCAAAACCATTATATTTCGCCTTTTAAACCGAAGCCAGCTTAAGCAAAATTTTTCTTTCACCTTTATTAGCATTGCAGGAAATCACAGGACTCCAAGTAGGTACATAAACAGTTAAACTGCAATCGTTTACCTGAGTAAACAGAACATACTTTGAAGTTACTTAGTTCTGCAACGAGCAACGAGCAGCGGGCAACTCTTCACTTTGCCTTACGAACTTGTCTGTAAGTTAATTTTGTCCGTAGTATCGGCAACTGTTAGTGGTTGCATCTTGAAGTTTTCTTTGAAATATCACTTGTGAAGTCTTGGTTATTGAAAAATATAACGTTTGCATTCTTGTGGAAAAGTGTTTTTGGTATGGTACCGGTTATTTTTAACCACATTCCTAATGCCAAAACAGAGGACCAGTAAAAACGTTGAAAAATAAACTAACTGAACTTCTATTAATTAAATGTTACTACTCCGTATCGGACTTTCTAGCTGATACATTTTAGTTGTGTGCCAATGTTTGTATGTTTGATGATGAACTGCATCAATGTTTGCATGCCATAATAGTAGAATGTACAAGCATTTTTTAATATCATTGTAACCACTTTATTGTAAACACCTTCATTCTGATCAAATAAATGAATATACCTTCATTCTGATCAAATAAATAAATATTCTATTCTATTCTTGTGGCTGGTAGGCGCTTGCCTAGTTTGTCCGTGGATGGGTGACCATCCATTACATACCGAGTTCCCTCAGTGCCTCAGAAAGCAAGACGAGAACCTCGTGAAAGCAGAGAAAGATAAGCAATTCAAATATCTAGATCTGGCTCGCGAGGTTGTCGACATGTGGGATGTGAATACAGCAGTCATTGTGCCGACACGGACCCTGTTCCCAATGCCGGTGGGCTCCTATTTTTTATATTTTTAAATGTATTTTTTTTTAATATAATTTTGTAAAAATATTTAAAAATGTAATTAATATGTAAGCAAATATAAAAAAAAATACACTACATACGCTACATAATTTTGATGCTTATCGGAGGATAAATTACTTTCAAAGTTCAGTGCATATTATTGATAAATAATTCAAAATGCACGCGTTGAAGTAGGTGTGTGGGGCTAAATTCTGCGGGTCACAGGTCGACGCAGCAGGTGCGTCTAGCCCAGATTCCTGGAAATTTGTGTCGCCGATTTGATAACGAAATTCGTAAATAACAAAAATAATAATAGTCAACAGCCGCGCGTGCTGTAATAAAGTACTTAGATCTTCCAACATAAAATGCTCCAAATGCGATCTACTGTTTCATGTCTTATGTACTAATGCTGGGTATTAAGACCAAGTTAACGGGGGAAGCGAAATGGAGCTGGATTTGCTCATCCTGCCAAAGCATGGCAGCAAAGAGGGTCACCACCCCCGTGAGCACCCGAAGTGCCAATGTCTCCCGTCATCACAACGCCTAAATCAACGGATTGCTATCACTCTGCTACATCCCTTGATTCACCCTGCACCATACTAACTGACTCAGAGATTTTACGCACGCTCAGTTTTGAAATAAAACTGCTGCGAGGTGACGTGGTATATCAAGTCGCATATTACATCGCTGACCGAACACCTGACACAATGCTATACGCGTCTCGAAGAATATGGAAATAGAATAAAATCGCTGGAGAAACGTGAAGAAGAAATAATTGTTCTCAACAACACCATAGTAAATCTCCGCGAACTGTTGAATACACAAACGCAGTCGTCGCTGAACAATGAGCTAGAAATATCTGGGATCAACGAGTACAAAATGAGAACCCACTGCATATCGTGCGCGCATGTGATTATTACAATTACCATTGGTAGATTTTTATACGCACTTTCTACTTTTCCAGAATGTCCTTGTTGATGTCGCCAGAAAAAATTACGTGACTGTACACCTATTGAAATTCTACGTACAATATGGTTTACCTTGGTCTGTGTCTGTCAGTACTTATAAGTATACGGGATTTCTGTTTGGGGTGCAGCCGGGAAAAGGACTGTTATTGAAGTAGAAAGAGCTCAAAGAGCCGCTATAAAAGTAACTTTAAGAAAACGTTTTCGCTTACCGAACAGACCTAATCTAAAAGGAGTTCGCTGTCTTAAGAGTGCGGCAATTATTTATCTTAAACGCAACATTACATGTTCACAAAACCCTAAAAAATAGATCCGATTATGACAAACTTGTCTCTCATTACTCTTCGCGAAAATTTTAATAAAATGATTTGCCAAACAATTAAACATAAAATTACTGCAAATAACACACAATTCACATCTACACACACAAACACACACACACACAACATTATTAAACCTTATTATCTACTTTTTATTTTCGTAATATCATTTTATTTTTTGTTCAAAGGTAATCCACAACTACCTACCTATGCCTTGTTAACTATCACATCAACAAGTGTTTTAATTTAAAGCTTTGTTAAGATTTGTTATCGCAACTCCGGGCCCAAGATACAAGCGCAGCTCTATTTTCTAATTCTAACTATATTAAAATATAACCTGTTTCGATTACTCATAACGCTAAGTTAGATTATAGAAAATGTTTGTAACAATGGCTTGGTAAATTTATTCTTATTTATAAATATTAGTAAAGAACAAAACCAGCCAAATCAATTTCTAATATTAGTTAGTTAGTAGATCGCTGAACTCATTAAGAACAACTTAATTTTAGAGTTGTTGACACAAAACCGGAAAGTGAGAAAACTCCGACCTTCTTTACTGAAGTTAAGAACTTCTTCTTTGACCAAGTTTTTTGTTTAACGTGGAATTTCAATGGTCCTGCTAAGCGGTTGGCCTCGGAGTTTTGAAACGTCCCTTTTTGTAATGTGTTTTGAATGAAACCTTAATATTGTATAACGAAGTACGGTAGATAAAGATGTAAAGAAAATAATGTTTTAGCTGCTATGGTCACTAACACTATCAATATCACTTGAAACGGAATATCGGGAACTCAAAACAAATAATAAACATGGTAAATATCCCGTTTCGAGTGTTATTGATAATGTTAAGAATATATCGTCAATTGCGGACTTTTTGTCAGTACATGTTTTGCCTGTTCCTTTTCACATTCTCAATAGTTTTACATAAATTAAATCAATAATTGCCTTTTTTAATTTCATTGACGTCAATAACACCTATAAATTATTTCTGATTTTATTTATTCATGAAAACAATAGAAGAAACTCCCCATTCCTAATTAAACAGTACCCTTTTCTCATTCCTCATAAACAATCAGTTTTAAGACCAAAACAATACCTACAAAGTTATTCTAAGAGCAGTCTTCAATATCCTGCTGGAGATCGCAATTCATCATTTAAATGTCTTGCGGCCGATAAGACCCCGTTGTTTACCGACGCCCCCGCCAACACCCCGTGGACACCCCGTCGAGCCACCGATGGATACAATTATTAACAGCCACAATTGTGAGTTGGACCCTTTCTTAAAGGAGTTTGTACAATTGGAGATCGTATTTCGATGTCGTCTCTGAAACAGGAATAGGTTTCGGTAAAGTTGTCTTTGTTTTTGTTTATAATTGCGTGCCGAAAGTTACCTTGGTGGATGTTTGGTATTGATTCATATAGTAATGACTCGATAAATTAATATAGTGGAGTGAACGTAAAACTAGAAAACTACAAAAACTTATTAATTAATAAGTACCTTTTTTAATAGGTTTTCCAATAGTATTAAAAGGCATAATTAAAATTATTTTATATGAAACCTACAAAGAAACTGTTTTTACGTCCTATTAAAATAATTTCAATTGATTGGTAATACCTCGTTGAAGTAAAAAGGCATAAGTTCACGAAGGTCATTCGCCTGCCCGAGTACTAACTCTGGTACCCTGGGCGGTATAATTGGGTTTTTCTGTCGATAAATTCTCGCTTAGTCCGGATTGGGCTTGAGCCCGATATACTGCAATAGGGTCACACCGTTTCACGCCTTAATCAGTGAACTGGTTTGTATACGTATCTGATATTTGCAACATTGCAACTTTGCATCCGAGGATCCAATAAGTTATTTTATGGTTATAACTTCAGACATAATTTATGCACTATTTGATACCAGGGTTAATCTCATAAAATTGTAAGCTTTTATCCCATGTAGCGGATTGTCGAAGTGGTATTAACAGTTGGTTGGCTTGCAGAATATGTATATTTTTAAAACTTCAAATCTGTTTCTCAGCTTTTCATATTATCCCTTTTTCTTGACACTATTTCAAAATTATTAGGCCCGAAAAACGGTATTTCAAATGAAAACTTCTCTAATTAACATTTAATCATAATCACGCACGCAAAACCAGAGGTTTAAGTTTATTTGCCTTTTAGATAAACAAAATCATAAAATATTGCACTGCGTTCTAAAGGGACTACGTTATATTTACAAAACAAAATCATTTGCTACGTATCTAGTATTCTTAAAGACAACTTTCAATGCTCTGAACGGGCTAAGTTCTCCCTGGGCAGCGAACTGTACCCAGTTACACTGTACAGGGTAGGTACCGACCGTCCAGGGTACAGTTGTAACAGAAAGTGCACCTTACAGTTTACATATATAAAGTTTTATATTCCGCTGTATTTGTTTGAGACAGAAACGGGCCGAGGGCAGAGTTTCATATCTAAAACTTACGAGTTACTTGGAAGAGGTTTTTGCCGATTGCACTTTGAGCGTTGTTCTAAGATTTTTTTAACTAATGCTTTTATTTATTTATTTATACAAATACAAACACTTGCTGCACTTACAGTTTGCACCAAAGCGTGCAGCAAGCCAACAACCTAAAATTTACTAAAAAAACTTACGCAATAATTAACTACATTTACATTTTTTACTACATTAGCACCTAGTTAATAGATTTAAAAAATCTGTGCTATTCTATTTACCAGGTGGTTCAGCGCTGAAAGAAAAATAACAGTTCTATGTACTACACGATATCCTATCTCAAATCGCGTCGATCGGAGTTCTTTAAAACTCCTTTACGCAACGTACACTTATAAACATTAAAACGGCAACCATACCTAGTAAAATGAGTTGGGGTAATGATCTGATCAAGTGCTTATTATCTGCTGCTATACAAAACACATCATGACTGTGTCGTGTCGAACCATCATTCATCATTCGTTACATATGTCAATTAATATTGCTACGGTGACATCAAAATCAAAATAATTTATTTGCCTAAATAAGGTACAGAAGGTTGGTAAAATGTACAAAATTGTTCTCTTATTCTACCTTTAATTTCGGCGTGCAAATATAACATAAAGTTGCAAATTTTATTTAAAATAATTATTGATAAAAATCATGTAATTATTAAACAGAAAATCCCATTAAAATTGTATTATTGACGTAAGTAATGTCAGTATATTGTCAATCATATCGCTTATACTCTCACGGCCTAAGGTACGGTAAGGACATAATCCATATTAAATTAGCATACTTACTTGACATGAAATAAAAAAATCAAAATGAAAAGCAACAACCTTCACACACACACACCACCACCATACCATACCAACCACACACCACCACCATACCATACTATCACATTGTTTTTGACCGACTCGTCTGTGTCAGCGACCCAACAGAATAGCGAATAGAATTTCCTTGTGTACTGACAATGACAGTGTGATTTTGACAGTGACGCTAAATCAGAGGTAAATTATTTGTGAAAGGACTACAGTGATGATGACAATATGACAAGTATCAAAGTCACAGAATCCGAAAGTGAACAAAGTGTTCGTAAGGAGAATGAACAAGCAGCTTTATAATAAGACAACTATGAGAGATGACCGTGAATTATGATCCAAAGGACTCGGGGACAGAAACCGAACGGTTGACAAAACACGAGATACCCTTCGTCAATATTTAGCTAGACGGGGCCAATCTTAACCTAGATTAAATTCAAGCTAAGATAACTTGATCAAATATTTAGTTTGATTTTGCTGTGATGAATTTATGTTCGGTCGCTCAATTTTCAGAAGCAACTAAGTAAATAACTAAAATATATTGTGGTTTTGTATGATAACAAGTATGCTATTTACACTTTAATATTACCTGAAAAGAAGCCTTTTTATTTGCAATGTAAATATAAACTATAGCACTTCGCCCGCGATTTTGTCCGCGAAAATTGTGATAAAATATTATAGCCTATGTTACTCAGTAAAGATGTAGGTTTATAATTGTGAATGAATTTTTAAAATCGGTCCAGTAGTTTTTGAGTTAAATCGTAACAAACAAACAATCAAAAAATCTTGTAATACGGAGAAGTCATTCTGTCCGATGGAAAAGTCGAAAATGTATAACGGTAGGGGTACACCAAAACCGATTTGGTCGGCCGATGGCGGACAGAATTACTCGAACAAGTAACTCTGACGTCCATGTGCTCACACTGTTACCGACATTGGACGTTGCCGGTCTCCTGTAGTTTATTGTGCGGCATTTTTAAAATGGAGGAATTCGAAGAAATGTATCTTTTACAAAATTCATACCGCGAATAGACGTAGGTATAAATCCACTTAATTTGCACTGTAGATGGCCGGTAAACTGGCGAGAAGTCCCAGAATCCACAGACAAACCGTGAAAACGTTTTTGTGGGGCATAAGTTCTTAAATGAAAGTTTGTATTAAACTTGTTTAATAAATATATAATAATAAGTTCGGACTCGTCGGTTGATCGGCCGTCATCGGGTGTCATCGGGCGTCTTCAGACGATAGCGGTTGTAGTAGTGTACGCGCTCCCTTTCGTTTACGTGTTTGATTTGATCGGCCGAGTTTGGCCGAAGACGCCCGAGTAAAGATCGGCGATAACGGTTTTGGTGTGCGCCTACCGTTAGACTGACAGAATAAGGTATTGAAAAGCGTAATATGTCAATCCTCTTGGAACTCTTGGTGTATATTATATTCAACACAATATAAATTGTTATGTGAGTAAATGAAATGAAAATGACTTGCTGTAGTAAAAATCGCTTTAAAAGCGACTATCACTTGTTTAGCGCTCAGGGCCTTAAGTTTGCTATTTTTATAAACATCGTCATTCCAACACGATCCCATTGTCATTTTACTAAAAGTTCGTAATCTGCTAAATTCATAATGGTCTGACAAATTCTATGCCATTTCTTTCAATGAAGTGTCAATGGTTGACCATTGTGAAGCCATAATGACGCCATTATATTAGTTGCTTACCAAACTTGTCAAATTCAACAATTAAGAAATCAATGATAGGCCATTCTGACACTATTGTAATAGCAGACTTGAGGCCCAGGTATCTTGATAGCTGAACAATACTGTTTGTAATTTAAAAATAACATTCTTGTTCAAAATAACAGCTTTTTACTGAAGGAGTATAAAAGTATTAACGGTACTTAAAACAAAGAAAACATTTGCCTCTCTGTTTGTGAACCAATTTAGACGGTATTTTACTGGCAGATATCTGATGTTATAAAGAGTAAATTAGGTGACTTTTAATTTTTTTTAAATGATTAGTGTGCCGTTTAAAAAAAATTAAAACCCTTGAAATGGTTAACAAAATCCGATTTAAATGTTAAAGTAATATTTTTATAATAATTTCACGCGGACAAAGGTCGCGGGCAAAACCTAGTATCACATAAAAGTCTTCCCAAATAAAGGGTCAAACAACAACACTGCATCAAGGCGTACCTAATCATATTACTCAGCATAAAGAACGCGGGCACGTCTGACAAACGTCACGCCGCCGGGAACAAAGCAACGTGTTTGTTTCATGCGTATACCTACCTACAGGACACGAGCGACGGTTTATGTGTGCATGCGCGCATGCTACGTCATAATAAAACATGGACGTGCGAAACTGATGTGATAGAGCTATGAGAAAAAATTATATCATTGCCTATATTAATGTCTAAATATACACCACATTTTTGGTTTCAGCCGCGCAGACCGGGACAAAAGTAAATCCAGGGTATAAGCTATCTACATACCAAATTTCATCAAAATCCATTCAGTAGTTTTTACGTGACAGAGTAACAAACATACATTCTTACAACTTTCGCGTTTATAGAATTAGTAGGATAGGATAGATAGAGACGAGTTCTAATATTTTATGTGTTTTTTTTTTATTTAGTTTATTACACTACATTTAGTATTTACATTTATTATTTACATGTCTTCTAGTGTTAGTAAATTAAAACGGGCTTACTTATGTCTTCAATTCGCAAGGATTATGACTATCAACAGCATACTGGAATAAGTCTTCGTACATTTCAGTCAGTCTCGTTATAGGTACAAAACTATCGAATAAACAACGCACAGACGCCACATACTACTATAGTCAAAATAGCAGAACACATTTCAGAGCCAATTCCTTCACATTATTTGAACAGTAAAGTACCAATAAACAACACTACACACTCCATTTTGTCGGTTACTAACATACAAATGTTCAGTAACTACAGCATAGTGAATATTTAATACAAAACATTCGGTAGCACTAACAGGTCGCAGGTGTTCGGTTCCCGGACGTGGTCGTTTTTATTTCAAGCACCGTTCACATTGTTAAATGCTTTCTCTGTACTATTTCTTTATGCTTCTCTGTTTCTGAGAACTCCTTGGGTGTTATGCAAGCCTGGTATGCGGGGGCGTGTAGCGTGGCTATTAGCTGCTTGGCGCCTGGTTAGGATTGTTAGCTAATGGAATTTCCTAGGAAGAAAATAATAGCGGAATTTCTGAAGTACCCTCAGTAGCGAAGTTACCATGTAAATAGTACCTTCCTTAAAATTACCGTGTGTTACTGTCGGCAGTTTAATTGATTAAAATTAAGTAAAGTTATTACTTAATTTTAATCAATTAAACTGCCGACAGTAACACACGGTAATTTTATCGGCTATCACCTTTTTTCAGAGCCCATAAATTCATCGACGAATTTATATAAATGCGTTTTCACACGTTCACACGATACTCTTGAAAAGTATATCAATAAAAATACTCCTTGTTTGATTATGAAGACACAAAAGATGAGAGATTACAAAATGATAAATCTCAAGTAAGTCTCAAGTCTCTGCTCACTCTTAAAATACCTGTAGCGTTAAGATGATACGCAGTAAATAAGAAATATATTATTTTGTCAACGCGCAAACGACATTACAAAGACACACGGCCTCCTTGAAAATATAAGTTTTTCTTTATGAATTCCTGAAGATTATGGTATAACTATACACATCATACTGTGTATAATATACATGAAAACATTTCACATAGATATTATTTATTTGTAATATACATTAATTAACTTATTTATTTATAGTTGACCTCAAAATATTATTATCTTATAGATCGCGGAGTTTTCGGACAACATTTTCGGTGGAGTTTTCCTGAAATAGTTTTACGACTCAATGTATCCACAGAAAGCTATAAAAAGATATCTAAGTTCTTTGCCTTTGAATAGCTTGTCAAGGTACTTACTTCTTATTTAGATCAGTATAATTATTGTTTACTTATGCTGGTTTTACGCATTACAGAACCTGGAGGCCTAGTCACGTGGAAATCGTTTTCAAAGAGTTTCGTATTCCTAGAATAACTTGTTTTTTGACATTTCCATGTTCACATAACCGGCAGAGAGCAGCGGTGGCCCAGTGGTGGCAGCCCCGACTTACGAGCAGTAAGCCGTGGATTCAAACCCAGGCAGGCGCATTACTTTGTGTAATTTATTTAATCACCGCTGGCCTCAAAAACGGTGAAGGAAAACATCGTGATGAAACCGGCATGTCCTAGAACTAAAAATTCGAAGACATGTGACATCTACCAAGCCGCACTGGGCCCGCTTGGTGGATTACAGCCCACTCCCTCTCATAGAGAGGAGGCCTGTGTCCCAGCAAAGGGAACATTACAGGCTGATGATGATGATAGTCGGGAATAAGCCGCTGATGGCACCCTGGTACTTTTTCCCAGGAATTTCGTGCGGTAAACCATTATATTATTATGAGTAACCACGCTTCACCTGTAAATCGGTGGTCACAATAAACCAACGTAACGCCCAATGCAGATCCATCTGACATATTTCACCCCCTATGACACAAACGGCAATGCGCAAGATTCTGCAGCCAGATCCACATGGCCAGAGTTACGACTTACGATCTACTAATATAATGAAAAAGGGTATAAAGAGGTATGAACCGGAACTTTGATGCGCCATGACGATAGTAAAATATTCTCCGTCGTAAGGGGGTGCCTTGGGGCGAAGGGGGGCGCGGATAAATAAAATTTATTGCCGTTCCGAACAAATTCACTAGTTTTATTACTGAATTTCGATTCGGACCGTGAAATAAGTGTCGTTTCATTAAGACGAAGCTCTCTCGGGACTTGGAGGCATTTGCTTTATATCTGATTCTACAGTCCATTTTTTTTTTGTTATGAGTTGAATGAACGTTGACCGCTTGCTGTTCATAAAATTAGATCAGATCTAAACCAAATGTTCAAGGTCAACATGCTACCCCGCAAACATGCCCGCGCGCACTCGGAAGTTTTTGCCGCGCAAGACCCCCGCGCCACTTCCCATTTAAAGCTTATTTTCTCGTAAACTACTGCAGCTACACGAAAACAAAAAATACGCGTGTATAGCTGAAAATATACAGAATCTAATTACGTTAAAACGAATTACGACAACTAGATATAAGTATTTAAAAAAAAATGAAAACTTGAGAATTTGCGTTGAATTTCAGTTTCTCCAACAAGAATTAAAGTTTTTCTAATTAGAATTGTAATTAGTATCAATAAAACCTATGTATAATTAAACTAGACTATATAAGCTTTGTTTTAATACCCATTTGTCCTTACTTTAGCACTTTATTAGTAGCCAAATTAACCAAACCAAACAACCCCTGCTCTGATAAATTCTATACCTATTGATTTTGTCGTGTTTTCGTAAAAAAATCACTAAGATTTCGTTTTTTTTCACTGTTTTATATTGCGGAGACACTAATAATTACTTAATTGAACCAATTTTCATAACACCAGCACTTTATTAACTATTTTTTCAATAATTTCTAAAAATCATTAACAAAATACCACGCTCGACATGACGCCACTTTTACATTTCGATATTGTCGTTTCAACAGACTTTTAACCTACGATGTTTTTAGATATTCGTAAAGCTTGATTAACGAGGTTTATTTTGATATATAACACTATATATATTGGGTTAAAATAAAATAATACTCACGTTTTAAAACCAGGGAAATTATATCACAACAACTCAATACGGTGAAATTTGACACCAGACGTTTAAAACTTTTTTGACATTTAATTTTGTACGGATGAGATTCTCGTTGTTTTTGCCATAGACGCGGAATTTAATACAGAAAATATAGAGGGCAAAACCATAGATACAGTGCGACGTGGAACATTTGTAAGTGAGTTTTTTCGGAACTAATGTTTTGGGCTACTATGGTAGCGTGGACATTTGACTGTATTTGGTTTTGGGCTACTATGGTAGCGTGGACATTTGACTGTATTTTGTTTTGGGCTACCATAGTAGCGTGGACATTTTACCGTTGAAGCAAATCTTTCTACTTTGTCTTCTTATTTTAAAATCTTTGCTAGCCCGTAGAGTTTACTTAAGCTACCGAACCGGATTACTTAAGAGTTAAATATATTTCAGCCATCATGCGTAATTCCTTAAAATAATGGCGCAACTAAAGAGGAAATTAAAATCGAAGTTGAAGTTTCACTTGTACCTGGTATGTCACTTAATCCAATCCATAGCTATCCCTTTCTTAAACTTGAATATAGCAATTCGTTTTGGCAACTAAAATAATGTAGGCACACTTTTCCTACTAAAGAACTAGGAATGAGACGTTCAAGAACGTTTTCAGAAAACCCATTGTAAGATTTCAACGGGACCTTATCGCTTATCACATAAGACTACACAAAGATAGCATAAGATCTGATCTCCAACATACACCACACATCATTCATCATCATCATTTCAGCCCAAAAGACGTCCACTGCTGGACATAGGCCTCCCCCAAGTGTCGCCATATTGACATTTTCGGGGGGTTTTGCCATAATCGCCACGCTTGGCAGGCGGGTTGGCGATCGCAGTACGGTTGTTACAAAAGCACAGAGAACGCTGCTGCCCATTCTCTGGCAAATCTGGCCTACACCACACACTTCTATATAAAAAATTCACCCATCGAACACAACCTCCCCTTAAAAAGAACTTGTTATCAGTCGTTCGTGTGCTCTCATTGGCAATCGAAGAAACTTCCCGCCCTTACCTCTGTGTTATCTACTTCATGCTACTTTTACAGGTACCTACGTTCTTATGATAACTTAAGAAATACTTCTTATGTTCCGTGGCAGGACTGTTTTATTGGAAACGTGTTAAAGTTAAGAGAACTGTAGAATTGGAACTTATAAGTAACTTAATAAGTTTAAGTTATTTTTTATCCATGAAAATTCTTTTCCCGATTTCATAGAGGAAAAGATTCAAAATTTTAATGATGTTTCGGAAAGATTGCTCCAAATTAACATGCATTCGGCCATCACCATAATTCGGTACTGCTGTTTCGGTCCTAAATTAACATATTTCCTTCGTGCTTCCCCTTTATGGAAGCACACACATCTTTTGGACAAAATGGATCAAATTATCAGACATACTTTATCATCCATTTTAAATGTGGCTTTAGACGACCGAGCTTGGGCACAAGCAAGTCTTCCCATTCGCATGGGAGGACTCGGCGTCCGCAAAATTTCTAGTATTAGTTTACCGGCTTTCATATCCTCGGTCCACGGCACTGAGAAATTAATCAGGAATATCCTGGCTTCCACACTGGTTGGTTTTGATGTGCCGTGCCTCTCCGAGGCCATCGATGCTTGGAAACTCGCTTGCCCGAATACTGAAGAACCCGACAATCCATTTTCCCAGAGACGGTGGGACGAGCCGCTCTGCAGAGTAGTTCAGGACAATTTACTTCACACAGCTGCTACTACTGCTGAGCGTGCACGACTGCTTGCTGTGGGTGAATGGGAGTCGGGTCTTTGGCTTCACGCACTCCCGTCGTCGAGCATAGGCACTTTGTTCGACGACACGACCTTCCGCCTCGCTGCTTCCTTACGTCTTGGTGCCGCCTGCTGCACTCCTCATCGCTGTCACTGTGGTGAAGCTGTCAACAGCCTCGGACACCACGGCCTGTCATGCAGCCGAAGTGCGGGCCGTTTTGCGCGGCACGCGAACATAAATGACATCATCCGTCGAGCTCTTGTTACCGTCGGCGTTCCAGCTATCTTAGAGCCCAATGGCTTGGCACGCGACGATGGCAAAAGACCGGACGGCATGTCGTTGTTTCCTTGGAAGATGGGTAGGCCTTTAGTGTGGGACGCAACATGCGTCGATACTCTTGCGGCATCACATCTTCCAAGCTCATCGTGCTGTGCTGGCGCTGCCGCTGCGGCTGCGGAGAACCTCAAGCGGCGTAAATATAGTAACCTTTGTGGTAACTATATTTTCGAGCCGTTTGGGGTTGAAACTCTGGGGCCGTGGGGTCCGAGTGCTCACAGCCTTTTTAAGGAAATCTCCAAACGCTTAGTTGACGCTTCACGTGACCCAAGGGCTGGCTTTTACTTTGGCCAGAGGCTAAGTGTTGCCATTCAACGTGGCAACGCCGCCAGTCTCTTGGGCACGTTACCAGCTGACAGCGTTGAGGAGGAGTTTTTTGACGCCCTTTTATAATTTGTTGTTATTTTAGTTTTAATTATCTAGTTTTATGTTTAGTAATTAATTTAGATTTAGATATTAGTATATTTTAATTTAATGTTTTATCTTGGTACTTGAGTAAATAAAGTTCTTACAAGGTTATAAGTTTAATCATTAACTAAAAACATCTTAAGGTCTGGATGAGAAATCTCTCTTAATTTATATATTTTTTGTTATCGTCTCATGTCACACTCCTAGGCAAAGGCCTCCCCTTCTTCTTTCATAACCTCTCTATCTTGTTCGATATCTGGCCATGTTTGCCCCGCAAACAAGATCTGATCGTCATCTTAACATAAATCATTGCAAAACCAATTAAAAAATAGGTCCTCGACTGTAAAAACAATGTGCATCATTTTGGTCCGTATTTCCCAGTTGGACATTAACATACTGAAAAACAAAGTATTAAGACAGAAATTGGTGTAAAACCACACACACCAAATAAATTTTGGCACAAACAAAATCCGCTACAATGGAATGAGCATCTAAATCACAGCAGCGGTCAACATGCACAGTTAAACCAGCGCCAAACCACTGCCACGGATAGAAACCGCGATTTGGCATTAATATGGCTGGTTAAAAGATAAAATAGCTCTAAATAGGCCGAGAACAGTGAGAACTGCGCCGACCGCAACCCAAAAGTGGTGCGTGCTAACACATACATTACACACAGAAACGCATTTCTCGACAACTTTGGAAATAGGAGTGTTCCTTAAAAATTTAAACAAGTGACTTGAGAATCCGTTAGCTTGCTTTCATAACTCGCATGTACAGTCATAAACAAGCTGTGCTAGCATTGACATTGTGACACCGTTGTTTCATACATTCATAGTTAACTATTCTGTTCGAATTGATATTTTTGATAAGATAGTTAAGGCTCCTTCAGACAGGCGCGGCGCGACGCGACGTGACAGCGCGACGCGGCATATTTTCGATCGTTTTTCGATACGTTAGGATCGAGTAATCTATCAACGAGTTGAAGCCGAGGCGCAGCGCTTTGCCGCGCGACGCCGCGCGACAGAGCACGGCTGGCTCGGCTGCATACGAAATGTTCTACGAATCTTTTGTTTCTTGTCGCGGAGTGTGCGCGGCACGCCGCGCCGCAACGTGTCGAGCTCTCTAGTGTCGCACCTGTGTGAACGGTCGCGGGCGTTTTCATAGAAATTGCTCTACGTAGGTTTTGGCGTTCCGCGCCTGTTTGAAGGAGCCTCCAAACGATAAACGACATTACGCACCTTGGTATAAATGTGGGGTTAGACTGTACATGGATAGTTTTTCACATTATTCACAGCTACCAGTTTTATTTAGAAAGATCTGAATTTTATATCGGCTAGCCGAATACCCTCACGGATAATAAACAACCAATATTCGACACTATATCATATTACAACGATATATTGAGACTATTTTTCAGCGATACGAGTGGCGAAGCGCAACTATTGGGGTGCTTCAATAATTTGATAGAAATGAACTCACACAGTTCATTTCTGTGGGTGTGGTTTTACGATTTGTATGTAAGAATTGAAAATTAATCAAGCTGGGGTGATCTCTTGCTGCTATATTACCTACTATTCGATTTAGTTAAGAAGATAAAAAAAAACGATGCATTATCGCTTCATCAGCCAATCTGACCAGCTAGGGACACCAGACACTGACAGCGGTATCTACGTAAGTATTTGTACGGAAGTGTCCATGTCCACACACACTTCCGCAATTTGTCCTCAGCGGTTTAACTGAACATTTAACAAGAAATCGATGATACTTTAATCAAATCGAGTACATGTTTATGTCGATAAATTGCATCTGCAGTTGTTACGGGCAGACATTTCATTATTAGGAACGCCATTGTAACCGGGATAACACGACCACATACTGAGTCAATATATTTTGAATAATACCTACTTTGATTATGAAGATTAAATAACGTCGAACAAAATTTCAGCAAAATAAGTTTGGGGGAACTGGTTTGAAATTCAGTTACAAGATTTGACCAATACCTAATAACAAACTGATACAGCAATTTGAATAAAGCCTATAATAAACTAGCACTTCGCACACGACTTCATCTACGAAAATTGTGACATAATATAGTCTATGTTCCTCGGTAAAGATGTAGCTTTCTAATGGTGAAAGAATTTTATAAATCGTAACAAACAAATTATCAAATTTTTCCTCTTTATAATATTAGTTTAGAAAATTGATGACATCATCATCATCATCATTTCAGCCGAAAGACGTCCACTGCTGGACATAGGCCTCCCCCAAGTGTCGCCACATTGACCGGTCCCGTGCGACTCGCATCCAACGGTTCCTCGAAACCTTCACCAGGTCATCAGTCCACCTAGTGGGAGGACTTCCAACGCATTGTCTCCCGGTTCGCGGTCGCCATTCCAGAACATTTCAGCCCCAGCGGCCATCTGTTCTGCGAGCAATGTGCCCTGCCCACTGCCACTTAAGTTTGGCAATTCTTCGGGCTACGTCGGTAACCTTGGTTCTCTTGCGGATGTCCTCATTTCTGATTTGATCACGCAAGGAAACTCCGAGCATAGCTCTCTCCATTGCCCTTTAGGTGACTTTGAGCCTTCTGATGAGGCCCATTGTGAGCGGCCACGTTTCGGTCCCGTATGTAATCACTGGCAACACATATTTTTAATATGTCTATAATTGATGACAATTATAGACTTATTTATGAATAAAAAACAAAACAAAGTAGCTTTCTCAATAACACAGTTCAATATTATGAGACTTTCGCTCGGGTCAGACCTCAATAATTCTACAAGGTGACTCTGTAATATTGATTGAATTAAAACACCACACGCATCGTTACCCCCAGGCCTCTGTTTGTACTCGAATACATTAATTATTTATAGCTAAGTTCGGATCGTGGCTTCACTCAATTTAGGCTTAGGTCATGTGGCCAAATTGCATTTTATTAGATGATTTGCACATCTTTTTTGGATACTGTTGGTCAGTAGATCTATTTTTGAGCTGAATAGCCTCGAGTATAAAAACACAGCATTTCTTGTGATCATAAAACATTTTTTTTGCAAGCGTAGAGTAGTTTTTATGACAAAAGAATTTCTGAACAAGATTCTTGCACAAATTAAGAATTCCAAGTTATGCGTTGTAATTTAGAGAAGCCTTAATCCGAAATCTTTTATTTATTTTCTAGTCTTTGACGCTTCTAGTAATTAGAAGCATGAGCCAGTAGACATTATGCATACAATATGCCACATCCTAATAATTAATAAGTATTGTTAGTTTGGAATTTATTATAATATGTCAGATAGGCAGTCGCTTCATGTAAAATACTGGTACTCAGCTGCATCCGGTTAGACTGGAAGCCGACCCCTAAGATAGTTTGGGAAAAAGGCTAGGCAGATGATGATGATGCCAAACGTAGACGTACCTAAGCCAGCCGCAGCTGTTACTTCTGCATGTCTCATCAGAACTCAAAATAATATTAATTTATTATAAGCTTGTACATAAAGACAGCAACACTAAATGAATAGGTTTTCATAAAGAATTTTCTCATCTAAATATCATGTCATAGACATTGCTAGTACTTTTGTTTAGCACACACGTTTGATGGTCTTTTCACACGAACCAGACTAATCTCAAATATTTGGTTTAGTTACCCAATATTTACAGATCTGAGGATTTTAGATAGCGCCTTCGTTATAATCTATTGACGTCTATTACCTAATTTTTTTTTTCTGCATTGGAAAATATAAAAGCCAGCTTTCTGGGTTTGTAAAAGTATATCTATTGTAAAGTCTGTCCGCATGAGCTTATGACCCTCAACAGGTGAACTATGTTCCAACAGTAGGATATTTATAGACTGAGTTCTATAATTGATAGAGAGTATCAATTTTAGAACTCATTATATAGAATCTGGGTACCACTGTCACCACTGTGTATAGATAACTGTTTCCGTATTTTTCGAAACGTTTCTGCAATTTGAATAACACCAATACACATTGTTCACATTGCTAACAATGTTTCGGTCGCTTTGCATGCAATTTGGACCGTCTCACAATACAAGAGTCAGACTGCAATTTTGTTCGGACATTTAATGTCTGAACAAAATTGCAGTCTGACTCTGACAGGTTGTCATGAAATTAAATGTCACTATTTCATTCAAATTGGGACTTTGAGCGGGCTGCGATGTGTTTTTGTAGCAAGCCTAGAGAGAGCAATATGTTTTACTTGACATCTACATTATGTGATTTACCGCGACCACAAAATGAACATAGAGCCCGGTCAAATCTATACCAATATTATAAAGCTGAAGAGTTTGTTTGTTTGTTTGTTTGCTTGAACTAGCTAATCTAAGGAACTAATCTAACACTGAAAGAATTTTTCAAATCGGATCATGATTTGAAAAAATCTTTCAGTGTTAGATAGCCTATTTATTGAGGAAGGCTATAGGCTATATATCATCACGTTACGGCAAATAAGCGCGGAGCAACAATGAAAAATGTTTCAAAATGGGGGAAAATGTGACGCAGACGAAGTTGCGCGGGACAGCTAGTATAACATAATTTTAATTATGCCTTTTAATATACTATACCTATTGGAATGAAACCTATTAAAAAGGTACTTATTAATTAATAAGTTTTTGTAGTTTTCGAGTTGATTTACATTCACTCCTCTATATTTATCGAGTCATTACTCTATGAATCAATACCAAACACACCAAGGACCCTTAGGTCTTTCAGTGTTAGATAGCCCATTTATTGAGGAAGGCTATAGGGTAGATATCATCACAGCACGCTACGACCAATAGGAGCGGAGCAGCAATAAAAATGTTGCGAAAACGGGGAAAATTTGTCTAGTTAAACATAAAATAGTGATCAAATAACAAAAACTCGGATCGAGCTAAATTTTAATAGAAACTTTGGGTATACCAGTAGAAATAAAATGCCAAAAGAACCTTTTATCTACAAAGGACATGTCTTAGGATAAAAATACTGATCTGTATCAACAAAAAGAACAGTATAAATATTGTTTGTCAGTAAACACTTCATAATTATTCCGGACAAAATAGACATTTCAATTAACAAAAACTTGGATCAAGCTGAATTTTGGTAAAGACCTTTTTTACGAAGAAGATTTTTAGTGAGGGACAATGAAGTAACAAATCTGAAATTTTTTGATAAAATGTTGTAAAACGTTTACTAACAATAGTATTATAGTTGTGCTAGTTTTTACTACGTTTAATTAATTATTTTACTTGACCAGACCATGACACACATGCATAACTAATTAATATTATAAACACATTGCCCTGAATGCGACAAGCTCATTAGGTAAAAAACCTGCAATTAGCAGTACCAGCCTACTAGGCTAGCATGACATCAAGGTAGTTTACTGCGTGGCACGACCAATTTGTAGTGAAACTATCTGCATTTTCATCTAGGCTGGCCATGTGGCACGTTTCAAAGTTATTTAGTAACTGCCTGGGGTTAGGAGTAACTCCATTACTGAATATATCATGGAGTTGCGAGTTCGTACCTGACCTCTCTGATGAACAACACTAATACCAATACACCGCCTTAACGATACACCTAGTTTATGTTGTTACAGTCAAAACCGTTAACTATTCGAAACTACTTTTGACATAAATAACATTTACTTAGAAACTCATTAGCTTGTTAGGTATTTTTTTATGACCCTTTAAAAAACATTGTGTTGTAGTAAATCTAGGTAATGATCTCTGAGGCAATCTCAAACAAAACATTTTTAAAAGAGAAAACGCTCTTTAACTTAATAAGGGTTTTGGTCAAAAGTGGTGCTGTCCGATTAACGGTTTTGACTGTAACTTAAGTAGTCAAAGTCCACACATACAAATATAGTATGTATGGACGTTCAAGCGTTTAATATTATTTTGAAGACGTGATGCCGGACACCGGCGAATAGCGTTGAATGTCTCAATTCAGTATATTCTAGGAATTTAAAGTATTGATTGCATTCTCTCTGAACCGTTCGAATTCAAGCTTTGGGTTCTAATCACGTTCATATCAAACGACTCAAATGAACTTAATTATTGCTTACCTAACTACATGCAGATATACTCAAATAAGCAAGAATCGTGTGAACAAGTAGTTTTTATTAGGGTTCCGTAGCCGAATGGCAAAAAACCGGCCAAGTGCGAGTCTTACTCGCACACAGGGTTCCATAGCCCCAAACAATATTTTGAACTGTCATTCATTAGTTAGTAGTATTAGTTGTAAACTTCCACTAAACCGCAAAACTAAATTGGTTTTTCATAGTATGTTAATGAAAAACAAAGTTACTGCTGCAGTTTGATGAAGAAGTCCCATATCTCAAAAACTAAACATCACATCTTATTGAAACCAATTTTCGTTGATAGTTTTTTTTAGGTTCTACAAACTTAAATATTTTCAGAATTTTCCTCCTCTTACTTTAGAAATTAGAGGGGGGGGGGACACACATTTTACCACTTTGGAAGTGGCTCTAGCGCAAACTATTCAGTTTAGAAAAAAATGATATTAAAAACCTCAATATCATTTTTGAAGACCTATCCATAGATACCCCACACGAATGGGTCAGATGAAAAAAAACATTTTGGTTTTTAGTTCTATGTATGGGGAAACCCAAAATTAAAAGTTTTTTTTCTATTTTTGTGTGAAAATCTTAATGCGGTTCACAGAATACATCTAATTACCAAGTTTCAAAAGTATAGCTCTTATAGTTTCGGAACAAAGTGGCTGTGACATACGGACGGACAGACAGACAGACAGACAGACAGACAGACAGACATGACGAATCTATAAGGGTTCCGTTTTTTGCCATTCGGCTACGGAACCCTAAAAACGGAACCCTTATAGATTCGTCATGTGTGTCTGTCTGTCCGTCCGTATGTCACAGCCACTTTTTTCCGAAACTATAAGAACTATACTGTTGAAACTTGGTAAGTAGATGTATTTTGTTAACCGCATTAAGATTTTCACACAAAAATAGAAAAAAAAATAATAAATTTTGGGGTTCCCGATACATAGAACTAAAAGCCATTTTTTTTTATTAATCTCTTTCTTGAGGGATATCTATGGATAGGTCTTCAAAAATGATATTGAGGTTTCTAATATCATTTTTTTCTAAACTGAATAGTTTGCGCTAGAGCCACTTCCAAAGTAGTAAAATGTGTGTCAACCCCCCTTTCATTTCTAAAGTAAGAGGACGAAAATTCTGAAAATATTTAGGATTGTAGAACGTAAAAAAAACTATCAACGAAAATTGGTTTCAATAAGATATGATGTTTAGTTTTTGAGATAAGGGACTTTTTCATCAAACTGCAGCAGTAACTTTGTTTTTCATTGACATACTATGAAAAACCAATTTAGTTTTGCGGTTGAGTGGAAGTTTACTAACTAATACTACTAACTAATGAATGACAGTTCAAAATATTGTTTGGGGCTATGGAACCCTGTGTGCAAGTAAGACTGACAGCAAAAAACTCGATGTTATCGCGGAAACTGTATTCTTAGGGATTACTATCGATTCTAAACTGCAGTGGGGCGCACACATTAGAACTCTTTCGGGGAGGTTAAGCTCAGCTGCCTATGCAGTTAGGAAAATAAGGCAGTTAACTGATGTAGACACAGCTAGGTTAGTATACTACGCTTATTTCCACAGTATTATGTCTTATGGCATTCTGCTGTGGGGATCGGCAGCAGACGTTGATTCAATTTTTATATTGCAAAAGCGGGCAGTCCGCGCGATCTATAAAATGGGTCCTCGCGAGTCACTCAGAGAAAAATTTAAAGAGATCGATATACTGACTCTGCCTTCACTTTATATCTTAGAATGTATTTTATATGTCCGCAAAAACCGAGGGCTTTTCAAAATTAGAAGCGACTTCCATAATATAAACACACGCAGTAAACACGAAATTGTAATACCCAAATTTAGATTAACAAAAACTAGCAAGTCTTTTCTTATAAACAGTATACGCTTTTATAATAAGTTGCCAAAGTCAGTTACGGAACTGACTGATGGAAAGTTTAAAAATTGCATCAAACGTGTCCTAATTAAAAAAGCTTATTACAAAATTAAGGACTACGTTGAAGATAAAGAAGTTTGGCTCTAGTTCCTTCTGCTCATGCGGCTTCCCTGGTAGCTCATAAACGACACAAATGTGTGGGCGTCTCTAACTATTCCCAATTTTATCTTTTCCATTCTTTTTATTATTCACATGTTTTACAGTAGTTTTCAAATAATTGCACCGTTTATTAATTGTTCAGAATAGTTAGTTAGTTAGTTTAGCACTGATGACAACATCTGTGTCAATTGTTTAATTTAGTGTTCTTATAATGTTTTATTTTTACTTTTGTATAGATTCTTTTTCATTTACCTATTTTTTGTGAATGTGTGGACATTGTAGGCCTTTCTTTTTTTTTTTTTTTTATTGTCTTGTTCTATCTTTTGTAGTAAGCAACGACTTATTGTCGGGCCAACGCTGTCCTCCCACAGTTATGTACTAACGCTGTAACACTCAAATATTGTAAAACCAAATGATTTTAAAAGAGTAACCATGGAGTTTCTTGCCGGTTCTTCTCCATAGGAAACGACCAACCCGAACCGTGCATCTTTTGTCGACGTTTTATAAGTGCCCATATAGGCCTATGTAAAATAAAATATTTTGATTTTGATTTTGACTCGCACCTGGCCGGTTTTTTCTAGCTTCCAGTCATGTAACTATTCATTTGCATATTTTCATTTATTTCTACGGTCTTTGACAGCTAAAAATTACATTTTCTAAGCACTTCATAAATCTTTCACTATGTTATGGTTAAGTTTCATTAGTTGTAACACAACCATTTATACTAGGAGTGAATAACACGAAAGAGGTTGTCCGTGGTCCGTTTGGTAATTTGTAAGAGCGCTAACCGTCACTTACTAGTTTTGTGTGTAATAAGCACAAGCATGCTACATTTTCTACTAGCCTGGTAGCTCCAAACTAAATATACATGGTATAATTAAACCGGTAACCTGAATTACCCTACTAAGTGAGTGGGAAAACATGTGTATGGCATTAATTAATTGAAAAATTGTGGTTACAGTAAATAATACTTGATTATGATATTCCCAAAACAAAGCGTGCAATCATGGTTGATACTGATCGTTAATTAAGGCTTGCATAAGCCCAGTTTATTCTACAAGTGACATTTTACACAATTGGATTTTTAAAAAATAGTATATTTCATAACGAGTGCGGAAAGCCTGTCATTGCAAAGAGTTCCGACAAATGTCTACCCGAGCCGAGGCGCAGCCGAAGGTGAGTGTTGACTGTCGGAACAAGTTGCAATGACGGTTCCGCATGTGTACTGAACCACTATTTTTAATCCAGTTGCGAAAAAATTAAGCAATTTAATAAAGAACATTTTTGGAAAATGGCGCCAACCGTAAAAGAATATAAGTAGAGATTTTTTTTGTTTTCTTCACCCATTATGGGTAGGCAAAGGGAAGTATGCCCATACAGCCAAGTCTTCAGTAGAATTTTTTATTGATATGAAATGAAAATGAAATGAAACCTAACCTTACTCATTGAATCAAATCATTAAATCTGATATTGAGACAAATTAGTAGCTTCATTTTAGAAATATTTGCATGAATCATAAAAACATCAATGATTATTTTTTTTTAAAAACTTCGTGGTTGGTTTTTTCTTTTTAATAGACATTATTTTGACAGTTGGGAAAGAGAACGCACGAGTTCGGAAAAGGTAAAGCTACACGTCCCTGCAATACGACACTTTTTGAGCAACTGTATTAAAAAGAACTTTACAATGCAGCAGGATGACGACTCAAAAACAAACAATGCTATCTACATCCCTCACATATCCTTCACAAAATGTCAAATAAAGATTCACTAGATAAAGTCACTCACATGACGTAACTGTGTCCAAACTGACATTAAAAAGGATCCAGTCAAAATGGGGTCTCCTTTGTGGTCTTCTACAAACAGAGAGAGGAGGCAAGGGAATCGTGTGTCTATTTCACGGTAAAATATTTTATACCATGTTGTAAAATCGTACGCCTTTGGCGGACATCATGAATAAAATGCCAAAGCGACATCAACTCTGTGTGTAAAATGTTAGAATTGAATTTTGAACGTGTGTAGAGTAGAATAAACGAATTATTGTGTGTAGAATGTAAAACATACTCGATATGTATTGTGGACAATGTTATGATATTTTCTTTGTGCCTCGAAGGATTTTAAGGTAAGCTTGATCCAAGGAAGAAATGTATTGTAGCGTTTGGACGTATTATATTCAGGTACTTATAAAGGAAAAGGTTCAGCGATAACGGTTTTCTTTTTGTAACAATGACAAAAAGGATAAATGCTTGTAGAAGTTGGTGTCAGCTGGAAATAAATCCTAAATAGATAGGAATGTAACGTAGTTGGTTTAACGTGTTTGTGGGGTAAAGGTATTGTGTAAAACTGATCAGGCAGATTGGTCATAGAATGGAAATATGGTTGAGGTGTGTCCATACCACCGCGACCTTTCATTCGCAAGGTTGAATGCGCCTACGGGAATGCTCACCTACGCCAAGAGCGTGGTTTTTTTTTTTTTTGAAAAAAAAAATGGATTTTTGAGTGACTGTAACTTTATCGGTTTTCCTGATAAGACCAGATTTTAGATTTTATAAAACAACATTTAACAGAAGGACTAGTCCTTCTGTTAAATGTTGTTTTATAAAATTTATCCACTTTGGAAGTTATAGCCACTTACTTGTCTGTGCTCTCAGGTCATTGGTCCAACAGATCATACTCCTTCATTTAGACTGTTAATTCAAACAATTTCTTTGTCCTTGACATTTGAATACAGAAAAACCCATATCAAAAGGTTCTGACTTATCGAACAATTAAACTCTCCTTTAATATTTAACAAGAGCTGAAATTTACATGGGCTGTTAAATAAACCCAATCTTTTTTGAATGATGAAAGGAAGTTATGAAGTTTAGTTTTTAATGCCGTCTAAAAGAATTATTAATATTTTAATTTTCATCATCTATACCTTCTAGTAGGCTTCTTTCACTGGCCTGTTAAGATTAAAATTCCATAGCAATCATCAGTTAACGAAACAACTTACTTACATTCAATTTCCTGCCTTGTCCATGTTATTTGGGGTCGGCGCAACACGTATTTTGGTTGGAGTATACGTTACGTGGCACTGAGGAAAAAAGACAGTAAGTTTTTGCAATAATATTTTTTTTTTGTGAATTGTTTACTTTCTCGATTCTATCGTATAGAACACCTAAAAATAAGGCGAAAAGCATCTGGGTGATTTTTGTCTCCGACCAACCGTTTGTCGTAAAAACGATGTCGAAGGGATTCCAGGGTATCCCGACTCGGATAGGTTAGGTTAGAAGGGGGTGGCGGGGTCTGGAAGACCCCGCCATCCCCTTCGTGGTTACTTTTTTTAAACCACCCAAAAGAAGGAGCCGGGACTCCGTAAGTCTTTTTTTCATAGTGCCCCGTTACGTATCCACTGACCCGTATTTTTCTTCCATTCTCCTCTGTTATTGGCATGCTATTATTTACTCCTTTTTCCGTTATATTATTTCTTACACATTCCATCCATCTTTTCTTTTGTCTTCCTCTCCCTCTCCATTCATCAATATTGCTATATAACTCACATTACCAACTAACGTTATGAGACTGAAGGACATTATATTTCGAAGGTGACCATGATTGTTAATCCTTAGGTCCTCATTAATAAAAGGATTACCGACTCGTAGTCACACCAGGTTATCACACCAGTATGACAAACAGGATTTTGTTTCTCGTTTGTCACACCACTGATTTTTCCACAACATTTATTCCTACTAGTGCTGTTCTAGTTACACTACTTAGTTCAATTAAAAACCTCCAAATTACGTTTTTAATAAATTCATGACCCTCAATAAAAGTTGGACTTGCATAGGTAAGTTCAACATATGTTTTCGTTGATGTACCCAACCTTATTCGTTATTGGTATGGTCGGGTACAACAAACTCGAGACAAAGAGGGACCTAGCGATGGCCACATATGTATTCAAATTATTATGTGGTAAGAGACCTGTAATTCCGGTGTTTTGAAAGAGATACGTCTAAATGTGCCTCACAATTATGTATCGCGGCGCCGGAAGCCACGGTTACTAGCAGTTCCTCGCGCACGAACCAACTTGCTCAGCAAGGCACCACACTGATGCGCGCCTTTCACGCACTAAATGACACTGCTGACAGGATCGATTTATTTTCGTGCTCTCTGAATGAATTCACAAAAACAATTTAGTATGTTTTATGTTATTTAAGATAGTTTAATTAAGGACCACGCTAACGCATTAGGATTTCCTGTAATGTTAGTGGTGTTTGCTATAAATAAATAAATAAAAAATAAATAAATTATTGTTGCCAGCATTGAAAGTCAGTGTAAACTTCAGATCAACCAAACCATTATTACAGGTTTCAGTTTGGTTTTGTTTATTAATAAAAGGTCTTACGTTCACAAAGCTAATTTTAAGAGTGATCCATATTCTTCATGTAAGACAATAATTTCAGCATTGATCAAGGAAGCTTCAATAATTGCTTATATCGGTAACGCAATTAAATATCCAATTACTAATATCTCAAATTAACAACAGATTAACAAATAACATAACGCTAATTAACACTAACGAGGTAAATAGAGGCGCAATTAGTAGAATACAATCAAACGCGTTACACAGGTTGAATTCATATGACTGGTTCGTCGGTTTAGTGGATGTAAATCAAGTGCTGGAGTCTGGTTTGAATCTAAATTCAACTAGTGGGATATAATTTAGGATTGATGCTAATTATGTGAGGTCATGTTATGCCTGAAATGTTTAATTACCATCTTTGACTAAAAGTACCTACCTACCTATTTCTATCTATGCTCTATAAAGTAAAGGTCTACGCGTAAATGAACTACGCTAACTCAATCCTAACCTAAGCACAATTTGAATAAACATTTCCTTAACATTTAAAAGACAACGATACATTTAAATACAGCGATACCCTTTTTATTTTCAAGATCTATCGGACAACATGACGTCTCATCTATTTGCCTACAATATCCCAAAAATACGGCCCGATAAATATCTTCCAGACCTCGAGATAAACCCGACCTTTCTGTCGGCTAATAACAATAAAAACAAAAGCAATCGAAGGGAACCTTTTCACGCGATCCTACAAATCCTAGACCTATGCCTTGAAACACTGGAATAAAGTTTAGTGCCTTGGTTCTGTCGTGAGTCTAGGTTGGATTGCAAACGATAGGTTCTATATTTTATATTTTTTGAGCTAGCACGCACAGCACAGGATAATTACGTTTTGTAGTGCGTTCTGCAATAAATTGTGTGAAACGATTAATATCCTAGAGTCAGGTTTTTCAGATTTATATATTTTCAACATTTTTGAGCTACTCTAAAGATACTTTTTAGGACTCCGAGCTCTTTGTTTGCAAAAATAATTCATCATCATCATCATCATTTCAGCCGAAAGACGTCCACTTTGACATAAGGGGGGTTTTGCCATTATCGCCACGCTTGGCAGGCGGGTTGGCGATCGCAGTACAGTTGTTACAAAATCACAGAGAACGTTGCTGCCCATTCTCTGTAGAAAGACCCTTAGTCGCCTTTTTCGACACCCACGGGAAGATATGGGATGGTGCTATTCTTTACGTCCGACACCATACAGACTACAAAAATAATTAGTTTAAGGTAATTTTGTGTTAACTACCTAATCTGATGACAATTTAACAGGCTTACCTAGGTCCTGTAATACTTAAATCCTTCAAGACCTAAAGACACGTCTGCTAACCACATTAAACACACTGAACCCAAATTATAATTTAACCAAAAATAATGCTGATCCTTGCGAACAAACAAGGGCGAAGTATATTTTAATTATCCCAACGTAAGGTGGGCAGTACCAGGATAACATAAATACGAAGGGACAGGTTAAAGGCCGTAGACATGCCATTAGGCAATCATTTTGCGGTTTGCGGATGATTTGAGAAGACACGAGGAAACGGGTATGTTTTACACGAAGCAATGTGTTTTTTGGGGTGTTGTTAAAGGGTATAGAAGATTTTAGGGCAATAATTGTAGAAAATATGTTTACTTTAGAACCGATGAAAAAAGAGGAGATGGACTCAATTCGTCGTGAATTTTATTTTTATGGTAATGCAAGGTTATCAAAAAACATTGAAATTTATTAAATAAATGTATCATCACTTATTGTAGTTAATACTTATTTTAATAGTTGTTTATAAAACCTAGGAACTAAGAGTTTTGCTAAAAAGTTCTAACTTATACTGTAATGGCTCTGGAAACAATTTTACTTGTAAACGCTAAGGAATAATAGTACATTACTGCCGCGGTCTATAATGACTACTTTGCTGGTCGCGCTGATTATGGCCGACAGCGGAGCGTAGCGCAGCTCCAGGCCGACACAGTGCGGTCAGCGTGCAGCACTTGATGGACGAGCTGAGATAAAGGCCGAGACCGTAGGTCGAGGCCTTTACAGCGAGGACAGCAAGGGCTGCAATGATGGCCAAGCTGAAAGGCCTAGACCGTAGCTAGGCTAGCTCGAGACAATCATAGCGTGACCAGCGAAGCAGTCATTGTGGGCCAAGGTTTGTATAGTGCTTTACTCAAAAATGCAAACACCTAAGCTAAATAAAACCAGCAAGTAATTTGAATAAAAAATGTATTAATTAAAATTTTCGCAGAACCGCGCTTTTGTTACCTTTTTGTTTTTTTTTTTTAGCAATGGTAGTTGGAACTATACAGCCTAATATGGAATAAAATCTTTTTGTACCTATCTCTACAGATACAAACAGCTGTGTTCTAAATAAAATCTTTTTGGATTTGATTTTTTAAAACGTTGAAACGTCAAAATAGCGGCCGGCAAAACTTTGCCGGCCTGTTAGAGCGGCCAGCAAAACTTTGCCGGCCGCTCCTTGAAACAGAACAGCAAGGTCGACTTTGCTCAAACAAGGTTGTCAAAATAATGACCGCATTTTTGAGTAAAAGAGCTTATTTTTATTACGATTACTTATTTATAATTGATATTATAAATCAAAACATGTGAGCTTCACCTATTTCAAATTTCTACCACATAAACTTGTAGATAGATTACAAAGCACCTACTTTAAACTTAGCAAAGTGACACAATACAAAGTTATGAGGGAACATAAACTGTCATACTCTAGCCACTTCCGCCTCATCCCAAACTTGTCTTAATGTAGATCTTGTGAGGATTGTTTAAAGTACTGTCGAACAAAGTGTTTGGAGTACAGGTAAACATATTATTATCATTACAATTTTTTACGCTGAAGAAAGAAAGATAAAGTTTTTATTTGTCGCAGGGACATGACGTGCATACAAAATGACAAAAAGAAACAATGTACAAGGAATAACAAATAAATTTAAGTACTACAAAACAGAACAAAAAAGTTGACAGCTTACACGTCGTGACTGCGGCAAGCAGGTTACCACTCAGCATGATGCTGTGTTATGGGGGCTCTCAGCACAGCGTTGGGCACTGTTTAGTGAAAGCGGGCATAAGGCAATCATGCTTCAATAATGAATAGCAAATGCCTTATGGAATGGTATCTACGTAGATGCAAATATCAATAAAAAAAGTCTGCCCGTCTTCGTTACTGTTCGTTTTTACAATGATTTTCTTGCAGTGTGTTCATTTTGTATTGTAAATCAGTCAAAACAAACAATAAAGAAACCACCGAACTATTTATAAGTAAGTACAGTTGGAGCCTAAATAGAATAGAATAATATTCCTTAGTATGCAAATCATACAAGTAACATAAATAAAAGAAAACATTTAGGAAAACATATAGGGCGACAACAAGCAGTCTTATCGCTAAAAGTGTTTTTTTTTCATGACAACCTAGTACCTAGTACTGTGTGCAAGCTAACTACCTCTACACCAACCTCCTTGTTCGATTGTACATCATAGTCCTACGCATACGGGCAAGTCCTTTCACTGACGCACGTGGAATACTGATCAGACCACAGTTCACCATTTATAACCAATGCGATAACCATCCGACTTCGGAAATCTGGGTGGTTACTGAGATAATGGTGGAGGGTTACTGTAAGATGTTAAAGGGCAATTAAAGTCCCTGTTTGAGGGAATCATGATCAGCGTGTAGATGATCTTAGTAATGTCAGGTGCTAGTTTCTTGTCTATTAATATCAAGATTTTGTGAAAACCAATTTGTTGTTTGTGTTGTATAGCAATCTTAAACTTCAAAGGTTTTGAAGTGGCAATAATACAAAAATATAAATATTATAATCATCATTCTGACAATCCCCGAAAGGTTAGACTTTACATTTTACTACTTTAATCCTAAGTTATAGGGTGTGAGCCAATTTCCATCAGCCAGGCACACGTCCCGGTTATGTGTCGCTTCTGAGAAACTTCTGATGGAAATAGCCTTACTCATTGGAAATCAAACCCTCTCATGCTCAACAGTAGCGGTTGTTACCACTTTACCAACGAGACAGCTAATTAGCAATAACTTGGAACCATTTTCCTTTTGGAAATACGGTATACATAAACAAAATGAAACTCTAACAAAAAACCAACAAAGATCATTAATTCCATCTACCCACATCTCCGTAATAAAAAATAAAACAATTGTTTCCAAATAACTGGATGTAAACAATCGAGTACAATCGAGTACGGCACAAATGTGTGGATGTCTCTAACTATTCTCAATCTTATTTTTTTTTTTTTTTTCCTTACTTCTTTCTTTTTAATCAGATGCTTTACAATAGTTTTTTAAATCATTACACCTTTTGTTTAGAATAGTTACAGCACGGATGACAACATTTGTGTCACTTATTTGATCTAGTCATTTTGTGATATTTTCTATTTTTTTGTTGTATAGACTCTTTTTCTTATTTACCGATTGTTTGTAAATGTGTGGACATTGTAGGCCTTATAGATTCCTAGATCCTTGGTAACTTTTTATTTCGTTCTACGTTTCGTAGTAAGCAACGACTTATTGTCAGGCCTACGATGTCCTCCCATACTTTAGTACTAATGCTGTAACAGAAATATTGTAAAACCAAATGATTTTAAAAGAGTAACCATGGAGTTTCTTGCCGGTTCTTCTCCATAGGAAACGACCAACGCGAACCGAGCACCTTTTTGCCGACGTTTTATAAGTGCCCCTGTAGGCCTATGTAAAATAAAAATATTTTGATTTGATTTGATTTGATTTGAGTTTTATACAAAATTTGTATAATTACCTCCCACAGTAATTGGAAAACAACGAAAACAACGGATCCGAGCCACCGAGCCGCGAACGTTACGCGCGAGACACGGACACTTGTTTGATAACAGAATGGACGGGAAATTGCGTCTTTGGCCCTTTGATTCAGGTAGATCAAGCAAAATAGCTTGTTTATTTTCTAAATGTTATTTAACAGGGCAAAACTGATTATTTCTCGTGAATTATTATTTCATTATTCATTTCTGCGAAGGAATTGGCAGAGGAGTACAGTAAAACCATTTTGTCGATAGTTCCATGTACCACATAAGAGATAAAGAAAACATGTATGATCTTATCTTTAACTCATGTAACACCTTTGTATACCATGTTTTACGCAAATAAATAAATATGAATATGAATATAAATATATCGGAAATCGGGGTCGACCTAGTTTACTTGTCCTGCCAAAGACACGTACAAATTACGCTAAAAAGAATATCACCTATGAAGGAGCACAACTGTATAATAATTTACCATCTTTTATAAAAAAATTAAGGTCATTCAACGGTTTTAAATCAAAACTATCAACTTATATTATTGAAAGCACTCACAAATAATGTTACTAGCCTACTAGTTTAGAATAAAACTGTAGAACGTGTATCCCAAACCAATTTAAAAACAAAATAATTTTAAGACTACACATTGTTTTGTAATGGTGACCGTTACCCAGAATAAGTTTATTACATTATGTTATCATAATAATTATGTTCTCCTGTAAGTGGCTATTTTACATTTTTGAGAATAAAGTAGGTATTTAAACCCGAAATGTGGTTACTTGTTACTTTCTTCTTATTTGAGAAGGTAATTTCTCTGATAAACTTATGTCTTGAAGATACTGAGGCTTGGATGTAAAGATGTTACTGAGCTTGTGTTTTATTTACATTTTTTTATTTGACTGTATATTGAGTTTGTAATTTTACAGTTCTCAGAATTTAACAGTGGCATGTATAACACAGACACCCGTTTCTATAACCAAGTCAAAGTGTTGACTTCAGTAAGAGTCAATATCTAAGATTTTTTATATAGGTTAGAAGTGTCACTATCAACAGATAGAATTCTTGGCTTTGCATTCTTTGAATGGTTGAATAAGTAACTAATTAAACTCAAGTAATTACTTTTACTTTACTAAATATACAAAGATTCCAGGGTAAATAACAAACAAATAAAAATGTATCGTGGTGGTCAATAGATTTCTTTCTTTTTTGGGCAAGATAGCAACAAAAGTCCCATTGACTTGAATCAATCGCAGATGATGCTAAAATACTTGAGCCATAAACTTACATAACCTCCGTTACACCCCATTATTTGTCCATTATGGTTACTTTAGCCCAATGAGTCGAGAAAATACCGATAAAATGATATCAAATAGGATTGGTCGGTGAATGTTGTACGTCATCCAGAGCTAATTATTGGGATATAGCCAAACAGATGCTATTGATAGTAAATATTATTTGTTCGAGTGTATGGGCTCCTGGTACTAACGGGCCAGTGATTTGTGATTAGGATTAGTAAAATAATTGTTTGGTGGCTTTGTTGGTTAATAAATTATTTTTGGTAAATTAAAAATAGCGTTAATGTTCGCTATAAACTTACAGGTATGTTATAGCATATTGGTAGAATGGTCAGGGCTAAAAATTCCAATAACTTAATCTATTCATGTTTGCCATTGCCGTAGTTGGAAGGCCTCCCACTAGGCATACCGATGACCTAGTGAAGGTTGTGGGGATCAGCTGGATACGAGTCGCACGGGACTGGTCAATGTGGCGACACTTGGGGGAGGCCTATGTCCAGCGGTGGACGTCTTGATGTCGTAGTTGTTCGTGCCACATGAGAAACGCATAAGAAATCCCATAAACTGGGTAGAAATTTTAATTTATGTAGAAAATAACAAATCTTTCTTTTCTAACTCCACGAGCACGTCAACATTTTTATTTTCTGTGGCTGTATTCGATATTTTACCGTCATTATAAGATAATTTAAAAATAACTTTATTTTTTTAAAGCATTCCCTGACCACTTGAAGCTTGTACCCTGACCTCGATGCCGGTTGACTATTTTTATATTTTTAAATATATTTTTGTATGCTATTTAGTTACAAAAAATATTTAAAAATGTAAATAATATGTAAGAAAATGAATAAACAAATAACAATGATTTTATACAATTCATAAACTATTCACAGATAAAAAACAAGCTGTAATCTTATCGTTATCACCACAGTTTCATATACCTAACAAAATTTGTAAACCACTTGACCTTGTGAAATAAACGAGCAAAGCCTATTGGAAAAGGTTCAACCGTACTTAGTCGCCTAACCCTTCATATCCAATAAATGGAATCAAAATATTGACACGGTTATGACGGACTTTCCTCCTCTAATTCTATTGCTTATCTGGCCTATTTACAATGGACCACTCACTATATTAAAACTATGTAAATTTTATGTTAATTTCGACGTCCAAACAGTTCAGGAGCCATTCAAGATTTATTGTTATGCGCTCTGAATTATAATTTGTATTTTTGGAACTTGTTTTTGGAAGAAATGATTGTTGATGACAAACAACGAGTCTCTTGTCATCTTTTTCTAAGCGTATGAATTATCCACTTAACATCAAGATCACTGATGGGGTTGATGGTGGAAAGTCCGGCAACCCGTCTGACCATGCCGTATTGTGTTCCTCAGTGATTGGATTGTGGAGATCATATAGGAAAATATTGGTATCCAGGTGACACTAATATGGTATGGAGAATGCTAGGCAGATGATGACCTAGCAGAAAACATCACAGCAGGTCTATATCAACTTAAGTTCAAAGCCACTTAAAACAGTATTTAAACCTTTCAGATCTCTATTTTACCTAAACCTACACAGTAAATTGCCTGAATCTTGAATTCTGATAACGTCAATTTACCTCGGCCAGACCACTTCCCATCTCGATTTCCTGAACTTGATATATCTCTCCTCTACTAAATGTTAGACAAACTGTCCTGTGGGATGGAATACTCAGTCTTGTGTGAAGGATAAACATCATCTTTCATCGACCGCTTCATCCCAATCCGGGATTATAACCGGAGATTAATTCTAACACCTGATTGGCTGATATGGTTCCCCCAGTTTCTGAAACGAAACTGATTGACGCGTCAAAATTAAACGGTTGGGATTGGTTGAATGAGTTATCAATAGCCAATTACATCACTTGACCGGCGTTAAATTTTCAGTCCAGTGCCAGAAACCGAACACTACTAGTCTTAGGTTAAGATCACGGCCTCGCGCGTTGCGATTACGTCACATGACACTCGTCTCTTGTTTCTTTCGCCTAAGGTCCGTTGCTACGCATTTCGTATCGCGATGTCTTGTGGCATGTTCAAAGCAGTTTCTTTCAATTATTTTGTCAGTGGTCGTAGCCCCAAGTCGCGACACTTGAGCGTGTATCCCGTGGCCAACACTGGAACAATGAGCTGATGAAGCGAACCACTTTCCAAACGAATGATTTTAATAGTACGTGTTTTCACGAACAAAATTTAATTTGCGAACTTTGTGATAAGGGTTTCCATGTGGCTAGCCCCAAGTCGGATTAAATTAAAGATATCTGACCCCTAATGGGTTTGACACGCTCCTACAAGAATTAGTAGCCCCTTGATTGAATTCTATAGTCACTTTTTTAAATTTTTCAGCGTTGTTTTTGGTTCGTTTTGCCCAAGATTAACAAGCAAAGAGGATGCTGTAAAGGTTTGTCTGTTTGTGCTACCCTTCATTCATCCTACCGCGGTCGAAATCTTGACATGGACTTCTTGCAAGCTGCCCCTGCTAAAACCAACGTAAAGTAACCTACTGGTTACTTCTGGTCTGTCGAAATACTCTTCGACAGACGTAACGCTGGCTAACGTATCTACATTAGCCAGCTTACTCTGCAAGCTATATGTATAGTATTGTGGGAGATTAAAAACTTTAAATAACTACAATTATTTTTTCAATTTTAAATCGTCTTCACAGTCTTTAAGTTATATCCTACACTCCGACATCTAACTATTTCCTCTTGCTCTCTCACACACTCTTGCTTTCACTCCTTAAATACTGTCATCCATACATCCTAAAATACATATTTTATTTAGAATTGCTATTTAATTCTAAATGTTTTAAAATCAATCAGTAATTTATAACAAGATTCTATATATAAAATCCAATTTTCATTAACATAAACTTATTTTCATTCATATTGCTCGCAAGAACTTAAATTAATATAGTTTTAGTTGTAGTAACAAAGTAACTAATTAAAATTTCGATTATTCTTATGTGAATTCATCAAATTCATTTAATTTGCTTGTTCAACTTTTAGAGAATTCGTGCAACAAAAATAATAAAATATACATATACACAGGCCGCTATACTACTACCAAAAATCGCTCTACGCGGCTAAAGAAGTTTTCGTTTCAAAATAATATTATATTTATGTTTAAACGTGGGCGGCTAACTAAATTAATTGGTATTGTTTTGTCGCCCTCGTCGTCTTTAGATGTGTGTGTCTGTTTGTTAGTTAGAACGACTGAATGGCTGTACGGATTGCGATGCGGGTCATGACACGACTTGGGACATAGTAGATCCAGGTAGTAGGTACGTTCAGTCGAGCAGCAGGCTCAAAGGAACTTGTGGCTTATTAATAAAAGCCGCTTGGGTCGATTTTAGGTTAAGCTGTCGGTAGTCTAGATTGGTCCGTGGATGGGTGACCGCTATAGACACCACACATACCGAGTTTCCTCCGTGCCTTGGAAAGCACCTTGGTCCATTGGTCCCGGCTGTCATTTGTAGATCTTTGTCGGTCGTTACAGGTAGTCAGTGGCCCGAAAGTCTGACAACCAGGCTAATCTAGGGATATCGTATTGCCCACTACTAAGTGGGTTTTGGTGCTTAGATAGGCATCCGGTAAGATTGGAAGCCGACCTCAACAAAGTTGGGAAAAGTCTAAGCATATGATGACGATCACGTAAGATAAATGTTGACTTCCATGCGATCGCGCCAAAAGATACCAAAATATTTTTTTTCCCACGCAGAAGCCCCATAGTGTCTACAGATAATACGCGAAAAAGCACTCAGCTTTATCACATCAACTCTTTCGTCCATAACGTAGGTACTCTTTCACTACAATATTTCCTGAAAACTACCGCAGCGTACATCAAATTAAATATCCCAACGCGTTTGAATGTTGCAACATTTTGAAATATCCCTCCAGCACTATATCGGGCGGACGCGCTGCGCTCACGAATGATCGACTTTCCAAACTCGCAAGTGTATGTTGCTACAAAAATGTTCTAGATTTCATTTTCTTCAAAAGAAATTCCAGTGAATGGAGTCACGTGTTGAAAACATTAGTTTATTTCGATTGAATAAAAACGAAAACTGTTTTCTGTTTGTGTAAAATGTTTTTGGAAACTGGTTCTATGCTTAGAATGCTTTTATTGAAATTGTATTGTATTGATACTGCGTTCGATTGCGTGTCAGATATTTTTGACAGTCTAAATATTTTTCATAAACATTCTGACTTTATTTTAGTATGGTAGTGCCTAAAATGAAGTAGTATCTGTGAATTGGACTGATTGAGTGATGAAATACCTGCGTGGGCTGAAAAAACATGTATTCTCATGTTAGCAGTATCGACAGAACACCATTACTTTGCCAAAAGATCTAAAAATGTCCTTCATCATCATCATCAGTCTATAATGTTCCCACTGCTGAGACACAGGCCTCCTCTCTATGAGAGGGAGTGGGCTGTAATCCACAGTGCGGATTGCTAGATGTCACATGTCTTCGAATTTTTAGTCCTAGGACATGCCTTCCTTACAATTTTTTACTTCACCGTTTTTGAGGGCAGCGGTGATGAAATAAATTACACAAAGTAATGCGCCTGCCCAGGTTCGAACCCAAAGATTACTACGTAAGTCGGGGCTGTCACCACAGGGCCACCACTGCTCTCAAAAATGTCCTTGTCACATCATTATTTGGAGTTCTTGCTATCACGACATACCATTTTGTATGGCGTCACACAAAAAGTATTCTTACACGCACTTCCTATGTTCTCCGCCTCGCTTTAACAACACTAATGCAAATCCTTACATTCTTTCTTCAGCACGAAACATGACAAACAAAAAACGATTCATAAGTAAACACAAAATCGGATCGCGTTTATATACAAAGCTAAAAAACGTAAGGCTGCGGTCCCACCGCCGACTTAGCGGAAAGCGAGTTAGCAATTCGAATAGGATGTTTTGAGGTGTTTGTTAGTGTAACTTGTGGAGAGAGAGTTCTCGTCAACAGACATCGATTAACTAAAAACTATTGTACAGTTACGACCATAAATATATTACACGTACGAGTACGCTCCCGTTATGTACGAAGGAAGGTTTTAAATCGTAGCCTTTGACGTGCGGGGATAATGAAGCTTCTCGTTAGTGAAATAATTTTCGGATACAATCAGTATTTCGGAAGATTACCCTTTACATACAAACACAAAATCTTAAAAACAAGTACATCTTAATAATGTTAGTATAGATATAACTGTAGATTTTCGTATTAAAAAAACGATAGCGACTTCGATTAAATATCTCGTTTCAGAGAAACTATCTGGTTTAAAAAAACTTTCTTATCACTTCCAATGCTTTAGGGGAAAACGATTTGAATCTCGCACAATAATGTGCATTTCATGAGTTACAAAATAGTCAAATCAAATCAAAATCATTTATTTCAAGTAGGCCAGTTACAGGCACGTTTGAATAGTCGAACAACAATAAAAATGAAGCTACAGTCCCAGTCACAAGACATAATAACTGTGAAAGTACTGTAGTTGCCCATTCCAAAGCGTAGATCTCTAAGGAGAAGAATGGGCAAGAAACTCCATGGACACTTTTAAATCAGAATCTTGTTACAAAAACCTTGGTTACATCATTCATGTTGAGATGGTACATTATGTGAGAAGTCAATAGATTATAGAAGAATTAGTTATTAGACATTTTCTCGTCAGCAGTGGAACAGGTTTCGAAATTGGCCCAACATTTGATTAGACTCTATATTTGTGTTGCACGTCACGGAAGCCATCGCGTGTTTCAGTTAAAATAATTTATTCGTTCGTTATGCGGGGTTTAAGTTAATTTATAACATTATATAAAGTTCGCACTTTACTATTTATTAGAAGCGTGTTAGGTGTGTCGTGAAGGTTGTATGAGGATTATGTATTTATTGTTACGTTGTAAGCTAACTTCTTGCAAGTAAACAATGTCTTGTGTAAACCCTGTGTGAAGTAGTGCTCTGTTTTTTATTGGTCAGTCATAGTTGCCATACACGCCAGCCTTTTTATCATCATCATCTTCCGACCTTTGTCCCATTCTACTTGGGGTCGGCGCAACATATTTTCTTCTCCCCAGTCAGACGTCACGACATTATTTACTCCTTTCTCTTTCTTATCATCCTCTCACATCATATCTTTTCTCGTTCTCACACAATCCATCCATTTTTTTTTCGACCTTGTAATATTGCTGTATGTTTTTAACCAAAAAACCTTTTCCCCACACTACATGTTTTCTTTATACAAGTTTTCTGGAGGAGCTTGTGGCTAAATTATAACAGCTGCACGGGTTGACCTTTAAGGTTAAGCCGTGCTTGCCGGGATTGGTCCGTAGATGAGTGACCATAATTAAATACCGAGTTTCCTCCGTGTCTCGGAAAGCACGTTAAACCGTTGGTCCCGGCTGTCATTTGTAGATCTTTGACAGTCGTTACGAGTAGTCAGAAGACAAGAAGTCTGACATCTAGTCTTACCGAGAGGTATCGTATTACCCAGTTACTGGGTTGTGGAGGTCAGTGCAGTCGCTTGATGTAAAATACTGGTACTCAGCTGCATCTGGTTAGACTGGAAGCCGACCCCAAGATAGTTTGGGAAAAGGCTAAGCAGATGAATCATACAAGTTTTCTGTTATCTAGGTTTAGTGTTTGCAAGCGCTATTGCTGTATGAAGTTTTGGATTTAATTCCTAGAACGAGTAAAATATGATTAGGTTATTCCAGCAGGCATTACTTCTGCATAACCATGACTCTAGATTTATCCGTGGTTGTGGCTTGTGAAGGATCCTTTTACACCCTGTATAGACGGCTGTGTCGCATAAGCGTTTGTCGCACTTGAGTAGTGTCGAACAAATGTCGCACACGCATTTGACGCAATACCGTGATGTCGAGCTTTAGTTCGTCGCACTAGCGTGATGCTGATCTTCCGTTTGTCGCACAAGCGTGCATTTGAACTATAGTGAGTCGCAGTACAGTTTTGTCGCACGAGCGTCAATCGCGCTTCCGTTTGTCGACCTCACGTTATACTGCCGTTGATAGAGATACGCTCGTCCCTAATTCATGAAACTCAAACATAACTGGTGAAATGTATTATGGTGTTATGTGTAGGGTCCCGTTGGTTGTGGTCTTGTTATATTGTATTTATAATGCAACAGAAAATTGCAAATAAAACGTAATTAGAACCTCTATCAATTCTAAATCAAATAAACAAACAAGCCCCAAAATTCCTGGTAAATTGAATACAACACATTAATAAGTCCGGCTTTCCGTAAACAGAGTTCAGTTCACGTTAGCCTTATGATTAATTCAGAGCTACTAAAAGTGTAGCCGATAGCCACTGCGGGTAGCGTGGTAGCCTTGCAGTGGCCATGGCGCTTCAATATTAAAATGGCGATCAAAAGTCGGTCGTACCCTTTACCTTAACGGTTGGTTGAATTAGTAAAAGCCGTTGATTATGGATAATTGAAATCTGAGAAGTGTGTATACGCACTTCAAGAAAGCTCAGAGTGTCATATGTGACAGGTGCTATGCTTGTTTGGGTCGGCACATTATTTTAGGCAGTACCTATTTGTTGCATAACAAAACCATCATCATCCGCCACAGCCTCTCCCACTGCTGGATATAGGCCTCTCTTGGCTTGTGCCAAGCTCCACGTTTTTGTGCCATTACAAAGCCAGTCTGTAGGAATTACTTGACGTCTGTAGGATTTTGCGGCTGGCATTTAGCTAGTGTCGATCAGCAATCTTCGGCTTCAACCAAGGCTGAAGCATGTTCGAGTCGACTTGGCACATTTTGAGCTAATGCGAGTGGTTTATGGATCCGGTTCTGTCAAATCATGATAACACCACTCAGGGATGAAATCTACAAAAGATATTAAAGCTGGCTTAGCTTCCTAAAAAATAAACGTTATTGTATCCTGAATAAACTGACCTTCATTTATTTATATGAACTAGAACCAATATTAAATATTTCCAGCTAAAAACACACTAACCACCTTTCAACGACTTTACACGGCCCGAATTAACACCTTGGGCCTCGAAAGCTTACTGATCTTATCAAAATAAATAAAGTGCTTTCTAATAAAACAAAAGGTACGTAATACTAACGCGATCACAAACAGTTTAGTTTTATGATTAAATTGGGTGTCGTAATAACTTGTGTTTGTTAGTAGCTCATTCGATCTCTTCCAAAACTAGCATTCAGATCAGTAATGTCATCATCATCATTGTTTCAGCCGAAAGACGTCCACTGCTGGACATGGACCTCCCTCCAGGTGTCGCCACATTGACCTGTCCCGTGCGACTCGCAACCAGCGAATCCCCGCAACCTTCACCAGGTCATCGGTCCACCTAGTGGGAGGCCTTCCAACATATGGTCTTCAGGTTCACGATCGCCATTCCACAACTTTTCGACCTCATCGGCCCAAAGTAATGTAAAGTGACTTCATTCTCAATAATGTACCTTTAGATGGTGACAATCTGTTCCTGAAACAAGTACCTGTGTAGTGACCTATTAATGCTTGAGAGAATCTGTCAATTCATGCTGTCATAGTTCACAGCTGCACATAGGCCTCTCCCAATCTGCACAACACCTTGTCTTTTACAATAAGTTGGTCCTAGCCATTTTTTAAAGGTCACTGATCGATTTAGAAGGTACCCCACCGTATTTTTTTGGAAGTGAAAACTTTTTTAGCGGCGTTGTGCACTTTTGTGATGGGTAAAAAATGTTAAACTAGCGTCAGGTCTCGCGTTTGGACACGTAACCGTCAGTTCACGTATGTTGCGAAGGAATTTGAACTTTATGACATCTGTCATTGAGTTTGGGTTTACAAAACTGGAAAATTCGTAAGACGGATTAAGATTAGGTTATGGAGGAATTTGAACTTTAGGTATGACATCTGTCATTGAGTTTGGGTTAATATAATATTAGTTAATATAAATTGGGTTAATACGCGAGCTTTACTCTAGAACTCGGCTGATCTATCAGCCATTTGTGACGGCCCAGTCCCACTTCAACGTGCTTACCCTGCGGTAATTCCAGCTACGCCCGGGTACTGTACCTAATATGACTGGAAAACTAGGTCACGATCAATTTGTAAGTGTTACCCAGTTAGCGATATGCAGATGGATGGAAACCCAAACAATAGGGTAATCCTTTAGTTGTTTGTAACGACACGTACGCACGGCGATGGAAAAGTTTACCCAACACAAACAATAAAACGTTTGCTACGTTTAAATATTAAGCTCGTATTTTTTAGATTGGCAAATGTTTCTTTAACATTTTTTTTGCTTTTCCATTAGCGTTTTCGTAATCCCTCTTCAGGTGGTAAAAGATAATGTGTTCTTGGCCCTGTTTACGACCTCGATCAATGCGACTAGTTTCCTATGCGTCTGTCGCTATGACAAATTCTGTAATTTGCTTTCGTCGTAGTCGAAAACACGTGTCGCTTGAACTTAGTAGGTCGTAGCCCAGGGGTTAGAGTTAGGATAGGAGCCAGGAGTTAATCCTAAACCTTTAACTACGTTCCCTAACACTGCATACAACGTTATTAATTGATTATATTGATAGTCTTCTGAGAGTCATTATTTATTTATTACATGTATTTAGTACTTCGTTAATTATGTTATTCTTATCACTCGCTCACTCGCTCCTCTTACAGCCATAATAAAAAAAAACAAAACAACGTTTATAAACTGCCTCTCAAAAAAGCTATGTATTTTTTGCACCACAAGACAGTCATGGCACGTGACAATACTGTCGCCCCAAACGCATTCTCCAAAACAAACGAAAACAACATCACATGAAGTTTCAACTCCAATCTTCCCATCCACCTAGATATCTCCACAATTCGCCTAAACAAACAGACCACTTGATCGAAACTTTAACCAAAAACAAAAGAACGTACGCCCAATAAAAGTTTTAATAAAAGACGTCCGGATTTCAGTGCGATGCGCGATGCCAAATACTTATTCAGCTGCATGGCACCACAATTTGTACCACTGTCAGTTGTGTGCAGCCGGAATCTGGCATGCCAATACCGATAGTTTTTCCTCACACAATTTATATATTTGCACCAGTTTTCGGTTTTATAGCGGTCATATTTTTTAAGAATTGTTGCTGTATTTACATACGGTTGAAATGGTATTTTAAATAAATATTTTTTTTATATTAATCATCCGGAGTTTGACCTAAATAGGATTCATTTGATCCAAATATTAACCTTTTTGGGTTTCAATCAAACATCTATTTACCCTGAAAAAAAATATCGCTTGGAGTAATATTCATAGCATACGGTACGCGAAATTGGACTTGTAAATATATCAACACTAAATTATGATATTTACAATTCAATAACTTTTCTGCCAAACTGAATAAAAGTCTAGAAGATTCGAGTTTCATTTGTAACAAATCACACACACGCATCACGTATTCTTTGTTCGTGTTTGCTTTATTTACATGTTGTTTTATTTAACATTTTCTCTTAAACAAATCTTAAGAACTGTTTGGAGTCTTACTATAAACAGGCTACATTATGCCCCGCCTAGTGTTACCACCTATGGTTACCACGAGAAAGAAGAGAAAATTGGGAGTCAAACAATTGACAAAAAAAGCAATGAACTATGCAATTTACTAATTGGGTTGCTAAACGGTATAGCAAGGGCTGACTGTCTCTTGTGAACGATTCGGTACTCCACTGATTGTTCGCAGCGCAGGACTTGTCGCTGTGGCTATTTTAGCTGTGTCTAGGTCTCTTTGAGGTTAAAATAAGGATGGGGTATCTTCCGTGGTTAACGATTATTGTGAGTTTCCGATCTTTGGACGCTGATGCAAGCGCCATGATTGCGGCATGTAGCTATCCCGCTTCAACCGACGATCGTGGCGGTGCAACAGCGTCGAAATATCGGGAGCTCACAATAATTGAAGATCACGGAAGATATTAATTGAAAGTGTAAATTTAGTTATAAACCGTGAACGCTTACAACAGTAACGAAAGCACTAGCTTTCAATACACCCAATATTCATGAAGAAACAGAATTTAATTTCAACCCACCTATAAGTTTACGACAGCAACAAACTCAAATTGAAACCTCACTGTGACTACCAACCTTTTAACACCTACAAACAATAAATTAAGGTCGCAAGCAAATAAACGATTACCTTCGTGACTGAACTTAGGTGAAAATAGCTCCCTAACTACATGTTGGACAAAAACAAACGGCAAATAAATCGTCTTGTTTGTTAATTACATTACACAACTTGCCGGGCGTGGTTGAAATGAAAATTAAGGGGTAACCCTGCGTGTGACATACTGGATACAAAGTTAACCTGAACCCCGACAAACGAAAATAGAACTAGTTTATAGAGATGGAAGAGTTATGTGAAGTGTAGAGATAAGTTGGTGACATTGAAGTAGTGGTGGGCCAGCTATAACTCATAGAGAACGAGCAACGAATTTAAAGTTGGACTTGAAATAAAATTCGTTTTCTGAGTTATTTATGCGATATTACCACGGAACGAAAGTGCTAATTCTTCAGCGCCGGTCAGATTATGCGAATTTAATTACGACTTGTTTTCCGTTGTAATTGGTGATTTCGAAGTTTTGTTTATTAATCATAAACGTTTCAAATGATAAACTCACATTTATTTCGGTGAAGATACAAATGTATTAAAATAATGGATAGTAAGGCGTAAAAATCAAGGCTTTAAAAAATAGGAAACGAAAACAGTAAAAAATAGCCACTCTAGTAATTACAAACACCAACGGACTGTATTTTTTAAATCATAATTGTTCCACATTCGGGAAATCTTCAAGATTTCCAAAGAGCGGCAGACATTTTTTGGTAAAATATGAGCAGCAAAAATGGACGCCTAAACAGTATAGCACTGTTAAAATTTGAAATGTTGAAAATCATGCGATGCCCAATATTTATTTAAGAATTTATTTAAGGGCGTAATACTTGTGAAAATGGGAATAAAATGTTCATCTCTGATTAGATTTTTCTACAAGGTGTTGTTTTGCATCCTACTATCTGTAAAAGACGGGATTACGTATGCATCTTTCTGGAAAGATTCAAAAAGACGTGTGCAAAAATAAGTTCGTCCCACATTCGCTGCGGAACAAACAAGCTGTCTTCTACTTTTAAACTGCATATTTTGTAAGGACTGAGTTTATCAGATTCGACGTTTGAAAATTGGCGGTTACAGTTTCATGATGGTTAGATATCATCATCATCATCATTTCAGCCCAAAAGACGTCCACTGCTGGACATAGGCCTCCCCCAAGTCAAATTGACATTTTGGGGGGAGTTGCCATAATCGCCACGCTTGGCAGGCGGGTTGGTGATCGCAGTACGGTTGCTACAAAAGCACAGAGAACGCTGCTGCCCATTCTCTGGAAAGGCCCTTAGTCGCCTCTTACGACACCCACGGTAAGATATGGGATGGTGCTATTCTTTACGTCCGACACCATACAGAACAGTGGTTAGATATAGATCGACATATTTTTATCCTCATTTTGGGAAATAAGTAATATGGAAATAAGGGGCCAATATATTTATAAAATTGATAAGAAGGAATATATTTCATTACTATGACACAAAGCATAGAGGTAGACTATGACCTATGATAAGTTTTGGTTAGACATTGTTATAGAGGTATTTTGAAGTGAAAACTCTTTAGCCGGTTTGAGCGATTTTTGGTAGGGAAAAATCTTTGGGTTCGCGTCACCGACATGCTAGAGTCGTATTGCGCCAGACAAGCGGCGCATTTAAAAAATCAAAAAAAGAACACAGTAATTCCATTGTTTTGAGTTTTCACTTCTGCCGGCAGTTCTTATGACAGCCCCTGTTTTTTTATTAATTTCTGAGAACCACGCAGGCGACGCTGCGAGCACTAGACTTAAAAAAAAACCTTTGACACATTGGAGCATCGCTTGAAGATGACTCATCAGGTATGCCTGTTTTTTTTGTGTTTATTACTGTCAAGTAAGGTTTGTACGATTTTTTTTTTTTTTGGAATGGCATCTCGCAGTTCAACCTAGGAGGTTGTCTAACCGGAATATGCTGTGGGTGCCTTAAGAGTAAACCTCCAGCCAGGGCATAAAAACTTACAAACTAAGCGACTACACGCTAAGGGCACCCCCTGTGGGGTACGAGCCTCGGCTCAGGGCGTCGCTGGGGGAGGACTGCATGGGGACAGGCTGGATCTGAATGATATCATTATTTAGGGGCTGATTTACAACTACTGGCACAGCATCGCGGGCTGGCTCGAGCGAGGGTCGGGGAGGGCATAGATAGGGCCTTTTTTTTTTTTTTTATTAGAAAGTACCCCCGTGCAAAGTCGGAGCGATTCGCTAGTTTTTAATAAAAGCATTGGAACAACGCCTTTATTTAGTTCCAGGTACCTGCGTATAATACAAACTCACTGCAGTAGAAGACATTATAAATAAAACGTAAACAATTCAAAAAACAAAGAAACAGACATTTCTCAATTTACTGCCTTTTCTTTGTCTACTGTTGCTTACTATTAGCACTTTTTATTTCCCGTCTCTTTCATTTATGCCTTTGTGAAGCTACAGGGTGTTACATCAGCTTTGACTCGCTACATGGTGTTGTGCTAAGCTTTCCACTTGAAGTACAATCACAAATCAAAGACAGAGTCGTGACTGCTTAGTTCCCTTTGCCTGAAGGCTTGTGCTCGTGGCTTGTGACGTAATATACGCTTAGGTGAACGTATCTCCGTGTAGTGAGATTATCTTTAATTAGAACTTAGTAATGGGATTTTTCTAGACTAATATTATAAAGAGGTAATATTTGTTTGTTTGTTTGCATTCAATAGGCTCCGAAACTACTGGTCTGATTTGAAAAATTCTTTCAGTGTTATATAGCCCATTTATCGAGGAAGGCTATAGGCTATATATCATCACGCTACGACCAATAAGAGTGGAGCGGCAATGAAAAATGATGCGGAAACGGGGAAAATGTGACGCAAACGAAGTTGCGCCGGACAGCTAGTGTTTAATAGTTTGTATAGTCTAACAGTTGTAGAATAATAAAGTTATGGGACGTTTTTTTCTTTCACATTGTTTTCTTTTTAGGGTTTCGTACCTCGAAAGAAATTAACGAAACCCTTATAGAATCACTTTGTTGTCCATCCGTCCGTTCGTCTGTCTGTCTGTCAAGACCCTTTTTCTTAGGAACGCGTGGAGGTATCAAGCTGGAATTTTTATAAAATACTCAGATCTACTGTCCCTTGGAGCTATGAAAATCTTCTAAGCCAACGCAATCAAAAGATACAGCCGCTTAAGCCGCAAATTTCCGCAAATTTTCGTACTTGCAAGAGAATCAAAACCTACAGGGTACTTCCCGTGAACTCAGAATCTTGAAATTTGGTACAAGTGGTAAAGGAAAAATTACGAAAACCGTAAATTTTTAATTACATCATGTAAATACCTACAGGTTTGTACGGAACCCTCGTTGCGGGAGTTCAACTCGCACTTGGCCGGTTTTTTTCAAAACATTGCCCCACACTGTAACAGTACTGCGTTCGCCAACCCGCGTGCCAAGCGTGGCGATTATGGCAAAACCCCCCAAAACGTCATTGTGGCGACACTTGGGGGAGGCCTATGTCCAGCAGTGGACTTCTTTTGGGCTGAAATGATGATGATGATGATGATTGCCCCACACTAGGATTTTCTCCTGTATCGTGGGTGCGTTTACAAACATTTAAACTCACATACACAAACAGCCAGATCCGGAACAACTATTTGTAGGCCATACAAATATTTGTTCCGTGTGGGGATCGAACCAGCGAGACGCAGCGCAGAAGTCGATCGCTCAACCACTGCGCCAACCGTGCCGTGCATTATGTGTGTTGCGTCATTTTGTTCTACATTTTTAACTAACGGTAGATAATAGTCCACTTACTCTTCTTTTTGTTTTTTTGACTGCGTTTTGGTCTATCGGTAGCAAGTGCAACTGCTAAGCATGAGCTCCTGGGTTGGATTCCCCGGCCGGACAAAGTGTTATTGAGTTTTTCATCAGAATTTTTCCAGTACCAGCCACGGAGTCTGGATTTGTTTCTGGTGGATTATAGGCTCGCCCCCTATTACATGGGACTTAAACGAAACTGGCGAAACGTGGGTGTGCTTAATAGTACACCCCCTTTCTCCAGTAACATCACGTCTCGTATCTAGTGGAACAAAATCAAAAGTCATTGATTCAAATTGGGCTGATAATCAGGACTTTTTAACGTCAAAATTACAAGAGACAGTCCCCCAAAACGCCCGCCGTTCGCCACTTTCTAGAGTTTTAGCTGGGAAGAAGGAGTGGCGGAAGAAACTCCCCAGCAACACATCTGTCTGTCAGGTTAAAAGAACCAGATTCTATACAATAGTGTTCAAGTTTATATAAACAATGAATCCATTACATCAAATTAATGTCACATGTCAGCTAGCACATACCAATAATAAAATAAAATATAAAAAAAATACTCAATAATAAATAAAGCCTCCAAACATAAAGGGCGTGCCCGCTTTCACGTGCATACAGGCGAAAAAAAATTAAAAAACACACATACACATACACTTCTGCCTAACACTTCAGGGATTACAGACGTGATGATATATAAATAATTATGATTATGAGATTAGATATTTTTAGATTTACTTTAACATTATCTTTAAAATATTGTTCCGTTCCCACAGACAAACCGTGGAAACGGTTTTGTGGGGCATAGATTTTAAATGAAAGTTTGTAATAAAATTGTATAGTAAATAAATAAATAAATAATAAATGCTTTCTTTTTAGGGACAAAGGCCGGTGTCCCTACAGTACGTACGTTAGGTCTCCTTTCATCATCTGCCTAGCCTTTTCTCAAACTATCTTGGGGTCGACTTCCAGTCTAACCGGATGCAGCTGAGTATTTTTAACCCCCGACCAAAAAAGAGGGGTGTTATAAGTTTGACGTGTGTATCTGTGTGTCTGTCTGTGGCATCGTAGCTCCTAAACGGATGAACCGATTTTGATAAAGGTGGTGTCATTTAAAAGGTGTTTGTATGTTTCGACAAAATCTACTCAGCCCTTTGAAGATCATCACTTCTTTTCTAGTTGATGAAGGGATTTAAACAACTTTCACAGGTAGTCGATTTGAAATTTGAAATATCGTCGCTTGTCACCATGGACATTGCTGAGGGGGAAAATTAAATTAAAAATTTAAAAAAATCCCGAAACAAAAAACTTCTAAAAAGCCAAAAATAAATTAATCCAAGCATCGTAGCGTCGGGGGACCGCTAAGAAGACCGCTTAGTACAAGCACAGAACAAATTAATTTAATTTTTTCCATGAAGCGACTGCCTATCTGACCTCCACAACCCAGTAACTTGGTAATACGATACCACTTGGTATAACTGGATGTCAGAATTTTTGGCCTCTGACTACTCGTAACGACTGACAAAGATCTACAAATGACAGCTAGGACCAACGGCTTAACGTGCTTTCCGATGCACGGAGGAAACTCGGTATGTATTTATGGTCACTCATCCACGTACCAACCTCGACAAGCAGGGCTTAACCTCAAAGATCGACCCGTGCGGCTGTTATTATTTAGCCACAAGCTCCACGTTGAGACCAATTTGCGTAGCATAAATGTTGCAGTTGAGCTTCACCTTTGCTCCAAGAACCTAAAAGTACTTATCCGTTTACCTTCTATCTTGCAACCCTCTGAACTCAACCTCATCACTACTCACCATATCGTTTGACAAAAACATGTCTACACAACATTTCACTTCCCGAATAATGCTTCGATTCCCCATCATTTACGAAATAACACAGCGGGTTCGAATCATTACATCAAACACCTCAATGGGATCCGCAATCCATCGAACTTTATTTCCTTGCTAAGCAAATCCACGATTGGAAATGAGTCAAAGAGCTCAATCTCGAGTGAATGTTACTTCACAGTAGGAACATAGAACAGTATATCAACTGCGCTATTTTTATAGTAATTACCTTCGTTTTATTTGCACTGGAGGGTGGTTCCTAACCACCCAGACCCATATTGAATGCGAATTTGTCTGGCCGTCACATTGGACGCATTTCGGTGATATAATCGGATTAAGGTATAAAATATCAGATATAGTTTCCGATCACTGCATGGGTGAAACCAAAAAGCTGGCAAATTTTAGTTAGGTGGATCGCAAACGGCTTATTACAAAAACGTTGTCAACAGCTTCTACGTGATAACCTAGCAAACCGACTGCATTGAAATGCACACCTCCTACAAGTACCTACCCAGGTTCTGTCTATATAAACAAATGGGTTCGGGCATTTGTTTAAAGTTTGCCCACTGTTCATATTAATGTACTGTGGGACCATCGTGTTGAGACCCCGTAAGCCTTCCGTAATTAAATGGCCGTGTTCTTTGACAGTTTTGTCGTATGCACAAGTATTTGTCAATGGCAATCTGTTCTGGAATTAGGGGACGAATTGAATCAGGTTTGATTTTGGTTTTCAGTAGAATTTGCTTTGTAGACCGTTACAAACAGTGAGGGGTGGGTACATGGGCAAACAGAAAGTGTGGTTGATTTTGTACTGAGAAGGAAAAATGATGAAACTTTTTTGTAGGTCACAATCAAAATCAAAATCAACAGTCATTTATTCAAATTAGGCTGATAATTAGCACTTTTTAAACGTCAAAATTACAAGAGACAGTCCCACAAAACGCCCGCCCTTCGCCACTTCCTAGTGTTTTAGCTGGGAAGAAGAAGTGGCGGAACAAACTCCCCAGCAACACATCTGTCTGTTAGGTTAGAAGAACCAGATTCTACACAATAGTGTTCAAGTTCATTTAAACAAAGAATCTAATGAACACATTTCAGCTAGCACACACCAATAATAAAATATTAAAAAATAAAGAATAAAAAATACAAACACAAATCTGCAGTAACATTATTACATTTTCTTAGTGATACGAATTAATAACGTGATATTACAAATCCTTTTTCCTTACGTTTCATCGTCGCAAAATAGATTTTGGGGTGCGAGATATCATAAAATTCTACATGGGAGAAAGTTTCTGCGTTGAACTTAGTGGCAGTGAAAGGGTTGAAAACTTGGCAGTTGATGTACCTACTGCAGTTTCATCAAGGTTAAACTTGCTGATGCGTAGTGTAAAATTATGAACTTGTGAAACACCACAATTTGCCATAGAGTGTTAACAGTAGTGGCGTGCCTAGGAGCTAACAATGTGGCAAGCCCATATGGCAAGCAAATCGAAACCCTTACATCATGAAGAGTCATAGGTTATAAAGGCAAGCCAAGCTTTTAAGCTTGTATGAAAGTACCGCTATTTAACAGCTAGTTATAATATAACTGGAGCTGACGTCACTAACACACTCATAACAATTTATTTTCTTCTACATACTTTGACACAATCTCCTCCCATTCCCCCCAAGTGATAGATGGCTGAATAATTACTAACCCTTGCCACAAGAAAGTAATAAATATTAATAAACTACCCACTAGACTATCTAGGGCAACTACCAAGAAACATGCGTTAATTTAGGCTGGACAAGATAACATATCCTTACTTAAGTGAGTTTAGGGGACAAACTAGATAGAGGAAGGCTGTAATATTATCTAGAGACGTATTATCCGCAAGGCAAACTAGACACGTGACTAGGGGTCCGAGGAAACAAAGGGGCGCGAACGCGGAACTTTTAAAGATAGAAAAAATAAATGCCCCTACACTAGGGTTTGGGAATTCCCGACTGTTTCAAAGTCCCGGGACACGAGACAGCCTACTATCAAAGTCCCGGGGATTCCCGGGACTTCGAGACTTGTAACATTTTTTTAAGAGGGGTAATCTTTTTTTGAAGAGTTTCTGGTGAAACGTATTAAAAAAAGTATTTTTTTGTACAGATCTACATTTATTAAACAGAAAATTAAATGTTAATAACTTCAACGTGAATTGAAGTCTTAATAATTGATAGTATATTTATTTTAATCACACACAAATTCACTTTTAAGCAGTTAAATCTTATAGTTATAAAACTTACTTTGTTAAAATCACACTAATTCTTAATAACTTTACTATTATCTAGTAATTCTAGTATCTAATCATTGGTTATAATCACAACATTGTTAATTCTCATAATCACAGATTTGTTTCATCATCATCATCATCATTTCAGCCAAAAGACGTCCACTGCTGGACATAAGCCTCCCCCAAGTGTCGCCATATTGACATAAGGGGGGTTTTGCCATAATCGCCACGCTTGGCAGGCGGGTTGGCGATCGCAGTACAGTTGTTACAAAAGCACAGAGAACGCTGCTGCCCATTCTCTGGCAAGTCCCTTAGGCGCCTCTTACGACACCCACGGGAAGATATGGGATGGTGCTATTCTTTACGTCCGATACCATACAGAGTTTACGTCCGACACCATACAGAGAGAGATTTTTTTCATAATTAAATAATCTAAATTTAGATAATAAAATAGAATTATTAATTTCTTTTAAATAATAAACTAGCACATTAATTAGACTTCTTTGCTGACTTTTTAGATTTAATAAAATAGGCTTTAAAAAAGATCAGAGCGTCAACAACGTTGACCGACAATCTGTTTCTGATTTTTGTAATAATGCTGACAAAGAGAACAGTTTCTCGTTTTTAACGGACTGATGTCGGTTTAATTGTGTTTAAGGCTTTATACAGTAGTTCCAAACTTTCTGTACATTTTCCGGTTGCTTCAAACAACTGAAACTCTTTTTTAATGTTGTTATTGTTTTTTGTTTTCCAGAATCTTGGGTACATTTTCTTTGATATTTTTATTGCTTGTCCCATTTGATTTACAAAAGACTCCTCAGGCTAGTAGACCAAATAATTATTCATTAACTAACATTTCGCGCTAGGCTCCATCAATTTTTGATGATAAAAATGGTTACATAACAATTTCGACAGTCTTGTCTCGTCTCGAGTCTCGACCTGACAGTCCCGGGACTCGTGACAACAAAAATTACGAAAAGTCCCAGGACTTCGAGACACGAGACGTCCCGGGACCCAAACCCTACCCTACACCTACATGGTGGTGATATGCACCTACATTCATACTCAAAATTTTCCTCACTTCATATTCCTCATAAACTACCGTATACATACTTACAACTGTAGATACATCCCTCAAGCTTGTCCATTGTTCATTCAAATCATTGTTCAACAAAGGAGACCAGTGTTGTATTAATCAAGTCTTATCCCAGACATATGCAAATGTCCTGGAATGGCAGTAATGGCACAGGCACAAGTTTAGGAGAGGAAATGCATGTGTTAACGACAGCTGGAGTTTAATCACGTTACTCAGTTTTTGGACCCTCCTTGAGCAGTCAAGTAGCCATACATCGCACGTAATTAGCATAGTTTGTATTCATATTCATATTCATATTCATTTATTTGCATTCTACAAGGTAAAAACATGGTGTTAACAAATGGCTTAGAGCTAAGAGCCGTTGTAGACCCTGTCAGGGCACAGCAAAATTTAGGGTAACATATTCCCAAAAGTTTAAAACAAAATAATAAAGTGTACCTAATTCAAACATGGCAAAAATAAAAAATCACATGAAAACTAAAGCAAAATAATTAAAAATATTAGAAAAGAGAAATGTCAATATACTTAAAGTTAAAATGTCAGTCTTAAAAAGCTTAAAATTAAAATTAAATTATTCATGAGAAACTAAATAATTACATATAATGCACAAAACATAATAATAAAATCATATCACTAAAATAGTTATACCTACATACTTTTTGCTTTTTATGGTACATATTTATATATTTGGTTTGAAGTTATATTTATGTATTTTTATATTATATATTGCACGAAATTATTAACAATGATAATAGAATTATGTAAAAATAGTTTTTATTGCTGTTGAAATTTATCGTTAAAATATTCGTCAATGGTGTAGTAGCTTTTGGTTATTAGAAATTCTTTTAATTTATTGATGAAGATATTATTTTTATTCATATTTTTTATGTATTCCGGTAACTTATTGTAGATTTTAATGGACATAACAAATGTACTGGAAGAGTGCATTTTTAATCGTGAAGTGGGTATGTTTATTCTATTTTCATGTCTAAGTGTAATTTTTGTTTGTATATCTCCTCTTTTGGTGTAGAATTGCGGATATTTTCTTACAAATTTACAAATTTCAAGTATGTATAGGCAGTAGTTGTAGATGAATGGATGTGCATAAAAAGTTACGGAATAATCCATCACTATAATTAGATGCTCGTTATGAACATTTATGCCCTGTTCTTATAACCGAAGGTAAACGTTATAATTAAGTATATTTTTTTGGGGATGGCCATAATGTTACTTAAACATAATTGGCTCAAAAAATTGGTATACAAAAGGTGTGCTTGTGCAAGGATAAGTCCTTCTAGGGAACACTTGAAAAGGGTGATATAATTTTACTATATGTTATTTGAAGTAAATAATGCTTATAAAATAATATAAAATTTTAAAATAAACATGTAAAAAATTATAAAATACGTTTTACTGTGTTATCTACATCTACACTAATATTATAAAGAGGAAAGATTTGTATTTTTGTATGTAACGAATAAACTCAAAAACTACTCGACCGATTTAAAAAATTCTTTCACCATTAGAAAGCTAAATTTTTACCGAGTAACATAGGCTATATATTATCGCGCTAATAACTTAGGGGGATGAGCAATATTGCATTAGTCCACATTACTCAACTGTTTGACAACTGACAACTGTCATGACAAGCATTAGAATAAACCGGCTATTTTAAACCATTTGTCATCAAAGTAAGTAGCCTGGCGCTTCTATGACCGCCCTGCCAAGCAAAAGGTTTCAAGTTCGTATCCACAGTCTGTATGCACTTTTTGTGGTAATTTTTTAATGTTGTAAGTTTTCCAAAACAACGCGAGTTCGATCCCCAACCGGTGTTCACTTTTTGTAACTAGGTATTTTGTGTTATTTTCATGCTTTATGATTATTAAATCTTTGCAAAATAGTTTTCGTTTTTTTAACCATTCAAAATAAATAGTGATTAAAGAACGAGTGGGTCATAAACAAAACGAAATTCAAAACATGATCGTCGATGATTTTAAAGTACCTAGACACATCCGTAGACACTGTGATGGCTAATGACGGTAGTCCTGCACACCCCGTTGAATTTTTCAAGTCCCTGGAGCTAACGGGCGCGCCGTTCCCATAAGATGGAATGAGGATGGATGGCTGGAATGCTGGAATGCATGGCTTAAAGTTGGCGTTTTAGTTCTGCTAATGAACGGCACCAGACTTCGTATCACAAAGCTTGGCAGTAATATTATAAAAGCCATTGTAGCGACCTACAAAAAGCAACTTACTACAAAATGTACTACAGCGCCATCTATGACGCGACGGAAGAACTAACATCAATTGCCTACATCTCGCAAGTAAAGTTTAAATCGACTTGAGACTATATAGAGAAACCAGACACAACACCTGCCTGGCCGGAGGATCCCCCCTTTTCAATGGAGTATTGAGGAACTTTACACCCTGGTCCTCATACCCCTAAACTGGTGACCCCGAAATGGACGTCAGCGCAGCCTTCGAGCAACGTGACGTCATCATCATCACTTCCCTCAAGCTTTCGAGCAGCGAGTCTCACAGCCAGCCAGCTTCAAATGGGTATTCCTGACCACCAGCATGCAGCCGAAGCGCATTCCTGGTCAGCACCCTCAGCCTCTCATCAAGCGACCTTGGCACAGCACACTGCATCTTCGGCCGGTCGAGAGCTTCTACCCCCCGGTCGACACCTCTCCGCTGTCTGCCACATCGCGGCGCTGCACTAAGTACGCACTGGAGCAAACGCAGCGCCGGCTCCGACTCACTGGGGTTCGCCTCACCACCGCAGTCTGTTCCGACTCACCGTGAACAATGCGGCAACAAAATTCCAACTGGCACGGCATAATACTACAAGCTGACTCATTCGACTATCGACCTCCAGTCTCCGGAGGGGAGTGATGTAGCGACCTAGAAAAAGCAACTTAAAACAAAAAGTACTACAGCGCCATCTATGACGCGACTGAAGAACTAACATCAATTGCCTACATCTCGCAAGCCAAGTTTACATCGACTTAAGACTATATAAAGAAACCCGACAACAACTGTCGGGCAGTTGCCCACCAGACACAACACCTGTCTCATCATCCTTCCTTTTCAATGGAGTATTGAGGAACTTAACACACTGTTCCTCATACCCCTAAACCACCATTATTACAGGAGTTGCTAAAGGAGAGAGCATTTTAAGTCGACGCATGCCAAATAACTTGCAATGACGATCAACAAACGTCAGGGCCATACCTAAAAAGTGGCAGGCATTCTTTTGGGTACCTGCTCCATGCTTCTCTCTCAGATGGTCAATTATTTGTTGATTGTTCACGTGTTTCATGAAGCCAAAACTTGCACGTGGGTGACGGTCATTGTTATGACATATTTTATAGTATACAAAACTGTATTGAAAAAAAAATAGTGCCCAACAATGCGCCGCGTTGTTTACTTTGAAAAAATATGTTCCGGCTTTTAAGCCATATTATAGTGTTATTTCAACGCCTTTTAATTTTGTTTCGGACCTCTGCCGCCCAGAATTACACCACCCTAAAGCACGCCCTTTGTAGTCATCATCCACATAATCACATTACGATCAGACCGTCAGATCTCACACATAACAACAAAACATCACGCCTGTAATTCCCGAAGTTGTACTTAATCGTACATCAACATTTCGCCAGTTATGTTGAAGCCCTAATATATATGTAATAGGGGGCGAGCCCCATCAACCGGGCCCGACATTAAATCCAGACTTCATATCTGCTTCTGAGAAATTCCTGATGGAATAACCCAATAACACTTTGCCCGATCCGAGAATCGAACCGGGACCTCAAGCTCAGCAGTCGTGCTTGCGACCACTCGACCAACGAGGCAGTCTCACACATACACCTTAAAATTTCCGCGCGAACGAAGTCGCGGGTATCAGCTAGTTAGAAATAAAATTAAGATAATGAAATGAATACCAAATACGTCAAATATTTGAACACTAGTTTTAGGCATATCTTTACAACGTTTTGGTAGATATCATGGACACAGAAACACGAGACGATTATAAGCTATGTACAAAACTACCTTAAAATAATAAAATATTTTAGAAAAATAATCCACGATTTAATCTCTAGGTTAACGTTTCGCATGACAGAATTTTATTTAAATTTTCCAAAGCCATGAGCTCTCACCGCTTTAGCAAATACCAGGACTTCAGATACAGCAAAGAGTTGGCTCCGAACCGAAAGGAACGAAATCCGCTTTTTTCACAGTGTGTGCCTTTTCACTTCACTTTCAATCAAGAAACGAGAGACTTTCTATTCTCAACTTTCTTCGTTTTACTTCGTTTCAGAGTACAAAGAAAATTTTAAAATGTTTTATAAGAGGTTGAAGATGGCTTTGGTGTAACTTTATACTGAAGTAGGATTGAATCTGCGATCAAAATATCGGACGAAAATTCAATAAAAAATCTTACAATAGTAACCATAACTCCAAGAATACAATTGCAATAAATCGATGCAATTTGTTTGAAAACCTGCAAACTACAACCTCTCTATGAGAAAAACTCGTTCGATCATAATTTACACGAGCATACATCAGTGTTCACTAAACTACCAAAAACTCAATACAAACACCATAAAACAGTCGCAAAAAGTTATTGGATCTACTTGTTGAAGGTCCCAAAATGCACTTTCCCCGTACTACCGTAGCTCGTAGTCTCGTAAGTTTCGAAGAACCCTTACTAGGACAATAGACTGGCCGACAATGGGCCAGCCTCCACAATGGCCGCGATCAAACGACTGAATACTCGGCCAAAACCATTTTATATCTGGCAACGACCACAATAACACGACAGCCAATTTTGTCACAACTCATTGGGCCTTATCTTGACCACGAATCCGACCCCCTTACTCCCAACCAATATGTTAAACAAAAACCGCATTGTAACTATCGACATACATTGCTTGCTCCACGAACAACAGCTTTTAAGTGCCGCAGTATAAGAAGTAATGTATATGTGACCCGCAGAAAGGGTAGCCACGTAATAAGGGGCTGGGAGAGCGTGCCAAAGGAAAAAATGCCCATAACTAGGCAGCGATCGTCGACATAATGCCATCTTATTTATTTCTTAATAGCAAAGAAAACAACATTTCAGGGTAAACCGTGTGGGATTTCGGCTGAGATGTATGAGGGACGTAAATAGCGCCTAACTCGTGACGAAATTGCCACATTTAGGCACAACTAGAACCATTCAAAGATATAGTTTCTCTTGTAATTTCGGCGTAGGAAGGTACTTCAAAGTTAGAAAATTTTCTGTTTGAGAGAGGTCGTCTAAAATTATAAAGAGGGTTGTTTCGAAGATATTAAATATCCGAATTGCTAGAACAAGACAGTTTAGAAGTTTGACCTTAGAACTGAGAGTTTAGCTTTAATTTCAAGGGCTAATTCGTTAGTCTAGATTGGTTGAAAGCAAGAGTTACAGTGAAGTATTTCTTGCTTTTAGATTTATCAGGTTCTAGGAAAATGAGAAATAAATATTATAGGTATAATAAATTCATAATAATTTACTATGACGCAAATAATAAAAAAAGGATAAGGTGGTGTCGACACCAATCAATGGTTACATGAAAAAATTGATTAAAAATACTTCTGTCGTTGACTCAATAATAATAAATTGTTCTAAAGTACCTACAGGTGCTCGTTACCATATTTGTTTCGATAAAAATAGTTCCGTAGATGGGACCATCGTAACTTGATTCCATAAAGTTACTTAAAAACCAGTGGTGCTGCTGTGATCTGTATTGTGTGAAAGAATTGTTTAAACTTTTTTAATAAATAATCTAATTTATATTTTTTATTGATTGCGGTTGCGGAAGCCTTCGTATGAGCACCGTAAAGCAAATATCAGATACAAAACATAACACATATTCGAAATAACATAACATTCACAACACCCATTCATTCATAATCAATCACGGATGTCACGATCCTTTCCAGCAGTTTCATCAACACCTACAAAATAATATTAACAAGCCGAAACCCCCACTCTCCTCATTACCAGTACTAAACAATACAAGACATGCTCCAGTTAAGCGAGTATTATGTGGAAGTACAAACGAGGCGGAACTATCTCTCACTCAAATAACAAGCGCTAGAGGAAATGCGCCAGCACTTGGCAGGACACCAAAAAATACTACTTGATAATTAAGTTGATATAATGTGCACTTTAATTAACTGGTGATACTGTACGAATGTGATCAGAAGGTCTACTTATTGCAGGCCACATATAAATGGCGTCGCGTCGAGCGCAGCCATGGCACGGGCGGCTTCCTATTCCATTCAAATTTCATACCAAATGCATGGAAATAAAGCGCAAAGTAGGACACACGGTATGTCGAGCAAGCCACGACATGTTGTAAGAGCCACATTTAAGTATGTGGCCTGCGCCTTAAGTTAACACATGTTATTTTCCTAACCATCAAAGGAATGTGATACGAATCTTCTTCTGGGGGCCCGTATTTAGCCCAAAAGGCCTTTTTTCTTCTTCGTTCGCCGCTACCATGGTGTTGTATGAGCTTACGCAACAGTTTACGCCTAAAGGACAGGAGGTGAGACATAGGTTGCGACAGAGCTTCATACTTCAAAGTATATCCGCGCCCAAGAGAAAAATATTAGTAAATTCAACGTACACGAGTTTTTAAAATTAAAACATTATCAGTTCTGCGCGTTGACTTCACTTTTAACACGGGGGCAGGCAAAAACTAAAGAACACACTCCATCTCAATTTAGTTCTCTCCATAACCTCTTCCTTACTCCATCATGGTTACATACTCCTTTCGACTCATACACGTACGACTCATACATCACCTCACGCAATCCGGTTGCGAGTACTGAATACCTGTTCTTTCTGAAGAACATCTCCAGTAGGTCGGGTTTCCAGCTGTACCGTATTACCTAGTACTAACTTGGTTGTGGAGGTCAGATAAGCAGTCGCTCCGTGTAAAATACTTTTATTCAGCTGCATCCGGTTAGACTGGAACCCCTCCCCCACAAAGTTGGGAAATAGCAGATAATGATCTCCAATAAGATCAGTGTATTTCTTTAAAAGGCCTCTGCCTCGTAGATAGACTAAATATTCTGCATTATATTACATAGTGACTATTATGTACTTCTGTCAGTTGTTAGTGGCTATATTTCTTGTGTGCTGCAGTTTTGTATTATATTTAGAACACAGCACTGTCTTTGTCTGCGCTGAACTCCGCGGCCGGGGAATTAGAGCTAATTTTGATAAATGTGGAAGTAAGCAGAATATATTAACTTGGTATGAGCAGTGTTGGCTGGTGTATCGGCCATGAATAATGGACTGCGCCGTGATTTCCCGTCGGTGTCGTAAGTGGTGAATAAAGAAGTGTAAGGAAGCCAGTTTTAATCATATGTTTATAGGTGATTCGTGGGTTTCTTGAGGTTTCTGTCAAAAAAAGAACGGACTCGTAACTATCGCAAAGAGATTGCGTCAAATGAATATTAGATGGTTTTACAATGTTGCCCAACAAACAAAAAACAAACTCCAAACTTACTACGAAAAGTGGAGATTAGCACAAGTATCTAAATGAGTGTTTGGTCGGGTTGTCGCAAGTGCGACTGCTGAGCATGAAGTCAAAGGTTCGATTTCTGGGTAGGACATAGTGTTATTAGGTTTTTTCATCAGGAATTTCTCAGTACCAGCCACGGAGTCTGGATTTGTGCCTGTTTGATGGCACTAGGCTCGCCCCCTATTACATATATAGGACGGAACTATAACTAGTGAAATGTGGGTTGTACTAATACTAATAGGTACATTTCTGCCCATCCCTTCGAAGGTTAAAGCTGTGAGGTTAAGCATTTTGTTATCTGGTATTTAATCATTCTATAACATTCCCATAGATAAGATACAGAGCTACTCTGTGAGTTAGGAGCAAACTACCAAGCGAGCCAAGAATTATAATAACCTACAACAAGTTTATTTGGACGACCATGTTTAATAGTGGACATTAAGGGCTGATAAGTGTCTTTTTAAGGAAAATTGTTCTGTTATTACATCCAACGATATAAGAACAAAGATTCACCAAAAGATATCCTTATAGACTTCAGTAAATCGTTCCAAGAGACCGATCCGACGATTCTGATTGCATATTTTCCAAGAAAGATTTTTCTTTTAAAATCTGTTGGGTCACGCAATCCTTTTAAATCCTATTTTTAGCCGAGAGGATGTGATCTTTAATTTTAAGTATTTTCGCTCGGTTGGCAGATTGTAATTTCTTGAGCCTGTTACAGTTCCATCATTTCCGCCATTAGGCGCGTGGGATGAGGAGATCCATCAAACCATGTGGGTACACGCCTCTCATATTTTTTGCCTAAGAGAAAACGTGTTTTAATCCTATGTAAGAAGATTAATTTCCGTCACACCAGTTTTTTGAGAAATTAATTTCCTGATATCTTCATTATGTTCCATGGTAGATTGACGTATTAATCATCTACGTAACAATCAGCCCAAAAGACGCCCACTGTTGGACATAGGCCTTCCCCAAGTGTCGCCATATTGACATTTTGGGGGGTTTTGCCATAATAGCCACGCTTGGCAGGCGGGTTGGCGATCGCAGTACGGTTGTTACAAAAGCACAGAGAACGCTGCTGCCCATTCTCTGGCAAATCCCTTAGGAGCCTCTTACGACACCCACGGGAAGATATGGAATGTTGTTATTCTTTACGTCCGACATCATACAGACGAGAGACGTATTAGTGATCTCAGTTAATTTCTATTCAATCTTATAAAATACTAAGTCCACTGGAATGGATCCCGTTTCTTTGGAATTATGTCCGTGACTCTATATTCAAGGTGTGGTGTCATCAGCATCATCGCCATCATTGCCCTGCTAATATCCCAATTTATTTGGGGTCAGCGCAGCATGTCTTCTTCTTCAATACTTCTCTTTTACTCATCATCGCATCCGTCTCTTCCTTTCTTGCCATCATCAGGTGTGACTCATCTTAATCTGAAATTAAGTAACGTATTTCATAAAAGCATTGTTTTTAAGTATCCGTAACGAAAAATCCCCACTCTATTCATTTTGTAGGTCGCTTTGTTAACCCGAGGAGGGCTAAAAGTGCCAACAGTGTCAAAACATCAATACTAACTAATTTCTCTATATAAATTGCCCGAGCAATTTTCGAGGAGCCCAGAAAGTTTCCTGATAATCGAGTTAATGAAGTTCCACATAATGGGTATTGCAATCAAAACCGGAGGCTGCGCTAACTAATGACTTGGAGAATTGAGGCAGTATAAACAAGTGGTCGGAATTATATTGCTTGTTATAAGTTCGTTAGTCGAACGATTTAGGGCGGTGCTAAAGACCTGCTGTAGTTTATGTTCTCCGGGTACCACAGGTTAAAAGAGTGGTTTTATTTACAAGGTTTTTTTTTTAAAAAAAATACCTACTATATAACAAAATAATTATGTTATTAATAATTAATAATGACCTCAAATATAAATAATATTGACGTATTGATGTCGTTTTATGTTAGTACATCCATACTATCCATACTAATACTATAAATACGAAAGTCACTCTGTTTGTTTGTTTATATGCTTGTTTGTTTATTACCTTTTCACGACTAAACGGCTGACCGGATCTTAATGAAATTTGGCAAGAAGATAGATTCCAACCTTGGGAAGGACATAGGCTACATATTATCACGTAAAAACCAAGAGGAGCGGAGCAGCAATGAAAAATGTTGCGAAAACGGACAAAATGTGACGCTGATGAAGTTGCGCGGGCCAGCTAGTTGTCTATAATTTTATTGTTATCGTGTATTATCAATAAGTATGTCGCTAATAACTATAATTATATCTTTTATTTAGAAATTATTGTTTATCATTAATTTACATAAAAGTTAATGCTAACAAATACCTACTTATATTGCTGTGCCCTAACAGGGTCCATAACATTGTTCTTAGCTTTAAGCCTTTTATAACATAACTTTTGTAAAATAAGGTTTTTCTTCTGTTATATATTCTAGTTTTTGTTTATCTTTTTGCTACATTTATTATTTGTAATCTTTAACCAGTTTTGTCTCTTATTTCGTCAATAAAAAGAGCATAGAAAAAAAATACTAAACATTATAGGCCAACTTTTATACAGCCGGAAAATTGCATTTTTTCCGGGAGCTAGTCATTCGAATGGAAATGAAATATTGCACTGATATAAACAAAAATATTTAATAAAACACATGGGGACATGATGTATTAGGTTACTACTAAAAATATATCTATGGAACTCCTCAATACAGCCGTGACAGGAGGCGCGTCTAATTTACGAATTTGGTGAATATATCATGCAATAGGAGGCGACTAAGGGACTTGCCAGAGAATGGGCAGCAGCGTTCTCGGTGCTTTTGTAACAACCGTACTGCGATCGCCAACCCGCCTGCCAATCATGGCGATTATGGCAAAACCCCCCTTATGTCAATGTGGCGTTGGGGGAGGCCTATGTCCAGCAGTGGACGTCTTTCGGCTGAGGTGATGATGTGATGATCAAGCAAGACAATCTGACTACCTTTTTCCCAATTATGCTGGGGTCGGCTTCCAGTCTAATTGGATGCAATTGAATACGTATTTTATATAGAGCGAGTGCCTATCTGACTTCCAAAACTAACTAGGTAACACAATCACTTGGCGTGACCGGTTAGTCGGTTCATCAAGCTTCTGCCTACCCATTACAAATATCAAAGATCTACGACTGACAGCTGACACTGGGGTTGCAATATATGGTCACCCATCCACGGAATGACCTCAGCAAGCGTTGCTTCACCTTGAAGATTATTTAGCTCTGCGAAAATGTTAACGTTTGAATGATATTAATAATGACAAAGGACTTATAACTTTGTTATTTCCTTAATAATAGCTTGTCCATCAAATTCAATTAACCCAATTGTGTTGGTAATTGATAAACAAACAATGAAAGCCAACTTACAAATGGCTGGGACTAAAGCAGCGCCCTAAACAAGGTGCACCCTTCTCTTATCAACACGATCTAGCCTCATAGGCTTTGTTAAGATGCTCTACATTGTGTTGGTACTGATATTTTGAATCTGTTTAGGAATTTCATTACACTCCTGCCCTCACCTCAGTATATAGGCTGACTGATAATTAGTGACTGATACTTAAACACGTGATTGTATTCATGATAACAAACAACTTCCCAAAGATTTGTTTCTTTTTTCATTAATTCACTTTAGTCACAATAACACAACAGCCGTATGAAAATCGCGCGCGCGTGCGCTTGGGACCGATCAGCCGTTAGCCGAGTTACGCCGTTGTGTCTTATTACTATCGTTCCGTGCCACAGTGGGTAGGTAGAGCACCCCCTCGCAACCCCGAATTTCATAAAAGTGAATGAGTATAAAAAAACAATATTTCTTTGGGAAAGTTGTTTCTTATCATGAGTATTTACAATCACGTGTTTAAGTATCAGTCACCCTGTATAATGGGATCAGCGCAGCAGCTTCTTCTTATACATTTAGTTTATAAGTGACCACCTCTGTAACAACTCAATTGATTCATCGTGTCTTTGGTTGAAATCTCATAAGTCAAGATTGATGTTACGACGGCCAAAGGGGACCTTATAAGAAAATATTTTCATCATGGTCATAACATCACGCCTGTAATCCTCAAAGGGTTAGGCAGAGGTGTACCTAAATACCCACATTTCGCCAGTTATGTTTAAGTCCCATGTAATAGGGGGCGAGCATATTGCCATAAACCACTCACAAATCCAGACTCCGTGGCTGACGGATGACAACATTTGTGTCACTTATTTGATCTAGTCTTTTTGTGATATTTTCTATTTATTTTTTGTTGTTGTATAGACTCTTTTTCTTATTTACCGATTGTTTGTTAATGTGTGGACATTGTAGGCCTTATAGATTCCTAGATCCTTGGTAAGTTTTTATTTCGTTCTACGTTTTGTAGTAAGCAACGACTTATTGTCAGGCCTACGATGTCCTCCCACACTTTAGTACTAACGCTGTAACAGAAATATTGTAAAACCAAATGATTTTAAAAGAGTAACCATGGAGTTTCTTGCCGGTTCTTCTCCATAGGAAACGACCAACCCGAACCGAGCACCTTTTTGTGACGTTTTATAAGTGCCCCTGTATACCTATGTAAAATAAAAATATTTTGAGTTTGCTACTGAGAAATTCATAATGGAAAAACCCAATAACACTGCCCGGCTTGAGAATCGAACCCAGGACTCCAGGCTCAGCAGTTGTGCTTGCGATCACTAGAACAACGAAGCATTCATAGTATTTGATTTACGTACTTACAATATTTCAAACCCAAAACGTTTTGCAGCAATAAATCCAATTTCAACGTTAATTGATGAGGGTAATTGTCGAACAAACACGAGCTAACTAACAAATGACTGGGGCTAAACAAGTGATCTAAACAATGTGTATCACTAATCGGCACAGTTAATCGGCCAGTATTAGGGGGTTAGACTCGGCTTGCGTCTATCGCCACGATTCTGTCACAGAATAAATAGCTACAGAAGGACAGTTCTGTACAACTAGCGAAATCAAGTGTATACACATTAACGTGGACGTAGGCGACGGCCATACATTACATAGATTTACAGACAGCGTCTGTATGTGGTAATCCCTCAACACTCCGCCCGAGTAGGCCAGGGGAGGTGTAACTACTTAATGGAGCTGTGTGTACAAGATTCTTTAAGGGCGTGATTTCATGAAACACTTCCTCAAATGTTCACCAACAGTGTCCCTCCGTAAATGCAATTCTAGTGGCATTGGTCTGCTCATACTATGTAAAACAAATGCCAAAATCGAGTGCACCTGCACTCGCTGTAATTAGGCACGCTGTAAAAATACCCTAAACGAAGCCGGAAGGTTGTTTAAATAACTCCATGACTCCCGTACTAAAACGTGATTTTTCCATTTTAAGGTTTCCGTACCTTAAAGGTACGGAAACCTAATAAATTACAGCGAATTGCTCGCTTCCTCGGACACCACCGCGACGGACGATCTCTCAAACGCCTTCCTTAATTATTTTATGCTGCACTCGCTGTAATTAGGCACGCTGTAAAAATACCCTAAACGAAGCCGGAAGGTTGTTTAAATAACTCCATGACTCCCGTACTAAAACGTGATTTTTCCATTTTAAGGTTTCCGTACCTTAAAGGTACGGAAACCTAATAAATTACAGCGAGTGCAGGTGCACTCGATTTTGGCATTTGTTTTACATAGTATGAGCAGACCAATGCCACTAGAATTGCATTTACGGAGGGACACTGTTGGTGAACATTTGAGGAAGTGTTTCATGAAATCACGCCCTTAAAGAATCTTGTACACACAGCTCCATTAAGTAGTTACACCTCCCCTGGCCTACTCGGGCGGAGTGTTGAGGGATTACCACATACAGACGCTGTCTGTAAATCTATGTAATGTATGGCCGTCGCCTACGTCCACGTTAATGTGTATACACTTGATTTCGCTAGTTGTACAGAACTGTCCTTCTGTAGCTATTTATTCTGTGACAGAATCGTGGCGATAGACGCAAGCCGAGTCTAACCCCCTAATACTGGCCGATTAACTGTGCCGATTAGTGATACACATTGTTTAGATCACTTGTTTAGCCCCAGTCATTTGTTAGTTAGCTCGTGTTTGTTCGACAATTACCCTCATCAATTAACGTTGAAATTGGATTTATTGCTGCAAAACGTTTTGGGTTTGAAATATTGTAAGTACGTAAATCAAATACTATGAATGCTTCGTTGTTCTAGTGATCGCAAGCACAACTGCTGAGCCTGGAGTCCTGGGTTCGATTCTCAAGCCGGGCAGTGTTATTGGGTTTTTCCATTATGAATTTCTCAGTAGCAAACTCAAAATATTTTTATTTTACATAGGTATACAGGGGCACTTATAAAACGTCGACAAAAAGGTGCTCGGTTCGGGTTGGTCGTTTCCTATGGAGAAGAACCGGCAAGAAACTCCATGGTTACTCTTTTAAAATCATTTGGTTTTACAATATTTCTGTTACAGCGTTAGTACTAAAGTGTGGGAGGACATCGTAGGCCTGACAATAAGTCGTTGCTTACTACAAAACGTAGAACGAAATAAAAACTTACCAAGGATCTAGGAATCTATAAGGCCTACAATGTCCACACATTAACAAACAATCGGTAAATAAGAAAAAGAGTCTATACAACAACAAAAAATAAATAGAAAATATCACGAAAAGACTAGATCAAATAAGTGACACAAATGTTGTCATCCGTCAGCCACGGAGTCTGGATTTGTGAGTGGTTTATGGCAATATGCTCGCCCCCTATTACATGGGACTTAAACATAACTGGCGAAATGTGGGTATTTAGGTACACCTCTGCCTAACCCTTTGAGGATTACAGGCGTGATGTTATGACCATGATGAAAATATTTTCTTATAAGGTCCCCTTTGGCCGTCGTAACATCAATCTTGACTTATGAGATTTCAACCAAAGACACGATGAATCAATTGAGTTGTTACAGAGGTGGTCACTTATAAACTAAATGTATAAGAAGAAGCTGCTGCGCTGATCCCATTATACAGGGTGACTGATACTTAAACACGTGATTGTAAATACTCATGATAAGAAACAACTTTCCCAAAGAAATATTGTTTTTTTATACTCATTCACTTTTATGAAATTCGGGGTTGCGAGGGGGTGCTCTACCTACCCACTGTGGCACGGAACGATAGTAATAAGACACAACGGCGTAACTCGGCTAACGGCTGATCGGTCCCAAGCGCACGCGCGCGCGATTTTCATACGGCTGTTGTGTTATTGTGACTAAAGTGAATTAATGAAAAAAGAAACAAATCTTTGGGAAGTTGTTTGTTATCATGAATACAATCACGTGTTTAAGTATCAGTCACTAATTATCAGTCAGCCTATATACTGAGGTGAGGGCAGGAGTGTAATGAAATTCCTAAACAGATTCAAAATATCAGTACCAACACAATGTAGAGCATCTTAACAAAGCCTATGAGGCTAGATCGTGTTGATTAGAGAAGGGTGCACCTTGTTTAGGGCGCTGCTTTAGTCCCAGCCATTTGTAAGTTGGCTTTCATTGTTTGTTTATCAATTACCAACACAATTGGGTTAATTGAATTTGATGGACAAGCTATTATTAAGGAAATAACAAAGTTATAAGTCCTTTGTCATTATTAATATCATTCAAACGTTAACATTTTCGCAGAGCTAAATAATCTTCAAGGTGAAGCAACGCTTGCTGAGGTCATTCCGTGGATGGGTGACCATATATTGCAACCCCAGTGTCAGCTGTCAGTCGTAGATCTTTGATATTTGTAATGGGTAGGCAGAAGCTTGATGAACCGACTAACCGGTCGTGCCAAGTGATTGTGTTACCTAGTTAGTTTTGGAAGTCAGATAGGCACTTAAAATGGAAAAATCACGTTTTAGTAAAAACGGAACCCTTATAGGATCACTTTGTTGTCCGTTTGTCTGTCAAGGCAGTTAATCTTGGGAACGCAGGTATCCAGTTGAAATTAAAACCATATACTCAGGTCTACAGTCCCTTGAAGCTGTAAAAATCAAACTTCTAAGTTGACGTGAAAAAAAGATAAGGCTATTTATACCACAAAAAAAACTTATATTTCGACACTCTTAAGGGAATCAAAATGTATAGAGTATTTTCCGTTGACCTAGAACTATCAAATTTGGCTAGTAAAATCGTCCTTTGGTGAACCCTTGGTGGGCGAGTCTGACTCGCGCTTGTCCGGTTGTTTTCCGTAGAGTTAATTTGTTTTGCTGTACTTCGGTAAGTGTGCCCAAGAACTCCACGACCTCATCCCACCAGCCCCTTCTACCATCGGACATCAATTGACATCATAGACGCATTGCAATTTACCAACCCTACCTTATTGCTATTCCACCAATTCGCACTAAGCGTTTTCAAACATCTTAATTAATGCGCAAAGCAAAGGAGTGGAACTCTCTGCCTGCGTCTGTGTTTCCGAATGCTAACAAACCTAATCTCTTTAAAGTTAGAGTGAACAGGCCTCTTCTCGGTAAGGTCGTACCATCGTCGACTTTATCTCTGTCATCTCTGACCTAGACTTGAGTCAAGAGCAAACGCATCAAAAATAAAAATAAATGTACAGAATACTTGGTTGACGGCTTCGCGAAGGGTCCGTTTTACCACCCTATATGTGTGCTTCTTCGATTTTCCAGTAGAGCCCAGCCTTTAATCATTATCATCAGCTTATAAGGTTCCCACTGCTGGGACTCAAGCCTCTTCTCTATTAGAGGGAGTGGGCGGTAATGCATCACGCTGGCCCAGTGCGGGTTGGTAGATGTCACATGTCTTCGAATTTTCAGTTCAATCGTCATCGTGAGGAAACCGGCATGTCCTACATGCCGGTTTCCTCACGATGTTTTCCTTAACCGTTTTTGAAGGCAGCAATGATGAAATAAATTACACAAAGTAGTACGCCTGCCTGAGTTCGAACCTACGGCTTACTGCTCGTAAGTCGGGGCTGCCACCACTGAGCCACCTAGCCCAGCCCAGCCCAGCCTTTAGTGTCTATATATTCTTTATCGTACTACAAAGCAATTGAATTTTGGTGCACAGCAGTGTGCGTACGGAAACACATAGGTATGTTACGAAGGATTAATCATAGAAGTTGACAGTTGTGATTACTTTGAATTCTGAAAATAGTAAGATATTGTAGTTGTAAAGAAAATTCTGCGTTAGTTGTTTAAACATAGACTTGATTTGCCCTATGCAACATGTAACATTAAATGCGCAAAACCTGAAAATAGTTTGATCAGAATAACGAGCAGAATCAATTGAACCACTTTTTAATAAAGGTCACATTTTTCAAAAAATCTTCATAGATAATGTTGCCCTGTCTATTTTTGTTCATAGGTCAAGCCATCATGTGCGCAAACCCGCCAAAATAGGTAAACAAACACAAATGTTTGTCGTCCAATTTAAATTTTCTCATACGCGGGAAAAAAAGAAAGAAAGAAAGAAACGAGCAGAATTGCCAGTAAAACTAAAACAACACATAAAACCTTTACTTTTTTTAATGATTTTTTTTCTCGCAGAATTAGGTCAATTGAATTAAAAATCATTTGGGGTGTCTGAGGTTTTGCGCATTTAACGTTACACGTTGTATAACTCCAAGTTATTATTATGCTACTGGCTTTACAAGGGCGGCAGCACTTAATGTTACTGTACACTATGAAAAAGGCGTTTTAATATAAAAGGTTAGCTAACAAACCGGCTGCCCGATGGGAAGTGGTTCCACGCCCCCATAGTTACCATCAACACTAATGGGGTTTGCTAACGCAATCGTTGCAATCAAGAGGCGAAGTTAAAATTATGTTTGCTAATGTAATAAAAAAAAATAAGTGCAAGGAAACTTCTTATTGGAACGATAAATGATAAATGAATGATAAATGATAAATGATGTTTATTTTGCAAGTAGGTTTTTACAAACACTTTTACACGTCATTTTTTTTAAACTAGATGGGGCCGGTGTTTCGTACCTGACTACTCTGAGAAGAAACAGCCGAAACAAACTCAGAGGTCACAGTCTCTTTTAAGGTCCAGACAAAATCTTGGCAAACTCACATGAGGACTATGCAGATACGTGTCTGAAATGGTCTTTTGAAGAAAGAACCACACAGATTTGAGTGGACCTGTCCAGTCAGTGCAAGCATTTGTCAGTTATCGTGTAGCTCGACTTATAACTCAAGGAGCTCAACGAAACGACGAACAATACCAAAGAAAGGACCTTTGGGTAGGTCGCTTAAAGTACTCAAACTGCAGGATAGTGGTGGGAGAAGATCAATAAATTACGAAAAAATAAAATGTGACCTACATGGTCCTCACATTCACAATAATCAAATGTAATTAATAATAATTAACGTCGATAAATGTCACAATAATAATAAAAAAAAGTAAATATTTATGTCAAATCAATAAATGTAAAATCAGTAAATGTCACATCAAAATAATAAAAAGTAAAGTAAAAAAAATAATCAAATACTGAGAAAAGTATTCATGTCAAATCGGTAAATGTCACCTAAAATAATAAAAAATAAGGTAAAAATAAAATAAAAAATATCACAGTGTATAAAATAAAATAAAGGAATAAACAATAAACAAAGGAATCAACAATAAACAAGCGAAGTCCGAAATTTCGACATTCACAAAGCAAATTTCATTGGAGCAGTTTAATCCCAAGCCTTTTTATCTTCGAGATAGTAATTTACATGATAGTAGGCTTTCAAGCATAGCTTCTTTTTTATAAACGATTTGAATTTATTTAAGTTTAGTGCTTGAATATGGCTCGGAAGCTTATTGTAAAAACGTATACATTGGCATCTGAACTACTTTTTTGAGCCTCGTTGCAGGAACAACAAATTTGTGTTTGTTCCTCGTATTTATGTTGTGGATATCACTGTATTTTTTAAACAAATTGATATTTTTATGGGCGTACAAAAGGTTTTCATAAATAAACTGAGAGGGCACAGTAAGAATATTAATCTCTTTAAATTTTTCTCTGAGGGAGTATCTGGGACTTAATTTATAAATTGAACGAATTGCCCTTTTTTGCAAAACAAATATTGTCTGAATATCGGCGGCATTGCCCCACAAGAGAATACCGTACGACATCACGCTGTGGAAATAACTAAAGTAAACTAAACGGGCTGTCTCTAAATCAGTTAAATCACGAATTTTTCTAACGGCGTATGCTGCAGAGCTAAGTTTTTTTGACAATTTGTCTATATGCGGGCCCCACTGAAGCTTGGCATCCAGAGTTATGCCTAAGAACACTGTGCTATCTTCCGGTTTCAACTCTTCATCCTTGATTAGTACTCTAGTTTCTACTTGTCTTACATGGGGCATCGTAAACTTAATACATTTGGTTTTTTTCTCATTTAGGAGTAGATTATTAACATTAAACCAATTAACGACTTTTGCCAGGGCGCTATTAACCTCGTCCGTAACTATCTGCTGACGTTTGAGTTTAAATAAAAGAGAAGTGTCATCTGCAAACAATACTATGTCATGATTATCCTTTATGAGGTAAGGCAAGTCATTTATATAAATAAGAAACAAAAATGGGCCAAGAATTGAGCCCTGGGTTACCCCCATTCTTACAGGGAGATCTTTTTCCATTAACATCAACTCTCTGAATCCTATCACTCAAATATGAAGTAAGAAGATCCAGAGAGGCGTTACGGAACAGGCAACTACTTGATGAACTGGGATGATGCTCGGGGTAGCTGCTCGTTGACATCCGTCAGCAGACAAATGACTGAACTGAGCAACACATCACCTTGACAATTCAAGAGTGCCTGTTAATAATTTAAAATGAAATAAATGCTTTGAGTTTCACTATTTGGGTACAAATAGAGGTACCTACACCCATTCGTAAATAGCTTCCAATCAATGGAACTTCCTTTGTACACCAAACTCTTCGAACGATCCTATCATTCACTACCAAAAGTAATAGTCTGCCATTCCGTGACGTAGCTGCACTCTGACGTCATTCCGGTAGCCGCCGGCGAGTCCGGCGCAGCGCCCGCACCGCTCCAGATCGCACCGCGCCCGACCGCACCGGATCGCAGAGGACCGCGCTATGCATCACAGCCCTAACACCCGTTTGATTTACAACCGGCCACGTGACACACGCACACGCCGCAATCGGCATTTATCGTGCCGTAAATAAACCGGAAAGGGTAGTTACGTTTAAATCTATAGTAATCTCGGATTTGGGAGTTTATTCGGGGTGATCCGGAGCCATGGTCACGCTCGGTATTTATCGTGATCCGATATCTGTCCGGGTAGCAATCAATACCGGATCAATTACAAATACAGATAAGTTCGTGTGTGATGCTTTTAGTTGAAATGGAAAATGATAACTGATATCAATCGGTTGCTTTGACATCGTTTCTACAAAAATGTTGTTATTTAATTACCATTCAGAATTCTTCGTGTCAATTTTGACAACCTGTGTAAAATATTGTCAATTTTATATCGCGAAAAACATAACGTTCAAATTCCACCGGCTCTTTTCGCGTATCGCGTATATATTAATAAAACACGCTGGAGTATCGAAAATCCCTGCGTTAATTATCACTATCCATCACAACGCCATACTGCACACAGAATATTTATCACGAAGGTTATTGAGTAGCGTTGCCTTACAGGAATGCCTTTATCCAGCGGTAACTGGCTATAGAAACCGATACTGCACACTACAAAGAAAATTCCTTTCAGATTAGAATTTCCTAGGCCTTTCTGTCTCGATTGAAGACTGGTCAAAGAATGCCAAATAGTTTCGAGTTCTAAGGTTCCTTTACTTAAGTAGATCTTGGTTTATATTGCTAATATGGTTTACTTTAGAAATACGATCGTTTACACTACAAGTAGATTCTTATTTATTTAAGACTGGCTGTCCCACGCAACTACGTCTGCGTCACATTTTCCCCGTTTTCGCAACATTTTGCATTGCTGCTCCGCTCCTATTGGTCGTAGTGTGATGATATATAGTCTATGTCCTTCCCTAGGTTAAAATTTATCTTCTTGCCTAATTTCATTAAGATCCGATCAGCCGTTTAGTCGTGAAAAGGTAACACACAAACATACAAACATACAAACATACAAACATACGAACATACGAACATACGAACATACGAACATACGAACATACGAACATACGAACATACGAACATACGAACATACGAACATACGAACATACGAACATACGAACATACGAACATACGAACATACGAACATACGAACATACGAACATACGAACATACGAACATACGAACATACGAACATACGAACATACTAACATACAAACATAAAAACATACAAACATACAAACGTACAAACATACAGACGTACAAACGAACAGAGTGACTTTCGCATTTATAATATTAGTGTGGGTACAAATATAACATCACGCTTGTATTTCCCGAAAGGTTAAGAAGAGGTGTACCGAATAGTGCACCACATTTCGCCGGTTATGTTTTAGTCCCATGTGGCGATCCTATAGCCATCAACTGGGCACAAATCCAGACTCCGTAGCTGCTACTGAGAACATTCTGATGGAAAAACCCAATAACAATTAGGCTGACCCGGGAATCGAACCGAGGACCTTACGATAAGCATTCGCTATTGTGACCACTGGATCAACGAGGCAGTCAACGAGTACATTGTTACTCACATTGAGTGATTGAAATATTTTCTAACAAAATTAGGAAACGTATAATTTTTTTTTATCAAACGGTCAAACGGGACCCTATTACTGAAATTTCGCTGTCCGTCCGTCCGTCCGTCCGTCAATCTGTCACAAGGCTGTATCCCATGAACCGTGATAGTTAGCAAGTTGAAATTTCTACAGATTAAGTATTTCTGTTGCTGCTATAACAACAAATACTAAAAACAGAATAAAATAAATATTTAAGGGAGCTGCTCGTTTTTATAAATAATGGTACGGAACACTTTGTGCGCGAATCCGACTCGCACTTGGCCGGTTTCTTTTTTATTGTAACCGCATACAAATGTGAATATAAATACATGTTTGGGAATAACAGGATGTATTTAAGATTTTTTATTGAATGTTTACTATAACATTCGGTAGCAAACTTGGCAATCAATCCCAATTCCCAAGTTTGCTTGAAACAAAACAAATCCATTGGCTTTCTTTTTGCACCCGCGTGTACCTACTCAATTCAGTTGCATTATATTTAAATCCTAGTTTTATTCCTTAAGCTACCTAACACAAATAAAAGACGAGCGAACGTCTTCCCACATTCTTTACTCTTTTAACACCAGCGAAACTTCGCAGATTACAAAGCAACATCTACTCTAACTAGCCAGTCTTACAGCTCAACTTTTAAAACCAACAATTTTTCATCATAACTGCGTCTGACAGAGTGTCAGCGAGCTAAATGAGCTCCCATTGCGGCAGCCTCATTAGACCTTCACATAACAAACTCAACAGCGACCATAAACTGCGGAGTAAATGCATAAGCCGTGTCGAGAGTCCCGCTCGCCTTCAGATGATATCAGGATAAAATGTTTTAAGTAACTTACCATGTAGGTTTTTGGCGTAAACATTTTAGGGTTGTAAAATGTAGATGTAGAATTTTCTTGAGAGAAATGGGTGGTGTCGTGTGTGTAAGTGGTTTTGGTAAGATTGTAAGTTTTTGTTCTTAGGTGGCATGAAATTATCTCTAGTTATACGAAAGGGGTTCTTTGGTGGTTAAAAAGCATTACCCTCTTAGGGCAGGAGGGTAGAAAGTAAGGTTTGTAACGAGGCTAAACAGGGTGTGTTGGCCTTACTCAATAACCAAGGAGGCTGTTTATAACCTTGGACTGTATAGTAAAGACCTTAACCTTTGTGGTCATTTAAGAATTAACTCTGGCGAGTTGAAAAATTAAATGTAAGGTTGAAATTAGAAAAAATAAAGTTCAGACAGCCTAGGCATCTGTAAAAGTGTGGCATGTTTAAAATATAATATCTTTTTCAATATTTTTTACCGTAGTTCAACCATTTAAGGCGTTTTATTTTAATATGCTCTCTATGGTGGCGGACGTAAAGAATAGCACCATTCCATATCTTCCCGTGGGTGTCGTAAGAGGCGACTAAGGGACTTACCAGAGGATGGGCAGCAGCGTTCTCTGTGCTGTAACAACCGTACTGCGATCGCCAACCCACTTGCCAAGCGTGGCGATTATAGCAAAACCCCCCCCCTCTTCTTGGGGGAGAACTATGTCCAGCAGTGGATGTCTTTCGGGCTGAAATAATGATGATGATGATTTAAATATGTAGGGTACAGGCTCGTAGACTGGTATCTTACGGTACTGTGCTATGAAAACAATTTGAACTGGTTGTTAATATCGAAACTTATAAAATTGTACAAGTACAGTGTACAGATTGAATTAAATTAAACTATGAAAATATTTAATGCGTAATGCGTTAAATGTTTTTGTTATTTATTATTTTTTAGATCCCTACATCTTACTTTGAATTGTATCTTATTTTAGCTTTCTTTCGTTACTTTGATGGACGGCTGCAGTTTCAAAGAATAATTGAATATCTTTAGTTTTTAAAATCAAAATACTTTAAATTATGAATGTTGCTCTGAGAAAATAAAGGCATCATTAAATTAACTGAAGATGATTCCAAAAACGGTAGTAGTTAGTGACTGAGAAAGAGGGGTTCAAAAACGATCTAACTTTAATACTCATTGTGTACTTTTAAATACAAAAAAATAAAAGTATGGAATAAAAATCATTCGCCAATTTTAAAACTTCCATTGAAGTCAAAACAGGGACAATGCATTAAAATAGCCATTACATGTTCATAATGTAAACCGAGCCGAAAACAAAAAAGCAAATAAAAAATCGCAGCAAACAGCTATTTCATTAATCAAAATTTCGCCAATTACGATAATATTATTAAATCTAAACTCAATCGTTATGGGAGCCATTTAGTCGAAATTTTTACGATCTATACGAATGCCCTGTGCAAAGTTCATTTTAACTGGATCCGGAGTACTTTCGGATTGACAACACAAAATAAACTGTTATAGAAGGGCAGGTCCATAAAACCAGTGAAAACAGATGCGGTATTCAAATACGACTGTATTATGGAGATCTCAATCGAAGAAGTGTCACATGCACGTGTACGGGTCTGTACGATTCAAGAGGCAATACCGTACTCTGTGTAAATTTTATTAAATAAAAATAAAGAAAAAAATAAAATAGCCTTTATTCTAACCCATTTAGGAAACAGACATCTCTGAATGAAGGCTTTCTCCATCTGTTCCTATCTACTTCTATTTTGGGGCGATCTGGTTCAGTCCATCCCTGCAATTGTGACGATATCATATCGTAGATATTTTATCGTTCGGACATACTCGTAGTTTGCTCGAATTGTGTCGAGCCAGCCCGAAACAATTCCAAACGGATTGGCACAAGGCGAATGAAAGCCGAATTTGTGTAGTAATTGCTTCGGGTTACCTTCTTTGTTCAACAAATCCGGTAAAATGAAACATAATATGACAGTCGCCAGTGCTCATGGACTCTTGTGTGATGTTACTCGTTGTATGCCTTCTGTGACCTTCTTTACTCTATGTTGGCGATGTCCCAAACACTGTAGGGGCGCAATTAGAAAGTTGGTTCGCAACGACAAGTCAATAAACGGACAGACGAGAAGGGCTAATAAAAGGTGTAATGATTGACAAAAGGTTTTTCTTTCTCTTTTATCTTTGGATCGAGGCTTTCATCCCGAATGCCGTGAAGTTGAAAATGATTTATAAATAGCTTTGTTTTGGTCCTTGCCTAAAATGCTGGTTAACAAAAACTTTTTCGGGTAGTCTAGGACTTTTTCTGTGTAATACATTCATTCAAATAAGGCCTATCGTTGACGACGCTACTTGTAAGTAACGTATTACAAACTCAAATCGCCAAAGAGTAACAATAATGTCAGAGAACGTTGTTTTAAATTTTCACGGTTTTTATCTGAACTTATACTATCACTTACGGGATATCTTTCATGATTATTTATTGTTTTGATTTCCCGATATTTCGACGCTGTTGCAAGCGCCATGTTCGCGGGATGTCGTCCCGTAAGCTATAGTATAACGTCAGAACTAGGATATCAATGCGGTCCACACTAGCGTCTCACCTATGAAGTAGCGTTCTTTTCCTCCACTAATAACAAATTATGAATGGGAGCTACAGCTCTTAAACATTAACTAGATTAAAATGACAAGTGTCAGAGAGAGTGAGATACTGGATATATATGTATAACTAGTCCGATAATTTTATTAAATTACATAATCAGAAATAAATATCATCATATTCTATTCTAACAACCAGTAGGATTTTTGTAGGTTAATTAAATTGCCCTAATTATTATCTAAAAAATACGTATAACATGCATAAATATGCATACGTAATTTTTATTTTGATATGACCAAAGCTATTAGTCCCTTTAGTTTGGCAGCTTCTATCTAAATATATTTAAGTCTACTAATAAAAGAGCAGCCGGGATCAACAGCATAACATGCTTTCCGAGGCAATACTCGGTATAAAATGGGTGGTCACCCATCCACGACCAACCTCGGCAAGCGTGGCTTAATCTGAAAATAAAACCGAGCCGCTGTTATTATTTAGCCACTTGCTCCTCAATGTTATCACGTACTCATTGTTTAGTTAAACTACGGGGTCGAATGTTGTAACATTAACTCGTATCTAAATTACTGGTACAATTTGCGTTGTTATCGCGTCAATAACCAAATAGCCGAGTTCTGTGAGCTGTGTCAATTACACAAACTGTCATTTGTATGGACACCGACTGTTCATTTTATTTTATCTACACAAATGTATTGCTCATAATTTTCCATGCTGTTTTATGGTCTAAACTAAAATCAATTTTTGTTACTTATTTCAATAGGCAAGTTACAAGTAAGCCTCGTCTTCTTCTTTTTAGGTAGTTAGGTATGTGCTAATTAGTCTCTGTATGGTGTCGGACGGAAATAATAGCACCATCCTATATTTTCCCGTGGAGACGTAAGAGGCGACTAAGGGATTTGCCAGAGAATGAGCAGCAGCGTTTTCTGTGCTTTTGTAACAACCGTACTGCGATCGCCAACCCGCTTGACAAGCGTGGCGATTATGGCAAAACCCTCCAAAATGTCAATGTGGCGACACTTGGGTAGGCCCATGTCCAACAGTGGACGTCTTTTGGGTTGAAATGATGAATGAATGAATGATGAATTAAGCTTCCATTCCAATTAACCTGACTGCGCTGCAGCCCAGTCTCCGAGGCTTTATCTAGTATGATATGTACCTAGTGCACTCGTTGTTTACATCAAAAGTTAATTAGTTTTTTTGCAATCTTTTGGCATTTCTCAAGAGGCCAACACAAAGATGCTACGACTTTAGAAACAATACGTCTTCTATCGTAAATTCTAAAATACATCACATCTCGAACATTTGAAATATTCTGAAATATTCCTATCGTCAAAGAATATAGAGCGACATAGCGTCACAATTTGATTGTAAAGATGGCCGCGGGTGACGCAACAAAAGTAAAGGCTTTCAACCAATTCACGACAACCTTTTACGATATTGAGATATTAGAGGACAGACGAAGAGACTTACGCAGTTATATTTATTGGAGTAATTCATGTTCTCGTTCGTAATTTTAATGTCAAATGCCAAAATTCCACTCAAATAGAGTAGGTTTGACATTTGAAATAATCATTCAGCTTAAGTGTAATTCGAACGATATTATACGAAAATACCGTTTCTTAAAGATGACGTTACAGGATTTGTGATTTGAGTAAATTAATAAATAAAATGGCATTGTAAAGAATTGAACGCAATTGTAGCAAAAACGCACAAAATTCCACACTACAATACAAATCATTTATTTGCATAACACAGGTTCAGAGGATGTCACAAAAAGTTCAAAGGTACAATACGAGGTGTGCAAATATAGGTTTTAGGAAAATTATGAGATTAAAATGATTCATGTTCAGTGGTTTTTAAATTACAACGTCATTCAGGTTAAAGATGGTCAATTTCATTACACATCAAATTAAATTAAATTTGAATTTGAGTAAATTATAAGTAATAATAATATCATTCAAATTAATAATACCGTGTAAAATTATGAAGAAGCAAATTAATAATGTTATAGGTCAAGCTATTTATATAATCCATCATATTATTGAATTATATCACAATTAAATTCTATAGTTAAAATACAATATCTATCCCTGTCTTTTACGTTATAATAACATTTTTTTTAACTAGGAAGGTGTATAATTTATGTTTAAATATAGGAGTAGGTAACTTTTTAATGGCATCTGCCAATTTGTTATCAATCAGTGATGCCATGCAAATAACACTTTTATTGAGAAGTGCCGTTTCCCCATACGGTATTTCTTCATCTAACCTCTTTTTGTCTCGTAATTGTATATATATCTATAGTCTATATATATATAGCTTTTAAAGGCAGTTTTGTAATAGCTTGGATTCGATTTCACAAATATATATAATTCGTATATGTTCCTACAAGGGCGGTAATATAAGTACCTAGTTTTAAAATTTCAAAGGTAGTTTGACAGCTTGTAGTAGTACTATCTAGATGACTCATTGCTCTGATGCGTTTCTTTTGAGCTTTGACAAATTCCTTGTCTACCAAAATGCCACAGAATATTTCATCATATCCTAATATAGGTGCAACCAGTCCATGAAAAACCGTTAAGACGGCTTCTTTGTTGACAATTTTGGAAAGTTTGTAGAGAGCGAATGAGGACTTATTAATTCTTTTACAGAGATTATTTACCTAGAAGTGTTTTCCATGACAAATTGTAATCTATATCAAATCCCAGAAATTTGGTATTTGTTACAGGCTGTGCTCTCTGTCCATTGTAATTAACATTAATATTTTTATTTTGAGTTCTTTGGTAAAAGTGCATTATTTTTGTTTTTTCCATTTTTATTTTAAGATATTTTTTATTAACCATTGAATTATTGTACTGTTTGATTGATTTCCTCTTCATAATCATTTGGTTTGCAACATTTTATTAATACTGTGCTATCGTCTGCAAACAGCACCATTGGTTGCTTGTCTAAGGAGATCATTAATATTTCATATACACTGGAGGTATACATACGTTAGCTGCTACTGATGTAAAAAACCTGTAGCAGCTCATACTTACGAGTCTTATATACATATAGACATACAAATAGAGGAGCGCAGACGGCCGTTCGCCACCGCGCGCCCGCGCATACTAACCGAGCTAGAAAGGAATGCGGCTGCCGCCGGCTGTATCATCACGCTCGCATAACTATGGGAGCGCGACACATTCTACCTTCATTTCCAAATTGTGTTAGTCTTAAGTTTATTAATGTACCTTATTTATTTTGATTTCTCTTAACTAGAATTGTATATAAGCCACTGCTTCCTAATAAATCACACAGATCAATATTCGCCTTCTTATTAGTAACACGCAACCCCTAAAGTGGTGACCCCGCGTTCGAAATGGCTACGCCCGTAACGAAGGAAGACCAGATCAAGATCTTGTCACCAGCCAACTCCGGCCGACACGAACCTGCAGACCAGAAACTCTACAGCATGATTGAAGCCCTGACCAAGGAAGTAGCAGCGCTGAAAACGAATCGATCCCGCAAATTTCAACGCCGATCCCACAATTTCAGAAGCCGTTCCAGTTCGAAATCACGTGACAGAAGTAACACCGTGTGCTATTTCCATAAGAAATTCGGAAAGGCAGCGTACCGATGTAGAAGTCCGTGTAGTTTTAAAGGAATATCAAGTGAGAAACCGGAAAACTAAAGAAGACTCAAGCCGTGGCGGTGGCCGAAGTCGACGATTTATCCACATACCGCCTATTTTTACACGACAAATCAACCGGGAAAAAATTCCTTATCGACACAGGTGCAAATGTTTCTGTTTTACCCGCCACTGCACGCGACAAACAGCGAACTCCAACCAACTACTTGTATGCAGCAAATGGTACACAAATACCCACATATGGCGAGAGAACCATCGTTCTCAATATTGGAATGCGACGTGCCTACAGTTGGCGATTTATGGTTGCAACAGTCAGTAGGCCGATATTAGGCGCTGATTTTTTGCACCACCACGCACTTATGGTGGATCTCCATGGACGACGATTGGTGGATAAAAGAACCAATTTATCGACACAAGGTTTCCTGTCACCCGCAGCAGAAGGAAGCATCCGAACCATCGATGACAAGCTTCCTTACCACGACCTGTTGGCCAAGTACCCAGACATCACGAGACCAAACTTACAGAAACTGGGAAATAGTGAAGTCGAACATTATATTGAAACTACCGGCCCACCGATATTTACAAACGCGAGACCACTACCGCCACATAAATACAACGCTGCAAAACAAGAATTCCAACTTATGATGAGCCAAGGAATTTGTCGACCGTCCAATAGCCCATGGGCTAGTCCATTGCACATGGTTTTGAAAAAGGATGGTACCTACAGATCTTGTGGCGATTACCGAAGACTCAATGCGGTAACCACACCCGATCGATACCCGATACCACGACTACATGACTTCACACATAACCTCCAAGGCAAGAAGATTTTTTCAAAAATTGATCTACAGAAAGCCTACTACCAGATCAAAAACAGAGAAGAAGACGTGAAGAAGACAGCCGTGATTACTCCTTTTGGCTTGTACGAGTTCACTAGGATGTGTTTTGGTTTAATGAACGCAGGCCAAACATTCCAACGGCACATTGACAACGTGCTTCGCGGCCTACCTGTTTTCCCATTCGTCGACGACATACTCGTAGCTTCTGAGAACCAAGAACAACACAGAACAGAGCTTCAAGAAGTGTTCAAGCGACTCAACGACAATGGTTTAAAAATAAACGTCGCCAAGTGTATCTTCGGCCAGTCAAAACTCGATTTCCTGGGATACACAATAAGCCCCGAAGGTATTTCACCGACAGAAGAAAAGGTGCAAGCAATCCAGTCCTATCCATTGCCAAAAACGATCCAAGATCTACGTCGTTTCGTCGGAATGCTGAACTTTTATCGTTCGAGTATACCTCATGCCGCTGAACATCAAAAAGAATTGAGCAAATACTTTCACAACGCAAAGAAAAACGATAAAACCAACATACAATGGACCGAAGAGGCAAAAGAAGCATTCAACCAAAGTAAACAAGACATCAAGAACTGCGCATTATTGTCCTATCCATCACTGAGCGAACCTTTCGCATTGATGACAGACGCCTCAAACACATGCGCTGGTGCCGTTATTCAACAAAAGATCAACGGCAGATGGAGACCACTGGGATTTTTCTCCAAGAAGTTCAGTGACGCACAACAAAAATACAGCACGTACGACCGTGAGTTGCTATCTATATACATGGCAGTACGTCACTTCCGCCGTGTATTTGAAGGACGAGAGTTAATTGTTTACACGGACCACAAACCGCTGTGTAATGCATTAACTTCAAACAGCAAGTCTGAGACACCCCGCCGAACCAGATACCTTGAATATATCGGCCAGTTCACGTCAAATATTCAACACGTAACCGGCCAGGACAACAAAGTCGCAGACGCACTATCGCGAGTCGAAACAATAACATGCCCGACACCACTGGATTACACCGACTTAGCAAGAAAACAAGCACAAGATGAAGAATTAAAAATGCTAACCGACAAAGGAAAATATCCATTCAAGAAGATCGCCATTCCCAACTCATCAGCCAATCCTGTTACCTGCGAGATGTCATCAAGTACCGCTCGTCCATACCTGCCACCAGATTTCCGAAAAGCAGCATTCCAAGCGATTCACGACCTTAGTCACCCCGGCATAAGGGCGACAAGGAAGCTAGTCACTGCTCGCTACTGGTGGCCCTCCATGAATAGCGACGTAAATGAATGGACTCGAACGTGCGACGCGTGCCAGCGTGCTAAGGTGCAACGACACACGAAGACACCTATAGCGAGTTTCCAACAAGCAAACAGACTGGAGCATGTGCATATGGATATCGTTGGCCCGTTACCCATTTCTGACGGTTATCGATATCTATTGACCATGATAGATAGGGCTACCAAATGGCCGGAAGCCTGCCCATTGGAAGACATAACCGCAGAAAAGGTTGCTAATGTATTCTATGACGGTTGGATCGCGAGATTCGGTTGCCCATTAACCATAACAACCGACCAAGGGAGGCAATTCGAGTCTGACCTATTTAATCAATTGACGCAACGCATGGGAATTCATCGCACCCGCACCACTGCCTACCACCCGCAGTGTAACGGCGTGATAGAACGATGGCACCGCTCACTGAAGACGTCACTCACCGCAAGACTCAATTCTACAACATGGTCACACGAGCTACCTACAGTACTGCTGGGACTGCGCGCTTCGATAAAAGAAGATGTTGGTGCAAGTACTGCCGAACTACTATATGGCCAAACGCTACGATTACCCGGAGAATTCTATGAAGAAACAACTAAACATCGCGATACGATTTCAAACTTCATGAATAAGTTGAATGGAGCGTTAAAAAAGGCCCAGGCGCAACGAAAATCAAACCAATCCCAAGCGACATTTATACACGATGACCTATATAAATGTTCGCACGTTTACCTACGCAATGACGCACCAAGCAAGCCACTGACGCCAACCTACACAGGCCCGTACGAAGTGATCAGTCGTAAGGACAAGTACTTCACTATCCAATTACGCAATAGATGCACCAACATCACTGTTGACAGACTAAAGCCAGCTTTCCGGATCAACACTGAGTCAGAAGCACCAGTCACAGATACGTACGCTTACGTCACAAGGGCAGGAAGGACATCGAAGCCCTGCGTACGTTTCACTAGCGGGGGAATGATGTAGCAGCTCATACTTACGAGTCTTATATACATATAGACATACAAATAGAGGAGCGCAGACGGCCGTTCGCCACCGCGCGCCCGCGCATACTAACCGAGCTAGAAAGGAATGCGGCTGCCGCCGGCTGTATCATCACGCTCGCATAACTATGGGAGCGCGACACATTCTACCTTCATTTCCAAATTGTGTTAGTCTTAAGTTTATTAATGTACCTTATTTATTTTGATTTCTCTTAACTAGAATTGTATATAAGCCACTGCTTCCTAATAAATCACACAGATCAATATTCGCCTTCTTATTAGTAACACGCAACCCCTAAAAACCCATCACCAATCCAGGAAATGGCCTCCTAAACACACAAATCTTATTCCATAGTGCTCATTACTATTCCTGCTAAGCTCTCCAACTTGACCCTCCGCAAACCTATTTAACGTTTGGGCCAGGAGTGGATTAACAATCAATAGCTAACCCAATAAGATTTAAACTTAATCAATCACGGGCTTAAACCGACGCCTATTGCCAGCTGCTTCAATGGTCTACTGGTCGGAAGCGCCATTGTGGAACAAGTGAGCCCGGGTTCGATTTCAAAGTCGGGAAAAGTAACAATTGTTATTATTTATTCCTTTTTTTCTTTTATATATACAAATTTGCTACTTTTTAAATATTCCTTATAAAAAATATTTTTACAGGATAAAACAATACAATAGTGGTTTGCAAACACACACGAAATAAATTGAAAAATAAACTTACGGCTATTACTTAAAAAGCTATCTAAATATAAAATCAGACATTAACACAGAACATTAATATTAAAATGTAACTTACATAATTCAACAAAACTTTCGCGAATTCACTCACTCATGAAAATATGTCATGTACTGTGTAATGTTGGGGCCATCCGGATTTTCTGAGTAACAGCCACGAAGTCAGGTTTCTGCTGCAATTGATGGCAATACTCTCGGCCCCTATTACATCTGACACAAAACTGGCGTAATGTGGCTTTACAATAGGGTACACCTCGCTCTGCCCCTTCGGGGATTATAGCTTTGGTCTTATGTTAGCTAACCAACTAAGATTTGAACTACAGACTAAATCAATCGAAGGCCTAGACCTAAGCCGATTGCCAACACTCAAGAAATAAGATCCTAAATACACAAACAAAAAGTACCCGCCATTAAATCCAAACGGTCCCATTCCAATATTATATTTCAAAAATAAATTCCGCGTTCCAACTTCGAAATGTTCGTAATTCCGATGATAGTCGAACATGACGTATAGAGGGTCGTAACTTGCCGAAGTTACACGATCGTGCTGTGACGTAACGGCGGCCTTGTAACATTATTTTTTATCTGCAACTTTCGGTTGTAAATCAAATAAAAACAAGTATTTCTTTCTTCCTGTGAGTCGAATTCACTTTTTCAGTTTGTTTATTTGTACGAGTTATACTTTCTAAAGGGTGGTTAACTACCCTATAGAAGATAAGTACAAATATCAAAACTTTCTTGAGCAAACAATGGATCCACGTGCAAATCATTCATATATACTAATGATTGTCGCCAGTGTTTAAATGATTATTTTGAGGATTTATTGACGTTTGTTGTTGGTCTTGAAGTCGTTTGTTGGTCAACCACCCAATAGAAGATAGACCCTATAGAAGAAGATAATAAGAAATGTAGTTTCAGTTAGAATATTAACGACTATTCCGAAAAATAAATAAAGGCCAATTTCTGTTGGACAAACACAGCTTCCAGTACGTCCAACCAAGTTAATTAAAGTGATTTTATTTACACCTACAAAATAATAAAATACCAACATTTTTGTTGTATTTTTGTTAGCAGTTTTTAGTCAAATGCGTTTATTTTTATATATATTTTTTTACCGTTCTGGTGATCTGAATGATTTCTTTTTTTCTTTTTTTTTCTATTTCATCATCATTACAGGGATCTGTTTATCATCGATTAAGGCTATATGTATGCTATGTCCAGTTATTGTTTCTGTCCATTTGTTTTATACATTTCACTTTCAAAGCAAATGTAGACCAGCTAACACACAATGGGCCGCATTACCAACCCGTGTCATCCGTACAAATCTCTGGTTGAAACGGAGGGATCTTTGCCTGAAGCACCGGATTACCCCATGTCCACATGTCCGCAAGTTCTTGAGAGTAAGCTGCGTTTGCATTTGCGTGCTCGACCGATGTTACTGTGACCCTACGTCTGTGTCATATGAGAGCTAATTTCACTTTAGCTGAGAATTTTGTATGGGAATTATTACAAAGGAAATATGGAAATTCTAGCTTTGAAAACTCAATGCAATTCTTCTTGGTTTCTTATTTTAAAACAGTTTTATGTATGAACTACATATTTTAAAATATTCGTATTTGTAGACTTAACATAAGCAGGATATCATCACGCCTGTAATCCCGAAGGGTGGGGCTGAGGTGTACCAAGAGTACACCCACATACTTTTCCCCAGTCATGTTTAAGAGCGTTTACACTTTACTGCATTTCATACAAACTTTCAAGTCCTTATTTTCCGAAATAACTGACCCGATTTTAATTAAACTTAATACGCATAAGCAGGATACGTAGGCCTAAAAAGTTACTAAAAAAAATTCGAAAACTCTTAAAATAAAATGTATTTTATAATTTTTACTCGGTCTAATTTAGCTGTAACACTATTTTTAGGAAATGTTGTTTGTTTAGTACCTTTTTAGACCTATGTATCCTGCTTATGCGTATTAAGTTTCATTAAACTCGGTTCAGTCATTTCGGAAAATAAGGACTTGAAAGTTTGTAAGAAATGTTGTAAGGCGTAAACGCTCTTAAGTACCAGTCCCATGTATAAGTGGCTAGCCATGAAACGGACAGAAATCCTCAATCCGGGTAGTTACTAAGAAATTCCTAATGGAAAAACCTAATAACACTTCTTACGTCCTAGCCATTGAACCCTGGATTTTACGCTCAGCAGTTACGCTTGCGACCATAAGCCTAAGGAAGCACCCATTAAAATGATCTTATTTATGAATTATCAGTTACTGACTCGTTTTTAAACACAATCTTAAATTAAAATAGCACTTAATTCACGTTAAAACTCCCAATCCATCGTTCCAAAACTGTCCCAGGTTGATCCTAGTTAAAACCCAGCGCTGCACTTGTCTCCCGATTCTTTTATTAAAACCGGCTTCGAAATGCAAGTCGTTCGACTTCGGCGGCTTCCGTCGGCTTCCATTAGCCGGAGCCGGATATTGGGGGCGATACGTGACCCACCCCGGAGACTTCTCACGAACGCCTTCCATAGTAAAAGCTTTCAAAGATATATCTTGAGTTGGGTTGGTTAATTTGTTTCTTTGTTTGAATGTTTTTGTTAATTGATGGAAAATTGTAGTTTTTGTTGTGGGTATAGTCTGCGGGGTACTTGTGTATGCTTAACGCAATACAATGGCCAACCAATGTCTTTCATTTCAAAAGTTAAAAAAAACCTTATTTTATTTACATAGTTTGTCAAATGATTTTTTTAAGAGATGAGTGAATGATAGAATGAATGGATGAATAGATTCGGCATATTTGTTTGTCTGTTCGTCCGTATGTCACAGCCACATTATTCCGCAACTATTAGGACTACACAGTTAATACTTGGTAGGTAGATGTATTCTACCGCTTTACGTTTTTGTACAAAAATAAAAGATTAACGGACTACCATACATGGAGTTGAACTAAAAAAGAATGAAACCTATACGTGCAGGGTGTAGGAATATTCTGAAAAAATTAGGTTTGCAGAACGTAATAAAAACTTTGAACGAAAATTGGTTTGAATAAGATTTAATGTTTATTTTTGTATTTTTTTTCACAAACATACTATAAAAAAAAAAAACAAATTTAGTTTTGCTGTTGAGTGTAAGTTTACTTATAAATTACCGTTCAAAGTATTGCTAGTAATTTTCGACGGAACGGAAAAAAAACCCCAGTGGGACTCCGAGTAAAACTCACACTTGGCCGGTTTTTCAAACCTATGAAGGAATTGACATAGAATTTCCTTCATAATCTTTTATCTGGTTGTTGAAAGGGAACGGTGTTTTTTTGTGCTGGTTACAAAAAGTTTTTTTAATGTGAATAGCAGCGTATAGGAGCCTTGATTTGTGCCCAGTTGTTGGCAATATGTTTGCTCCATGTTACATGAAATTTTATTATAATTAGCTAAATGTGAATTGTCTGAACTGTACCAATACGGAAGATATATTCCACGAATTACGATGGGTGTAACACAGGTACTCCTGTGCCAAAACCTTCGTGAATTCACAGACGTGATGAAATATAATGTTATTTTAATAATTCGTTGGAAATCCGGAAATGTTATTTGGCCCTAAGGCTTAAATAAAACCAGAATATTTTCTTAAAGAAAAAATACTCTTATTTTATGAACCAAACAATTACAGGGCAACACTATTTCTCCAATAACGAAAATATGAAGAAAAACTAAATTCTGGAAATTCAGCCAAAGAATTCAAAGAAATACGTACATCCAATAAACGCTCGCTTTGGTAGAATCCCTCTCTTATTTTTAAATGTTGGATTTTACTGTGAAGTTTACAGCTTTCAGGAGGAGCCGACACGCTGTGGATCCACAAAACTAGATTTTATAAAAACCCGTAAAATGTCAAAGTGGTATTATTGAAGAGTTTTGCTTGGAACATTGCAAATTGGTATGAGGAACACGTTCAGTTAAGATTGAAGACAATATGTCTGGCAGCTGTTAATGCAGAATAAATTAAGTAACATAGTTTCACAAATAGTTTGTGCCAAAATGAATGCCACCATCGTTGTTTTTAGGGTTCCGTAGCCAAATGGTAAAAAACGGAACCCTTATGGATTCGTCATGTCTGTCTGTCTGTCCGTCCGTATGTCACAGCCATTTTTTTCCGAAACTATGAGAACTATATTGCTGAAACTTGGTAATTAGATGTATTCTGTGAACCTCATTAAGATTTTCACACAAAAATAGTAAAAAAACACTAACCTTTGGGGGTTCCCCATACTTAGAACTAAAACCACATTTTTTTTTGTTCATCAAACCCATACGTGTATACTATGGATTGGTCTTCAAAAATAATATTGAGGTTTCTAATATCATTTTTTTCTAAACTGAATAGTTTGCGCAAGAGACACTTCCAAAGTGGTAAAATGTGTGTCCCCCCTCTCTAATTTCTACAATATGAGGAGGAAAATTCTGAAAATATTTAAGATTGTAGGACGTAAAAAAAACTTTCAATGAAAATTAGTTTGAATAGGATATGATGTTAAGTTTTTGAGATATGGACTTTTTCATCAAACTACAGCAGTAACTTTGTTTTTCATTAACAGACTATGCAAATTTAGTTTTGCGATTGAGTAGAAGTTTACTAATTAAGGACCGTTCAAAATATTGTTATTATATTGTTTGGGCCTATGGAACCCTGTGTGCGAGTAAGAGTCGCACTTGGCCGGTTTTTCAAAAGATAATATGTATCTGTGCAATAACTGTGACAAATGTATTAAAACCATAGTACAGTACTCAGTACTCTTTTTTGTAGCTGTGTGTAAATTTTAATTTTAAAAAACGGTCGAGTTTCATTTAACAAGACTACTATAGAAGGCATTGCATCGTATTAGTATATTGGCCTGGTGTAACTCAACGTCCAAAAAACGTATTTAAAAAGTAAACGTGTTTCAAAAGTCTAAGCCAAATGAACCGCAGCACAAACACAAACATGTCCATTCGCATGAAAAGCCCATCCTTTAATTCTATTAACCACATCTTGCATAGTGTATGTGCCTCAGCCTCTTGCAGGATGCCGCCACCTCAGAAACGGCCTCAACCCAGAGTCACGGTGTGTTCGCCTTTTGATGGCCTTACCCCGAAGACACAAAGGCAGTCGCGGGAGCACTCAGACTGATTGTATCTGGAACGTGTCTTTGTTAGCGTCCTGGTACAGGAAGCAGGAGATCTCAGAAGTTCCAGCAGGGTGTAAGAAGGCGGCTGACCATTACGTGACGAATATAAATAAATCTCATTAGTAGGATTCGTTTAGCACGGAGGTATATAGACTTTAATGAATAACCTTGAATGTAAGTGACAATAAAAAAAACTAGCCAAATGTTAGTTGGACTCGCGAGCCACACAATTTCTGCAAAATCAAAACTCAAATTAACTGGCAGACCATTAGGGTTCTAGAAACACAGCCTTGAGACGGACAAATCTTGGATTAGTAATAGGGTTCCGTTAGTGGTAACGGAACCTTGGCTTGAACCTTAGTTGTTTAGGGTTCCGTACTGAAAGAGTGTTTTTTCGGTACAGAAACCCAAAACAAATAGCAATCTTTAACAGCATCATCATAATTTATCACTCTTCTGCCTTTATTCCAATTGATATGGGATCGGCACAGCATAATTATTGCTTCTGGACTGGGACTGTAGCTTCGCGTCATTTTTTAGGGTTCCGTAGCCGAATGGCAAAAAACGGAACCCTTATAGATTCGTCATGTCTGTCTGTCTGTCTGTCTGTCCGTCCGTATGTCACAGCCACTTATTTCCGAAACTATAAGAACTATACTGTTGAAACTTGGTAAGTAGATGTATTCAGTAAACCGCATTAGGATTTTCACACAAAAATAGAAAAAAAAAAACAATAAATTTTGGGGGTCCCCATACATAGAACTGAAAACCAAAAAAAAATTTTTCATCAAGCACATACGTGTGGGGTATTTATGGATAGGTCTTCAAAAATGATATTGAGGTTTCTAATATCATTTTTTTCTAAACTGAATAGTTTGTGCTAGGGCTACTTCCAAAGTGGTAAAATGTGTGTGTCCCCCCCCTCTAATTTCTAAAGTAAGAGGAGGAAAATTTTGAAAATATTTAGGATTGTAGAACGTAAAAAAAACTATCAACGAAAATTGGTTTCAATAACATATGATGTTTAGTTTTTGAGATATGGGACTTTTTCATCAAACTGCAGCAGTAACTTTGTTTTTTATTAACATACTATGAAAAACAAATTTAGTTTTGCGGTTGCGTGGAAGTTTACTAACTAATACTACTAACTAATGAATGACAGTTCAAAATATTTTTATTATATTGTTTGGAGCTATGGAACCCTGTGTGCGAGTAAGACTCGCAGTTGGCCAGTTTTTTTGACTTTCAAAAGTGCTTTGATTTTTTTTTTCATGTCTTCTTCCTTCTCTTTTTGTCGTCTCTTAATGAATCACCCTGCCCTGTTCTTGCCATTTAATCTTTCACACGGTCCGTCGTCTTTTTGGCCTTCCCATGTTCTTATAGCTATCCACAATCATGCTCAAACTTTCTTCATGGCATTTATCTTATTCCTCCGCTTCACATGACCATGTATCATAACCGATTACCGCTCAACCTTCAAGCTTATCTCTTTAGTATGTAGTGAAACTTTTGCACTCTCTTATCCAGTGTAATCACCGTCAGTGTTAGCCTCAGTGCCTTAGTGTCGAAGCCGGCGTGTTCGGTCAGACAATTCACTTAGCTCTCAAATAACCGAGTTGTTTGGGGCACACTCGATATAATGCGCTTTTGTTTTTCGTTGGAGTTGTGTAAAAGTGCAATATTTTGGGGTCAATTTAAAAGTCGTAGGAGCCTTGATCCAGAGACTGGCTGTGCTTTACATTGATTAAACAATCGGAAGGTTCCGTACTTCGTTTTTGGGTGACTACTTAAAATCAGTGGTTTGCTATTGAGTCCCCCGAAGCAAAACATCATGAGTGCCTTCTTGTCACAGTCACGACGTGCTGATACCGGCTATAAGTGTTCCGTACTTGTAATTTGGGTATCATATTTTTTCGGTTTACTTTAAAGGCCTCCAATAAATCTCTTCCTTATTCAAGTTTACTTATGATGTGACAACATCGAATTTATCGATGAACGCTGGCTGCACGCTCGAAAAAGGATGACTCATTGTACGTTACGATCGGATTGTACGTTACGCTCATTGTAACGTTACGATCGGAGCGAGAGCGCTGCGCGAGAGCGAAAGGCCCGATCGGCTTGACGTTCGGCTTGCGCCGCATCTGTCTCTCTTCCACTCGATTGGCCTATGCGTCCGAGGAAAGACAGCGGCAGCACATAACTTACATCTACACGTGAACTGTTTCGTGGACTGTTTATAAAGTGAAGTGAAAAGTTAATGTGGTTTTCATTGTTTTTTACAGCAACCAAATTAATAGTAAATTTATCAATTAAATAATATTTCACTCCTTCTTTGTATCCATACAAAATAGTGATAAAATTAAATAAAAATGATTCAATTTTATTAATAAAAAAGTATACAATCATTTCATCAATGTTTTGTTATGACGTTATCACGTTAAACTATCGTCCGTAAACCGACTTTACAGAAAACAATTTTTTTTTATATAATCTGGTGCTTCTGAAACAATATTTGACTAGTCTAGTTTTCTGAACAAAAATCTATTAGCAACGTTTTTTCAACTTTCCCTATTCCACAATGGTTGCGTGTGTTTAAAACAACACATACAGACTTAATCGTGGACTGAACATTTCCATCCCTTCTATAAATACTGGCATTAGTGCGCACTGTGCAGTTCTACTGAAATATATTGCGCGTGCAGCGCTGCAGCGAACTAAAATGCAATGAACGCTAAACGCTATTCAGGCGCATTACTTGATGACGCTTCTATGGAACGCTGGATTGTTCGAATTTTGTATTGTTACGGACATTATTGTTTTGTGTTGAATTTAATTATTGCTTTTGTATGCATTATTTGTAGATTTAATAATGCTTTTATTGGTAGAGACACAACCAATGGGCCTTGACAAGTAAGTCAAGTAGTCATCGCTGTCCTAATTTAACAAGTCCTATGTTATGTTGTCCTATTTTAAAAGGACTGTCATAGAGCAGCATTCGATGTAATACACTTTTGTCTTTTGCATGTTAGTAAGGGTGCGGTTAAAATGACTGGAAAGGACTTCAGACATCGGACAGATAATATACTAAAATATTTGCAAAGTCTGGTGTCTGCAACTGTTCCGGTGCGGTCCGTTTGACCGGACTTTTATCGCTGCTAGAATGACACTTTTTCAAGGCCTTCAAAAGTTCTTTTTTCAGTAAAATTAGAATGACCAAAAAACATAGGTACATTACTTTAGAACGGTATACCCCGAGGGTATTATACCCACATTACGCCAGTTTATCAAATTATAATCATAATTAAAAGATAAGCATCAAGGGAGGCTGGGAAACGAACATCCACTTCATCACGTAGATACTTAGTATAAATTATACGCCGGATATCCTGCCGTTACCAGCTTATATATTACATCAAAATATAGACTCCAATAATAGCAGCTGTCGGCAACTTGGGTAAAATTAGACTAGATTTTACACACACGTTAAAATTACCTGGCGGCAAAATGGAATATACATATTTATAAGTACGGGGAAGAGCCGCTCTGTTTAGCTCGTGCGCACCAATCACACCTAGTTAATTAGCTTGTAAGTTGCGGTGCAAGCCGAATGAAAGCCGAATAAGGTCGGGTTTCTTATTAAAAATACATAGGTACTGCTGAATCAAATGAAATCAAAGAACAAGATGCGTGTGCTCTTTTAAAAGAGATCAATGCCCGGCTGCAGATAAAAAATTCTACGTTGACAAAGCAAAAATCATAGAAGCCATTTTAACATTTAAAGGGACAATAGATTCTGATAAGTAGGTATGTATTTGTATCACACATTCAAAAGCTTCTTTATAAATTGAAGAAAAGACCGCTGAACAAAGCGTGTTTGTTAAGAGACATCCTTCGTAAGCTGAGCTCCTAGTCCCCCAGTGGCACGGAGATATTATCATATTTTGTACAAATATAAACAGAACTGCCCTCTTGGGCATTTTGCTATGAAAAAATAAATTGGTGTCGTGGACGATATTGTTAGCATTTCCCTACACTATGGTACGGAAAAAAGTGTTGATAGGATATGATAATCATAGGAAGTCGTACGAGCCGACTGCGTAAAGAAATAAATGACATAGAATAAACGAAGATTATTATTATTAGAATAGCTTGTTTTTATATAATAATTAATTGTATTCTAAATGTTTATTGTAAGAATTGTTTGTATATAAATTGAATTTATTTAATTTCCGTAATTATGTATTTATGCTTGCAAATTCTAAAACTTGACTTAACTGTATTCTGAATATTTATTATAATAATTGATTGAATTTAACTGTCTATAAACATTGTTTTTTTTTTGTTAATTGGTATGTTTTATGGGTTTAAATTCTTATATTGTATAAAAATGTATGCCCTAATGGGTAATGTTTTGAGGTACCATAACCTAACTACGAGTATAAGACTTAATGTATCACCAAAAATCACAGTAATAAATACTTTTACTTTGAGAATTAATTTACACCATGTTTTGCGACGGCCATAATTGCGAGGGGCATTTAATATCTCAACGGCCGCGACAGACTCGTACGTAATACGATATAACGACGACGACGACGATACGATATCGTACTTTATATTTAATTATGAATACCCTACGTAAAATATTTAATTATTTTTTAATATAAATGATGGTCCTAAAAGAACCAAGCCGGAATGAAATGAAATACCTGATACTTCAGCTTCTATTGATACCAATAATACTCATTCAGAAATTGTCCGTATCCTTTACATTCAAAACTGAAGTATTCGAATATAAATAATGATGAATCCGTACTGGAGACTGGAGTAGGTAGGTACGTATTCCAATCAATAAGAAAAAACGAGAAAATACGACATTCAGATGCAGGAGTCGGATTTAAAGTGAGCGATCCGATTCATTATTTATTTGTGGAGTCACTGATCGAAAGGAAAGGCAGTCTGAATTATATTCTGCATAATACGATTTAAAGAAAATTGAATTTTATTAAATGGAATTTTATAAGCAGTATTTGGAAAGTGCGCCGAAAGAATTGCTTCGAGTGACTCGAAGTGCACTCAAGATTCGGTGAAATTGGTACGTACGAATTGCCAGCGCGGCTGCAGACACCGAACTCTGACAGATAATGCACTAGGTGAAGGGTGAAGGGTCGGTGGCTGAAGCCGTTCCGTAATATTAAGTCTAGCGATTATAGATCATCATCATCTGCCTAGCCTTTTCCCAAACTTTGTTGGGGTCGGCTTCCAATCTAACCCGATGCAGCTGAGTATCAGCATTTTACATGCAGCGTCTGCCTATCTGACCTCCAAAACCCAGTAACTGGGTAATACGAAACCCCTTGGTAAGACTGGATCACAGGCTTTCGGCTCCTGACTACTTGTAACGACTGCCGAAGATCTACAAATGACAGCCGGGACCAACAGTTTAACGTGCTTTCAGAGGCACGAAGGAAACTCGGTATGTAAATATGACCATATCCATGGACCGACCTCGATAAGCACGGCTAAACCTTTAAGATCGACCCGTGCGGCTGCCTATTATTTAGCCGTGAGCTCTAGCGATTATAAATCATTAGCTATATATTTTAATATAAGTAGGTAATAAACCAACCTTAAGGACTTTTAATAAGTTTTTTTTTTTAAAGCTGTTTCCTACATTCATCATCATCATTTCAGCCGAAAGACGTCCACTGCTGGATATAGGCCTCCCCCAACGCCACATTGACATATGGGGTTTTTGCCATAATCGCCACGCTTGCCAGGCGGGTTGGCGATCGCAGTACGGTTGTTACAAAAGCACAGAGAACGCTGCTGCCGATTCTTCAGCCCGATCACTATGTACGGTAAGCCTATCCCTTGGGAGAAGCAAGCCAAGTACTTAGGAGTCTTACTTGACAACCACCTGTCTTTCGCGGCGCACATCAAAGCAGCTCGCGACCGAGCTGCCTTTGCTATGGGTAGGCTTCATTTCATGATTTCGACAAAAAGCAAGTTGTCACTCAAGTGCAAGTTGCGCCTTTACACCGCGGTGATCCGCCCCATTATGACGTACGCTTGCGTCGTGTACGCTCACACCAAGCCTTAGTACATCCATAGGATGCAAACCTTGCAGAACCGGTTCTTACGTAGAGTCACGGGAGCCCCTTTTTATGTCCGTAATGACCGTCTACACGTAGACCTTAGAATGCCCACCGTCCTTCAGTTTATGAAACGTCTTTCGAAGCGTTTCTTCGATAACGCCATTAAACACCGTAATCCCCTGATCGCAGCGGCCGCCCGTTATGAACCCTCGCGCATTAGTACAGTACGCCGTCCTCGGCATACCCTCGTCACTCCCGATGATGCTATCACCCTCCTCCAGGAGAGTAGCAAAGAGACTAGCACTCTTAAAAAGTTTAGACACAAACCGCCGTCTTTCCGACCTCGCCGTCGAGGTCCGTCGCGACGTCCCGGTCCATGCCCTCCCCGACCCTCGCTCGAGCCAGCCCGCGATGCTGTGCCAGTAGTTTTAAATCAGCCCCTAAATAATGATATCATTCAGATCCAGCCTGTCCCCATGCAGTCCTCCCCCAGCGACGCCCTAAGCCGAGGCTCGTACCCCCTTAGCGTGTAGTCGCTTAGTTTGTAAGTTTTATGCCCTGGCTGGAGGCCTTACTATTAAGGCACCCACAGGATAGTCCGGTTAAGCAGACGACAACCTCCTAGGTTGAACTGCGAGATGCCATTCCCAAAAAAAAAAAAAAGCTGCCGATTCTCTGACAAGTCCCTTAGTCGTCTCTTACGACACCCACGGGAAGATATGGGATGGTGCTATTCTTTACGTCCGACACCATTCAGAACAAAAGCAAAAGTACATTATCTACATGGTCAATTTGTATGGAACATCAGATTAATTATATGTGGGTGTTCAATATGATATAGGTACTGTATACGTGTACATGTAGTTAACCATTTGTGCGTCGCGTCGTGGCCCTTCCAATCTGTACAAAATTATGAACAATAATTCTGTGTTCCATTTCACAGAAACCTTAACAAAAGAGATTCACAACGACTCTTCAGTAACTCATTATACACCAAAGATACAAAGTCAGTCCAAAACACCTTTTGTCATATCTGAAACCTTTAAAGCACCACAATAGACTGACAGCTCCCTCCCTCACAAAGACCTTTGTCCTTTTAAAACAGACATTGACTTACACACCGCCTGACGTTCACTGACGTCGGCTGACGTCGCATGTGACGCCGGTGTGATATCGCCCTTAATCCTGTGTCCTAGCGCTATGAGCCCTTGGAAAAATAAATGGGAAATAAGTTAAGCGTGTCCTGGCTTAAAGTAACATAACATGTGGAATCTGTGTGGACATGCGGATTGGGTTCGATTGCCGTTGGAAGCAAAAACTTTTATTTTTGGGACGCTGAGGACTCATTTACTTTGAGGACTGGGCGCCTCTTTTTGTTCGTGGAAACAAGGGTTAGACGCGAGGCCACAACGTAGCATTATGATGTCTTACTTAGCTGATAGAAAAATATGGAACTTAAGTTATTTTGTTAACGTCATCAACATCTTCCTGTCCTCGTCCCCTTGTACTTGGGGTTGGTACCGTTAATAAATCTATTTATTTATTAAGGAAATTCTGTGTTATTTAAGTTAGATCATCATCAAAAATACACAAACACAACACAACACAAAACAAAATACAAATCAAACCAAACACACACAAACATACAAACTTGTAATTCCAAGAATACGTTACAAACACACACTGACACTCACACGTCCATGTGTGTGCACCCCGCACGTCTATGTCGCCAATTAAATGTATTGTTTTTTGATGGTCATTTTGTTAATTAGTAACAATAGGTTGAGATTATAATAACACTGTATTGATCATAATCATAATCATAAATCTTTATTTATCTCGACATCATTACATAAGGCGCTGGTTCACACTTGCACAATCTTATATGGAGAAAGGTGTCTGCTATAGGGAGATCCTGAGGTACAGATCACCTCTCGGGCTTATAAGTAAACATTCCATTTTTACAAAAATACAAGTCAAGATAAAATATATAGAACTGAAAGTAGTAAGCATCAAAAATTAATAGGTTGTTTGAATTTCAAACAAAGGTAAATCAAAAATATGGAATTATAGAAAAACATAAAATAACTGAAACATACTATAGTTCCAAAGTAAAAACAAACATTTTTAAAGGAAAAAAAATAAAATAAAGTAACTTATTTTTTTATAAATTATTATGCTAGCAAGCATAATAAGAAAATCTAGATTAAACAAAAAAGTGGTTTTAAGATGTAGTTTAGGATGTACATAAGACATAATTTCTAATCAAAGGGATGAAAGTGGAAATGGTGTGTGTGATGAAAGTGCATTGGTGCAATGCGTGAGTTGATGTGTGTGTGAATGTGAGTGTGTAAGTGTATATGTGTGAGTGTTAAGACACAGGTTTAAGTAAATTTTCTGTGGAAGCGTAGTCAAGACTTAATAGCCAGGTGCGCAGTTTTCTTTTACAAATAGCTTTGGTATGTGTGTAAATAGATATTTTTTTATTAATCAAATTATAAAGAAAAGTGCCAAGAAACGCGTGGGAAAAACTGGTGTTAAAACGTATGATTGGACAAATATTTGCTGATCTTCTATTTTGAGTTAGGAAATCGTGATCTATGGGGAGTTCAGAGTGCTTTTTTAACACAGTCATGAGTATAAACAACTGCCGGACCGTTAGAACTTTGCAGTGTTGGTAAAGATCAAAGGTCGGATAGCGAAATGGAAAAAAACAACTGACTTTTAATATAGCTCTTTGAGCTCTCTCTAAATTAATCAAATACGATTTAGAGGAACCGCCCCAGGTGGTGATACAGTAGGCTAGCACAGACTGGCATAACGCGAAATAAACTAATTTAATTACTGAGGTATCGGATATATGTCGTAGATTTTTAAATATGTAGATTAGTTTGCGGATTCTTTTAACTAAAGTTTCAATGTGTTGTTGGAAGCTGAGACGGTAGTCTATGGTCTGAAATAAATACAATTTAAAAGGTTATTTTAAAGCTACAGAAATATTTGTAACATTCGGCTTCAATTGAGTATACATCCATATCATTATTATTAGTTACTGTAATTGGTCGTAAACACAACCGTTGTAATTAATTAAATAAATAAATCATCAATCAAACTGTACCCAAAACAAAACATGCAATAAATACCAAACCATGGAGATAGATAGCCAATCCAATATCTATTACAATGACAAACATCATTCCTAACCAACAAAAATATTCTTATTTTTAAATTCCAAGCCATCAACATGCATCCCTCAGTCATTTATTTACCAGATTTGTTCTACCCAGTTATTTGCTATGTTAGAAGAGTTCCATCCTGTCTATAGCGACCTTATCAAGATAGATGACGCCTCAGAGACCTGAAGCCTGGAGTAATCTTCGGCCTGTCACCAGTAGATAATGTCGCGGGGAGTTTATCTGGGGAATGTTGAAAGCTTTAGTGGTAGTGCTTGGAAAGGATTAAAGGGCATTACGAAAATTTAAAATAATATTAAAGGAATAAAATAACATTTCCTGTCAACATGATTATAGTATACAGGGTGAAATTGAAGTCATGGGCATTATTTTAACCTAAGGCACTACTCACGATACTGATTCCATTAGGGCTATTAATACGCAAATCAAAAATTACTTAATGCAAGTACGGAAAGAGTTCACGCACAATTAGTGACAATGATGCGTACAGCGCAGCGGCGCGGCGGCGTACGGCGAAGTGTAGGTACCAAAGGCAGCAGTCGCTATCGCGATGCGCAACTTTTAATACTTCGAATGGTTTACTACACTTTTAAGGTTTTCCGTACTTGCATTAATAATATTTTTGATTTGCGTATTAATAGCCCTAATGGAATCATTATCGTGAGTAGTGCCTTAGGCTAAAATAATGCCCATGACTTCAATTTCACCCTGTATATTTAGTATTTTATATATATGTTGATCTATATATGTATAGTATTTATTACGTTTATTGTATGTATTAGTTTAGTTTATAAAATAAATTAATGTAAGTTTTAAAAGTACTGTTCATGCACAAAGCTGTATCCTCTTTGGCAAATATTCCTGTTAAATAAAGTTTGCTGTAAGAAAACCCAATTCTGGGTTAAGCTCACCGTTGTACATAAGCTATATATTATTTATGTGTGTATATCTTTTAATTTTATGTTCATTATAGAATAATAATAAAGGTCTGGAGATATGGACGTTTACTATGGAGTTTTGATATCATTTGGTAAATATTTCTAAAACTCGAGGCTGTTTTTGTGGGTTTTTCCATCAGGAATTTCTCAGAAGTCGGGATATGTGGGCACATATCCCGACTCCGTGGCTTGGCTATGGTTGATGGTAATAGACTCTCAATTGTACCAACAGAGAATACCATCATCATTTTCAGCCTATAATGTTCCAACTGCTAGAACACAGGCCTCCTCTCTATGAGAAGGGGTGGGCTGTAATCCATCACGCGGGCCCAGTGCGGTTTGGTGGATGTCACAAGTCTTCGAATTTTTAGTTCTAGGACATGCAGGTTTCCTCAAGATGTTTTCCATTTTAGAAAACAGCGGTGATGACATAAATTACACAAAGTAATGCGCCTGCCTGGTTCGAACTGGGTGGCTTACTGTTCGTAAGTCGACGCTGCCACCACTGGGCCACCGCTGCTCCGCGAACAGAGAATATAAAAAGTGCTAATTTAATCGACAATTAACTGCAACTGAATTTCTTAAATAAAAGAGATTGGTCGGATCTGTTTGGTACTTACGAATAATATTTGTGCTATAGTAACATTTCTCTACGGTAAAATCCGTTTCCTAGCACAATAAATAAAAGGACAGAATATGAGTTCCCAGGCTGAATTATCTGGGCTCGGATCGCGCTAGATAGGCGAATTCGTAGCGCGGCCCAAACATATCTCATCTTGCTCATATATTTATTCCAATGTTTTCCCAACCCGTAATTACTAAAAAATGCATAAAGAGATGAATTTAGTCAACGAGCAAATGTCGATCTTGAAATTTTGATATTGGTTTTCTTTGCTTTGTAAAAAACCACTGGTAAAATGAGTAGGTTCATCTAGCAACACTTCCTTAACTAAAATACATTAATGGGAAACATTTTGAAGAAAAAAATATGTTAAAAAAAACCTGTGTCTTCCTATCTACCTAAGATCAAATCTCTAGGACGTTACGTTTCTCAATAAGTTAACATACATAGACCATTATTTTTATTCAAAAAGATCTCTCATAATAAATCCCAGAAGAGTTGCGACCCAGTATTAACAAATTAAATACCTACACAGAACGGATTGGAAAATAAAATTAGGTGAATGCCAACACACGTATCACCACGGGACCCCTACAGAATGTGTTCCTTAGATAAGACTAATGGATTTCCTTCAATTTTTCCCTTTATCCGTAATGGGAGCTAATGAAGGCACGGGAAGCCTACAATCCCGACTGCTAAACCGTCTTTGACAACTTCAACACATTTTCTACCTTACCGCAAAACGTTAAAGATGAGAATGGATTGAGTGACTCTCTGACACGTAGACACGCTTTTCATTTTTCCTACTCAGCAAGACGGCTTGGTATTTTGACACGCAATGTAAGTAACGCCATTGTTGTCAGCAGATGACATTGGAATAAATGCTGAACAAAGATTTTCGGGCAATTAGCGAGATACTGAATCCTGTCAATGAGCATAATCATCATCACCACCTGCCTAGCCTTTTCACCAACTTCGTTTGGGTCGGCTTTCAGTTTATCCGGATGCAGCTGAATACCTGTATTTTACATGGAGCGACTGCCTATCTGACCTTCATAATCCAGTTAGTACTGGGTAATACGATTCCCCTTGATAAGACTGATTTTCAGACTTTCGGGAAACTGACTACCTGTAACGACTGTCAAAGATCTACAAATGATAGCCAAATGATAATGATGAATGTATATGATTCTGGGTTAAGCTCGCCGTTGTACATAAGTTTTTATATTGCAATTTGTGTGTATATTTTTCTTTTTTTTGTGTGCAATAAAGAATAAGAATAAGAATAGCCGGAACACGAGTCGATGCCATTATACAAGGTATAAATATATATCATCATCATCATCATCATCATTTCAGCCTAAAGACGTCCACTGCTGGACATAGGCCTCCCCCAAGTGTCGCCAAATTGATCGGTCCCGTGCGACTCGCATCCAGCGGATCCCCGAAACCTTCACCAGGTCATCGGTCCACCTAGTGGGAGGCCTTCCAACGCTTCGTCTACCGGTTCGTGGTCGCCATTCCAGAACTTTTCGGCCCCATCGGCCATCTGTTCTGCGAGCAATGTGCCCTGCCCACTGCCACTTAAGTTTGGCAATTCTTCGGGCTACGTCGATAACCTTAGTTCTCTTGCGGATGTTCTCATTTCTGATTTGATCACGCAAGGAAACTCCGAGCATAGCTCTCTCATTTGCCCTTTGGGTGACTTTGAGCCTTCTGATGAGGCCCATTGTGAGCGGCCACGTTTCGGTCCCGTATGTAATCACTGGCAACACACACTGGAAAAATGTATATAAACACCATCTAAAAGTTATCTTCTTCTTTTTTCATATCATCCACAACTTACACCAAAGCCTTACTTCAAAAATTTAAAAATACTTTTACCTAATAACTTCGTAAAAGTAATCGATCCACCGACAACTTTATCGTCATATCAAATTCAACCCTACATTGATCAATGTAGCCTATTATTTTAAAACCCAAACTTCAAGGTTACACGTGGCTCCCAAGTTCCTTATTTTAACAGGGACCCCTAAAAAGGACCTTCCAGGCCTGCCCTTGGTCGTGACTTATCGAGAACAGTGGCATACGGTGCGGGTCCGACCCCTAACTTATTTGATGGCGTTATGGCTTTCCACTTCGATCGCAGTAAGCGGATCTGACACTATATAGTATTAGTGAAGACTTATAGGCAGTTTTTATGTTCTGAACTCATCATTTGTCTTTTTGATCGTTGTTATTATCTATTCTAGTGAAAGCTGATAATAAATGAAATGTCGTAGTCGGTTGAAATAGTGTTCTAAGTCAATAGAACTTAGTGATCTAAGTTTAGTGCCTACAACGACATGTGACAAGACTTTTTCTGAGCAATTCATCACACAAGGTGTCCCAGAATGAAAAACTGGACCACGTTTGTTTTAAAATGGCAGAAAATATAATAACAACATAATATATAGAACCGTACTGCGATCGCCAACCCGCCTGCCAAGCGTGACGTTTATGGCAAAACCCCCCCTTCTTGGGGTAGGCCTATGTCCAGCAGTGGATGTCTTTCGGCTGAAATGATGAATGATATAGAACCAAGCAATTCTTCCTTTTCTGGGGGTGGTTAAACAAATTACTAGTCTATCACTAAACAAAAATAGATCAGTAAGTAATCTATTAATCTGCTCGCTCAGTTGTCTGCCACTGACTGGCGAGACACTGAAAAGAACTAGATCCAAACCGTTTCAATTATTCACCACGTAAATGGTCGGGTGACTGCTTTCACTAGCACTATAGGGCTTACGTTAACATAAATCACTCTTCTTGTTTAGAGCGTAGATGAAAAGCGCAATATTACACGATTAAAAGAAAAAACTAATGCATTAGGAAAAAAGTTATCAAAGTCGTCAAACCAACACCAAATGATCGCAGAACAGTGCGAGCTACGCCGTAGCACATTGAAAGAACCGGAGTGCGTCAAAAGCTACGCCGTAGCATATCGAAAGCTACGCCGTAGCTTAACGTTTTGTACTGAAATGCAGGTGCAAAAGGATATGACGGGAATAAAACGCAAGAACTTCTTTCTATATTATGTTTTAGAGATTGAAATACAGAAACCATTTTTCCAATCATGTTACAATGCTACAAGGAGCTCGAAAGACCTTAAACAAAAGATACCACCAAAATAAACTTGATAATATGTATATTAAAACTTATGGAATCTCTGTATATACTACTCTGTTTATTTTTCTACTGTTTCCCTACATAAAACCCTAGAAAGACATCCCTAACAATTTGTGGATCTTATCAGTGCTGTGGCACTGATTGTGCAAGAAAAGTCATCAGGCAGGTGCGTCCAACATTGTGTGTGCTATCAGCGCGCGGCATTAAACATGTAATGTCTAGAAATGGCTCCAAGTGTTCTGAACTGTAAGCAAAGCGATGTCCGACGTTATTTACCCCTGTGTACTTTACATAGTGAGTGGAGAAACAGTAGGTTAACTGGTGCTAGTTTGTTTGTTTAAGTTTGCAAAGTGAATGACATGACTTGCATCTGAAATTGCGGTTTTATCATCTAAATATTCATCTAGCAGCTAGATGAATGATAAAGATAGCTGGATTCAGAGAGACACACAAACGTAATATTTACCAATTAATCTCAAATATCGAAACGTAGTCTTCGTCGACCCAGTCTACTTGTCTTGCAACACGTTAAAATTACGCTAAAAAGAATATGACCTATGAAGGCGCACAATTGTGTAATAATTTACCATCCTTTATAAAAAAATTAAGTTCTTTGAACGGTTTTAAATCAAAACTATCAAATTATATTATTGAAAGCACTAAAATATAGTGTTACTAGCCTACTAGTTGAGAATAAAACCGTTGAACGTGTATCCCAAACCAATTTAAAAACTAAATAATTTTAAGACTACATATTTTTTTGTAATGGTGACCGTTACCTAGAATAAGTTTATTATATTATGTTAACATGTGCTCTCGTGTAAGTGTCTCTTTTATATTTTTGAGAATAAAGTATATTAAACCTAGATTCTAGCTAGATAATGTGCCTTGTAAAAGCTGGACAGTTGATACATGTATTGTACAGGCAGCTTCAGTATGTGCTAACCCCTCTACAGTCCGGCCGTGTACACCAGAGGGGTAACTACTTAATGACGCTGCCTGTACCATAGAACCTACCTTCGGGGTAGATGTGTTCTTAAGTTGAGATCGTAAACCAACAAAAGTTCGTTAAGACGCAATCAGACTAGGCGGAGAGGTTGATGTACAGAATGGCTGGTATCTGCTGGCTGAGGAACTAGGTGAGTGGAATTCTTCTGGAGAGGCCTGTCACTGTCTCTAGGCTGATAATCATGATGATGCCCAAGGTCAACGATTCTCTAAAATATGGTATAATATGACAATTAGACCAGTGAATGGCCCATAGCATCACCGTTAACCAGTCAAGATCGGACTAACAGATTGTTAACGCTGTCTATTTGCAAGTCTGATGGAAGCTCATTTAACTTAAGCATAAGAACAATCGACCCAACGAAGAAGAATAAGGCGTCATAAAGTATAGCTTAAGAAAAATGTCGGCACCTAACGGATCTGGCTCTCTGTGTCCCCCGCGACTACAACGTGTTGGCCCCTCGTGAACCACTTTGTCGGCGTTATCGCGACGCCAGATGAATGCTATCTCGCTCTTTTGTGCGCTGCCGGGAAATTAACACGTTTTGCGTTTTAGCAAAACAATTACACACGGCCATTGTGCGATGCTGCGGGTAGCGACGTTTGTTCAGCGAGTACATGGGTAGGTAGGTAGGTACGATGTATTGTTAGTACTGAAAAGATGTTGCCATTCAATGCTTGCTGTTTAAAGGTATATTCACTTTGACGTGGACGAGTTTATTCAAGGTTTGATGTTTTTAAAAGGTGTTTTGTTGAAAATATTAGTTAAAGGATGTTAAAAGTATATTCTGGGTCAATGTTAAGACCTAATTAATTAAAGACCATAGATTGATTAAAAAATTACCAATCTTTTTGTTAAATTAAGCTGTGAATGAGAATTGCCTTTTTTAACGACAAAATTACTTTGGCCCGTACTTCACCACTTTTATTCAGAGGTGGCGAAGCAAACTCTTCAGCAACACAAATGGGTAAGTATGGCCGGCAGTTGTTATTTAGTGTTGTTGTTTGCCCATATAATAACAAACCGCCTGCAATGGCCATGACAGAAGATATCTTAAAAATGCTCTTTTATAAAAATGTATTCAGAATTTTCAGTTTAAAAGAGAGACAGCTTTACACGAGTCACCTTCATCTTTTCTTCCCTAGCGTCTCACCGCTGCATACATTTTCCTTATCTGCTCTCGTTTAATATTCTTGTCCTCACCATTCTTTGACTGCGCTTATCAGCGGGCGCGTTGCCAAGGTTACTGCAACCAGATATCTTACACATAAACATAAACACTATGTTATCTATGTATTCAGCTGGAGTTCTTGCACGCTTTGTGGAAGTCACAAAAAAACGTTAAATGCAAACGTGGGTGATCACATGATCTGTTAAGAAGGTAAGTAGCGTTCTTAGAGGTAGGTATTAGTTTAAGCTCCTTGATTTTTGAACAAGATTTTCAATTTAAGAAAACGTCGCTTTGGCAGCAGTCAGGAGGACCTGACTTCTAAATGAAATTCTGTAATCCTAATCAGTCTGCTTACTGGTTGTTACGGAAATTCCCTCTTCTAATACAATTAAGTGATTGTATCAGAAGAGACTACACTATTTTACCTTTCAAAAGAAGGTCTTATATGTGATATGTATGCACAGTAGTCGTACAGGATTATTGCATCAATCTAATACTTTCAACTTACTGGTTCCTCGTTCGTCTAGTCGGACGCGTAACTACTGAGTATGAGGTCCTGAGTTCGATTCGTGTTATTGAGTTTTTCCATCAAGAATTTCTCAGTAGCAGCCACGGAATCTAGACTTGTACCCGGTCGATGGAAATAGACCCCTATTAATGGGGCTTAAACATAACTGGTGAAATGTGAGTGAACTATTTGGTGCACCTCGGTCAACCCTTCGGGTATTACGGCGTGAAATTTTTGTAGAAATTGTAGGAAAGCAATCTTAATGTGTTGAGTAGATAATCGGTCACTAACTGCTTTAGATAGAACCGCAAACCGCATTATCAAAGGCGAACAAATGGAAACAAACGGTCACCACGGAGTTGCACCATAAAGAACAAAAAAGTTGACTTTTCACCTTTAAACTTAACCTTTCCACTACTCAATACGTTTTCCTGACATCCTAATGACACACACACACAACCCATAACAAGTAAATCACCGCTCCACCCACGATACGCGTCTAAATAATACGATAAATGTGCGCCAAACTTAGCGACGGCTTTGTTCGTCATAATAGCGGCATTGTTCTGATGTGTGCCAAAAATTTATGTAGCCAACATAATGGGACGTGAGTTACTGAGGTTCGCATGATGCTGACTGAATTGTGAATTGTGGGATGTGTTTGTAAAGTGGTGACGGATATATTGGCTTTCAGTTGTGGTACAAGACATTATCTACCTGTTGCTGTTGCAGAAGAGCTTCCATACAAATAGTACAAAGAATGGCCAAGCATAATACAACGCCTGTTACCTCCGAAGGGAGAGATGCACCTTATATATCTTATACGGGGTGTAAACAACCTCATCACGAAGCCGTCAACCAAGCATTCTGTACATGAAACTAAGTAACTTTACGCAAAAATTATTGCTGGGAAACGACTTTTTTTTGTATTTTTTTTTTTTGTATGGTGTAAAATCATGTTTTGTGGTACAACTCAATGTAACGCACACAAAACATTGTGCTGGTGGACGGATTGAATAGTACGGGGGTCGTGGAGGTGTTTAAAGTAAAAATCTTCCATTAAAAACTTGTATTTAAAAAAATACTTGTCAAAAAGTTGGAACTTTGACCCCTAATATCTCCGTAACTAGAAGGTTCCCAGGTATGGTGTAGAACAAAAAAATGATCGCAATGACAGGGAGAACCAGTGCCTTTCGGCTTCGTTAAGAGCTGTTTTACACCCTTTATACTAATACTTATACTAATAATAAAGCTGAAGAGTTTGTTTGTTTGCTTGAACGCGATAATCTCAGGAACGGGTCCGATCTGAAAAATTATTTCAGTGTTAGACAGCCCATTTATCGAGGAAGACTAAAGGTTATATATCATCACGCTACGACCAATAGGAGAGGAGCAGCAATACAAAATGTTGCGAAAACGGGGAAATACTGACAGAAACGAAATTGCGCGGGACAGCTAGATATTAATATACCTAAGGTACAATCACTTTTTGCCAATTATGTTCAATACCCATGTAATAAAAGACCAGCTTATTGACATCACCCGTGGGCACGACCAGGCCTCAGGCTGCCACTCTGACAATAAAAATTGCCCGACTTGCCATAAACTAGTTATAGGAATAGAACTCAAATCTTTTTAATCAGCAGAAACGGTTGCCACAAACAGACAAACCAGTTAGTTATATTATTTTCAGTGGCAGATAAGTATGCGAAAGATTTTTTTATGATATCAAGAAGGGTAGTATAAACATGTTGTAAATAATCACAGATAAACCTATATGTTTTTTTAGCGAACATGAAAACAGACTAACGAGAAAATTGTTTAAAAAAAATTACAATGTCTATAGATGAACCTACATGATTACCAAGCAAACATTGAAAGAGCGATTCAATTTAAGACTCCCTATTACGCAAAGTAATCTTATTCATCACGAATATGTCCTGAAGGAGGTCATGCGAAAACCCTTCACTCTATGAATTACTTTCGAACCCTTAAAAATGAGAGAGCAGGGGCTGAAAACCTTCGGAACACGATAGAAAAGACCGGTACTAGAATTTACAATTAACCTCCAAATTTAGTCAGTATAATTCTAATATTGTGGTTCTTTTTTAATTTTTTGTGTTCCAGTACCAGTAATAAATTGTACTAATGTAGACATTTGCCTTTGATTTAAGCCGATTGTTTTTACTCTGGGGCTTACACCAATCATGACCGTGAATGTGGGTACTGTGGTATCGCTGTAGAACATCATGGTTGTCATATTTAAGAAATGCTATAATAGGTATAGTCAGTTGTTACCAGGTTAGTTCATCTGTGCAAAAATAAAAGCATATCTTTTTCTTACATTCAAGATTCAAAGATTTACAACCCCTGCATTTTAGTTCCTTATTCGACGGGAGGAAAGTCACGCTTTTCACAACTTTCAATACACGTAAAGATCTTATAATGTTACGAAGGTTGAAAAGGCGACATTTGTGAGTCCATTACTAAAATTGCTTGCGATTTCTCCGTAGGACTATATACGTACAACATACATACGTACTCATATGTCCTACCTTATTGTTGAGAATATCACGCCACGCCGAGAGCATGTCGAGAATATCAGCCCGCGCCGGGCGACCACAGGCGGGGAGCTGAGGCGCGGCGGGGGGACTCGAGCTGCGAGGGCGCACCGGCCGGCTCGGCACTGCGTCATCGTCCACATAACTGAGCGCTTACCATATTCATTCACGCCGATTTAAATTAACCGTTGTTTAGTCATCCTTTGTTAAACCTATAATACAGTCTGTATATGTACAGTCCACTATTTAAAGCCAAGTGTTTTCGTCCTCCTACCACCTCGAGGATTTACCCATTCCTATCTATGGTCCTTCGAGAAGAAATTGAGCAGCAACGGGGAGTGACAAGCGGTTTTTCAAAATTTAAAAAAGGCCGTTAGAAAACTGGACTTCAAGACCAAGACGATTTTTCGCCCTTCGTGCGAATCTGGTTCCAGTCTTTCATCATCATCTTCGGCGCCCTTGCCAAGAAACGTATTTGTTGGAGAAAGCAGTTCTTCAGTGGTCATCGTAGCTGGGTCATCGCAGCGTAGCAGCCCAAGCAGTGCCCAAGAACATCGCAATCCATTTGAAGCAAGGAAACATTCAGTTTGGACTCGCAGTCAACGGATTTCGTGAGATCTTTCCATTATCTTACTAACATTTCATATTCATAATACTAACTTTCATTCCACTAGAGTGTTAGATAGTGCATTAGACCAGTGAATCATACATTAGTAGTACCCATTCGTAAGTGATTACTACCATTGGTTATTAGCTTGTTGAATCAGTAGAATCACACACATCTTCAGTCCGTATTGTCTTTTCATTGCTGTTTGGTGTCATATTTGAACTTATTCAAGTAGATTCTGTCCATTATAATAGAATAAAAGCCCATTAATAATTAGTAATAAGTGCTTATTAATCTAGTTTTAACATTTGTAATATAGTGCCTTCGGTAGAAACACATTTTTGGTTATTTTTTTTTTTTTGTTGTTCCTTCACAGTTTGACAGTTTTATTCAAATATTTTTTTTCCTAACCGCCTATTACTTTTGAATAGCAACGCTTTCATCAATCAGCTGTTTGCTCTTTTCTATTACACAGGCGCATATTTCAGTGCTTTAAGCATTTATTTTTCAATAGTTCTTTTTCTTGCCTACTTGCATTTCCTTTAGCGCTTACAGCTACCTGCCTATTTAGCCATGGCTGAAGAACTCAAGATTAAAGAGCTTACAAAAAAGCGTGCCTCAGTAAAATCGCAGCTTACTCAATTCACAACTTTTATAACTACCACTAAGTCATGCGAACAGCTTAGTGAGGAGCAACTTGTTGAGTTAGAGATAAGAATTGAGAAGATCGTTACCTTATATGCCACTTATGATCAGTTTCAGAGTCAATTGGAGTACCTGTCTGCCAAGCCCGACGAGCAATTTTCCGAACGTGAGCAATTCGAGTGCAACTACTACAGGCAACTAGCCTCTGCTCGCGCGCTTCTGTCACAGCATCGCGCTCAACTAGCGTCTAAGGTAAGCTCCAATGAGCAACTTTCAGTGGTAACTAGACATAATAATGTAAGACTTCCTAAAATAAATTTACCTCACTTTAGCGGCGGCTATAAGGATTGGTTAGAGTTCAAGGATATTTATATTTCGTTGATTCATGAGGAGAAAAGTATAGATAACATCAACAAATTTCACTACCTACGTTCGTCACTTAATGGCAGCGCAGCACTTGTAATTAAAAGTTTGGACTTCAGAGGGGACAACTACGACAATGCATGGCAATTGTTGTGTGAAAGGTACGACAACAAGCAGTTATTGATAAACAATCATATTCAAGCATTATTTAGTGTGGAACCACTTCAAAAGGAGACTAGTCAGGGTTTACGTCAGATTGTTGATGTAACCAGCAAAAACCTGCGTTCACTGGCTACGCTAGGGTTATTCGTACAGCATTGGGGTGAAATGGTCATACATTTAATGGCATCAAAGTTGGACCCGGTTACTAGCAGACATTGGGAAGAACATAGGAACACTCTGACTGAGTATCCATCCTTAGACATGTTTACCAAATTTATTTCTAACCGCTGCAATCTTTTAGAAACGCTTGAGGAGACTAACAGTGGTAAGTCTAAACCAGAGTCATTGAACATTAAGCCAAAAAGTTTCTCAATTTCTACAAGTAAGGGTAAATTTAATATTTCATGTCCCCTGTGTAAACAAAGTCACCACATATTTAGTTGTGATCAATTTAAGGCGCTTACAGTCGCTGCACGCATATCTAAGGTGAAAGACTTCAAACTTTGTCTGAATTGTTTACGCCCAGGTCATTTGGAGGCTACTTGCCCACTTGGTCACTGCAAGTATTGCACAAAAAGGCATAATACAATGTTGCATTCTCACGATGATGATCATAGCTCTAGTAAGGAGCACATAACTTTAGCAGGCACTAATCATGAATTTTCATCACGTCATGTATTGCTTTCCACAGCTTTGGTAAGAGTCACGGACCATTCCGGGATGCCGCATAGCGCCAGAGTCTTACTTGACAATGGAAGCACGGCAAGTTTTGTTACCAAGGACCTTTGTGGTAAGCTACATTTACCTATTCGTAATGTAAGCTCACACGTTGCAGGCATAAACAGTCAAGTGTCTACCATTACGCAATCTTGTGCGGTACATTTACAATCGTGCGATGGTTCTTATCACATTGACATTGATTGTTTTGTCTTGCCCAACATAACCACTCATATACCTCATACATACATAGACTTAACTGACTTACAGCTACCAGCTGGTATAAGTCTGGCTGATCCTGATTTCAATGTCCCTTCTTCCATCGACATACTTGTTGGAGCCGACATCTTTTGGAGTGTGATTGGTCGCAACCGTATACAGTTAGGTAGGCATATGCCGACGCTTTTCGAGACTAAGCTCGGATGGCTCATATCAGGTTCTATGCCTCAACCTAACATTACTAATGCATCAGTGTGTATGTTCGCGCATGACAGACACACCACGCGCGTACAATCACCCATAGATCTCTCAAGATTCTGGGAACTTGACTCAATCCCACCTAAGTTCAATTTCACATCTGAGGAGCGAGCATGTGAACAGAACTACGTTAACACTACTAGGCGTAATGTGGATGGTCGTTTCATAGTCACCATTCCCTTAAAGGAACCCCCTGAAGCATTGGGTAACTCCTTTGAGATGGCTAAGAGTCGCTTTCTGTCATTAGAGCGTAGACTTGAGAGAGACCCAGTACTTAAGCATCGCTACGTAGAATTCTTGCAGGAGTATGAAGCATTAGGTCATATGAGCGAAGTATCTCAGCCTTGTTCATCTCATGCATATTTCCTTCCACATCATGGTGTTTTCAGAGAGTCCAGTACGACGACCAAACTTCGAGTTGTCTTCGACGCATCAGCCGTCACAACTTCTGGTAAGTCGTTCAACGACATTCAAGGCATAGGACCCGTAGTTCAGGATGACTTAATATCCATATTGTTGAGGTTTCGGCAGCATAAATACGTCATATCGTCAGACATCGAGAAATTCTTTCGACAAATCATAGTTGAAGAATCGCAGCGACCGCTACAGCAGATACTGTGGCGCTCTGATCCTTCATTACCTCTTAAAACATACACATTAAATACCGTTACTTACGGAACAGCTTCAGCACCGTTCATTACTACACGATGTTTGCCTCAGCTGGCAAAGGAGGCAACGCACACACGTACACAGCAGTCTATACAGCACGATTTTTACGTCGATGATTTTCTGTCTGGAAGTGACTCTATAGAGAGCACTATAGCGCTTTGTAGAGATGTCATCAGCATACTTAAGACTGCGCAGCTCAATCTTCGCAAGTGGCAGTCTAACAATACACAAATACTTCAAGCAGTCGCTACAAACACTCTAGATTCATCTTCTCATACCACATCCACAACAACACATACAGACACACCCAACACAGTCAGCTTGAGTATAGATGAGCCAAGCAAAACCCTCGGTCTTAATTGGCGTTGTCATACTGACTGTCTTACATTCTCTATTAATTTACCTAAACAAACAGATGTTACAATCACAAAACGACACATACTTTCCACAATAGCGCAAGTATTCGATCCTCTGGGTCTTGTCGGTCCGTGTATTATCGAGGTCAAGATAATTTTGCAGAGATTATGGATAGACAAGTGTGCATGGGACGATGAAGTTAATGTGGACATTAAAAGGTTATGGCTGAAGTTCACACAGACTTTACCACAGCTTAACCTTCTCAGCATACCACGCTGGGTGGTATGTGATAGCCCTTTATCCGTGGAACTACACATTTTTACAGATGCGTCAGAAAAGGCATACGGAGCCTGCCTATACATTCGTTCTGTAGCTAGTAGCGGCACAGTCCATACACATCTACTCACGTCCAAAAGTAAGGTTGCTCCGTTAAAGTCGACTACAATCCCAAGACTAGAGCTTTGCGGCGCCTTATTAGGGACCAGGTTGTGTGCGAAGGTGCTTGAATCATTAACACTTAAACCTGACAAATGCATATTTTGGTGTGATTCAATGATTGTCTTAGGTTGGCTGTCTGCTTCACCTGGCACGCTTAAGCCGTTTGTTAGGAATCGAGTTTCGGAGATACGGGAAGGCTTTGGTGCTTACACCTGGCGCTATGTGCCGTCCAAGGACAATCCCGCAGATCTTGTCTCTCGTGGTCTGAGCGCTGACCTCATAGGTCAATCTTCCATGTGGTGGTCAGGGCCTTCATTCTTACTTACAGACCCATCTCTTTGGCCTTCAATGCCTAACACAGATGTGAACACCATACTACCTGAACTTTTAAAATCACATTCCATTAATATTAATAACCAATCATTACCTATCACTAATCCTAATATTATGCACAATAATTTATTTCAAACCATAATTAATAATTCATCTAACTATTCACATTTACAACGCCTATTAGCATACGTATTTAGATTCATTAATCGTTCAAAAGGAGTACAATGCCAAAGTCTTACTCTTACTTATTCAGAGTTGTCCTACAGCGCTGATTTCATAATAAAAACAGTTCAGAGGGAAATGTTTCCTGAAGAGTACGAGCTACTTTCATCAGGTAAACCATTACCGAATAAAAATCGCCTTAAGAAATTATCACCTTTTATCGAGTCTGGTATTATACGAGTTGGAGGCAGATTAGATAATTCTTGCTACGATTATAATGTCAGGCACCCTATCATTATCTGCAGCAAACATAATTTTGCTAAACTTATTTTTAATACATATCACTTACGCCTATTTCATGCTGGTCCACAGCTACTCTTAGCCACAATTAGACATGAGTATTGGCCTTTGGGTGGTAGAAACCTTGCCAAATCAACCGTTCATAAGTGTGTAAAGTGTCAGCGATTCAACGGTAGAACCGTTCAACCCATCATGGGTAACTTGCCTAAGGAACGGGTTCAGTTGGAGTTTCCTTTCTTAGAGACTGGCACAGACTATGCCGGACCCATCCTTCTAGCTGACCGCAAAGGTAGAGGATGTAGATTAGTAAAATCATACATATGTGTTTTTGTTTGTCTAGCCACAAAGGCGGTTCATTTGGAGCTTGTCTCCGACCTAACTAAACATGCCTTTATTGCAGCACTGAATAGGTTCATTGCTCGTCGTGGTAAACCAAACACAATTTACTCCGACAATGGTACAACCTTTATTGGCACCTGTAACGAAATAGCTGGCATATTAAAACAGGACTTTTCTTCAGAAATGGCAGATACAGGTATCAATTTTAACTTTATTCCGGCCTACAGCCCGCAGTTTGGTGGCTTATGGGAATCGGCCGTAAAATCCATTAAACATCACCTGAGGCGCATATTAGGCCTCGCTCATCTCACTTACGAAGAGATGTCTACGTGTTTGATTCAGGTTGAGGCAATTCTAAACTCTCGTCCTCTCACTCCTCTTTCCACTGATCCATCAGATCTATACCCGTTAACTCCAGCCCATTTCCTTATTGGGAGATCTCTCACATCCCTGCCGCATCCGCAAGTCATCAACCAGAACATCTCAAGCCTGAAACGTTTCCAGCGTATTGAGCACCTGAAGCAACAGTTCTGGAATAGATTCTCTAACGAGTACATCTTTTACCTCCAACAGAGAACCAAGTGGACGGCCTCCGTTGGGGTGCTTGAAGAAGGAGCCTTGGTGGTGCTCAAGGAGCAACAATCGCCACCACTGATGTGGCCACTGGGTCGCATCGTACGTCTCATACCTGGGAGGGACGGAATAAGCAGAGTCGCAGACGTAAGGACGAAAAAGGGTATTGTCCGACGCGCTTACAATACCATCTGTCCTCTTCCAGTATAATCATTGAAGACCAGTCTTCAAAGCCGGGAGCATGTTGAGAATATCACGCCACGCCGAGAGCATGTCGAGAATATCAGCCCGCGCCGGGCGACCACAGGCGGGGAGCTGAGGCGCGGCGGGGGGACTCGAGCTGCGAGGGCGCACCGGCCGGCTCGGCACTGCGTCATCGTCCACATAACTGAGCGCTTACCATATTCATTCACGCCGATTTAAATTAACCGTTGTTTAGTCATCCTTTGTTAAACCTATAATACAGTCTGTATATGTACAGTCCACTATTTAAAGCCAAGTGTTTTCGTCCTCCTACCACCTCGAGGATTTACCCATTCCTATCTACTTATATTAATAAAAGTTAGTTCTATTTCAATACGAAGTTTATGTCAGGTACAAATTACAGCTGTAGGTTTCGAAAAACTACGTGGGAAAAATTGGTTTTAATATTACAAAACAAAATAATAACACGTAGATCAACAGACAGAGCTAGTCATTAAAGAGACAATCATTATTATAATACTAGCTGTTGGCCACGAACTTTGCCCGCAAGACATTCTTATTATAAAATATTTTTTCTTCTACCTATTTGAATCTGATTTTACTAACAACTTTATGGGTTGAAATTTTTTTGCACGGAACCTTAATCTTTATCCAATAATAAAAGTAGCCTAAGAAACTTCATATAACATTAGATACTCGTATTTGTCAGTAAAAGTCCCGTCACATTGTTTATGCGAGTGGAGAGTAGGAAACATTCATTCATTCATTTATCTACCCTCAAAAACTTTGGCATAGTAGTAAGATTTTTTATTGTCAGACAGTGCGTACTTCATGCACTTTTAAAATCCTCATCATCATCATTTCAGCCGAAAGAAGTCCACAGCTGGACATAGGCCTCCCCCAAGTGCCGCCACATTGACTGGTCCCGTGCGACTCGCATCCAGCGGATCCCCGCAACCTTCACCAGGTCATCGGTGTACCTAGTGATAGGCCTTCCAACGCAACGTCTTCCAGATCGCGGTCACCATTCCAGAACTATTCGGCTCCATCGGCCATCCATTCTGTGAGCAATGTGCCCTGCCCACTGCCACTTAAGTTAAAATCTTACTTAGAATTAATTTTACTGGTCACATTTTCAGAATAGGACTGATTTCACAACATAATGATTCTTAGTTGGTAAACGTACAAAATAACTCGGAAAATCACAATCAACTCAAAGGAAACTATAACTACACGGTCCTTAGATTATCTTCACAAAGTAATACAGTAACGTGTCGTATCACCTAATGAAAACACTACGTAACCTTCACACCACTGTCAACTTTAAAGAGAAAGTTGTAAGAAATAAAATTGCGTGAAATTTTTTTCCCTCATGGTAACATCTGGTAAACTGTACAGTTAGTATCTTGAACCTTGTTAACTAATTAGCTGTTGTTGCTAATTGTTATTCGTAGACAAAGTTAGTTAGATTTGGGGACAACTACTTGTGCTTAAAGTTTTGTTCAAAACTTGTTTTAATTTCTTAAGACGCTGTGCCTCGTCAAAACAGGCAACTTTGAACAGTTTTTTAGCCAAATGTATACATTTTAGAGCAACAAAAAAAAAATATGTTACTCTTGACCATATTTATGAGGGAACCTTCGGGCCCAAAACACGTTTTTGGAAAAACATCCCGATAAAAAAAAATCGAGAAGTTCTGATTTTCAAGCAAGTGTAACTGTACTACTGCTCAACTAATCTTGACTAAATTAATAATGATGATGTAATATAAAATAATAAAGGGAACTGTCGCTTTTCTTTTTCGTTTTATTTACTATATTGGAAGGATTCATGTTTTTAATGATAATTATTCGAACAAGTCGAACGAAACATCACGCCATTCGCGGCGTCTTGTCGCATCTCTTTTATTTCTACGCAGAGTGACAGTGACCGCTGAGGCGCGCTGCTAGATGGACGTATGTCACTTTTTTCCGCTCGCCGCTCAGATTTTTTCAATTAAATTTCGATCTGTTTGTTGTTGAAAGCTGTTTATTATATTTTATTTTATGATTAGTTTTTCGTTCGCGTAAATTTTTGTTCGATTTTAGTCATAAAATGTGTAAATAAAAAATTAGTGATCATCAGTGGCGAAGAGTCAAAATTGTGGGTGGGGAACCTCAGTGGCGAAGGGTCAAAGTTCTGCAAAGGGAATCCGAAAACTTAAATAATGTAATTTTGTTTATTCGTCATTCCCGTTTTCAGCGATCCCGAAAACCAAGAAAATGACGAAAAAACTGAAAATTTCATCCGCACCATCTTGAAGTTTTTTTTTTACCAAATCTTCGTTATCAGCGACCCCTAAAACTACAAAAATGACACCAATGATAAAAATATCGAAAAATTTCGTAAGCGCCAACTTCATCTATTTTGTAAATTGTCAAGAATAAAATGTAGAGGAACCATAAACAAAATAAAAGTGATTTATCATATGTAAATAAGTCAACTAAAAAGCGCGAGAGATACCATATATGAAAACGTCTTATGTTAGAAGACAACATTTTGAAGAATTGTGTCGTGTAGAATTTATATATTTAGATTTTGCTAAAATCATCAAAAAAAGAAATAAAATTTATTTATACTTAGATTGTTTTAATTTAGTGTATTACTGTTCGTTCACCTCTTCATGCCTATCTCCATCCGCCCCGGACATATGTCCACCCTTTCATTCGTCTATCCACGCACCCGTCTGTCCAGTAACCTAGCAGAAAGGGGGGGGGGGAGGGCAGAGGAGGGCCTCACAACTTCAAGAACAAAATACAAACATTAAGAAAAATAATAATATGTAGCTAGCACAGCTGTCTTTTTCGGGGATTCCCTCACAAACACTAGCTCAGCTATAGTATAATTCGGAAAAACATTTAGTTATATCAAGACTGCGAAGACACTTAAAAGCCATTAATGATACAGTTTCTGAGTGGCTATCTTTAGACCTTTTAAAGTTTATTGTAGATAGGGTGATAGTCTGAGCTAAGTCACCCAGTGCTAGGCAAGACCACAGGGAGGCCCTGTGGTTTTGCCTAGCCTTAAACCCTCTTAGCATGCTACTGAGGGGTTCAGGTCTGGGCTTTCGGTTGAGGAGAGGTGGTCATACCTTGCCTTCCAACCATGTAAATGATTGATATGAAACTCTTTGCCCCCAACAATTTGCAACTGATGAAGCTACTGATGGTTACAGAAACTTGTTGACAAATGCGCAGTCATGCATGTGAAGCGAGATTATGGAATCCATGGGATTCCAGAATCTCCGATCCGATTCCTCTTCTCAACAGAAACCTACAAGTATTTGGGAATGTCAGAAGCATTAGGCATCAATACTGCTGACATGAAACAATCGTTGAGGGAACGCTCCTTTGGCCGCCTGAATAAGATGCTAAGCAGTCTTTTGTCAGGCGGAAACAAGTTTCGTGATAGGAAGGTCCGCGTACTGCTAACTGGCTTAGAAACCTCGACCAACATCTGAGGAGTCTTTCGTTTCGCAGCTGGATCAAGGGCTTGATTCAGAAAGCAGTAATTCTGGACAAGGCGCGTATTGTTAGGAGGTTCCTCTTTGAAAAACCCTGCAACGTACCACGCCAGTAAACGCCTACGCCAGTGTGTAATTGTCATTTTGTCCGGTAGGAGTCGCCAGCGGCGCTGGGCGCTGTGCGCTTAGCTACGGTGAAACGTTACCGTAGCGAGCGCCGCTTTCTTTACGCCACCTCGGCGGTCTGTCACCGCCAGGTGAGACCTCCGGTTGCCCGGAGGAGGCCCAGCGGATGACGACCTGTGACGGAGGTGACTTTGTTGGCGCATCCTACCGCTAAGGATGCTGGTCCCCATCTGCAGACGCTCTCAGAGCTAGCCGATCGCGCTCCAGACTAGGGGCCGTAGTGTTTGAATTTGAGCGGCAATGTACTGTGTAACGCCGCCCATGTAAGCGAATGAATAGCTGGTCTGCGCCGCTCCTTCGTCGCGTGAGTTAGAATGCATGACTAACTCACTTCCGCACCCGTCGCTTATTTATATGGCCGACTCATGTTCGAGAAACTTCCACAACTTCCGTGAATCTCTAGGTAGTTCCTTAGGGGAAACCCATCCTTCGAGAAAGTTCTACAACCTTCTTGAACCTTCCAAATAGCTTTATAGTGGAACCAATCCTTCTAGAAAGTTCTAGAAAGGTCCAGAACTTTTTCAAAGTTTCTAGACATTTCCATTGTGGAACATTCTAGGATTATTCTCGAATCTTCTAGACATACTGGATCATTCTAGACTCGAACGTAATCCTAGAATGTTCTCGTAAAGCAGGCAACGTAACACTGCCCCTCCTTAGACATGCTCGTCCCGAGCATCGTTAGTCCCGTAGTATCGCGCTAATCGATCTACATGTACGATCTTAGGCGCACCTCGTGGACCCTTCTGTATTCGGTAGGTGACATCGTTGACCCTGGACAATCCTGGTCACGACTCAGTATGGTCCATCCCATATGGTATGGTTTTGCTTGCAATTTCGGAGACTTACCTTTGCTACGCACTGGGTTATGCAACCACACCAGTGAATTCTCGTCGAAACCTCTTCTGTTCGTCTTCTGGTCATAACGGGTCTTCATCTTCTCAGACATCTTGGCCGAATTGTCAGATATGCTCATAGACATCGTTCAACTTGTTACGCAAGTCATTTGCATAATCTGTAACACTGCGTGGTGCATCAGGGGCAGTTCCAGTGATTGAATCTGCGGGCAACCGTAATTCCTTTCCAAAGTTCGCGAAGGCTGGTGTCACAGCCGTACTTTCGTGGACTGCACTACGGTAGGACAGAAGAAACGGCTGTATGTGCTTGTCCCAATCCTTTTGCCTGCTTGCTACGACTTTTGGCAGATTTATCTACAACGTTTGGTTAAAGCGTCCCACCATTCCATCAGATTGTGGGTGGTAAGAAGTGGTTCTTGTTTTGTGGGTACCCATCATTCGGCAAGTCTCCTGAAATACTTGTGATTCAAAATTCCTTCCTTGTTCACTGTGAATTTCTAAGGGTACTCCAAACTTCCTGAACCAATTTATCTGCGACAGTTGTAGCTTCTTGGTTAGGAATGGCGAACACTTCTGGCCACTTGGTGGAAATAATCCATGACAACCATTAAGTACTTGTTCCCACTTTCACTCTCTGAGAATGGCTCACCATTCCCAGGAGGCTCCAACGTTGTACACTTTTAATGCACCTCTGCTGCGTGTTTGGGGTCTTTTCACAGCCGCACAAGTGATACATTTACGACAACAGTCCTCCACATCTTCTCGACAGTGGATCCAGTAAAATCGCTCTCCTGAACATACATCATGGTAGAGCCGTAGAACATCCGGTACTTTGGCTTTAGGGACAACCATTTGTAGATGACACCTGTCCCCTCGAGCGTTTTCCCATTTACGGCACAAGACTCCATCCTGGATAACCAAGCTGTTCCATTGGGCCCAATAACTCTTCGTGATGGAACTCATCGCTGCCACATCACTCAACTTGGGTTTAGGAGCACCAGCTTTGATCTACTCGAAGATCGGTTTGATCTCTGAGTCATTTTGCTGAGCCTGCTGTAGGGTTTCCTTCCATTCATCACTAAGATTCGTTCTAAGCACCCTCACGGTTGCTACCTCCTTAGTCTCTTGCCTGGCACAGTGCTTAAAATCTTCAGGACAAGGTCTTCTTGACAAGGCGTCTGCGTTACCGTGAGTTCTCCCAGTGCGATGTTCAGTTATGCAGTCGAACTCTTGCAGTAGTTCAATCCACCATCATCACAATCCATGTCGCCACTTGTCCCTCCGGATTTTTGAACTGTAATAGCCACTTCAATGCAGCATGGTCAGTTCGCAGCTGGAACTTTCGTCCCAGCAAATACACTCTTTTGCAAAAAAAAACGGGCACCTAAGGAAATTACGTTCTAAGGACGATTTGAGTTATCATCGTTCTCTTGCCATGAAATTTAATTATTTGACGTACTCTGTATACTTATAATCGTGTAAATTAATACGCGTGAAGTGAACTTCGGCAATATTTTTTTTAAAAAGTCGATCAATTCTTTCAAACCGATGTATACGGCCAAACAATAAGAAGTGGTCGGCATAAAGACAAGAAGATTTTTTTACTTTTTTTGATTAAATAAAGTTACAAATGTAAAAACCTAATAACGAGTGTGACCTCCTCTTGCCAAAATCACAACTTGAATCCTTCTGGGTATGCTTTCCACGATGTTTTTAATAACGTTTTGAGGAATACGTTCCCACTCTTCTGCAATGACTCGTTTTAGCTCCCTGATGTTTTGTGGAGCAGGTTGCACTCATCTTACCCGTCTCTTTAGAACATCCCAGACATGCTCAATTGGATTGAGGTCAGGAGTTCGATCTGACCAATCTAAACGACGGATCCCAACTTCTTGCATGTACGCTTCCACGTCGTCAGAACGGTGTGGGCGAGCATTGTCGTCCATAAAAATGGAATCTTCCCCAAGTACAGTCAAAGCAGGTTGTGCATATGGAATTAGGAATTCCATTATGTACCGGTGTGCTTTTAATGTTCCATTTTCTATAAAACTAACTCCGTACGCTGCGTCGAATTAATTGTTGCCCAAAACAAAACGGAGCTTCAGCCATAAGGAGTGATTTCTTCGAAACACACTTCCGCATAGCGTTCCCGTGGTCTTCGTAGCACTCGTCGGCGTCGGTCCTCTCCGCACAAAGAGATTCTATCTTCATCAGAAAACAATACTTTATTCCAGTCCTCCAGAGTCCATGAAGCACAGTTTCGAGTAAACTAAAGTCGAGCAACACGGTGCTCACGGAGTAAATTAGGACCCCGAGCCGGGTGGTAACTCCTGATATTGGCAGCCAAAGCCTCCTCCTGAACGTCCACAAGCTAACTTCTACTCCTCTTCTTCAAGGCTCTTCTTCAGGTCCACACTTGATGCTTTACGATTCCCCAACGCCTGACTCACCAAAAAGCGGTCTCTTGGTTCTGTGCATCGTTTTCTTCCCGAACCAGATCTTCTTTTGACCGAAGCGGTCTCTTGATACCGTTGCCAAGTCCTCTGGACAGTTGAACGACTCACATTTAGCCGCTGAGACACGTAAGTTTGAGAACGACCTTCTTCTAGTAGGGCTATAAGTTTCCTTATCGCTTTTAACTCATATCAAAAACTGGTTTTAATGTAAAAAGAAAAATTAAATTGTTTAATTTGCAGAAAATTTCCAAAGAGTTTTAAAATTTTAGTAATCAGTAAAAATAATCTTTTCAGCAATTCGCGCCATTAGTAAAGCAATTTTACAATAATCAATATTTTTCTTTTGCTCATTTCAAAATTTAAATTTGGAACGTAAAGAATCATGCCAGGATGCTTCAAATGACATGCCAATACATTGTCAAATGAATAAAACCTCTTTCTTGTTATTTTTCATTGAAATAGAGAAAAAATCTATGGTGCCCGTTTTTTTTTTTGCAAAAGAGTTTATTTACTGAAATGCTGCAATGTCTTTACAACGGCAGTACCCGTCGAGTAACGCAATGATTTCTTTCCGGTTTGGTTTGTTTAAAAATAGGTGTTTTGCACAGACGTTTCTTTAATTCCTGAAATGCGACATCGCAGCTCTTGTCCCAACAGAATTGTCGCTTTTCCTCAGTGAGTTTGTGTAGAGGTTTCGCAATGTCAGCAAAATTCTTTGCGAACCGTCGGTAGTAGGAGCAAAAACCCAAAAATACTCTGACCTGTGTCCTGTCTTTCGGAACTTGCCAATTCTTGACGGCGACTACTTTCCGTCTGTCTCTTTCCTGTGAATATTCTTTCAACTCCTCGTGTGTGAGGCGCACGGTCTTATCCACTGAGCTAGCATTGAACTAATATCGAACCGCTACAAGTTAATTTCTCTATCTTGAGCCTAATTTTATATTTTTATATAAATAAATATTTCTTTAAATATATATTTATATATTATACTTATATCTTATATAAAATTCTCGTGTCACAGTGTTAGTTACCATACTCCTCCGAAACGGCTGAACCGATTTGTATGAAATTGTGTGCATATCGGGTAGGTCTGAGAATCGTCCAAAATCTATTTTATTTATACACATAAAAAAAGTCCGCGCGAACGAAGTCGCGCGCAGTTAGTTATTATATTATAAATGCGAAAATTTTATATTAAAAATTTGTTTGTTACCTCTTCACGCCTAAACCAATGCAGTGATCATCCTCAAATTCTGCATGTACGTTGTAAGGTGTACACAAACGGCCATAGGATACCTTTCATCCCGACAAAAAGTACTGATCCGAAGGAAAACAACAATAAATTTCTTATCACAATAGATGGCGCCACGTGCTATTGTCAAATTCTAAATTTAATCGAACAATAAATTTTAAATTTACTTCTTTATTAAAAAATGAAACTGCACGCGTAGCAAGACCACTGTAGAAACGAGTTTTGTCTACGGAATAATCGACATAATGACAGATAGACAATGACAATATGGCACTTTGTCGATTTTTCCGTCGACATAGCCCGTTTCTACGGCGGTCATGCTACGCGTGCAGTTTTTGGAGCATAGTCTGTAGTTCCAGGGCTGTATGGGCAAAAAGGACCATGTCGTCGGCAAGTCGGAGATTTGTCAACCTCTTACTGCCGACTTTAATGCCCTTGGTTGTCCATGAGGCTGCTTTGAATTATTTATTATTCGTTTGACGAATCTACTTATTCGATAATATTTCGATAACCTTTTCTATAAAGTAACAATCCAAACAACCAAACAATCCAAAATAACAATCAACCTATAACTTATTAGGAAAAAATTAGAATACAAAAATATAAACATATTTTTAAAAAAATGCGATATTGAAATGCAGGGACATACCTTATATTAAAAAAATAACATAAAAAAGAATTGCGTGTATTGAGGTTCGAACCTAGAGATCACCGCGGAAGCAATGTGCGAAGTAGGCTAGCGGCGCGCTGGGCTATTCGTACTTTTATAATGAGTTTTGAAATTAAGCTTCTATACATTTATTGACGTCGCACATCGACGTGATTCAAGCGGGGCACCCCGCCAGTAGGCGGGACTAAAGGGACTACTCGACGCCCCTCTTCATCTGCTTCACCCCCTCAAAAGCATGAAAGTCGCCTAGAAGAGCGCCTTAAGATTAAATGATTTCTCCGAGGTATTTTCCGTTGTGACTTTCTTGGCAAGAGAGGTAGTTCAAAACAAAGTTTTATTTTGTTTTGTTTGAAGGAAGAGCTCTCTTCTCAGCAGTGGGACAATACACGCAGACAGTTGGCAATTACACCATGTGAAAAAAAATTAAATGAAAGATATTTATTCAAAATCAAAAAGAGAGAGTATTGAGTCTCAATAGCACATGAATGAATTTCCCAAATGACATTTTTTTGTCTTCGGTGAAATTATTATTTGAAAAAAGGAATATTGTTCTGAATATTATTTTTTTGTATTTAATAGGTAGTTATTGGGTTGTGGCAAAAATATAATTTGCCTAGGACTATTTACAAAGGTAGAAATAAATACATAAACCCCTATTTTTTTTTCAAATCGGTGCTGTCCTTCTACTTTTTTTACAAACAAAAAAGCTTATACACTAATAAATATAATTAAGTTAAGTATATAACTTATTCTATTTCATAGAATATTAGTTTTGTTATTAATATAAAGCATATTTTATTACATAATTAATGATTATTATTACTGAAACGTTTTTTGACATTTTCGAAAAATAGTGTTACAGCTAGATTAGACCGATTTTAAAGTATGTCGAAACAGTTTCCAATTATATATTTTTTTTAAAGAAATCTCGAAAATGTTTTAAGTAACGTTTTAGACCTATTTATACTGCTTATACGTATTAAGTTTCATTAAAATCGTTTCAATCATTTCGGAAAATCAGGGCTTGAAAGTTTGTATGAAATGCCGTAAGTGCAAACGCATCCATGTACTCGTGCGGTCCCGGTTTAAATGCTCCCAAGTAACATGCCTAGACACTGAACAACTGAGTTTTGCTAAAAAAAGATTGAAAAAAATACAACATAACCTCTCGCCTTTTTCTCATCGGGTTAGGTAGATACCACAGAAAGCCACCTGCTGCTAAACTTACACACTCCTTTTGCCTCGTCCATTTGTAAAAAATACTCATCATCTACCTAGCCTCCCAAACTATCTTGGGGTCGGCTTCCAGTCTAACCGGATGCAGCTGAGTACCAGTATTTAACATAAAGCGACTGCCTACCTGACCTCCACAACCCAGTAACTGGTAATACGAAACCCCTTCGTCAGACTGGATGTCAGACTTTCATTTTCTGACTACTTGTAACGACTGTCAAAGATCTACAAATGACAGCCGGACCAACGGCTTAACATGCTTTCCAAAGCACGGAGGAAACTCGGTATGTAATTATGGTCACCCATCCACGAACCGACCTTGGCAAGTACGACTTAACCTTGAAGATCGACCCGTGCGGCTGTTATTATTTAGCCACGACCTCCTCCATTTGAAAAAATACTAAAGCTTTCCCAAAGAGTAAACTAGGCAACTACGTAAATAAATACCGTGGTATACAGTGGCCCACTCCCTCTCACTGAGAGGCAGCATCTGTCCCAGCAGTGGGAACATTATGGGCTAATATATCCTATAGGGTAACCAGTGTTAACGAGTATAACCATGCGTCTACATTAAAATTAAATTAGTTAAATTCCACCAGGCGCCTCTGCTTGGTATTCGCTAAATTGGTTTCAAGTATCATCAATTATGGTAACGTGATTATCTGGTCTAGACTAAATTGTGCTGATCTGAAAGTACTTATTAAATTCTACCCGATCTTCATTAACGCTGCTTATTTGTTAGTACCGAGTGTTTATCCTCAGCAAGTTATAGAAAAGTCATTTTGTTGTTACAGTAAGGAACACGTGGAAATCAACCACAAAATCGTGAGAATAAGGTCTCTTTAAATTAAACATTATTAAAAGTACCCAGAAAAGGAAAATATATCTGACGGCGCCTTTGCAGAAAGGCTTCATATTCAAACTAAACTGTGACCACAGACGAGAGAGAAGCGGTCTACAATACTCTCTGGCGGAACGTCAAGTCGTTGCGGGTAGCCATAATGCCATATTGACTTGGTAGTTGTCAAGGAAGGTGGCGCGTAACAGGACGTTGACGGATCGCCGACGTCTGTTTGCTTAATCTAATTAAATCTGGTGCCACATTTCATAAGTAATTCCGATGCAGCGGGTAAGAGCCTTTATCAGAATCGGGATAAAGAATCGCGCCCTCCACGAAAAAAAGGCCAAGTGAGGAACATAACCAATGAACTTTTTAAGCAACAAGGAAAGCGTCCAAACCTGCGAGCACAAATCATCAAGAGGGTACCCTCACAACATCATCGGGTGAGACCGTTTCTTTTCTTTTTCGATATGTAGGTCATCTGACTCATTGCTTAAACATGGCTTGTTTAATTAGTTTATGGGTGACATCATAATCAGTAAACCTTACTGGCATCGGAGGTTATGATTTAAAATGCACGATGGAGATCGTACCATTAAAATAGGCGATATTTTGATAAAATAGGTTGTCGGCCAATAAGTTCAGGAATTATTAGATGCTGGCGTAATTTGTAAAAGTTCTTTGACGTTTGGAGTAAGCGCTTGTGTGGTCCACATGTTTCAGTAGAAAAGAAAGTGTGTTTAGTCGAAATATCACTGTTGTCCGGTTCATGCTTTACGATGATCGAAGGGACGCAGGTGCCCGGTTTATGATGTTTTTGTGATGACGTTGGTCGAAGGGAAGCTGTTGTCCGTTCCAAGCGTTGGTATGGCCGAAGGGATAATGTCGTCCGGGCCATGCAGCTGATAGCGGCTGGTTGAGGGGACACATTCATCCGGTCCCACCTTAAGTGTTCACTGGTCGAAAGGACAGTGTCGTCCGGGCCATGCAGCTGATAGCGGCTGGTTGAAAGGACACACCCGTCCGGTCCAGGTGTTAACTGTTTAGAGAAAGGTGTCGTCCGGTCCATGAGTGGTCGAAAGGACACACGCTTTCGTTGTAGGAGAAAGGTGTCGTCCGGTCCATGAGTGGTCGAAAGGACACACGCTTTCGTTGTAGGAGAAAGGTGTCGTCCGGTCCATGCGTGGTCGAAAGGACACACGCTTTCGTTGTAGGAGAAAGGTGTCGTCCGGTCCATGAGTGGTCGAAAGGACACACGCTTTCGTTGTAGGAGAAAGGTGTCGTCTGGTCCATGAGTGGTCGAAAGGACACACGCTTTCGTTGCAGGAGAAAGGTGTCGTCCGGTCCATGAGTGGTCGAAAGGACACACGCTTTCGTTGTAGGAGAAAGGTGTCGTCCGGTCCATGAGTGGTCGAAAGGACACACGCTTTCGTTGTAGGGGAAAGGTGCCGTCCGGTCCATGAGTGATCGAAAGAGTACACGCTTTGTTTTGTTCTGAAACAGTTACAGTTACGACGAGAGTAATGTTTGTCATAGTTTGTCAGGATGGAAGAGCGGATGTCTTGGTGATTAGACATTGTTTGTTCCAGGAATACAATAACGCCTGAGGACGGTCGTATGTCAGTCTGGCCGTGACGGCGCCTTTGCAGAAAGGCTTCATATTCAAACTAAACTGTGACCACAGACGAGAGAGAAGCAGTCTACAATACTCTCTGGCGGAACGTCAAGTCGTTGCGGGTAGCCATAATGCCATATTGACTTGGTAGTTGTCAAGGAAGGTGGCGCGTAACAGGACGTTGACGGATCGCCGACGTCTGTTTGCTTAATATAATTAAATCTGGTGCCACATTTCATAAGTAATTCCGATGCAGCGGGTAAGAGCCTTTATATCTTTAAAATTAAGGCCATGTATTGAATGTTTATAACTTCATTTATTTCGTGGCTGTATAATAAACAGACATGTTTTAAGTATTGATTCGATGTGCTCGTATTTGTCCACCATGCCACCCGAAGGTAAGCATTAATTTATGATCGACAATGGCTGTAACCCATCTTCTCTCGACTAAAGAGATAAAATTTAAACAGTTGAACTCCTTAATCTTACGTCAAAATCTTCCAAGCAAAACCCGCTGACATTCAAATAGGCCAAAAAGCACAATGAATGTCATGAGATTAATCACAGAAATAACAGATGCGGGTCTGTTGGACCGAATGGGCCGAATCTTGGCATTGTCGTATGATCTACGGGCTGGGCCAGCCAACGCCGCTGGCTGCACGATAGCGGGCTTTAAAAGTGTCGCATTTGTAGGGTTATGTCCCCGGATTAAAAATTTAAATGGATGTTTGATTCTTGATGCGTGATTGGTGCTAACAGTTTTGGGCTTACAAAGCTACAGATTTACATTTTGCTACGCTCGATTTTTCTCTTTTTGTTTTTTTCAATATCAACTATTCCTATCTCAGGCATATTTGCTTTTATGTGATTATCCGTGGTTTTTGTTAGTGAAAGAACTCAACTTATATCCATCGTAAAAAAGGAACGTTTATCTATTCATTCAGATCACGTTCCATCCTTTCAACTCCGTTATTTTAACGATATAACGAAACAAAACAAATCATAAGGAAAATACCCACTAAAATCAAATCAAAATCAAATAATTATTTATTTCGAACAACAAGGTCCCTATGGGTTAGTGAATAAGTAATTAAAAAATATTTATTATTTTTTTTATTTACTTAAGAACTATGTTAGTGGCAAAAACATTTTGGTGATTTAGATACAATCGTCATTCATTTAATTCATTAATCTAGTAATAGTAAGCAATTCATTAGGTCATCATCATTTCAGCCGAAAGACGTCTATTGCTGGACATAGGCCTCCCCCAAGTGCCGCCACATTGACATAACAGGGGGGGTTTTGCCATAATCGCCACGCTTGGCAGGCGATCGTTGTTACATCAAAAGCACAGAGAACGCTGCTGCCCATTTTCTGGCAATTCCCTTAGTCGCCTCTTACGACACCCACGGGAAGATATGGGATGGTGCTATTCTTTACGTCCGACACCATACAGAACCCATTAGGTACATATTATGATTCCCTGCGCCGAGCAAAAAACGAAAAAAGGACAGTTACGGTTAAGTTGATAATAACTGCATGGTTTGTGTTATAGCAGAAAAAAGATAGAGTTGTACTGGAATCGGTCTATCGTCACTGACAGAACTATTGTCACCAATAAGCCTGATATAGTGGTGATATAGAGGCCGCATAATAATAGTCGATGTTACCATCATGACGAGGACCTCATGAAAGCTGAAAAAAAATGTAAATAAATAAAATATCGCGACTTGGCACACGAAGTTGTCGGCAAGTGAGCTCTGCTATCATTGTGCTGATGTTCGTAAAGGCCAATTGCCTGAAAACCTCGATAAACATCTGTCGAAGCTCTCCTTAAGCGGGTGGATCAAGGGTCTAATTCAGAATGCAGTAATTAATCACCTATACAGCCCCCATTGGCAGGAGGTTCCTTTCTCTGGAGCCCTAACCACCGGTAGTTTTTTTTTTTATCTTGTCTTATGAAATATTTCAAAATGATTAAAAAAGATAAATAAAGAAAATGTAAATACTGTGTTTATTATCACACCACCTGCTGTTTGATTTGGGTCATGATGTACCTGTAAAACGGTACTGAATTTTTTATTACTTTACTTAAAATTTACACAATTTTAGAAAAAAAATTTAAACGTAAAATGCATTGGAATCGTTAAAATAAAGTGGTCTTAAAAGATTTTTTTTACAAATCGACATTAGTTTAAAATTATCTAATAGCTTTTATGCCTCTTTTTTAATTTTTGCAAAACATTTTTCATTAAAAAGATTACTTACAATTTTTTCATTTCAAACCACATTAAAAAAAAATAAGAAGCTTAGCTACTAGAATTATATTCACTTATAAGTTACAATCCACATAATGCCATATTTTACTAAATGTAATTTACCACTTTTTGTTTTTTAACATCCACACACGTGTGTGTTTGCAGTGCGTGACTCGCACACAGCGACCGCAATACATAAAACAGCGCTCGCCACTTTTGTTCGACCCAGTCTTAAATTAAAGTAACAAAAACAACCAAAATGCACGAAATAGGTTAAACACGAAAATCATGGACCTATCGAGCGACAGACAATACTGTTTCCAAACAATAATAAATTCATAGCAGGGGGAGTGAAAACAATATCATAACGTATTCAGGGCTCGACTGTACTGCGCTCCGGATATTTGGTGGTATCTCGGTGTCAACGAATCGTGGAGCGTGGTGGCGAAGCTTTTGTGATTGCAAGTCGTGGTGGTACGATTGTTGGGAACTTCCGTTGGAGAATGGACTAGAATTGAAGGCGTGTTAAATGCTAGACAGTAAAACTGATTTGCTTTCTTCCGTTGACTTATCTGAGCTTAGGTACTCAGTATAAGAAAACTGTTATATCTTCTCGGCCGTTTTATTTTTCTGGCCGAAAATAAGGTTTTTTAGTTAACCTCTTAACTTGGCTTTTTATTACAAAAACATTTAACGTGGACTAATTACGGTTTCTTGCCAGAAAACAAAATATGTACTTAAATTAAAATTCATTGATATTTTATTTTAATTATGTTTAAAATGAATGTAATGTTTGTATACCAGGGTTTTTTTGGCTGATGGTGTATATAATTGTTCCAGTTGATATGATATATTTTTTTTAGTTTTATATTTTTGGTTTGTCGTTTGTTGCCTCGTAACTTCGTTAGTTTTAGTAGGTATTTTGTACCTAGCTTTTTCTTTTGTTGTGTTTTTTTTGTTACCTTAACTGCGTTTAAGTGCGGAAACTAGTAAATGGCCTTCAAATCCGTATCGTTTAGGAACGTTGTTTTCCCGACTAGCATAAAAAAATAGGTTCACTCCCTTATATAAACTTAACTAGAGCAATGGGTGCACTAGCCTACATCTCTGGTCGTACTTTAAGTACACAGTTTTGTAACACTTCTGAGATTACCGGCGCTATTTTATTTTAGTAATGTTACTTTTTTTATCTCGGTTCGATCTGTACTAGTTGGGTATTCCATTACCATAAAATCCTTTAAAATCACATATAGAAAGAACCTTTAGTCAGGCAGCCATGTGGACCATTGTTTTCGTTAGTTTGGTTCCGTATCCAAGAATATTTTCTAATCCTCTTAGCTGATGAAGAACTCAGCTGCTTATTTATGTAGCTTTTGTTACGGGCTATATTTTAACCAGATAAATTCAATTTCCTTTGAGTGCTCATAAAAAAGTAAAAGCTTCTCTATGGCTATAAATGGTAATGGCACACTATCGTGTATGATCACTATATTAGTCTATGTACTATGCAGAAGATATAAATGATATAAAGTGAGCTATCACTTTCGTGCCTACATTAGTATTACTAAAGAAATTGGTACATTATGTGTTATCATAATAAACGTACGCATTTATATGAATTACCTAAACTTTATATTCGATCCCTAAGCGAATATTTCTTATAGCAACATTCTTTGTAGATATATAACTAGTTCTGTATGGTGTCGAACGTAAAGAATAGCACCATCCCATATCTTCCCGTGGGTGTCGTAAGAGGCGATTAAGGGACTTCCCAGAGAATGGGCAGCAGCGTTCTCTGTGCTTTTGTAACAACCGTACTGCGATCGCCAACCCGCCTGCCAAGCGTGGCGATTATAGCAAAACCCCCCTTATGTCAACTAGTTGTTGCAGTGAAGTAAATCCAAAGATCAACAATGAAATTTTTGTAAAACATTTCGACAAAATACTTCGATAAAAGAAAATAAAATTGTCTAAAACTTATCGCAACCTATTTTTTGTAATAATTACAAAGAACATCGACTTCAGAATTTGTTTTCTCAAGTGCTAGTTTTCTGTCTATTTAAGAACAGCATTTAAGCTACCTTGTCATCATCTGCCTAGCCTTTTCCCAAACTATCTTGGGGTCGGCTTCCAGTCTAACCGGATGCAGCTCAGTACCCGTATTTTACATGAAGCGACAGCCTATCTGACTTCCACAACCCAGTAACTGGGTAATACGATACCCCTTAGTAAGACTGGATCTAAGCTACCCTGTACCGAATGCTTAAAAAATACTGTCGTGCACACGTAATCAGATGGCCTACCATGACCTCTTAAAACATTATTGTACTACTCCTGTTCCAGTGTGAAAAAAAAATTGTGGATAAAATCCCCGATATCTCCTTAACTAGAAGATTTCTAGACAAGTATCTTCTAGAAACAAAACAAAATGATCCCAATGGTGGAGAGAATAATTCAGGCTTCGTTATGGGTGTTTTTAGAGAGCAGCGGTGGCCCAGTGGTGGCAGCCAGTAAGCCGTGGGTTCAAACCCAGGCAGGCGCATTACTTTGTGTAATTTATTTCATCACCGCTGCCCTCAAAAACGGTAAAAGAAAACATCGTGAGGAAACTAAAATATATAGGCTGATGATGAAGGGTATTTTTACCCCCAGTATACCATTAGCCATATCCCCGTAACTGCACCATTAGGTACTTTGTTCACCACCGTTAGTGCTCTCAAAGTTATTGTTATGCAAACTTTTCAACCCGACGCCGCGAAACTTTCAACTTTGCGAAATAAAGCAGAGAAGAACCTATTCTATTTAAAAGTTTAAGTGTTTAGCGAATATGGCTTGGATTATAATACTTTTCATATAGTAGAAGTCTTTGTAAAGAAGCTGGGATAGTAACAAGTACCGGTTCTGGGCTCCGGATTAAAAAGTAGTTGTGGGAGCTGGAGAAATTACCTACGAGCATAAATTGAGGATAAGGATGTAAAAATTCTCACTCTTCTTTCGACCAGACTGGTGTTGTATCCGGCTATTGCCCGGTTGTACTCAGGTTACTGAACGTATGTTAATAGCACTGATGCATCTGCTTGCGCTATACAGTGTGTTAAATGATGTCAGGCATGAAGCCTAGCTCGTATGTGGTTAAGGGAGGACAACGCACCTGCAAAGCCTCTCTTGACATAATGAATGCGAATGGCCTAAAAATAAGACTCAAACAATTAATACTGGAAGCCCGTGGCCCGTGGGTCCCGGCTGCATTATTCAGCGCAAACACTAGTCTGTAGGAATAGTCAGTGCACCTGTATTTGCGCACACACTTGAGCACTTTAATACTTGTGAGCTGAGATAATTTGAGTACAGAATTTTCAGATATTACGAAATACTATCGGGTTTCCGGTTTGGATCTTCCATGTTTTATTAATGTATTATTATTAAAACTAAAATAATTACTATTCATAAAACAATTAAACTAGATAATTAAAACTAAAATAACAACAAATTATAAAAGAGCGCCAAAAAACTCCTCCTCAAAGCTGTCAGCTGGTAAGGTACCTAAGAGACTGGCGGCGTTGCCACGTTGTATGGCAATACTTAGCCTCTGGCCAAGGTTAAAATCCAGCGCTTGGGTCACGGGAAGAGTAAGCTAGGCGTTTGGAAATTTCCTTGAAAAGGCTGTGAGCACTCGGACCCCACGGCCCCAGAGTTTCAACCGCAAACGGCTCGAAAATATAGTTACCACAAAGGTTATATTTACGCCGCTTGAGGTTCCCGCAGCCGAAGCGGCAGCGCCTGTACAACACGATGAGATTGGAAGATGTGATGGCGCAAGAGTATCGACGCATGTTGCGTCCCACACTAAAGGCCTACCCATCTTCCAAGGAAACAAAGACATGCCGTCCGGTCTTTTGCCATCGTCGTGTGTAAGGCCATTGGGTTCTAAGATAGCTGGAACGCCGACAGTGACGAGAGCTCGACGGATGATGTCGTTTAAGATCGCGTGCCACGCAAAACGGCCCGCACTTCGGTTGCATGACAGGCCGTGGTGTCCAAGGCTGTTGACAGCTTCACCACAGTGACAGCGATGAGGAGTGCAGCAGACGGCACCAAGACGTAAAGAAGCAGCGAGGCAGAAGGTCGTGTCGTCGAACAAAGTGCCTATGCTCAACGACGGCAGTGCGTGAAGCCAAAGACCCGACTCCCATTCACCCACAGCCAGCAGTCGCGCACGCTCAGCATTAGTAGAATACGTGTTGAGTAAATTGTCCCGAATTATTCTGCAGAGCGGCTCGTCCCACAGTCTCTGGCAAAATAGATTGTCGGGGTTTTCAGTATTCCGGCAAGCGAGTTTCCAAGCATCGATAGCCTTGGAGAAGCACGGCACATCAAAATCAATCAGTGTGGAAACCAGGATATTACTGATTATTTTTTCAGTGCCGTAGTTCGAGGATATGAAACTAATACTAGAAATTTTGCGGACGCCGAGTCCTCCCATGCGAATAGGAAGACTTGCTTGTGTTCAAGCTCGGTAGACCAAAGCCACATTTAAAATGGATGGTAAATTATGTCTGATAATTTGATCCGTTTTGTCCAAAAGCTGTGTGTGCTTCCATAAAGGAGAAGCACGAAGGAAATATGTTAATTTAGGGCCGAAACAGCAGTAACGAATTATGATGATGGCCGAATGCATGTTAATTTGGAGCAATCTTTCCGAAACATCGTTAAAATTTTGTATTTAATTCAGACCATAGATCCATAAAGCGTTAGTATTGTCTTCGCTATTATTACCTAGTAACGAAATTACAAAAAATAAAAGACATTTAGTTGGCGACATAGATGGTCTGTGCGCACATGTGTACCCTGCCTAGTGTATTTTTACCGCCAGTGAAGCAACAACATTGTTAAGACTGGTCCTGAATCGTCCAGTCTCGCTTCAGCAAACATGCCTGATGCGCTGCAAAACCGAGGCAGCCCCAACAACATTTCTTTATTAGCAATCTGCTAATTACCCACATCCTTTTCAGACATCACTTTGTTCGGGAAACTATCTTAAGACTATAGCATAGTAATATATCTATTTCATCCATTAGGCGTCGACAGCATGTGTCGTTGATGATAATGTAATTGGTCTAGAATATTAGACTACCCGAATCTGAAGGCAGACACATAAATAGTACCTCTAAAAGAATATTATCAAAGGATGCAAAACTGCCAGATTAAAATAACGAGTCACCTCTCAAGGGTTTTAATAATCATAACAGCTACACACCTGGTAACTCTCCGGGGATCACAGATGCACAATTTGAGCATTAAACCTTATTTTAATCTAGAAACAGTATTAGTGTTACACGTTATAGGTTATAGCAATATTAATTATTATCATTCCTAAAATAGTTTCAGTTTAATATTGGCACTATATTTTCTTAACACTTTAACAAATTAATATACAAAACAAGTGAACAATGAACTGTAGAATTTAATGAACTACCTACAACGCACGGATGTCTAACTATACAAGGTGTTGTTTTGCAACCTCGTCAAATTCTAGGAGGTAACTATGCTAATGATTCTCGACCCGAATCAATACTAAAATGAGTAGGTAATTTTCTTTTTTTTATTTATTTACTGAAATCGGTAACTGTGAACCATCCGTGTTTTAAACACGGGCCGTCTGATTCCCGCCTTATAACGTCGCTTACACACAAATAAAAAACCTCAAACGTTTTTTCGATAATTTCATAATCCCTACACCACGTTAAGGGGGTTATTCTGAAATATTGACAAATTTAAACAACAAAAAAACGCAGTGTTTTTTAATAATTAACTAGGTACCGTAATTTATATTGATTATTTATGTATTTTGTGACAACATCCTGAATTTTGACGAGGATGCAAAACAACACCTTGTATAAGTAGGTACCTATTCAATCGAACAGATTGTACCTTGCTTAACCTTTGTGAATACATAAGGGAACCTACGTAAATACATAATTATGTAAAGCTTACACATGTACCTCTGTAGACTAAGACCCTTCGTGTATTCTGATTAAAGATTTAATTCCATACAATATTAATATACCGTAAAGCTCAAATTTCAACACAAAAAAGAACCATTATATTTAAATCTCCTCAAGACTTTCTGATTACTTAATGAAAAGAATTCTCAGTCTTATTCATCTAAACCTCCAATTCAATTACGAAATAAAGATTTCTTTAGCTTTTCACTTTGAGATAACATTTTCGAAGGTTTTCTTATAAACTAGGGCTTCGCTATGTGTCTCAGGGGGGGAGGAAAAGACAAAGGCTGTGATAAAATCTGTAAACGTCATAAAACGTGACGCTTTTGTTTATATTCCCCTGAAGACTCGCTTCGGCAATATTGATTGCCTGAAAGAATACTTACGATAACGGCAAACCACTGAGCTAGAATTTAGGTTAGACTAAGTACCATTAAATCCAGTCTGGATCTAGCAAATGGGAAGGGAAGCAGCTCTGACTAATATCGGTCATTTTTCTTTTTTCTGAAATATTTTTCGTGACTTCGTCTGATTCTTTTGTAAGCTGAAGCTATTTCTCCACAAAAATAGGAAAATTGACTAGTGATAAGTCGATGACAGACAAGACGAAACAGACTTTCAAAACACCTTTACTCACTCTAATGACTTCCTAATGAGAGGAATGCATAACATATAATCTATCTATATATTTAGTCAACGATACATGATGAGCTATGCTAATTAGTACGCGACAGCTTGTACATAGTTCTGTAACTGATCTGAATCTAAACAAACATGTCATATTAGCATTGATAATTATCATATTTACTGTGAACTCGCTGCTACATATACAGACAGTGGTTTTGATTCGACTGAGCTGAAATAACATGCTTGGAATGGTTTACAATGAGGGTAACTGAGGCGTAGTCTTTGTGGTGACTCATGGGTGAAATGAAAAAGCAAAATGAAGAAAGTGCATGTTGTTCAATGTATTTATCATATTCCTTTTACCGGAGAACATACTAAAAAAACGGATGAAATGTATGAAGGATAATACTTATAGCAAACAGATAATTATGACGAGTAATACAAATCACAGACAGTCAGCAGACATGCTACGGCGCCCCCAAATAAATAAATTGGAATAAGAACAGGAGATCAATCGCAAAAGAATCCGCGCCAAACTAACCAAATAAAGTAACTTTAGTTCGATGTAACCGGGCTCCACCCTAGGCTGCATCATGACGAGTTGCGACCAAACGCCACTCGTCATGACATGATTCCTACTTCCTAACACAACTGCCTGATTCCGTAACACATATCCTATCATAACCCCAAGGATTTCGAAGAAAAAATGCAAATGAAAATGGTTGATTTACAAAATAGGATTGTGAGTGCGCAACGCAATTGCCCCGCTGGCCTTTTAGCTGACATGATGAAGAATCAATCGTTAATAAATTACTATAATAAAGGCTATTATCTGTCCAATCTATGTCAGTGTCTACAGATCTAATATCGCAATTCATAAGCCGTATAACTAGGTTAAGTGAGCTCGACGGGGCTTAAGACGAGGTTTCAATAACTATTTGAACTTTAAGTGTACTTCATCTACTACTCTGTTGATCCCCTAGTAATAGATCTAAGTCTAGATTACGTCCAGTGTTATTAACTAGTTGCTAAAGTTTTAATGCAAAAGGCAAGCAATGTGTAACTGTCACAGAGATGGGAGGATCGTGATTACTCGCTGCGACTTTGCAATTTCAGACTACGTACCATAAGTATTTCATGAAAGTGTACGTAAACCATTTTATGTTATGCTGTTCCGAGGACAGTCCACAAGCCAAAGGTTATTTTCAGTGGGTACTTGCGAGTCTAACTCTGGCTTACGTTCACCTCTACACAGAATAGTCGATTCTTACAATAGGTCTTTTGGACATATAGACATTTTTGCATGTGCTCCCTATAGGTTCAAAAGTCTTATACTCAAGGACTTTTTTAATATTTTTTCATGCTATTTCTTGAATATTATATACATATCCTACCTTATTTGTCACCCTAGCGATTATTTAACTGTCTTTTATCCTTTAGCTAATATGTGTACAGCGTTGTGGGCTGCAATATCTTATATATATATATATAAATTACGTGTCACGTTGTTTGTCGCGGATGGACTCCTATACTCGATTTTAATCAAATTTGCACACCGTGTGCAGTTTAATCCAACTTGTAAGATAGGATAGCTTACATCTCAATTTATAGTCGCAATATTATTTTATCTGTTAGCTCCAAACGATTCTAACAGACAGATCTGTTGACTGGATTGAATAAGTATTCAATAGATAGCGCTTTATAGGAGCGGAGCAGCAATTAAAAATATTGCGAAAATGGGACGCAAATGAAGTTGCGCGGGACAGACAGTTGTCTCTAAGTTTTGTGTATTTCTTGTTCCTATTTTGCCTAGATGGGCTTTGTAACACATTCATCTGTATTTGGTTGATAACAAAAGGCTCGCCCCCTATTACATGGCTCTAGAAACTTAACTGGCGAAATGTGGGAGTACTAATAGTTACACCTCTGCCTTAACCTTCGGGATTGTAGGCGTGATGTTGTGTCATGTCCTCTGTGTTTTTGTTTCAAAGTTCAACTACTTTTTCTAACAACTGTTTGAATGCTGACAACAATATTAAGTAGTAATTGGATTGAAGGCAGCGGTGGCCCAGTGGTGGCTGCCACGACTTACGAGCAAGCCGTGGGTTCGAACCGAGGCAGGCGCATTACTTTGTGTAACTTATTTCATCACCGCTGCCCTCAAAAACGGTGAAGGAAACATGGAGAGGAAACCGGCATGTCCCAGAACTAAAAATTCGAAGACATGTGACATCTACCAACCCGCACTGGGCCCGCGTGGTGGATTACAGCCCACTCCCTCTCATAGAGAGGAGGCCTGTGTCCCAGCAGTGAGAACATTATAGGCTGATGATGATGAATTGGATGAAAATAAACAGACCATACCGAATAGCATCCACATCTCTTTACGAATTTTACAAATGACTAAGGAAATAAAAAAGGCGAAAATAAAGTAGGTACGTATAATATTTTAGTAACATTTCAGCAGCAAGCTTTTTGTTAATGTTACGGAAATATCACCGTCATCTCTGGAAGTGCCTACTTCCTGACTTATATCTCTAACTGCCAAGCCTTGCTTTGTCAGTATGAAAGGTGAAAAAATGGCCTTCCCTATTTGAATCAGATGTTATTAACAATTCAAGGGTTGTTTTGAACGGAACACTAATTCTTTTTCTAAACTAATATTATAAAGAGGAAAGATTTGATTGTTTGTTTGTTTGCATTGAATAGGCTCCGAAACTACTGGACCGATTTGAAAGATTTTTTCACTGTTTGGAAGCTACACTATCCCCGGGTGACATAAGCTACAATACATTTAAAAAAAAATAGGGATCCTTACTAAAACTCCAAAAGTGTAAGCCAAAGTGTAAAAAATTACCTGAAATATTCTTTTCATTGCGTGCACTGCGAAAACTATTGGTGATAGAATAAAATAATGTACTATGACTTTGCAGAACACATTTACAAAAAGTGTCAAGACAGCATATATCTAACTTTTATAGTTATGCCACAATATCTGTTCTTTTATTTTAAAATTTTAATTGTAGTGCCGCCGCTAAAAAGGCTCTTTATTTGTATCTTGGTATTAATCCTTATCAAAATAAATTACTTCATATTCAAGACTACTTCAATACCTTCATATAAGTAGAGATATCGAGTTGAAACTCGTAAGTTAACGTACAAAAAAGATGCGGCCGTCTATGCCGCATAAAAACGTATATTTCGACACTGTCAAAGGAATCAAAATCTATAGGGTACTTTCCGTTGACCTAGAACTATGAAATTTGGCAATTATTATCGTCCTTAACAACAAGTACAGGGAAAAATCTGGAAACCATAAATTTGTAATTAAAACGGCAATAGTAATAATGCGACCCTATATCCTAATTTCCTATTTCACTGATCTACGTACGTAGCTCTGCTACACCATCTCTGGTTATGATAATTAATATCCCAACACGCTAAGCCCTAGCGAGCAATATTTCGCGCAAATAGAGCGAGATACCGCGATGTCGCTCGTTCAATTTTAATTATACTTGCAACGTTGTCGCGCAATAATCGTTAGGAACAAGCCGAACATTGGCCGTGCCGTTTATCCGTTTTATGGTAACAAGGGACCGGGAATAGGTACCTATGGGTATGTAAAGTTGCCGTAGTAAAGGTACGTTTTATGGGAATTTTGACTAATTAAATGCGAAATGGATTTATTACGCGATAAAGAACGTTACATGCATTGAGATTTAGTTAGGACTATACTTTTAATTGTTTTATAGATTATAGAAATTATGCTCCGATAATAAAAAAAATAACAAGAAAGAAAGAAAGAAAAAATATTTATTTGTCGCAGGGACATGACGTGCATACAAAATTAACAAAAATAAAACAATGAACTTAGGAGAGATAAACAAAACAATTTTAATCACAAAAGATTTTTAGGTACATCGTAAATCTTGAAAAACTTGTGTACAAAAATTGTTGTGTATATAATCTATGGGTAATTATATTTAGTTGAGACCTTAGAACCCCAAACTAGGCAAGGAATGCCTGTATTTTGGATATGTTGATGTTTGTAGCCTTTTTACTGTTAATGACTCCGTGTTTTCTCCACTTTAATTGAAACATCATTCATAGACAAAATCATAGATTTATAAATGAATTTAATTATTATCATTTTACTACTAACTGAATAACATTATTATAACAATAATATTTAACTAAATCTAAACTAATATTATAAAGAGGAAAGATTTGATTGTTTGTTTGTTTGCATTAAATAGGCTCCGAAACTACTGGTCCGATTTGAAAAATTCTTTCAGTGTTAGATAGCCCATTTATCGAGGAAGGCTATAGGCTATATATCATCACGCTACAACCAATGGAAGTGGAACAGCAATGAAAAATGTTGCGAAAACGGGGAAAATGTGACGCAAACGAAGTTGCGCCGGTCAACTAGTTGCTAATAAACCTCCACAATAAATACAAAATTATTACTTTTTTGTAGTAAGTTACTTTTTCAAACAACCTAACTTAAGACACATGGTTAACAGACGGGTACTTCATCAATTTTTTAAACAGTGATAACCTACCTAGTAAGTCGCTTTGAGTAGACAAATTGACCAGGAACTGAGTTCATATAAATAGCAAAATATAATACTGAAACATAACTCAAGTAACGTTATACTTAAAACTGTTGTATAATGGTCTCAGTAATCTAAATTTCCGAGCGTATTTCATCTTTTTATTGTTTTTACTTTAGCTAAAAATGGCAATAAAAATGCCTTTGTAGTCCTGGATGGAATAAATATTATAATATTATGAAACACAGAAAGAATACAATTATTGCTAAAGTTTTCTCATAAATGTACGTTATATTAGTATCCATCTCTTAGAGTTGAGACAGAGTACAGTGAAGCACAGAAGTGATATGAAAATTGTTGTTTTTGTGTAATCCATTCTAACTGTATTCTATCTGTGTATTATTTGTATGTAGATGCTCTATGAAGCTAGCACATTTATGTAGTTTGTATATGAGAAAAAAACATGTTATGCGGCAATGACCAGACGTTTTTAGGGTTCAAGGGTCAAACGGGACCCTATTACTGAGACTTCGCTGTGCGTCTGTCCGTCTATCACCAGGCTGTATCTCATGAACCACGATAGTTAGCCAGTTGAAATTTCTAAAGATTACGTATTTCTGTTGCCGCTATAACAACAAATACTAAAAACAGAATAGAATAAAAATTCTAGGCGGCTCCCATACAAAAAAGTGTTTTTTTATTGCGTTCTCGTTTTTATAAATAATGGTACGGAAACCATCGTGTGATGGTTTTTATATTACATAACCCTTTAAATAATATAAAAAACCTCAATACCGTGTTCAAAAGCACAATGCACTCATATTCATTAATTATTTTTAATGGAATAAAGGCAACATTGTAAAATTATACGATTAATTAATTTTTCAAATATCGTAATGGATGCCTGCGACAAGATATTAATCATTTATATTCATCATTTTGTGGACGTAACATTTTTAGCCTTTTAACGATCTTTGTTCTAATAGCCATGACAGTACAAAGAAATCCGCTGTCAAAAACGGGCGTTCTAAAATTCACCTTATATTGCGATCGAAAATCTGAACGATGAATGCCCAGGTCAACATGGTAAAGATCTTCTCCTTCAAAGACTGATCCCAAATAGTCTCAATTAGAGAGAAGTGGAAAAGAGAGTGGGTTTTTTTAGAGATGTTCTGTCCCACTGCTGGGCTACGCGTACTGCGAGGGAAGTATGCAAGCTAATAAAAATGTTGATTAAGTATTATATTCCTGAACACTTGTGTACGTCCCAGTACTTACTTATTTATTACTTTGTCTGTACTCATTACTAAAGTTATGCGCGTTACACAAAATACATTAAATATTCCTCTCTGATTACAAACGTGTGCTAGTATTAAATACAGTCTGTTCATTATTTGCGTTGATTGAAATACATACTTGTTATTTATGCTAGAAATTTATTTTATTACTCGACTTTCGACATTTATTTTATGATGTTATAGATCTATGACCTATGTATGTAAAACACGCTTTAAATCTAAGCCAACATTTTCAAAGAATTAAATAACATTTACCAATTCAATCTCATGATTGAATTGGTAAGACATATTGGTACATATTGGCAAGATAAATATAACTATAATAGTAATTAATTCAAAAGTAGTTGCTTTTATTACTATTATAGTTATATTTATCTTGCCAATATGTTCTTGATTAAGAAGGAAAGAAAGAAAGGATATGCTTGTTTGGCACATGTCACAAGTACAAACAATATTAAAATTTCACCCTAAGAAAGGCTAATCAACCACGAACGATAGATTGATTAGGACGTGTACGATTTTAAACTTACCCAATATAGTGAAAATAAAGATCTAGACGAACGAAGACTCACATAAATTTGAAAACCATTTCGCTAGTAGTCCCGCAAAATATTTTCTATATTTTCAAAGATATTAATAAAACAATACTCACGTAACGCAGACAAAAGGCTCAATATCGCGTCGAATGCTCTAACACAAGTCTATAAATTGCTTTTCTAGATAACAAACACTGAGCTTTGTAGCCGATTCTTTCTTTGTCAAACGTTTCTGCCCTTTGTTCCAACACATATTTCATAATTCTGCTTTATTTTTGATCTTATTCTCAGAATAGCGTTTGTATTAAAAACTATTCAAGATACTCTAAAGATTGGATATTCTTCTGTCAGTATATATTTTACGGGCAACGTGATTAACTGAGCATTATTAATAAGGACCGGCCATTATTAATAATGCCCAAGAGCGATGGGCAAAGTAATTAATTTATCACTTTGACCGGCCATTATTAATAATGCCCGAAGGGCCGTGGTCCATGTCATAAGTCAGTGTTTGAGATAGCTTGAATTTATCACTTGGACCGGGCAGTATGAATAATTCCCTACTTGTTGGCGGCCAATTGGGTTAGATTAGGTTAGGTTACGTTATTTTTTGTTAAATTTTCATGAAAAATTTGTAAATTTAATTTCATTTAATAAACAAAAACACTACAGTTCACCTATTTCATTACTTTGCCCAAGATAGGGCTGGCATTATTTCATAATGGCCGGGAAAAGTGATTAACCATGCTGTTTTAATCACATTGCCCAATTGAGTCGGGCATTATGAATACAGACCGGCCATTATTAATAGTGCCCAGACTTATCAAATTGCCCGTAACATATATATGTAGTTATTTAATACAAGTTTTCATTTACACCGTGTTCTGAGTTATCTTTCCATAGTTTTTACACAACATGAATTTCATTGCTTTTTGTGGTAGTACTGCGAGCACAAGAATTATATAAATAAGCCTTTTCATTTTCTCCCTATTCAAGCCGTGTGTCTGCCGGCAAAAACAGCGAACTTTCGTATAAACTTTCATCCCTTATTAAATAGCTCCTAATAAAGCTTAACCTGAATTTCAAAAAACCTTCCCTAGCTCACTTTTAATGATGTTAGTGCCAAACTCGTCGCCAAATTTTGGGCTGACTCAATTTAAATTGTCATCGAAACGCTAAGAAGAAGAAGTATTATGAACTCATGTTCAAAATGTCGTGCTCTATTCTGTGTGGCCTGCACACAGAATAGTTACTGAATTAAACATTTTTGTTTAATAGAAAGATGTACATTGATAATAGGACACTAACAAAGAAGTGCAATATAAAATTAATATACAAACTTTAGCAAAATGCTTACATGTTATATGTGCTAGGTTTTGCAATTTGCAAATTGTGTGTTAGAACTTTGTTTAATATCACAGTTTCCGCCCCGTTAGTGCGTCCTGACAAGTTTGTTAGTGACTACGCCTGCGCGGCTGTGCTTGCATGATATTTCGTATAAGGATAAAACTGATAACATTGTCAAGTAAAACTAATATTGCCTATTACTACTACTAATACTGTCTCAAAGTTAATAAATATTTTTCAGCAAGAATGTATGCAAGGCAAAGAAAACATCATCATTCATCATCATCATTTCAGCCGAAAGACGTCCACTGCTGGACATAGGCCTCCCCCAAAGGGGTTTTTTTGACATAATCGCCACACTTGTCAGGCGGGTTGACGCTCGCAGTACGGTTGTTGCAAAATGCACAGAGAACACTGCTACCCATTCTCTGGCAAGTCTCTTATTATAAGGACTTCATCAGAAATTTCCCAGTAGCTGCCATGGAGTCTGGATTTGAGCCTGGATGGTGGCAATATACTCACCCGGAATTGTTCACAAGCTTAACTTTTGACGCTTGCGTTTGGAATTATAACTTACCTGTTTTACAACATCTAACAACAAACTATATTATTCCACACTTCTCCAATGGCAAAAACAGTACCAACAGAATAAGCCCAGACAAACCCATTTCATCTCTAGGCAAACACACCTATCATCTATGCATACTAACCTATAAACCTACATAGGTATAAACCATTTGTCGTAGCCCCAGATTCCTTTACATCCGTAGCGTGGACCTATAAAATGAGCACTCACTGCTGCCCAGTTTACGGCCCTAAGTATTACTACCCATTTGCCATTATGAAGCTCTGGCTTCATCCAGGTCTTGGACCTCATATAAGCGGAGGTCTATAAATCATGACATTTGTTTTGTGTCGGGGCGTTTGAAGGGTAGACGTGTTAGGCACCTAAACAATAAGTACGGATATACGGCTACCTACGTTTTTAATAGCCTACCTGCCTGCTACCTCGGTAGGGATTAGGAATACTTTTTACCCCGGTCATTGTTGATGACACTATGGACATTATGACGTGACAACATCTAATAAATCGATGAACGGCCGGCTACACACAAGAAAAAGGATGACTCATTGTAACGTTACGCTCGACGATTGGAGCGAAGCCCTGCACGAGCGACCGAAAGGCACGATCGGCTTGAGCGTTCGGCTTGCTATTCATAAAAGTATGCAATCATTTTATCAATGTTTTGTTATGACGTTGTCACATTAAACTGTCGTCCGTAAACCGACTTTACAGACCAACCAATTTAATTTTTTTATACATAACTATGTCCAAGGTAATCAGTTCTTTGCTGTAGCCAAAAATACCCGTGAGCAAAACCAACCGCAATTCGGTATTTCTTCATTACCGACCACAATTCCTCTATAAAATAAATTCAGAAACCAGCTGCACCTTACTGACATCGCAAACAACCAAGTGGTCGCATCAAAGCAATAGTTTATAAGAGTTCCCCATCTTTCCCGAATTAATACGAACTCAACTCAGCTCAACAACTCGACTCAACAAACTCTGCTAACTTCAAGCAATGTTGGTTTCTGATCTGAGTAATTTAATTACGTCGAGACGGCCGCCATTTTTAGGGTTCCGTAGTCAACAAGGAACCCTTACAGTTTCGCCATGTCCGTCTGTCTGTCTGTCTGTGCGCGGTTTAGCTCAAAAACTATTGGTACTAGAAAGTTGTAATTTGGCATGAGTATATACGTTAATGACGCCAAAAAAGAGGTAAAACAAAATTTAAAAAAAAACTATTATTTAGGGTACCTCCCCTACATGTAAAGTGGGGATGATGTTTTTTTTTTTCATCCTTCCCATAGGGTGGGATATCGTTGGATAGGTATTTTAAAAATATTAGGGGTTTGGGAAAACCGTTTTTTGATTAAGTACACCGTTCGTGACTTATCAAGCTTTAAGAACCAATTTTCGTTACGGTCAAGTGTCCCCCCCCCCTCTACAGACTAAAAGGTTGTAGTTAGAAATACAAATGTCACGGCAGTAGTACCTAGATATAACGAAGTTTAAAGGAAAACTATCACACTTAAGTGGGCTTTACAAGTTTACGAGTAATAGTCGACCAATTGTATTTGACTCGAAAATTTCGAACAACTCCATAGAAATGTCAACAGATGGCGCCAAGCATCAGTTGTATCACGCTGTTTGATTACTAAATAAGTTTTATAAAAAAAAACTGTTGTTGTTATTGTTGTTGTTTGTATAGGAAGTCATATTAGGTAGGTATGTTTGGCTTTTAGTTAGAGCATGGTACGAAATTATCAGTCAGCGAATACGACCCGCACTTGGCTGTTATAAAAACTACGGAACCCTACATTGCGCGTGGCCCGACACGCACTTGACCGGTTTTTCTTGTTTTTGTTTGAGATTGCTTCTTAATTAGTTGTGCAGGTGGGTTTTTTTAAAGTTTTCTATTACGTTAATATTGATCATTCGGCTGCCTTTATCTGAATTTATTCTGGGTCGGCGCAGTATGTCTTCTTCATCTTCCATATTTCTCTATTACCTACTCGTCATCTCAGCAATCACTTCTTTTCCAGATATATTATCTAAGTGAATACAAATAGAAGTATGTCAGCCTATATTTCTATTCTTTTCGGCTTAGTCGTTAAATGCCCAGTTCGTAAAATGCTAGCACTCTACAAATGCCTAATTCGGGAAATGGCTGATTCGCAAAAGGACTAATTCTTAAAACGGCTAATTAGCAAAAGGACTAGTTCTTAAAATGACCAATTCGCAAAAGGGCTAGTTCATAAAATGACCAATTCTCAAAAGGACTAGTTCTTAAAATGACCATGGGTGTACTACAAAGTTCAATATTGGGTCCTTTCCTCTTTTTAGTATATTTTAATGACTTACCCCATTTGTTTAAAAACCAACCACAAATGGTGTTGTTTGCTGACGACACTTCTTTAGTATTTAGAATAAACAGACGTTCCACAAACCTCAACGACGTAAATAACGCTCTAATGCAGGTCCATAACTGGTTTACCGCTAATAATTTAGTATTAAATGTGAAAAAAACCAAGTGCATAAGATTTACTCTACCAAATGCCAAATGTAGTGATTGTGACATAGTATTGAATCAAGAGAAACTTGAATTTGTCGATGAAACTGTTTTCTTGGGGATCACGCTCGACTCAAGGCTACAATGGGGTTCTCTTCTTCTTCTTTATGGGGGTTTTGGTTTCCGCACTTAGTCCTTTAAGTGGACCACTGTGCGTGAGCCATAGTGGCCGTTACTCCAAACAGCCCACCTCCCTCCAGAAGCAGATCACACTTCCCAGTCTACTCAGGGCATCCGCAAGGGAACCTGGTGTTCCCAGGGTCGCCTCGCGAATCTTGGTGACACCGGTGCACTCAAGCAACACATGCGCCACCGTTTCCTCCGCATCCATGCATGCTCTGCACAGGGGACGGTCAGTGATTCCTAGAGTATGGAAGTGTTTATTCAGTGAGCAGTGTCCAGTGATGGTCCCCGCCACCAGACGCAGGCCATCCCTGTCCAGACTTAGAAGGCGCTTGGTCAGCTTTGCGTCAAGAGACGCCATAGCCTCCTTGGACTGCCTACACCCTGGTGTCGAGGTCCACCATTTTTCCGCCTGTGTTCGAGTGTGATCCTTTAACCAGTTATTTAGCTGCTTGAAAGGAATGGGCACAATGGGTTCGGGTCCGTAGGGTTTTGTGCTGGATCCTCTTCTGGCAAGTTCATCCGCCGCATCGTTCCCCAGGGATCCACTGTGTCCTTTGATCCATTTTAGTGTTACCGTGTTGTGGTTTAGTACCGTGATTCTTTCAAGGGCATTATGGCATTCTAGTATTAGTCTCGACGTGATCTGATTACTGTTTAGGGATTGGAGAACTGAGGCACTGTCGGAAAGTATTCGAATATTGGTATTCGTAACCTCTCTGGCCTCTATAGCGTGTGCCGCTTGGATTATACCTACACACTCAGCTTGGTAAACAGAGTTGAGCATTCCAAGGGGTTTGGATATTTTTATGTTTAGGTCGTCGGAGAACACCCCGAAACCTGTCCCGTCATCGGTTTTTGATCCATCAGTGTAGATTCTTAGTTCCTTTGTACCTGAGTAGTCACACAACTCCGCTGTCAGTACGATGTTGTAGTGTTTTTGGAAACAGTGGGACTTCAGGGTTCTGTCGATGGGAGATGCCATCATAGGCTGTTCTTTGATTGCATCTATTCTGATGCGTGTGTGTTTGATTCTGGAATCATTACTTAAGGTGCCGGATGCTTCGAGTCTGAAAGTCGCTTTTGTCGCCTCCTCTCTTACGACGAGGTGTAGAGGTGGAAGCCCCAGCATCACCTGGAAGGCGGCAGTGGGAGAAGTTCTCATGCTACCGGTGATTGCTACGCAGGCAAATCTTTGTAGTTTCTTGAGATCCTTTTGTGTCGTACTTAGATTGGTCCTGGGCCACCAAACTAAGGAGCCGTATGTGATGATTGGTCGGATAACTGTGGTGTATAGCCAGTGGGTGATGTTGGGGCTTATGCCCCAATTTCTTCCGAGTAGTCTTTTACATTGCCATAGGGCTATACTGGCTTTTGTGGTGATGTAATCAGTGTGTTTCGCCCAGTTCAGTTGTTTATCCCAGAAGATACCCAGGTATTTGGTTTCACTCGATAGGCTTAGTGTGGTTCCAAAGAAGCTTGGTAGCTGTAATGTTGCCAGCTTCCTTTTCTTTGTGAAGAGGACGAGTTCGGTTTTGGTAGGGTTCACTGTTAGTTAATATTCCTTGCACCAGTCTTCTACTATCCTCAAGGCTTGGCGCATAAGATTGCATAGTGTGTTTTCGTGTGTTCCATTTATTATTATGGTCAGGTCATCAGCATAGCCCACCGTGTAGTAGCCTCTGCTATTGAGACGTTTGATGAGGCTGTCCACTACAAGGTTACATAGTAGCGGTGAGAGGACACCGCCTTGGGGGCAGCCCTTCGCTACCACGGCTCTAGTGGTGTCGTTTACCGTAACTTGTACGGCCCTCAGTCGGAGCATGTTTGTGATCCATCCACGCAGGGTCGAGTCCACACCGTGTTCCTCGAGGGCTGCGTTGATACTATGGAAGATAGTTTTGTCAAAAGCGCCTTCTATATCAATGAAAACAGCTAGTGAGGAACATTTGTGATCCACTGCACATTCGATCTTGGAGATTACACTGTGCAGTGCAGATTCTGTTGATTTTCCTGTGGAATACGCGTGTTGTTGTTTATGAAGTGGCCGCTCCCGAAGAGGTCCGTCCCGGATATGTCGATCACAGAGTCTCTCGAGAGTTTTCAGTAGGAAGGATGTCAGGCTTATTGGTCTGTACGCCTTGGGTTGTGTGTAATCGGGTTTGCCTGGTTTGGGGATTTATTTATTTTATTTATTTATTTAGGTAAGCCTACAATTGTTTACACTAAACATTTCATTTAAGGTACACAAAATACATTTATAAGTGCAACAATTACTTACAGGCTAACACCACATGCACTGTTTTATTTAAATAATGTTATAAATTTTCCTAATTGCAATTTATTGTGAATTAAAATTGATAAAATTGTAAAAATGAAGCATAAATACAGCAATGTAACCAACAAGATAATATAATTAAATTAATTGCGTTATTTTGACGTGGGATAAAATAATAAAGCAATAACAGATAAATTAATTAAATTAGACTAAGATTAAATATTAGGTTTACATTAGAAATAATTAATAAAAACATAAAAAATCATGTCAAACAGGCATATAAATTAGATTAACAAATTAAATTAACAACTTAAATTTAAAAATTATATCAACAAATTAAATTAACAAATTGGTAATTGATATTATGTCATAATACTATACTTGTGGAAAATGCGAATAGTGTTGAATAATCAATTTACAGAATTTTCCTATCCTATCGTTGTGAACATCGATCAGGTCACTGCAGCTGTTTAGGATTTTACACATTCGCGGTATTGGAGAGTTAGCACCTAGAACAGTCCTACGCAAAGGTGGGTAAAGCGGAGTGATGGGATTTCGAGGATAGCGTGTTGGGGCACGAAACTTGAGGAGACCCAGTATGTGTGGACAGTCTATTTGGTTTCTGAGGAGTTTGTATAAAAACAGGGCATCCATAACTTCTCTTCGAGTCGATAACGATAGCATCTTGAAAGTTTGCAGACGGGACACATAGGAGGGCAGCTGCTTGCTTTTCCCCTTGGAAAAAGCAAGGTGCCATAGGAATCGTTTCTGGACCCTTTCTAAAAGAAGTTTATGAGTGGCGTAATGTGGTCTCCATACGACACTACAATACTCTAGTATGCTCCGGACAAGGCTATTATATAGTAAAATTTTAGTGCCGACCTGTTTGAAGCCCTTGGTATTGCGTAGTACAAAACCTAACATTTTGGAAGCTTTTTTAGTAGTATTTTCGATGTGGGGGATAAAAGTGACCTTCTTGTCAAACAGCACTCCTAGATCCCTTATAGTGTCTACTTCATGAATTTTTCGTTTATCTATAAAGTAACTAGAATGGATGGGGTGAACTTTCCTAGAGAATGACAGGTGGTAGCATTTATCGAAGTTCAATTCCATTTTGTTATTCTTACACCATTCAATTACTTTGTTCAGATCATCCTGCAGAAGCTCGATATCATTTGATGACTCGATCTTTCTGGCAAACTTTAAATCATCTGCGTACAAAAAACACTCTGAAAAGTGCAAGCAGTAGGGAAGATCGTTTATAAAAATTATAAATAATATAGGGGCCAAGTGGGAACCCTGTGGGGCTCCGGAAGTCATGCGATAGTTGATGGTAGATCGAAAACCATTTAACACAACATAAAATTGACGGTTAGCAAGGTATGACTCCAACCACTTCAGCAAGGGTCCCGTGACACCATATGTTTCTAGTTTTTTTATCAGTATGGAGTGGGAGATTTTATCAAACGCCTTACTGAAATCGGTGTATATCACATCAAACTGCTTATTCGAGTCAATAGTTTCTATTAGGGATTCTGTGAAAGACATTAAGTTGGTGACAGTAGACCTTGACGCTACAAAGCCATGTTGTTGGTCGCACAGATAAGCCTTAAAATATTGTTGGATATGGGGACAGATCATTGACTCGAATACCTTGGCAAAAGTGGAGAGAATCGCAATGGGTCGATAGTTTGAGATAGTTTCTTTTTCATCCGACTTGTGTACTGGGACGATTTTGGCTTTTTTCCACTCGGATGGAAAAGTTGAATGAAAATGACTTTCACCTCCCGCCATGCAAGTGGTATGGATTTCTGTGCCATGCAGGCTTGGAAGATGACGGTCAGCCATGGCGTTAAGACGTCTACTCCCCATTGTAGCAGGGCTGGGAAGATTTTGTCTAAGCCTGCGGATTTATATGGTTTGAAAGTCTTGATTGCCCATTTTATTCTCTCTGCAGTTACTATGGTGTGGGCTCTGGCCCAGTCTTGGTTATTTGGTGTGCCTTGGCTCACTTGCCCAGGTTCTGTCCTCAGAGAGATTACAGTCTGGAAAGTGGGTTTCCAAAAGGACTTTACTTGTTTCGTGGCCCGACTTGGTATAGGTGTTGTCTGAGGTTTTCAGTGAGCCGAGGGTGCGATCTTGATCAGTAGATAGGATCTTCCTTACACGCGCGGCTTCACTGTTTGATTCAATTTCTTCGCAGAATTTCCGCCAGGCTGCCCTACTGGCATTCCTGACTTGTTTCTTGAAGGTGTATTGTGTTTTCTTGTATGAGTCCCAGTCTTCTGGTAGTCTGGAGTTTTTAGCTCTGTTGAATTGTTTGCGCATGGTTTGCCTGAGCTTACTAAGTTCCGCATTCCACCAGGGGCTACCCTTGCTCTTGGTGTTTGGATCTCTTAGCTTGCAGCAGGCGTGGTAGGCTTTGATAATAAGTTCAGATAGTTTCGTTACAGTGTCTTCTAGTTTTTGGGGTCCATTAGTATTTGTGGCGTTTGGTGCTGTTCTAGTAGGGAGGCCAGCAGCCGTTTGTAGCCGGGTACATTGGTACGGCGTGGGTTACGCCTGGGTCCGGGTTTATCTATGTTAGGTACTAGTGAGAAGCGGATCCTTCTATGATCAGAGCAGGAAGGCTCATTTGATACGTGCCAGTTAGTGATAAGTTTTATCGCGCTATCCGACGCCAGCGTTAGGTCAATTATCGTTTGTCCGCGAGGTGTGACCCAAGTGGGTTGCGAGCCGCGGTTTGCGATGTTAAGGTTAGTGGAGAACAGATATGTGCATAGTACCTCACCTCTAGTGTTGGCTTTGTTGCAACCCCAAAGTGGGTGATGGGCGTTCGAGTCCGTGCAGATGATCAGATCCAGGTTGGCTTCTTCGCAGTACCTTACCAGATCGGCCATCTCTTTCGGTGGGCAGTCAGCATCCTCGCCTGGCATGTATACCGAGGCTAGGACGATATCGGGTGCGTCGCCGTCGGTTTTAAGCCTGACGGCTGTTAGGTCTCTGGAACATAATTGCTTGAGTGTGGTGATGGGAATATCTTTGGGTATATAGGCACAGGTCCGTGGTTTGTCTGTGCCTTGAGTGTCGAGGATCAGCTTACCTCCAATGTTACCGAGGCCGCATATTCTGTTATTACGGATCCATGGCTCTTGGATGAGTGCAATGGTTCGGGGTTCCATCTCCAGTGCCCTGCGTAGGCAGGCGGTAGCCGTCTGGCTATGCTGGAGGTTTGTCTGGATGATATTTAAGGGGCGGGATTTGGGAGGCAGTGGGGCGAAGTTAGGAGGAGCTGGATCCATCGGATAACTCTCCTCCGTCCGCCAGTCCATGTCGGTCTTCGCTACGTGTCGGTGATGATGAGAGCAGCTGCTCCGTCCACTGTGACGGTGAGGTTGGCATCCTTACGACGTCGGCATCAGCCATCGCCGTTCGGGCCATCTCCTCCTCCAGCTGCGTCATCGTCATGTCTAAATCCGTCGGTGCCGGTTTTGTCGGTTCAGTGTCTGTCGGGGTGTCGGAGGGATAGGTATTGGGGAAGAAGCGCACGTATATCGACCCCAGAAGGTACGACACCCGCCGCTCCCTCCGCAAGACCTTTACGACTTCTTCCGGTGGGATTCCTAGGGTCAGATAAGACCCGTAGTTTTCGCCACCGACCAAAGTCGCCCTGTACAAGGACCACCTACCGACGTTATACCAGGGGTTCTGGCGTGTCAGGATAGTCTGGAGCCGCGCTATGTCCCCATTGTACCTGGGCACAAAGAGCGCTGCTCGGACCCGGGTCGGTACGTCGGACTGTCTCATTGTAGTCATGGTCTCGTCTGTGTTCGGCAGTCTTAATTTGGGCACGTGTTGAGTCAGCCAGGTCAGGGCGTTGTCATCCTCGCACCACTCACTCACTCACGTGCGTACTTCGTCCACAGAGATAAAACCAGAACCACCAGATTCCGCTTCCTTTCCCGTCCCGAGAGAGCCTATGTCCTTCAGTCTTGCCTCGATCTTCTCGCGCTGGAGTGCCAGCGCGCGGAGTTCGCTGTTAAGACTGGAGATCCTCGCGTTGTTAGTGTCGTTGTCAGGGTTATTCGTTACACTTTTCCGTACAATGCTCTGTTGCCAGGCACTCGTGGAAGGTGTAGCTGTCATCAGGGTAGTTGACGCAGGAGTCGTAGTCGACATTGTGTCATTCGGCGCAGAAATCGCAGCCGTATCTGTGTGTGTCGGCGCGTGAATCTTAGCCTGTGCTGTTGGCGCTAAGGCCGGCCGCGCAGAAGGCGCGGCGCTAGTTGGCAGGTTGGTGCCCCCGCCCCAAATTACGGTGGAGGCAGACCGACGAATCGGTGTGGGATTCCCCGGCATGGCCGGGACCCACCTGGGGAATATTATTTTTTACACTCTGCATTTTAGTTTTGGGGTGGGCTTTTTTGGAGTTGGGGTTACCCGTCCTCATGGACCGAAAGGGGAAAAGGGGAAAAAGGAGGGAGGGTCTGGGCGTAGGATCATGGGAGTGGGGTGAGGGATTACCCTAGGCCTGGGATGTTGGCTTTCAGGTAAAGTACGAAAAAGCGCCTGGGGGTTTTTGTTGCGTCTATTTCTTATGGAATTAGACCAAGAACAGGGTGGCAACCACGTGAAGGTGAATCCTCCAGACTTGCCTTGAGGATCTACACGACCGTAGCGCTCCCCCTCAAGACCCCGCCACCCTACCGCCTCTGAGGGAGGCAGTAAGGTAGGCCTGCATCTATACTACCATGCAAAGCGTAGCCAATACATGTCGTTGTGCAACCGCGAGAGCATAAATACAGACCCCCCCCCCAATGGGGTTCTCATTTAACATCTCTTGCAGGACGGCTGAGTTCAGCAGCATTGACGGATGTAGATACCGCGAGGCTAGTGTATTTTAGTTATTTTCATAGCATTATGTCATACGGTATTTTACTATGGTAACGGGCTGCAGACATAAATTCTATATTTATTCTGCAGAAAAGAGCTATCAGAGCCATACATAATCTACGTAGGCGCGATTCTCTAAGAGAACTGTTTAAGGAAATTAACATCATGACGGTACCTTGTCAATACATCTATGAAAATATCATGTACGTTAGGAAAAAATCTGCATTTATTTAGTCAAAGAAGTGACCGGCACCACTATAACACTATAAATTTCGAAACAGGGACCAACTAGTTCAGCCAGGTTTCAGGTTAGCTAAAGTAGACTCATCTTTCATGGGGTACTGTTTAAAATGTTACAATGAACTGAATGAAACGAAATTTAAATCTTGCATAAAGCGCACACTATGTAGGCAAGCATATTATAAGTTGGGGGATTACATTGATGATAAAAATGCTTGGCTCAATGCTGGTCCTGCTCCACAACCATAGGGGCTATCAAATTACCATTTGAAGTTATTATGGAAGCTGCAGAAGATTGTATAAATATCTTTGCTTTGTATAGATTAAATCTCTTAGTATTATATAATTGCATAGCACATGTGTGAAAACTATGTACTGTAAAGCCACCATTTACTGAGTACCTACATCTTTCACTGACACGAATTTACCCTGGCGGTTGAGTAAATGTCATGCTCACTTAAATGTAACGCTGATGGTGGCGGGTGTCGGGTCATTTAGTTCCCTTCAATATGGTTGAGTTGTATGATGGCTAATACATACGTCATGTTTGTGAACGGGTGCTGTCAGTTGTGACTGGTCATCTCTTAGCTGCCACGGTTTATTTTAATTATTTTAAAACTTTATTTTCGAATTATTGATTTCGTCTTTTACTCTAGACGCTCTTAACTTGCCCGTATTTCTACGTCGTTCTCACATACTAGTAATTATTCTCAACACAAATGATGTAACCAAGATTTTGTAACATATTTTGATTTAAAAGAGTGTCCATGGAGTTTCTTGCCCATTCTTCTCCATAGGGATCTACGCTTTGGAATGGGCAACTACAGTACTTTCACAAGTTATTATGTCTTGTGACTGGGACTGTAGGTTCACGTTTTTTTTTTGTTTTTGACTTTCAAAAGTGCCTGTAATGGTCTAATTGAAATAAACGCTTTGAGTTTGAGTTTATTATTCGAATTATCATCTAATTGGCAAAAAAAATCCTTTTTAAGAATTGGTCTTTTTAAGTGTATTTGTCTTTGTAAGAATTGGGATTTTTAAGAATTGGACTTTTTGAGAATTGGGCTTTTTAAGAATTGGGCATTTCCAGAAATAGGTATTTTCAGAACTAGGTATTTAGCGAATTAGCCCTTTTTCAAGCTGTTGGGCAATTTACGAATTGGGAATTTAACGACTAAGCCTTCTTTTCCACATGGCTTGACTTTCGAGTATCTACAATCTTTGGCAAGTTTGGTATCCGGAATATTCTACAATTACGGAGGCAGTTTATAATTCACATCACTCGTTTCAGTCTTAAATTAACCTACAATACAACTTAGAGTTGGTGTTCTAGTCTAACACAAAGCAACATTTATCTATTTACCTTTCACCTTTAGCCAATGGGCACTTCTCTAGGAGAATCAATCATCCGTACTTAAACCTAACACAAGCTTTAATCATGGATATTCAATCAACATACCAAACGTCAAACCAGATCTATCTTACACGACACATATCTGTTGCCAAGACAACCCATTCAGCTACAAACAGGCTAAGTAATTGATAGATGGCAGACATTTCACCAGCTGCATAAGTACAAACACCATTGCCAATTAGTGGCAATTAAATCGTGCCAGTCTATGGCACATGAATGCGATTCCAATGAATAGAGGTGACGAATTTGCTTCAAAAGAATAATTTCCGACGCTGTTGCAAGGAGAACTGCGCTTGCCTTGATGATAGGTCTTTTTGAAGTTACGCTGCTCGTTTGCTTTAGAAATTTTCTCGTGTTGTGCTGTTGCAGCAATTTGTAAAGGAATTGTGCTTTGTTGGGTGGTGAAATTGTTTTTTTGGATCAAGTTATTAGTGTCATTGTGTTTTGCTGCCTGCGTCAATTTATGGAAGCTTACTTTTTCTTTGTAAAATTCTTCTCGATAGTTCTTCTTAATGAATATTGCTTGCTTTGAGTAAATTCGTCTCTCAATATGTGCTCAGTGTTCCAGAAAATGTGCCAATTAAGCAAGCCTATAATATTAATAATACCCTCGTCATGGTAATGCGGTAAAGACTTCATTACTGTAATCTATAGCCGAGTTAAAGCACGCTTTCAGGCAGTTATACTAAAAAGTAATTGGATATCCCAGGGAAACATTTCCATTAAAAATAACTTCGTTTACCTACTAAACACAAACTGCAGTATAACGCGATGGCACAACTTCGCCCATACATCCATCTAATCATTAAATTTTTAGAACGTAATTACGCCCACAATTTCCGTAATTCGCTCAAAGTTGAGTGGTTGTCTGGCATCGCTTTTTACTGCGGTATCATTACGCTGAGAGCGAGGCCGGTTTATATCGCGACACCCTTCACAACGGCGCCGACGTTGCAAAGTCACGTCGACGGGTTATGACTATATTATAACTTATAACTTATGACTTTGCAATGACGGGTTTTGCGCTGATTACGTTATAACATACCAAAGCTAATTAAAATAATTTGAAAACTTTGACGAGACAAGCATTTAAAACTGTAAAATTTTACCAGATAAAAAGGAGAAGCTATTTAGAACTTCCATAAAAAGAAAGCTCTTTATGATAAATCCCAAATTGCAGGTATGGATATGGGGTCACCTACATTTCTAAAATAAACAAAAGACACAAACATTGACAGATCCTAATAACATCCACGGTACATCCAAGGTTCTTTTTTATGTCATACCGACAGAAAATAAGATATGAAATCATATTATTCGCCTTTACAAATGTGTAGAACATGTTGTTCTGGGAATAACTGTCTGTGTGTGACAGTGATCGATATAGTCACTTTTATACGAATAAATGTTTTAGACAAGTTGGAACACAAAAAGTAGGCAAGATGTTGTCGGCAACTTTGGACAGTTGGGCAAAGTTGTGAACCTTAATTTCCGTTTAGAATATTAATAGGAGGTTATTGCTTGTAAGATGTGTTTTAGCGCAGTTTTTTGGACAGATGATAAGATAAATTGTGCACCAAAATTGTTCCAAAGCTCTTTTACAATATTGCAAATATAATAAGCGATGTTATCTCAGATAGCAATATCTTTCAGACAACCTTTGGAGAGATTTGTTTTTTCTTTGTAATCATCATTTTCATCATCATTTCAGCCCAAAAGACATCCACGGCTGGATTTAGGCCTCCCCCAAGTGTCACATTGATATTTTGGGGGGTTTTGCCATAATCGCCACGATTGGCAGGCGGGTTGGCGATTGCAGTACGGTTGTTACAAAAACACATAGAAAGCTGCTGCCCATTCTCTGGCAAATCCCTTAGTGTCTTACGACACCCACGGGAAGATCTCTTTGTAATAGAATGCTTGTATTCCAAGAAAGAAGGTGGCACGTCAAGACACAAGAAGCCATATTAGACGAAAATAAATTCACAGCACACCTGTATTCGCTGAATGGTTATGCAGACCTCTGCATAATCTCTAGATTAATACACCTTGTAGCGTAAATAAAAATAAAAGTCGTCACAGCTACATGTTAATACGTATAATTTTGCTGTTATAAAAAAAAAACTAATACAATTTTTATATAAAATTTAAAAGGATCAAAAAAAAGAATTAAATAATGAGCGACATGTAATATTATTTTATGTAAAGCAGCGAAATGGGTTGTTCAGAATTGTATAAAATCTGTAATTTTGAAAATTAAAACAAGGTGAGAAAGGGGTTGCAACACCTATTCAGCCCTAGGCGCGATCAAAATGTATCCGAGTTTAAATACTACACCGAAAAAAATACATTGCGCGACCTTTTGACACGAATAGGGTTTAAATAAATTAAATGATTGTACAAAAAAAAGAAACTATACTATTGCTAAAGATTAAAAAAAAGGATTAAAACAAAATTTGTTCCCTGAAGGTCCGGATCCTCGCTCGAAATCGGATCTTCGCTGTTGCTCCGGGTCTCAGGCGGCAAGCCTCGGAGCCAACCGCCAGTACGCGTCACCCGACCCCTGGTCGGCCTTGAGTCGCGGCGCCGAAAGTATATGGGTCACTAGATCTTAGCTAGGACAAAAGTCCTAGAACCGATTCTGAGCGAATCTATGGTGAGAAAAATACAGAAAAATTAACACCATGCTCCGAGAGAATCTTTTAAGCAGAAAAAATTTAAAATGTTTCAAATACATACCGGTTCTTGGTGAAATCACTTATAACCGACTATTCAGTACTGCACTACAAAATGTAAATTATCTTTCTTAGGTCTTTTTGACTTTAGACTACAAATAATTTATCAATTAAATTACGAAACGGAATAATACGTCTGTTATTTCCAAAGATTCGTCGCCCATCTGAGAAAAATTTTCTTACGTGACATCCCATGGAATCGTCATATTTTTAAATTTGAACCGAAGTAAGAAAAAGTAAATTGATTAGAAATGAGGTCGACTTACACGAACAGAATAGTTTTTATTCAGCCGAAAACAGCGTGATAATGCTGCAACCTGTTCTACCTATCCGTAATAGACACATTTTGCCAGTAACATTTTTATTTAAATGTCAAGTACAAGCAAGGTGCGCCTACAGCTTCTAATTGAGGCTGTTTACCTAAAGTAGCTGTACCCTGTGGTATGAACCGGGGTGTAGCCAGTTAAGGTAACAAGTAATATCAGTAGTCTTCCTTTTTTGCGTATGGTTAGTGCATAACCAGTTGTCAAATTTTTATGCCGCCCATATATGCCTCTGATTTGGTTTAACATGCCGTCGAGTAATGTCTCTCAGGCATGCTGGTGTCCTCATGATATTTTCCTTCACCGAAGCGAGGGATAATTAAACATCATCATCTTCATCATTTCAGCCGAAAGACGTCCACTGCTGGACATAGGCCTCCCCCAAAAAGAGGGGTTTTGCCATAATTGCCACGCTTGGCAGGCGGGTTGGCGATCGCAGTACTGTTAACTTTGAGCAGGTATTCTACTATTAAGGCTTATAAAGCAAAACAAACTTGGTACAGATTTAACTTGTGTATATTAAATTTAAACAATCAGCTTATTAATTCACTTTAAAAATAAATCAGTAGCAAAGGTAAGCACAGCACAAGCGTTCGCTTCGAGGTCGGTCGCTGAAAAGGGGCGATCCTCCCGCCGTGTCCACCGGCCTCACCTCGGCCCCTCTTCCCTCACCGCCACTCTCGGTAGCTTCACTCGGTGTTGCCAACACGGCCCTCCTGCATCGTGCATGTCCTCAGGCACGCTCACACGATTACCGATTTTTGCACACCGGAATCAATACATCTAGAAATAAAACACAAGTATTAGAAAGTATTCTGGAAATTTTGAACTTGTGTTGCCTTTAATCAGTTAACTTTATCAAAGTCTCTTTTAGGTTTAAGAAACTTTGCGAGATCCACAGTTTTCTTATGGTACTGATTTGCCCAACACACAGCCTATTGTCTTTAGGCTTAGAAAATACTCTGAACGAGCTGTTCACTCCTTTAGTCCGAAGAAGTGCCTGCTCCAGTTTACTCCTTTAGTCTTAGGCAGTAACTGCTTCAGCACACCAATTCTACCCTGGATAGTGAACACTGTTCGAATTTCTGGCAAACCAGCACACATACGTTACTCATACATATTTTACGCTGTTTCACATAAGCTCATACAATAATTATCTGTATATAAGTGTCTGTAAATAACCGTCTGTAAATAAATGTCTGTTAATAAGTGTCTGAATTATGTACCTTGCCAATACGCATCCTACTCTATGGACCAATTATCGATTTTGATCCATGGTTTGATATTCTCCGCAGCGGCCACTCCTTCATATTTAATTTTTGACCTTTCACTTCCTCTCATATCTTCTATTTGATACCTGTCTTGTCCTAAATATTTCTTTATTTGAAACGGGCCCTTGAATGTTGGTAGTAGCTTCTTGCTCCGCCCATCGTTAGTTTGACTTTGGATTTTAACGAGTACTAGATCACCCTCCTGATACAATTTGGCTTTGGTGCGGCTTTGATCGAATCGTTTTTTCTGCGATATTGCATTCTTATTTATATTCTCAGATGCATCTTTACGTAGTTTGGTCACGTCAATACTACGCCCATCAACGTCTCCCAACTCAGGTCCCAAACTGTCACTATCTGTACGCAGTCTATAGCCCAAGAACACTTCACAAGGGACGGCTTTTATTGTTTTGTGGTAAGTACTGTTTATAGCTTGTTGTAATGGCGGCATACATTCATCCCAATCGTCCTCATCTAAATCAGCCCCCATAGTTTTCATAGATTCTAATATAGTCTTATTAAATCTTTCGACTTGGCCGTTAGAACGGGGCATGCCCGTAGCGATCGTGTGTAACCTAATATTTTTAGAAATACAATATTCATCAAACATTTTACATGTAAAAGCCGACCCAGCATCCGTGATAAGTCTCCGAGGGTTACCAAATATTTTGGAAATATTTCCTAATTCATTGATAACATTACTAGACTCTGTATTAGGTACCGCCGTAATAAATACAAATTTTGTAAAAGAATCTACTATAACTAACAAATATTTATTGTTATTTTTCGTAGTGACAAAAGGTCCCAGATGGTCTAGGTGTAGAGTGTGAAACGGCTGCGCATATTTTGGTATCGAATGTAACTCGCCTTCTTTTGGCCCGCCCTTACACTTATAGAAGACACAGTGCAAACAATTTTTTATATATTTTTTTACTATATGTCGTAAGCGTGTAAACCAATACCTACATGATATTCTTTCTACCGTCTTGTCAACTGAAAAATGACCAAGGTCATCGTGGTTGTATTTAATTATTTGCCAAATACACTTTTTAGGCACGACCCAACGACGACCTTGACTGGTACGTCGGTAAACTTTGTTACCTAGGAGCTCATATTTATCAAATATTTCTTTATTTTTGTACACTTCACCTAATGCTAAGGTTTCTCGAATGTTTTCTATACGAGGATCTTGTAACTGAACAGAAAGCAACCAGTCGGCTTCGGTTATGGACATCACTACCTCAGCCTCCGATTTTTCTCCAGAATCCAATGGATTCCTGCTCAAAGCATCCACATGTTGCATCCGACTACCTTTTTTTTTTTTTTTTTTTTAGGATGGGAAATCATCAAATGACTTCTTCCGCTCTGGGCGGAGCGGAAGGGAGTGTCAGACTTGACTGACTAAAACCCATCCATGTTCCTTCTTAGCCCTTTGCGTTCCAGGGGCACGGTATCTCTTTCGAACAACCCGCAGCCCTGGCAGGCATCGGCCCTCTCGGACCCCTTCCGATTTGCTGACATCTCCTTGAGGCGCGCGTGGAACACGAACGCGCCGTCGGCACGGTCTGTCGTCATAAAACGGACGGACGGTGAGCTAGCCCATTACTCACCGTCCACAGGCCCGCGCCTACGGTGGCCGGGGGCCACTGGTTGCCCCCCGACGCCCGGGGCGTCTCCCGCGGCGGCTGGGACGTGAGGTTCTCTCCCTCTCACGTTCCGCCACCTCCTTCGCTAGCATGACTGCTTCGCAGAAGGAGGCGACGGCTTCCCATTCCCTCTCGCTCCGGATCATGGATTGAACCAGGGCCGGACGCGAGAGGTCGCCGCCGCCAATCGCCGCTACGAGGACACGGCGGTGCTCAGCCCAAGCGGGGCATAGCTCCACAGTGTGCTCCACCGTGTCCTCCGGCCGATCCTCGCAGTGGTGACACCCGGGCGTTTCCTCCCGCCCGATTCGGTGCAGGAACCTCCCGAAACAACCGTGTCCGGTGAGGACCTGCGTCAGGCGGAAGGTGAGGGCGCCGTGGCGCCTCTCTAGCCACTCCTCAAAGAGGGGACTTATCGCCACTATTGTGGCGTGCCCTGCACGGGGTTGCGACAGTCGCTCTCTCCATGTCGCCATGAGATCCGACTACCTTCTCTATGAATAATGTCAAACGAGTACTCTTGTGTAGACAAAACCCATCGAGATATTCTGGGAATTATATCTTTTTTTGTCAGTGCGTAACGTACTGCATTACAATCGGTCACGATACGAAAATGAGTGCCTAGTAGATAATGCCTAAATTTTTCTAAAGATTGTATGATAGCCAATAATTCTAGTTCAAACGAGTGATATTTCTTTTCACCCTCTGTAGTCTGACGGCTATAAAAATGTACTGGTTTCTCACCGCGATCCGTAATTTGCATCAAGATACCAGCGATTCCGTCTCTACTTGCATCCGTGTACAGTACATTTTGTTTATTGGGGTCATACACTATTAAAACATTGTCAGAGATAAGTGCGTCTTTTAAAACAAAAAAGGCATTATCATGTTCAGAAGTCCATTGCCATGGGACATCTTTTTTTAACAATTTAGTAAGAGAACTAGAAAGCACGGCACAATTCTTAATAAATTTACGAAAATAGCTAATTAGGCCCAGAAATTGACGAAGTTGGTGAACCGTTTTGGGGGTGGGGAATTCTTTTACTGCTTTTACTTTATTTTCGCTAGGTTTGAGACCTTCGAAATTTACTCGGTACCCTAAAAACTCTATTTCTCTTTTGAGAAAATGACATTTCTTTGAATTAATTGTTAGACCGTTTTCCTTAAAAATGCAGAGTACCTTTTCAATAAGAATTAAGTTATCTTCGGCCGTTTTACTTATAAGCAAAGTATCGTCAAGATAATTAATAATATTACCGAATCTCATGTTACCTATAACTTTATCCATCATTTGTTGGAAACACGAAGGGGCATTGGCCAACCCGAACGGCATTCGCAAAAATTCATAATGTCCGTCTTCCGTTATGAAAGCTGTCTTATGGATAGACGCCTGGGACATTTTAATTTGATAATACCCACTTTTTAAATCAAAACAAGAGAAAAATGTACAACCTTGAAGTCTGTCAATTAAATCCTCTATCCGTGGCATTGGGTATTTATCTTTTATGGTTAATTTATTTAAAGCTCTGTAGTCAATACACAACCTTTTTTCACCGTTCTTTTTATTAACAAGTAAAACTGGACTAGCGTATGCTGATTTACTTTCTTGAATGATACCGTTCTCTAAAAGTTCATTTACCATCTCCCTGATAATGATTCTATCTGAATTACACGTTCTGTATGGCCTGAATTGAACTGGTTTATCATCACTCACATTGATAACCATCTCATGACCTTCTACTTTACCCAATTGTTCTATATTTGAGGCTATGCACTGCTTATATTTATTTAATAATAACATTAGTTCGTTACTATGCGAATCAGTATCTAAGTTTACAAATGATTCATCTACCATACTACAAATGTTTCCTGGATCAGTGACATTTTGAAATGTCAGTGTATCGCCTATTCGAGTACCTATACATCAAATCAGATCTTTCTGTTACGTTACGACCAATCAACACGTCACAACCAGATAATTCGTCGAAAACATACATTTCTATATCATTAATGCAAGCCGAATCTAATTTGATATTCACTCGAACCTTCTTTGTCACCTTTTTAACATTATCCTTCGAAAACCCTTGCAATATCACAGGAGAGGGTAGTTGCGTTATCTCAAAATTATTATATTTCTTAGCAAAATCAGCCCTTATTAACGAACAACTACTACCTGTATCTATAAATGCTTCGTGTGAGAGACCACAAATACTTATTTTCTTACAAAATTTATCTTTGGTATTTGTTTGTTGCACGAATTTTATTTCCTGTTTATCTGTGGTGGAATTTGATTTTTCTACCTTCGCATTCTTTTTATGGTAACAAGAACCTTCCGAATGCCCTTTTTTACCGCAAAATTCACATTTAACTGTGCACTGAATTCGTTTGTGATTACCGCCACAATTGTAACATTCTATTAATTTACGACCTAATGATGCATTAGTGTTATTTTGATTTGACGAACTTGTGGGTAGTGGAACGGAGATTACGGTTTGGGAAACATTATTTGTCGTTGTCCCTTTGATATTATGATTACTTGAGCCACTATGATTGACTGCTTGCCTAGCTATTTTGGGTTTATAGACACGACTATGCAGAAATCCCGCCAAACTATCACATGATTTAAAATTACTAGCTTCGACAGATGCTGTAATATTATTATCGCCTATATTTCCTAATATAATAGAAATAATATCATTTTCGAAGAAAATTTTTAGAAATTTAAACACAAATTATCAATTTTTGCCTTTTGTTCAAAAAAGAAATCGTATAAGGACTGATTATCGACAGGTTTTCGGTCAATAATTTCTCGCAGTAATTCAAACATATTCCTTTTGACTTTGAACGTTATAGAAATCCGTTCTTTCCAGTCTTTCCATAACCAAGCCATCCACATGTGATCGTTACGTAATATAGACTCGTACCACGTTTTAGCGGAACCTTTGAGCTTGTTAAGAGCTTGATAACGAACGATACTATCAGACCATTTAAAAGTTGATGCATAAGATTCGATTACATTCAGCCATGAGGTAACATTATCATTCAAAGGTTCAAACTCGGGTATCATATCATGGAGGGTATTCAAATTTGTACTCACAGTCGTTGCTGACTTTACCCTCTTTCGAGATCGTGACGGCAGTGGCGGCGTCTCCGTACCACTGCTGCTGCTTTCCGTGCTTGAGCTGCTGCTACTTGACGTGTGTCTAGCGCGTTTGGCTTTATGTTTGCGCTTACTTTTGCTTTTTTTTTTCCATTATGTGGGCTGGGAAAAGTACTATGTACAGTGAACGGAAATTAGGTATTTATCACACTTCTGATGTTAACTTTGAGCAGGTATTCTACTATTAAGGCTTATAATCGCATCGCTAGGTGGCGCTGTGAGTGTGTTGACCTAAGTTTTTTGCTCTCTGTAAAGTTTTATTTATAAAAATAGATAAAGTCGTAAATATTGTGCTTATTTGTCATAATCAGTTCTAGCACGTCTTCATACATGAACAGAGTTGAAGTGAACTAACTGAATTCCTTGAGATCTGTGTTTGCCTTCAGTGTTAAAAACAGTGGACTTTATGAGTGATTGAACCAGTCAAGTGCCGTCAAACCTAAGCCATACCTTTTCATCATCTTGGTATCAGCAAGTGTTACGTATAAACTTTGATTTAATACCTATTACAAGTTTTGAGATTTCAATTCAGTGACTTGCAAAACTTCGTTGACTGTTTTTATATTGTAGGCGACTACAATCTCCCAGAAATAACTTGGAACATACCGGGTTCAACGGTATCCCTTATTAGCGGTGGTTTCGGTATGAGCTCGTCCGCGACTTGTACCCAGTTAAATAATTTAATGTCAATGCTTGATGCTTTACAATACAATGTCGTGGCAAATCCAAATGGTAAAATTCTGGACCTACTGATATCGAACCATCCATGTAAGGTATCGAGTGCGTTGTTGCCTCTACTTCCAATCGATACGTACCATCCACCTTTTGTCTGTGATATTAGCATGAATGTAGAAACTCTTCCCATGCAAAAGCGACCCCTACAAAAATACAACTTTTATAAATCTGATTATGAGCACATCAACTGTAAAATTCAGAATACCGACTGGGCGGAACTTCTTACCCCCTTAGGGTCTGAAGAGGCTCTAAGCACATTTTACAATAAGATTGACGATATTATAAAGCAGCACACACCACTATCCGCATCGAGAACGGCTGGGTTCCCAGTCTGGTTTTCCAAATCTTTGATTAGCACATTTAGAAAAAAACAAAAGTCATGGGTCAAATGGAAAAAATACGGCAACCTTGCTGACTACGAAACTTTTTCGCAGCACAGAGCGTTATTTAAGGAAGTTTGTGATAAATGCTTCTCTAAATACATTAAGTCAATTGAGGATAGCATTCATAAAAATATTAAAGATTTTTGGGTCTATGTAGCTAATCGCAAAGACAAACCTGGTATACCGGCAAAAGTACAATATAATAACATCGTATCCAACGATCCTCAATCGATTTGCAACATGTTTTCCGATTTCTTTTCTTCTGTATATGAACCAGTCTCACCTACGCTTTCTCAATGGGAGCCACCTCCTGAAACAGTGTCTAATGATATCTTTATTTCTGACCTTTGTTTCAAGGAGGAAACGATAATGACAGAGCTGAAATCACTGGATCCAACTAAAGGCCCAGGTCCAGATGGTCTGACTGCGTTTTTTCTCAAAAATACTGCCACTGTTATATGTAGACCCTTAGCTATAATTTACAATAAATGCATCACTGAAGGTGTCATGCCGGCGGTATGGAAACATGCTAATATCACGCCTGTACACAAGGCTGGATCTAAACGTAGTGTTGAGCAATATCGACCAATTTCTATTCTGTCCACCTTGTCGAAGCTTTTCGAAAGACTAATACATAACGAAGTGTACCCTATTCTTCATAACGCTATCATAGAACAACAGCATGGTTTTGTAAAAAAGCGATCAACCACAACGAATTTACTTGTTTTCTCTAACGACCTATTTGACAAGATGGATAATCGTATACAAGTTGATGCAGTGTACACGGACTTCCAGAAGGCTTTCGACAAGGTGGATCACGAACTACTTCTCAGCCGAATAGCCTTTAATGGTATTCGTGGTAACTTGTTACGATGGTTCATTTCCTACATCACTAATCGCTGTCAACGGGTTGTAATTAACGGTTTCCACTCTGATGCTATCCAGGTTACCTCTGGCGTCCCTCAAGGCTCTATTCTCGGTCCTCTTTTGTTTATTATCTTTATAAATGATATTGGTAACTGCTTTCACAACTCAAAATTTTTGTTATATGCAGATGACCTTAAGGTTTACAGACCTATTCAAACTATACATGATTGTCATCTTCTCCAAGAGGACTTGGATAGACTGACGGGCTATTGTAACTCAAGTAAGCTTCTTCTAAGCATCCCCAAGTGCAACTATATAAATTTCACCAAAAATAAAAACGTTATTAGGTTTGCATACTCTTTGTGTAATACCTCACTAAATAAAGTAAACTCGATACGTGATTTGGGCATATTGCTCGATTCTAAACTCTGCCTGGATTTACATGTCGAACAAATTATGAATAAGGCCTATAAGATGTATGGATTTATAATGAGATCCACCCATGACTTTAAACGAACCTCTTCGTACCTCTGCCTGTATAAAACTCTAGTTCGCTCACAGCTTGAATACGCCGTACCCATCTGGAACCCGTACTATAAGAAGTATATTGAAATGTTAGAAAATGTACAACGCAGATTTCTCCGTGCAATGCATTACAGATGTCACAGAACGTATTTACCGTATGACCAGTTGCTCAATAGATACAAACTTTTGACACTCAGCTCCAGACGCAAACAATTGGAAGCAACGACCTTGTATAATATTGTTAATGGCAATTTTGACTGTATCGACCTGAATAATGTACTGTGTTATGCGGTCCCCAGAACTGTTCATAGACGGCAGGTGCGTGCAGGCACACTATTCGCCATAGGTACTTGCCGATCTAATACTGGCCAACGATCACCAATTCGGCGAATGGCAGCATCTTACAATAAAGAACTCGAACACATAGATATATTTACATGCTCCATAAAACAGTTCCGAAAGCTTTTGTATGAGGCACTTGAGCTCTTGGATTGAATATTTTTATGTTGTAATCTTAGTATAAGACTTTATTTATATTTTTTTTTCTCTTTTTGTTTTTTTTATTAACTGATATAACTGTCATGCATGAACAGCTTATATCCTAGCAAATTAAAGTTTATTTATTATTGGTAATCTGTGAACAGCGCTGTGGGCTACATTATTATTTAAGTTTAATATAATATCATGATTGTAATACCGCATAATGTAGCTGTTTGTTGTTCCTATTTGATAAAATAAAAATAAAATAAAATAAAATAAAGCAAAACAAACTTGGTACAGATTTAACTTGTGTATATTAAATTTAAACAATCAGCTTATTAATTCACTTTAAAAATAAATCAGTAGCAAAGGTAAGCACAGCACAAGCGTTCGCTTCGAGGTCGGTCGCTGAAAAGGGGCGATCCTCCCGCCGTGTCCACCGGCCTCACCTCGGCCCCTCTTTCCTCACCGCCACTCTCGGTAGCTTCACTCGGTGTTGCCAACAGTACGGTTGTTGCAAAAGCACAGAGAATGCCGCTGCCCATTCTCTGGCAAGTCCCTTAGTCGCCTCTTACGACACCCACGGGAAGATATGGGATGGTGTGATTCTTTACGTCCGACACCATACAGGCGGATAATTAAACAATACCAATTTATTATTATATCCTTGATAAGAAATGAATATTGCATGAGTTCAGTATTAGTTCGAATACTCAGGCACAGCGGATCAGGCGGCCACTAATCCCTAAACAGCCAAAATTTTGCTCTAAATCTTACAACAGTAAAAACACCAGCTCTATTTAGCGTATCTTTTTGTCTAGTATGTCATTCAGGATTATGAAGCGTCACGAGCGTCACTAGGGTTGGTCGAGTGCGACCTTTGTCCGCGTCACTCCACCCGACAAATGACAAGCGTTTACGAGAATACGAGGCAGTTAACCTTGACTTAGCGATGAGGCGGTTAGTTTAAGGGTTGGTGGCTAACATTGGAGTAAATAAAATAAGGCACGTGGTTTTTGAATGTTAACTTTAACTCTTAATTTTGTAAATTGCGTTCTGTTGTAAAGGTAGTAAGGAATTATGGAAGTCGGATTGTCAAGATTTATTCCGTTAGACTCTGACATCATGTAGGTAACTGGACATTATCATCATGAAAAGGACTGTAAAAAACTATATTTAAGATATTTTGTACACAGAAACTGTTGGGGGACCTATTTTAATAAATAATTTAAAAAAAAAACATGTTGCAAATCTTGGGTGTCATGCAATGAAAACACACTGGGTGCGATACACTGCTTTTATTAAACTAAAAAATTACCTCAAATTACAATTTAACAAGATGTGATTCATTTTATATCCGTTGTAATGACCGGATCCGACTCAATTGCGACATGTACCTACTTCTTGTCTATGCTAAAATATTTGTATTTACTAATTGGTATTTGTTTCTGGTGTTAAAGTGTATCTTATGTATTTATTTCTAGGGAGGAGGAGCTCGTGGCTATATAATAACAGCCGCACGGGTCGATCTTTAAGGTTAAGCCGTGCTTGCCGAGGTTGGTCCGCGGATGGGTGACCATAATTACACACCGAGTTTCCTCCGTGCCTCGGAAAGCACGTTAAGCCGTTGGTTCCGGCTGTCATTTGTAAATCTTTGACGTTCGTTACAAGTATCCAATAAGTCATCCAGTCTTAATAAGGGGTAAATACGATACCCAGTAACTGGGTATCGTATTTACCCAGTTACAGGGTTGTGGATGTAAGATAGGCCGTCGGTTCATGTAAAATACTGGTACTCAGCTGCTTCCGGTTAGACTGGAACCCGACCGCAAGATAGTTTGGAAAAAGGCTAGGCAGATGATGAATGTATTTATTTATAAAGTTACTGGGTTGCTGAGGACAGATAGGCAGTCGATTTATGTGTAATACTGCTATTTAGCTCTGAAACTCAAAATTCCAACCTATCATCACTTTCCCGTTGACAGCAATGCGGATGAATTTTTTTACGCCCTGTATTTATTTTGCTCTTGTGATACTTGTACCTTAAGCAGGTAAAAAGCACAGGAAAGAAACTTCCATAAGGAAGCTGACAGACTTGGAAAAAGCTAGGGTCAGGCCTGGTTGCTGACTAGCTCACCGTCCGTGTAAAATAAACAATATTATTAAAAGGGGTCGGCACTACCGGTGTAGATCTTTTAGGGCATATTTATAGGCCTGTGGACGGTGAGTAATGGGCTAGCTCAACGTCCGTCCGTCTTATGACGACAGGCCGTGCCGACGGCGCGTTCATGTTCCACGCGCGCCCCAAGGAGATGTCAGCAAATCGGAAGGGGTCCGAGAGGGCCGATGCCTGCCAGGGCTGCGGGTTGTTCGAAAGAGATACCGTGGCCCTGGAACACAAAGGGCTAAGAAGGAACACGGATGAGTTTTAGTCAGTCAAGTCTGACACTCCCTTCCGCTCCGCCCAGAGCGGAAGAAGTCATTTGATGATTTCCCAACCTAAAAAAAAAAAAAAAGGGGCCTGGTTGATGACTAATTTCTGGTCTTTATGCATGAAAGGTTTGTTTTAATTGAACTAACGAAACGTAGATAGATACTAATATAGAGCAACCAATTTTCTAATTGGCCATTCAAGGCCTTTGAAATTGAAACACTTCATTCTAATTAAAGTTTAATATAACTCTTTGAATACCGTCTTGACCTTGACCGTGACTGCCCTAAGACACTGTAAACTAATCCTTGAAACACAACTAAGTTTCAGAGGTCGTTGACCACGTAGTGTAAATCATTCATGCGTTTTGCAGCCGTCAATACCTACATGGCTTGGTGCGTTAAGAAATCTTTAAGGGTGTTCCTCTACATTACCCAAAATTGTTTGAAATTATGATGCCCATAATGATACTAATTGGGGAACATTTTTAGCAGTCCGTGCTGTATTTTAAATGGCCAAGACAACATAGTCCAGTAACCTTGTCGCCTGAAAGTACGGTTTGCGTCAAATCCGGTAGTTCCGATTTTTTGCTGACTTGTTTATGATGTTGGCCCAATGAATAATCCAAGTTTGTGACCTCAAGCGAGAAAAAAAAACGTTTTTTTTCAGATTTTGGCGATTTAAACCCTAGAGTAATTTTTTATAGTACCTTTTTAAGAACGTTTTTAAAGTAGACTAAATTTGCTACAATATGAGGCTAGAATTGTCTCTGTATACCCAATAGTTTCCAAAAGGAACTATCAAAAACTAGTCCTTTGTCCAATTATAACCCATAATCGCCAAAATCTGTAAATGTTTGCAGATTTTCCGATTTTTGATGTAGTATTTTAATCAACAAAATTCTTCTAATCTGTTACTTAATGCACATGCGATCCAGTTGTTTTTATCATTAAATACATGGCTACTCGGCTAGGGAAAACGCATAGTTACACTTACACATCGGCCGTAGGGTAAGTTGGCGCAACTGTCCGTCCGTTCCGGCTAATATCGCCCGGCGATAAAACCGTTATTCTGTTTACGCGCCGAGGTATTACCCACTCATATTTTTACGCGAGATAGAACGTCATTACAATAAAACTGTCTGGAACTGCGTGCGTGCGGCGATTCCCTTATTTTTATGTTTATTTTATTATATTACGTTTGATTCCGGTTTTTTTGTGGTTGCTTTATTATTTGGATGTTACTGTCTGTGTACGTGTGAATGTTTCGATCACATTATGTTATTATTGTAATGACCAGAAAATGAACTTTCACGTAACATTAGCCATAAACGGGGTAAGGAATGATGGTAAGAGTATAAGCAGAAGTAGGGTGCTATTTGCAGGCACCATGTTATTCTGGCTACTGGCTATTACAGAACCTTTGAGCCCAGACAATCAGCTTATTGGTGGTGTGTGTCAGAAAGGTCAGGTGCGAACTAGCGTGCATATATCACCACATCTATGAACGTGGACGAAGCAAAAGGAGTATGTTAGGAGCTGGTTGCATTCTGTTGTTTCTCCCATGAGAAAAGAAGTGAGTTCATCCGTATATATGTTGAGACTAGACGAGCTAACGTCGTTTGCTAAACTAAATACTAAAATAATTTTATTTTTGATTGAATCTTTTACTTTGGACGCTCTTAACTTCCACGTATTTCTACATCGTTCTCATATATTTGTTATTCTCAACATGAATGATCCGGTGAAATGTCCGCGGTAGCCATGGCTACCCCGCGCGCACGCCGCGCGCGCATGGAAAGTTTTTGCCGCGCAAGCCCCCCGCGCCACTTCCCATTTAAAGCTTATTTTCTCGTAAACTATTGCAGCTACACCAAAACAAAAAATACGTGTGTATAGCTGAAACTATACAGAATCTAACTACGTAAAAACTAATTACGACAACTAGATATAAGTATTTCGAAAAAAATGTGAACTTGAGAATATATGTTGAATGTCAGTTTCTCCAATAAGATTCCAAGTTTCACCAATTAGAATTGTAATTGGAATCAATAAAACCTATTTATAATTAAACTAGACTATATAAGCTTCGTTTTAATACCCATATATCCTTACTTTGGCACTTTCTTAGTAGCACAATCACCCAAAACAATCAACCCTCCTCGCATTCTATTCGATACCTACTGATTTTGTCGTGTTTACGTAAAAAATTCGATAAGATTTCGTTTTATTTTACTGTTTTATATTGCGGAGACACTAATAATTACTTAATTGAAGTAATTTTCATAATACGAGCACTATTTTAACTATTTTTGCAATAATTTCTAAAAAAACATTAACAAAATACCACGTTCGACATGGCGCCAATTTTACATTTCGATATTATCGTTTCAACAGACTTTGAACCTACGATGTTTATAGATATTCGTAAAGCTTGATTAACGAGGTTTATTTTGATATATAACACTATATACATTGGGTTAAAATAAAAGAATACTCACGTTTTAAAACCAGAGAACATAAATCACAACACGGCATTACGGTAAAATTAGACAACTGACTTTTAAAACTTTTTTGACATTTAGTTTTGACGGCTGATATTGTCGTTCTTTGTGCCACAGACGCAGAATTTAATACTGTATCGATAAAAGGGGACCATAGACGGTACATTTAGAGATGTTACCAGTTTTAGTAAGTTTTTTCGAAGTTTGTTCGATACAAATTTAGATGCAACAAACGGGGCCTAAGCACTGGACCGGAATATTTTTTTGGTCCTTTTTAGGGCGTAATCGTTTCATCGGTGATGTAACCAAGATTTTGTAACAATATTTTGATTTAAAAGAGTGTCCATGGAGTTTCTTGCCCATTCTTCTCTATAGAGATCTACGTTACGCTTTGGAATGGACAACTACAGTACTTTTACAAGTTATTATGCCTTGGGTCTGGGACTGTAGCTTTGCATTTAGTTCTGTTTTTTTACTTTCAAAAGTGCCTGTAATGGTCTTATACCTACGCTCTATAAAATACGCTAGTCTGAAACCGCTCTAAAAGCCAGTAGCAGTGAAAACAGCTAAATAACAAATGAAGTCGATCTATCAAAGACACGACGTAGATGTCTGTCTGAACGTTGACTGAACTCAGGTCTAGGGGTGAACGGACTTTACGCTAAGCCTGGTGAAACCAGCGTTTGCTCAGAACTTTAGATCATTTGTCTGTGTAAATATCATGCTTAAAACTGTGAATAAATATAGTTAGGAAAATTAATTGTTGAGCAAAAGACAGCGACTTATAAATGACATTATTTTACAGTTTTAACTACCTGTACCAAGCATACCTTGCAATGCGATGTTAGTTTATAGATTTGACCTTTGCAGGCAAACACAGAAAGTTTCATCATGGTTTAGGAACGCATATAGGGACAAATCCAAACATTAATTTTGATTTGAGAGACAATTGGATAGCTGCCTGATTGTATACATAGATCTTTTAGCAAATACCGTTAAACGGTTAAGATTTCATTGGGCACTCGGCACTCAGCACTCTCGCAGGAGCAACTTACGACGCTTGTTTAAGCGTCGGAAGTTGCTACTGCGGGTTGTGGGCGAATCTATCTTTATTCCAAAAGTCTGCACAGCATTGACAGCATGACTTTTTATTCCATACATCTCTATTAGATATAATCTCAGTATTTATGGTCATAAGGGCTTTTATCTTGGCCAGAGGCTAAGCAATGCTGTGGCAACGCCCTCAGTCTCTTGGGGATATTACCAGTTGACAGCGTTGAGGAGGATTTTGTGACGCTATTTTATTGTTCACTTAGTTACTTCAGGTTATCTTAATTCATTGATAGTCTTATTATGTTTCACACAAACCATACAGCAATTTTCAAATTTTCCTCTATTTCCCTTCTTTAAAACCATATTTCATAATCAAATTTTTCTATAAAATATCTTCGCTGCCCAGAGTAAACCTTTCCAAATCATGTTTTATAAGATCAATGAAGCATCCAGATTGATAAATAAAGGTACTCACATTCTAAAGCAGTCAGGTTCGCGTATTCACTCAATGTTTCACCCTCACTGTAAGCCGGGTAGCGGGTCAACTTAGCTTTATATCCTATATCCCAGCTGTAATTTCGCGCTGAAGAAAGTTTTCAGTCGACTTACTTCTGAAATATTTATAAGGACCTTACTCGTATAAACTGACGTCGAGTTACGCGCTTTTTGTCGACTCTTTGGTATAAGACATAGGTGTTTATAGTTCAGGTATTCCCATGGAATGATAGGAGTTTTAAATAGCTTTAGCACCGTAAATTTTTAAATAATGAATAAACTAGGTATAGGTATATGGTTAAAATAGAAACCATGACCTATTTAGGTCTAGGTCTATTTTTGGAAAGTTTTAATGATGCAGCGGTGGAAAGCGGTTTTTGTGCTTTTCGTGCAAGTTTTTTGCAAGATCCCAAGATCTTGAAGAAACCATCAGCATTCAGAATCCAACAGTTTTGAAAAACGTAACTACGTCTACCAATACTTTAAGAGTACCAGAACATACTTCAAGCCAAACTTCAATACAATTTCCTCGGCATCTTTCAAAAAACTTGCAAGAAAAGCACAAAAACCGCTTTCCACCGCTGCATCATTAAAACTGTCCAAAAATAGACCACAGCCAGTAAACGCTTAACATCAAACATTTTAATAAAGCTGCTGAATTTACAGCTACTCCAAGGCGGGGTTGCCAATAAAATGTTTGATTCTTAACATAATTTGTAACGACAGACTTGAAGGGGCCTTTGTGTCTGTAGTGAACGATGGCGCTAAAGACCGCCTTGCCATGAAATGTTAAAACTTCTAGTTTAATGGAATACTTCCTTAGGTTACAACTGTTTTATGTTAACATTTAAACCGTTCAGAGATTTCCCCTGATTTACGTGCTGGTTCTAAATTAGCGCATCGAGAATAATTTATTTCTATTATAATTATCAGGTTGAGCAGCTCGTGGGTAATTGCCTATAATATAGGTTGTATATCTATATCATAGGCTGGCTAGTTCTGTATGGTGTCGGACGTAAAGAATAGCACCATCCCATATCTTCCCGTGGGTGTCGTAAGAGCCGACTAAGGGACTTGCCAGTGAATGGGCAACAGCATTCTCTGTGCTTTTGTAACAACCGTATTGCGATCGCCAACCCGCCTGCCAAGCTTGGCGATTATAGCAAAACCCCCCTTATGTCAATGTGGCTTTGGGGGAGACCTATGTCCAGCAGTGGACGTATTTCGGCTGAAATGATGATGAATGATGATGATTATAGGCTGGACCGTTGATGGGGTAACCACCTATAACATACCGAGTTTCCTCCGTGTCTCGGAAAGCACGTTAAGCCGTTGGTCCCGGCTGTCATTTGTAGACCTTTGACAGTCGTTACAGGTAGTCAGTGGCGTTAAAGTTTTGTAGACCTTTGACAGTCGTTACAGGTAGTCAGTGGCGTTAAAGTCGGTCAACCAGTCTATCGAAAGAAGAAACCTGACCCCAACATGGTTGGTAAAAGGCTAGGCAGATGATAAGTATCAGACAACAACTGAGCTATAATTACAAGATATGCAAGATGTTGACTACCCTATATTGTTGTATGTACAGGCAGCGTCATTAAGTAGTAACCCCCCTGGCGTACTCGACCGGACTGTAGAGGGGTTAGCACATACTGACGCTGTCTGTAATTTGCACTACCATCCATATTTGTCAGTTCCGGTGGGAATAATTAATTATCTTTATCACAACGTATTTTCTTTTTCTACTACCTACCTAATACGAAGGTCTTTAGGGGGGACAAATGGGATAGGAAAAACCAGCATTAGTGGTCAGTAAAATAAAGAAAACGTCCATTTGCTAGCCTCGCTTGTAAAATTAACACTTTCTAAAGTGCGAGTACGTTTTACCGTGCTTACTCAGTATATTAAGATTCAGTAGGAAACTTAAGACATTTATTTCAATTAAATCATTTACACGTAGAAGCTCTGGAGGTACTGTCAAGAAGTTAGTCATTAATTTACCCTTTTCAACGTTTAAAATTCGTACAAGGAACAACAAGCTAACTCTGTCTTTAATATACATTTAACATTGTTCCAGGAAGGGCGGAAACAGGAAAAAATCCCCTTGTTTAGTACAAGGGGTTGAGTATAGGAGTAGAGTAGAGTAATAGCGCGATTAATGTCCCATGACCAATGGTACCGGTGCGTTCCATTGAGTTTGAGAGCCGCTCTTAGCATTGCTTCTTAATTTATTGTTATATGTTTTGTTTTATTTCGTGTGCGATAAAAAATATAGTACAAAAACTGCAGGTACCTTGAAACTCTCAATACTAATACATTATATCATAACTTCGATTATCCTATATGGTATTTAAAAGTTACAATGTTTTATTTTCTATTTTTTTAAACAAATTTCTCAAAAGTTTTGCATAGTAGTTCTAGCGAATTGTTTTAAATCTAAACTAATATTATAAAGAGGAAAGATTTGATTGTTTGTTTGCATTGAATAGGCTCCGAAACTACTGGTCCGATTTGAAAAATTCTTTCAGTGGTATATAGTCCTTTTATCGAGGAGGGCTATAGGCTATATATCATCACGCTACAACCAATAGGAGTGGAGCAGCAATGAAAAATGTTGCGAAAATTGGGAAAATGTGACGCAAACAAATTTGCGCCGGACAGCTAGTACTATATAAACTCGATCATCTGTAACGTACTACAATTTCTACAAGTAAATTATTCATTACATTTAAAATTTTCTTTAGGTACTTAATACAAAACAAAAAAAATATCCCCAAATAAATGAGGTTGGTTTGGGATTTGTTTTTTGGTTGAAAATATTCAGGCGGGTGTATTAATAGCGCCCTTTAAAAATCCTACCTATTTAATGAGAAACTTATTTCAGGAAAATAGGTGCTAATTAATGTTCCTCCCGAACCCACAAATTAATTGTAAACACAAAGACGCGAGCTACCTTTGTCACAAAACTGAGTTCTCGCCTAATTACGTCAGTAACACTAACTACGATAATTAATGATAAGTGGAGTAATTAAGTAAATTCGTTTTCTTCTCCAGTGCTTCCTTCTCAATAATATAATTGGGAAACGTTCCTATCTGAAACGTTCGACGCTATGTGTGTAATAATAGTTTTGATTGAATTATATAATTAGGCTAAACAACATACCATAACATCACGCCCGTAATAGATAGCAGCGGTGGCCCAGTGGTGGCAGCTCCGACTTACGAGCAGTAAGCCGTGGGTTCGAACCCAGGCAGGCGCATTACTTTGTGTAATTTATTTCATCACCGCTGCTCTCAAAAACGGTGAAGGAAAACATCGTGAGGAAACCGGCATGTCCTAGAACTAAAAAATCGAAGACATGTGACATCTATCAACTCGCACTGGGCCCGCGTGGTGGATTACAGCCGACTTCCTCTCATAGAGAGGAGGCCTGTGTCCCAGCAGTGGGAACATTATAGGCTGATGATGATGACGCCCGTAATCCCTGAAGGGTTAGGCAGGGGTTTATCCAATAGTACACTCGCATTTCTTCGCAATTTATGTTTTTGTCCCCTGTAGAGGGGGCGAGCCTTGTCATCAACCAGGTTCAAACTCCGTGGCTGCTACTAAGAAATTTAGAAGTCCGTCATTGAAAAACCCAATAGCACTTTGCCCGACCCGGGAATCGAGAACCCAGGATCTCATTGCTCTGCAATCGCACTTGCGACCACTCGACCAAGGAAGCAGTCGGTGGCAAATAAAAATAATATGTAAATACCGTTTACTAACATTTAAACACTATATAGGTATTACAAAGAGGAAAGATTTGATTGTTTGTTTGTTACGATTTAACTCGAAAACTACTGGACTTATTTAAAAAAATATTCCCTAATTATTTATATTTGTGAAAGATTTTTTTATAATTTTTAGCTAAATCTTTACCGAGTAACGTAGACTATATATTATATCACAATTTTCGCGGACGAAGTCGCGGGCGAAGTGCTAGATAAATTACCGAGCTTAACTAAGACGTATCGTGGTCGACAGTAGGTGTCATAAGATACTCGTTTGTGCTGCTTGTGCGTGCTCCTCATGGTCAAGAGATAAGAACGGTGATGAAACCGTTATCTCCGATTAATTAACGGCTAGTTCATCACATAAACAGTAAAGGCGTAAGTCAAGGCAACCAGTGACAAGTCCAACAAAAGAAGGGCGCAAAACTTACAAACGAACTCATTAAATCTTTCGCCTTTCCTCCAGACCGTAACCTCAGCCCCTAATAAACCCTAACAGACACCAATCACGATCTAGCCTTGAAGAATAAACACTAAACAGTACTAAACTAGCTGAAACAAGTTACTGTTTGACTTAGTTTGTTACCTAGTAAAATATAAATACACAACTCGGTTGGGATCTTGGGGACTATAAATTTTGCCAAATTATAATTTACGCGCAAAACTTATGTAGGTACTGTTAGTCCCAGAGTTCATAACTTGGTTGTTTAAAAAGTAAAGATTTGGGGTAATCTGAGGGCTACTATACACGGGGTCGAGTGCATACGATTTATGAGATTCGATGTTTTTGTATTATACTCCTTTGCAAAAGAACGGATAGTTTTGATTTTTCAACATTTTTATTAATCATTTAGTACCTAAGAGGTTTTAATTTCCAAACTAGTTAGTGGCACTTAATAAAAAGAGTCTGGGTATAATTAAAGTTTATTCCAATTTCAAAACTGTTGTTTTTAAAAATAATAATCCTTTTTTCAGTTTGTGACTTTTTACTTACTTTTCGCGGGTAACTAAAACTAGCTTTTTGTTATTTTTAGTAGAATAATTTATGTTTGGCGAATAATCCTGCCTTATTTTGACTTAAAACAGATATGTTCGTGTCTATTGTAATAGCAGAAAATGCAATAAAAGCTAGTAAAATTATAGCACTGCTGGAAGAGAGGTGTAGCCATTGTTACTTCTCAAAGCGGTTAAACGTGGAATTTTGGCCCCCGTTTTTTTTTTGCAAAGCGGCATTTTCCGATCGTATCCGGGTTTGCCGCTCGGCTGTATCATGCCGACCCGAACATTACGTAGCACCCCTGTGACGAAATTGAGTTCACGGTTAAGTAAGGTAGACAATTGAGTCGGGAAACAATGTTTTGTGATTGACAAGTGGATAATCGGTTCCGACGGCTGTTAGTGAGGGCATGTCTATAAACTATCCGTTGATTATTATATCGGCCCGTATATTATTACACAATACTCCATTGTACTCATATAAGAACTACCATTATGTACGTACAAACCCGGCGAACAGACACCACTCATCTAGAAAACATCAGAACATTCTCATTTCTACTGAAAAAATACATTTTGCGTCGAATAAGACAATACAAAAAAAAACTTTTTACCGTTCTAGCTGTGTAGAACAAAATAAATTATTTTCTTCCTTTGTTCACCTCCCTTTGAGTAAATCTTGAAGAAAGTATGTAAGATTTTTTATCGCATTCCCTCAGGGAGGCTGCTAAGAGGATCTTTCTGAAATATATGCAGTACTTATGATTTTATTTACCGAGACCCCGCGAAGATGAAAGAGCACTAATTCTGATGTACGATGGACCAGGGAAGCATAAAACAACAAAGTCATTTAAATGTTTTTATTTTCTAATTCAAGAGCATGTTTAGGAGGGAAAAAAATTGGCAAGGAATACCCTTGGTGCCAGGCGCTAAAAATTGAACTGACAAATGCTGGTTTTTTTATAACTTTAACACCTCTTTCCTTCCTTTGGATTGCTTCTTTCTTAACCACCTAGTGGTTTACGATCTTACGATGAGAGCTTGCCTTCAATTAACCCAGTCATTCGTGAAAAGGTGATAAGGTCTTAAGGATAAAAATACATACAAAATTTGTACAATAAATCATGAATCTGTGATTTATTTTTAGAATTTGAGAAGATCTTCATTATCATCATCATCATCAATCTATAATGTTCCCACTGCTGGAACAGGCCTCCTCTCAATGAGAGAGAGTGGGCAGTAATGCACCACGCCCAGTGCGGGTTGGTAGATGTCACATGTCTTCGAATTTTTTTCTACGACATGCCGGTTCCCTCACAATGTTTTCCTTCACCATTTTTTGAGGGCAGCGGTCGTGAAATAAATTACACAAAGTAATGCGCCTGCCTGTGTTCGAACCCACGGCTTTCTGCTCCTTAGTCAAGGTTGCCACCACTGGGCCACCGCTGCTCTCTGGGAAGATCTTCGTATCTACAAATAATAACGTAATGAGAAAACGAACCTGTCTGAAAATTCTGGTCAAAGCAATATTATTTTAGCAGTCCCATATTTCATAAAAGAAAATATGTATGCAAGGTTTCATTAAACCTAAATTAAGTCAAATCTTTTATGATCCAGCTCTAAATAATCTCATTTAAATAGTGCAAATGAAATAAACTAGTATTATGAACGTCCCAGTTAATTATGATTGACGTAATAAAGTTTCAGCAGTGGTTATTAGCGGAGATAACGCCGCCATATTTAAATGAGTGGCAGTTTATAAATCTAAACTAATATTATATAGAGGAAAGATTTGATTGTTTGTTTGCATTGAATAGGCTCCGAAACTACTGGTCCGATTTGAAAAATTCTTTCAGTGTTAGATAGCCCATTTATCGAGGAAGGCTATAGGCTATATATCATCACGCTACGACTAATAGGAGTGGAGCAGCATTGAAAAATGTTGCGAAAACGGGGAAAATGTGACGCAAACGAAGTTTCGCCGGACAGCTTATACGAATATAAAGCACGGTAAACAAACGTGATTGAAATAAAATCGGAATCAATATTGTGTTTTAATAATGTTGTAGTAATTCAGGAGATGGCGGGACGAGCTGGACAGAACTAACGACCAGTGATCCACATTAGCCCTGGATCGAAGGATTTGGAAATCATGGGGACAGGCTTTTGCCCAGCAGTGGGATGATATGGGCTAACAGTAAGAGTAACAGTAATTCTAGACGATTGTTTTTGAAACTATTTCGCAGAACGCGAATGTTAAACATGTAACCTAAAACCACGTTATGCTTTCCAAAAGTCACATTAATGCACATTTCACACAAGAAACATCCTGTTTTTTAGTTCACCTGCGAATTGCCTTAAGAACATCGTAAAAACTTTTTCCAGAGCCCCATAAAGGGCGATTCGGCTCATTCCATGCGAAAATATTTAAGGCGCGTTTTTATTTAGACGATTTGCGTTGAAGCGAGCCTTAAGCACAACCCGAGTAAAACGAAGTCAAATCGTAAAAACTTTCGGTTTCGACTCACACTCCGATGGTCAATGTTAGGGACATGTGCCTTATTTATGTCGTAGTACCTTGGTGTTTGACGCAGATTGCCGTATCAGTTCAATTTTCGAAAGCATTTGTCTTCTATACCCAGTAATGTACGTTAAATTATCCGATGTAGCCGAGGTTTTATAAGGTGGAAGTCCCACTTAGACTCAGTAAAAGGCGGGTGTTAAATTATTCATAGACACATGTATCTCGCTTAACGCATCATTTTTCCTTCAGGTCGTTACTATAGGTAGAGAGAAAACGAGTTTTACGCCGGGCACGTAATCTTAAGCTCGGTTGTACGATAATGTATGAGTGTCAGCTACGCACATCGCGCAAGCTGCCTCCGGAGCTCCGGAGTTAGCTGATGTTTTATTTAAATACCTTTACTTAAAGGGAATTATGTTGCCTACGAGGTAGGAATGTTCGCGGATGGTATTATTATTTTCAATTAACAGTAGCTTCGTAAGGCGCTTTGTTTGATGACGTGCGTGGAATAAGTACAGACATTAGGGGTGGTAGACATGGTCGGATGTGTGGAGACATTTAACTAATTGTTTGAATAATTGCTGCCTGCTATTACTTTATTGCATATCTTCCCGTGGGTGTCGTAAGAGGCGACTAAGGGACTTGCCAGAGAACGGGCAGCAGCGTTCTCTGTGCTTTTGTAACAACCGTACAGCGATCGCCAACCCGCCTGCCAAGCGTGGCGATTATGGCAAAACCCTCCTTATGTCAATGTGGCGATACTTGTGGGAGGCATAGGCCTCCCACAAGTATCGCCAAATCTGCTGGACATAGCTCCAGCAGTGGACGTCTTTCGGCTGAAATGATTACTTTATTAGGAGCCTACATATCTTGTTCATGCCCTCAACTTTTGCTGTCCCATTTTGAGACTCCCAAAGAATCGTCGGTGGCAGCGCAGAGGTCAGTCTGACTCTTCGTTTTGGGCCACTACGTGTTTTCTCATAACATTTTCTTTGTGTTATATCTTTGTGAGCATGTTTAGGAGGGAAAAAAATTGGCAAGGAATACCCTTGGTGCCAGGCGCTAAAAATTGAACTGACAAATGCTGGTTTTTTTATAACTTTAACACCTCTTTTCTTCCTTTGGATTGCTTCTTTCTTAACCACCTAGTGGTTTACGATCTTACGATGAGAGCTTGCCTTCAATTAACCCAGTAATTCGTGAAAAGGTGATAAGGTCTTAAGGATATACAAAATTTGTACAAAAAATCATGAATCTGTGATTTATTTTTAGAATTTGAGAAGATCTTCATCATCATCATCATCATCAATCTATAATGTTCCCACTGCTGGAACAGGCCTCCTCTCAATGAGAGAGAGTGGGCTGTAATGCACCACGCCCAGTGCGGGTTGGTAGATGTCACATGTCTTCGAATTTTTTATTTCTACGACAGGCCGGTTTCCTCACGATGTTTTCCTTCACCATTTTTTGAGGGCAGCGGTCGTGAAATAAATTACACAAAGTAATGCGCCTACCTGTGTTCGAACCCACGGCTTTCTGCTCCTAAGTCAAGACTGCCACCACTTGGCCACCGCTGCTCTCTGAGAAGATCTTCGTATCTACAAATAATAACGTAATGAGAAAACGAACCTGTCTGAAAATTCTGGTCAAAGCAATATTATTTTAGCAGTCCCAATTTCATAAAAGAAAATATGTATGCAAGGTTTCATTAAACCTTAATTAAGTCAAATCTTTTATGATCCACCCCAAAATAATCTCATTTAAATAGTGCAAATGAAATAAACTAGTATTATGAACGTCCCAGTTAAATAGGATTGACGTAATAAAGTTTCAGCAGTGGTTATTAGCGAAGATAAACGCCGCCATATTTAAATGAGTGGCAGTTTATAAAAACGAATATAAAGCTCGGTAAACAAACGTGATTGAAATAAAATTGGAATCAATATTGTGTTTTAATAATATTGTAGTAATTCTAGACGATTTTTTTGGAAGCTATTTCGCAGAACGTGAATCATAAAACTAAAAAAACTTTTTTACAAAAAAATTACCCAATGGAAGTCGGTTGTTTTTTTTTGTGAAAAAGGTTTTATTTTACGCTTTTTAGTTGTATCCCACATAAATCCTAGTCAAGTATCAATTTTGTAAATAAAAATATTGTAACTAGACACCAGCAGTCAGCAAATCGTCCATACATACGAAGAAAAAAAATATTCATAAAATAAAAACTACGGGGCCAAACTATGTTAAATTTTCATGTGACCAAATGGCAACTATTCCGCAACAAACTAAAGAAGAATCACGTAAATCGGATCATAAATCTCAGCGCAATATGTGTACATACATAAAAAAAAAACAAATGGATTGAGAACCTCCTCCTTTTTGAAGTCGGTTAAAAACTTCAAACCTAAAACCACGTTATGCTTTCCAAAAGTCATGTTTATGCACATTTCGCATAAGAAACATCCTGTTTTTTAGTTCACCTGCGAATTGCCTTAAGAACATCGTAAAAACTTTTTCCAGAGCCCCATAAAGGGCGTTATTCGGCTCATTCCACGCGAAAATATTTAAGGCGCGTTTTTATTTAGACGATTTGCGTTGAAGCGAGCCTTAAGCACAACCCGAGTAAAACGAAGTCAAATCGTAAAAACTTTCGGTTGCGACTCACACTCCGATGGTCAATATTAGGGACATGTGCCTTATTTATGTCGTAGTTCCTAGGTTTTTGACGTAGATTGCCGTATCAGTTCAATTTTCGAAAGCATTTGTCTTCTATACCCTGCAATGTACGTCAAATTAGCCGATGTAGCCGCGGTGTTATAAGGTGGAAGTCCCACTTAGACTCAGCAAAAGGTGGGTGTTAAATTATTCATAGACACATGTATCTCGCTTAACGCATCATTTTTCCTTCAGGTCGTTACTATAGGTAGAGAGAAAACGAGTTTTACGCCGGGCACGTAATCTTAAGCTCGGTTGTACGATAATGTATGAGTGTCAGCTACGCACATCGCGCAAGCTGCCTCCGGAGCTCCGGAGTTAGCTGATGTTTTATTTAAATACCTTTACTTAAAGGGAATTATGTTGCCTACGAGGTAGGAATGTTCGCGGATGGTATTATTATTTTCAATTAACAGTAGCTTCGTAAGGCGCTTTGTTTGATGACGTGCGTGGAATAAGTACAGACATTAGGGGTGGTAGTCATGGTCGGATGTGTGGAGACATTTAACTAATTGTTTGAATAATTGCTGCCTGCTATTACTTTATTGCATATCTTCCCGTGGGTGTCGTAAGAGGCGACTAAGGGACTTGCCAGAGAACGGGCAGCAGCGTTCTCTGTGCTTTTGTAACAACCGTACAGCGATCGCCAACCCGCCTGCCAAGCGTGGCGATTATGGCAAAACCCTCCTTATGTCAATGTGGCGATACTTGTGGGAGGCATAGGCCTCCCACAAGTATCGCCAAATCTGCTGGACATAGGTCCAGCAGTGGACGTCTTTCGGCTGAAATGATTACTTTATTAGGAGCCTACATATCTTGTTCATGCCCTCAAATTTTGCTGTCCCATTTTGAGACTCCCAAAGAATCGTCGGTGGCAGCGCAGAGGTCAGTCTGACTCTTCGTTTTGGGCCACTGCGTATTTTCTCAAATCATTTTCTGTGTTTTCTAATATTCCAGCATCATAAACATCATCATTATAAAAAGTTCTTAACTCACAAAAAACAACTCAAGATATAAACAATGGTAGGACAAAATTAGGTAGCGAGTGCCTTTGTTAAAAATCTTAATTATACAACCATCAAAGGGATTCATTTGCATTATTCATGTTTCAGATTGAGTAAATCCATGTTCGACAGAGTTGTTACAGCCAGAAAATATTATATTTTTAGTCGCTCTTGGAAAGACAATGTTGGCCAAAGTTTGCCCTCAAAGTTCATCATCTGTCTAGCTCCTAACTTTATTGGGGTCGGCTTCCAGTCTTACCGGATGCAGCTGAATAACAGTATTATACAGGGAGGGACTGCCTATCTGACCACCACAACCCAGATAGTACTAGGTAAAACTGGTTACATTGGTAAGACTGTTTGTCAGACTTTCGGGTCTCTGACTACCTGTAACGACTGCCAAAGATTTACAACTGTCAGCTGGGACCAACGGCTTAACGTATTCCGAGGCATGGAGGAAACTCGGTATGTAATGATGGTCACCCATCTACAGACCGGCCTTGGCAAGCGCGGCTTAACTTTGGAGATCGACGCGTGCGGCTGTTATTATTAAGCCACGAGCAATTTTGCTAAAGTTTGCCCATAAACTTAATATTCCCAATTTGCTACTGCAGAGGACACTCCAAAATTGGCACCAAAAATTAAACTAGCAGTATTTACGAAAACATATTTCATTACAGCAAATGACAGGATTGTATGTCATCGATAGATAGTTATAAAATAGGACGTTGCCACACTAACTCCGTTGTGGCGTTGTATTACCCTACTAACCGTGTTAGGAACAGTTTCTAATTTCATTTGTTTTGTTAGCCGCCGCCATTACCAAATTACGTCAATTTACATTAATTTTGTCAGTTTTATTTGGCTTTTTTGGTTGGAATTGTGGGAATAGTAGATACAACGGTTTGTTGTGGTTAATTTGGTACAGTGGTGGTTATATGGTTGCAATATATAATGCAATATCTCGGGAACAGTGAATGCTTTTCGGAATTGAAACGGTTTCTTTGGCCAATTTTAATTTTATGCTTTAAAAAATTGGAAGATTTCCATTTCAAAAAAACAAAGTCTGTCTTAAAGACTGCTGACAGAAGTGAAAACTCAAGACAAAGGAATCACTGTGTTCTTTTATGAAATTTTTAAATTTGAACACAGTACACAGGCCGCTATACTACGTGTCGCTAGTCTGGAGCAATACGTCACGAGCATGTCGAGGTCATCGGTGACGCGAACCTAAAGTTTTTTCCCTTACCAACAACCGCTCAATTGACCAAGCCCATTTTTTTGTTTCTTTTTTTGTTTCAAAGTGCTCCTGAGCGTATACTTCAACTCAAACCAAACGCCCCTCAGGCGACACTAACCCGAACGAGTGGTCAAACCGACATGGTGTCGTGTGTCTGACATTTATTCACGCAACCGATTGCAATCAGCACACGGGGACCTGTATACGTACACAAAACTACTTATCCGAATTGATACCACACATACAACGCGCAACGTGGGTTCGATTCGACTCAATTTGGTTTGAGTTTATTTGTAAAAGGAGGCATGGCTACTAGGTACTCGTATTTACAGTGTATATTCGACCTCTCTTTTTGATATTTAGCTGCATCACAGAAGAACTAAACCTCGACATGATTTTCAATAGTTTTACCAGCATATGGCGACTGCACCATTAGATCACTTCCCTAACAACGGTACCTCCCGGTATATATTATAGAAAGTTAGAAACCGATTTTTTGCCCATGCATTAATTACTGTTTTCCGAGGATGACCTTTTTTCGTTTTCAACATATACAGGGTTATTGGTAAAACACAAACAACCTCTTAAGAGGTCTTCGTACTCATCATTATGAACAACATTTACTATGGGACCAAACCTGAAATCACGAAAAAAAATTCAGCTGTTCCGTAGGTACTTTATGTTCACATAACTCGTCAAAATGTAGGGAACAGCTGATTTTTTTTCACGATTTCGGCGACTCATCATTATGAACAACTTTTACTATGACACATAGTAAAAGTTGTTCATAATGATGAGTAGAATGACCTCTTAAGAGCCCGTTGGTGTTTTACCAATAACTCTGTATAGGGTAACTGGTAATTAGTACCGATACTTCAACACGTGATTATACTCATGATAACAAACAACTTTCCCAAAGATACCTTTTTCGTTATGCTCATTCACTTTTAGCACAAGCAATTTCACACGACTATTGTAAGTCGTATATATTATCAAGAGTATAATCACGTGTTCAAGTATCGGTCACTGATTACCAGTCACATTATTATATACGCCATACTAACGTTCTGTTGGGGAAGGCAAAAACTAAAGTTCTTTTAACTAAAAACTACAGAATGCCTTCTACGATTCTCACAGACTACAGAGACAGCTTATCCTTTTGCTTCATCCACATTTACACATCTTTTTATTCACGCACGCCGGTTGCGAGCACTACGTAATAACCGTTTCGAAGAATATCACCAATAACGCAATGTACCTATGTCTGCCTAGGGCATCGAGATCCTTGCGTGTCCACTTATATCTGCCTTAAAAATACTTTTAGTTAGACGCTTTTCATTCATCCTCTCAACACGAATAACAATTAAAATAAATCATTTTTCCAAGAACAAAAGAAATGTAAATAACGAAGTAATCTATTCAAACCTTTTTCTATAGCAGCAACGTACAAAAGCACTCCAACTCCTTCAATTTTCTGTTTGATTTCCATTATACAGGTACTTTCAATCAAGCAACCCTGGTTCGCCAAATTTGTCACACCTATTTCATCGGCTTCTCATCTATTCAGACCAGTCAATGGGCACTATTACGGAGAGTAGACGGAATATTGAGTGGGGTCCGTGAGGATCGATCACCGTCACACCACTTCGCATATCCAATGACCAGCAGACACTGATTGATTGCGTGTATGGGTATCGAATTAGTGGGACTTGTGATGTCGGATGTTTACCTGGGTAAGTTGAAGTCTTGTAGTTAACGTTTGAAAAGACTTTAGGCTACCAAAAAGACATCCGCTTAAACTCCCCCACAAATGTGTCACGTGACACATGCTCCCGCCCCCGCTCCCGCTCACATTTTTGCCGCGCGAGCGCCCCGTGCCACTTTCCATTTAAAGCTTTTTTTCTCGTAAACTACTGCAGCTACACCAAAACAAAAAATACGTGTGTATAGCTGAAGGTATACAGAATCTTTATATGTTAAAACGAATTACAACAACTAAATATAAGTACTTAGAAAAAAATGAGAACTTGAGAATATGTGTTGTATGTCAGTTTCTCCAATAAGAATGTTAAGTTTTTCCAACAAGAATTGTAGTTTGTGTCAATAAAACCTATTTATAATTAAACTAGACTATATAAGCTTTGTTTTAATACCCATATGTCCCTAGTTAGGCACTTTTTTAGTAGCACAATCACCCAAAATAATCAACACTCCTATCATTCGATTCGATACCTACTGATTTTGTCGTGTTTACGTAAAAAATTCGATAAGATTTCGTTTTATTTTACTGTTTTATATTGCGGAGACACTAATAATTACTTAATTGAAGTAATTTTCATATTACGAGCACTATTTTAACTATTTTTGCAATAATTTTTATAAAAACATTATCAAAATACGACGATCGCAATGGCGCCATTTTTACATTTCGATATTATCGTTTCAACAGACTTTGAACCTACGATGTTTTTAGATATTCTTAAAGCTTGATTAATGAGGTTTATTTTGATATATAACACTATATACATTGGGTTAAAATAAAATAATACTCACGTTTTAAATCCAGGGAACTTCACATCACAACATACACAGTGTTACACAGAATGAAACTTGACACCTGACTGACGTTTAAAACTTTTTTGACATTTAATTTTGTACGGCTGATATTCTCGTTGTTTTTGCCATAGACGCGGAATTTAATACAGAAAATATAGAGGGTTAAACCATAGATACAGCACGACGTGGAACATTTGTAAGTGAGTTTTTTCGGAACTAATTCTACGAGGCAACAAATTGTGCCCGAGCAGTAACTCGCAAAAAATTTTAAGCCCTTTTAGATACATTAGTGCCGGAGCGGACATAGTACATGTTTCTGCACCGATTCAGCAACACCTTGCCACATTTGACGTGACTCTGAACGTTCGAGCTGTTCAGTACTATTTGTCTTAAACTCTATCCCGGGTGTAACGGAAAGGGTTTAGACATACTTAAGGGTGTGCTACAGACCATCAAATTGAACATGTTTCTCCATCGGACAAACATCGTAAAGGCGATAAAAATATCAGCTGCCCCATACATTTGGGTCGAATAGGTTTGACATTTTGTATGGGGCATTACGATGTTTGTCCATAAGCCATACGAATCAGGTATAGTGCCCCCTAGACCATGGCTGATAACTCATACAATATCATCTAAATATCAATATTGTTTCAGGTTATGGGCGCGGATTGATGAAAAAATCTGGCATTCCGAATCTTCATTGGACTTTTGAATGATCAAACTGATAGCTAGTCATAAGACACACTTCGTATCTTTATATAGAAAATAGTTATTGAACTCGTAAACATTAAGAAGATACTCCTAATATCCGTTCTGTAAGGGGTTACAGGACTAATTATTCTTGTTTCCTTAAAATGTTATCAATCTTTGAACCTAAGGCAACTGTTCAATCGTAGCTCATTCTGGTGGCCTACCATGACCTCTTAAAACATAGATTTACGTTTTTTCCAGTGTGGGAAAAAAATGGTGCTAGAAATCCTATATAGCTCCGTCTCTTTCCCACAGTGGAATAAGAGTAAAACAATAGTGCTTTAAGAGGTCATGGTAGACCAGCTGATTACTGTATCCCAAAAAACAATACCAACGAAATTGTAATCAACATAATATCTAGTAAAAAACATATTATTATTTCGATAACAAAAGGTACTTTTAATTAGAAAAAAAAGTTCTTATGAGAGTTCGGCATTGTTCGTTTTAGTACTTGCTTATTGTATTGTAATGGCTAGGTAAACGACCTTTTGATTCTTCAAATATTTTGTTGTATATTCTTTTGTTCGTACCACAACACGGGAGTTGGTTGACCCTTAATTTACGCCTTTTATACTCAATGTGAAAATACCCTACTTACTCTTTGCCTGGGAACTCCTCCCATTGCCAAAAAGGCGCCCGAGCACGCAGGTTTAAGAAATTAATGTCTTTTCTAAACATAGGTAAAGTCGCGAATTAAATCTTATGTAGGTTGCAAGAATAGGAAGAGGTTTCGAAGGAGATTGGAAACGAATATATTCAGGTCAGATCCTCCAACCTAATCCACAATTAATAAATTAATTAAATATTTATGTCGTAGGGCATTTATTTTGGAAGGTTGCAGAAATATAGGCCATGTATTTTGTTTATGTAGTAGGTAAATAAGTTTTATGTTTTTGAATATTTGATGTATCTAAAGGCTCTTACCCGCTGCATCGGAATTACTTATGATATGTGGCACCAGATTTAATTAGATTAAGCAAACAGACGTCGGCGGTCCGTCAACGTCTTGTTACGCGCCACCTTCCTTGACAACTACCCAAGTCAATATGGCTACCCGCAACGACTTGACGTTCCGCCAGAGAGTATTGTAGACCGCTTCTCTCTCGTCTGTGGTAACAGTTTAGTTTGCAACGTGAATCATATGAAGCCTTTTTGCAAAGGCGCCAACACGGCCAGACTGGCATACGACCGTCCTCGGGCGTTATTGTATTCCTGGAACAAACAATGTCTAATCACCAAGACATCCGCTCTTCCATCCTGACAAACTATGACAAACATTACTCTCATCGTAACTGTAACTGTTTCAGAACAAAAGAAAGCGTGCGTTCTTTCGATCACTCACGGACCAGACGGCATTATTCTCCTAACAAGAAAGCGCGTGTCCTTCCGACCACTCATGGACCGGACGGCACCTTTCCCCCAGCAAGAAAGCGTATCTCCTATCGACCACTCGTGCACTGGACGGCACCTTTCCCCCAGCAAGAAAGCGTGTGTCCTTTCGACCACTCATGGACCGGACGGCACCTTTCCCCCAGCAAGAAAGCGTGTGTCCTTTCAAACACTCATGGCCCGGACGGCACCTTTCCCTAAACAGTTAACACCTGGACCGGACGAGTGCATCCCTTCAACCAATCCGTAATGGATCTGACCTGGACGACACTCTCCTTTCGGCTATACCAACGTTTGAAACGGACAACTGCGTCCCTACGACCATACCAGAGTACGGGCCGAACAACAATGTCTCCTCGACCAACGTCATCACAAAAACATCATAAACCGGGCACCTGCGACCCTCCGGACAACAGTGACATTTCGACTAAACACACTTTCTTTTCGACTGAAACATGTGGACCACACAAGCGCTTACTCCAAACGTCAAAGAACTTTTACAAATTACGCCAGCATCTAATAATTCCTGAACTTATTGGCCGACAACCTATTTTATCAAATTATGGCCTATTTTAATGGTACGATCTCCATCGTGCATTTTAAATCATAACCTCCGATGCCAGTAAGGTTTACTGATTATGATGTCACCCATAAACCAATTAAACAAGCCATGTTTAAGCAATGAGTCAGATGACCTACTTATCGAAAAAGAAAAGAAACGGTCTCACCCGATGATGTTGTGAGGGTACCCTCTTGATGATTTGTGCTCGCAGGTTTGGACGCTTTCCTTGTTGCTTGTAAAATTCATTGGTTATGTTCCTCACTTTGCTTCACTTTCGTGGAGGGCGCGATTCTTTATCCCACTTATGATAAAGGCTCTTACCCGCTGCATCGGAATTACTTATGATATGTGGCACCAGATTTAATTAGATTAAGCAAACAGACGTCGGCGATCCGTCAACGTCTTGTTACGCGCCACCTTCCTTGACAACTACCCAAGTCAATATGGCTACCCGCAACGACTTGACGTTCCGCCAGAGAGTATTGTAGACCGCTTCTCTCTCGTCTGTGGTAACAGTTTAGTTTGCAACGTGAATCATATGAAGCCTTTTTGCAAAGGCGCCAACATATCTTTCTTTATTAAAGAAATCGAATCAAAATAATGGGTATTGATTTATTTTAAGTAGGGATCTTCTCACTCTGACCGACTACCTAATTAATAAATGATTTTGTATCTTAGGACATTCCGAACTAAATATTCTAGAGTAGTCTAAACACTAGCATTGCGTGTTTCTTTAGGTTTTAACAGTTTGCGATTGTATAGTACCATTCGTGTTTAATAAGTATATAAAGATGTGTATATGTGTCCAGCAGTGGACGTCTTTCGGCTGAAATGATGATGATGATGATGATGTGTATACGTGTAACAAGGGCCCCTATTATATGGGAGTTAAACATACATAACAGTTACCCTTCAGGGATTAGAAGCATGATGTTACGTTATGTATGTTATCATAACATAGCTTTTACAGAAACAGACAGAAAATGGCTGAAAGATAAACAGATATGAATCAGTACACAATAAGCAAAAGATATCCATTACAATACGAGCCGCATTTGCCCCATTGCGCCCGTAATGTTCGGCATAATACATGGTTGACATTTATGGATTGCGCTGATTGGAAGCCGCGGAGCATGTGCCATTGCTCCGGGACAAAGACACGATATTAACTTGTGATGCATCGATATTACATACATACCTATGTACCTACATTTCGATGTACAGAATGAAGTCAAATGACAGAAAAGCAAGTTCGTAGTAGTTGTAGCAGATGACAGAAAATAATTTCCAAGATAAACAATGGATTATTAGTAAATAAATTAAGAAAGTGAAGGTTTCTAAAATCAACTTTATATCGGATACTATTCCGATTCGAAAACCGGGATATATACGGGAAAAGACAATGCCAACACTGAACTGGGGCAACTACAGTACTTTCACAAGTTATTATGCCTTGTGACTGGACCGTAGCTTCATTATTTTGTCTTTGACCTTCAAAGGTGCCTGTAACGGTCTAATTGAAATAAATGCTTTGAGTTTGAGTTTGAACTGCAATTCAAACAAAAAAACTTTGGGTTCAAAACTTGTAGCACGTTCTATTATGCAAACCGTTCTCGACGAAGTCTTGTTAGGAATTTCGTATCTGAAACTAGACAACATCTGACCTATAGCTCAAAAACTTGAGCTTCAAACCAAACACCCAACAATTTAGCCCATCCAACAGTTCTAGTTAGTAAGTTATTCCTGAGACGATCAACCGATACTCCTACCGCCAACTATGTGTCCTGGCTTGTTCCGTACTTTAATGTACAACGTTCAGTGATCTTACCGAGTCATTGTGAACTTGTGTGGCCAAACTTGTGGGTTGGCAGAACTTCGATTATTGTTCAATCTCAAGTTTTAATTAAAGCGTTTCCATAGCGAGTGCGAGAGGTTTTTGGTGATGGTGACGGAACTGGCGTTGGTGTGTGTACAGGTATGTTTTGATGCTAGAATGATATTGATAGACGGACGGTGTTGGTGATTTTTCCATTGGGAGTTTTTCAGGAGCAGCCACGGAGTCTGGCTTTGTGCCTGGTTGATGCCAATGGACTCGCCCCATAATACATTAAATTTAAAACATTACTGGCAAAATGTGGGTACACCTCTGCCTAACTAATCCTTTGGGGATAATGTACGTGATGTTTATATATTTTTTAATATATACCTTATTGTTTAGGGTAACGTACCGGGTAAGTACCGTACGCAAGGGTCAAACGAGACCCTATTACTGAGACTTCGCTGTCCGTCCGTCTGTCACCAGGCTGTATCTCATGAACCGTGATAGTTAGCCAGTGGAAATTCCTCCAGATTATGTTTTTCTGTTGCCGCTATAACAACAAATACTAAAAACAGAATAAAATAAATATTTAAGGGGGTTATAATTATAAATAATGGTACGGAACCCTTCGTGTGCGAGTTCGACTCGCACTTGGCCGGTTTTTTTATAAATAATGGTACGGAACCCTTCGTGCGCAAGTCCGACTCACATTTGGCCAAATTTCTTTCAAATATATCTGTAAAATGCCTAGATACGATTGTTAGAAAACATCACTTCTTGGCATGCTTCCTGCTAGTTCAATGCACAACCCCTAAATATAATCTCATGAGCTGCCATGTACCTACGTTATTAGTTGCTAGCCCCAGTGACGTCACACGATGTAATGAATGAAGTTATCTATCTCCGAAGCAACTAGCCCGTACATCAGGCCGCCCGTCACACCGACGCGTAATAAAAGCACCCGGAAAATTGCCGCGAATTAATCTTGTCGCCGTCAATGGAATGCGGAAGTGAATGCGCTGTAATAGTGGATTTTGGCCGGGTGAATAGATCACTGCGTTGCTACGGGTCGGTGTAAAGGTGATTACAGACCTTGTGATAGAACTCGATTTATTAGGTTCAGTGGGTTTTGTAGCTATTGTGTGAAGAACTGATTTGTTAAGACTAAATTGGGTCCGCTTGTTGAGGCAGCAGGGACTTTAATCACCCGTATAACTTGTATTACTTATGACGTAGCGTGCTCTTAACTTCTTCGGACGTATTATGCGTTCACCTCAGCATTGTCTCGAAAGGCTTGTAATACTGGGCCAGATGGTCGATCGCAATAAAGAAGGTTGTTGTGGGCCAGCATGTACTCACGGCAACCAATCAAGCTATACAAAACCAGTACTGCGGATCTCTCATTGTACGTGAAATCCATACAAAGCGAGGCCATTTTATACTGGAAATGTACAGCTTAATGTGTCTCCATGTGTACCGAGTACACAATGCAGGAGATCGCAAGATTTGCCGAAAATATTACTCATTTGTCTTTATGAATCAACTAGTTTAAACTATGCGTAAGGAAATGGGTACTTCGATTATACATTTGAGTCGGTTAAGCACATTTTCTCGTTTTTTTTTGTTTGTCATTTAGATACGGCACCAACGACTGTTACCACCGTGAAGTTTAACCAACTGATAACATGAAACGTTGTTTATTATTAACACAGATTCATAAATAATATAACGTCAAGAGTTTGGTGTGTAGGCGGCGAGACCGACTCACTTCCTTCACCTCTGTTTATATTAATTAAGTCTTTTATTAAAGTACATTGTAATTATTACGCTTATGAATAAAGATGGGCTCATATAAATACACAAAGGACGACTAAATAAATACGTTTTGTTGGATGAACAAAGTTGGGAAAACCTTGTGTTTTTTCCTCTAAAGTTGCTCAGAGTATTCTTTATTCGGAGCTCGAGAGAAAATTTAAAAAAAATATGTTTCTTTAAGTTAACAACAAACTGCGTTGTGAGATAATATAAGAAAAAAAACCCTGCAGTGTTTATTTATTATTATAATAAAATACCTATATATGTCGAAGACCCTGTTCAAAAAATATAATAGGGCAAATCCTTTACAGTTCTATTTTTTCATTGGCATGTCTAAACCATTTTTAGGGTTCCGTACCCAAAGGGTCAAACGGACCCTATTACTGAGACTTCGCTGTCCGTCCGTCCGTCCGTCTGTCACCAGGCTGTATCTCATGAACCGTAATAGTTAGCCAGCTGAAATTTCTACAGATTATGTATTTCTGTTGATGCTATAACAACAAATATTAAAAATAGAAAAAAAAAATATTTAAGGGCTCTCATACAAAATTTTTTTTTTTTGGTTTTTTTAATTAATTTTACGGAACTCTTCGTGCGCGAGTCCGACTCGCACTTGGCCGGTTTTTATAATTTTATGTTATCTTGCATGCACTTTTATTATTGTACGTAAACACATGTTTGGGGAAATAAATATATCTTATACGTGGGACACTCAGAAAGTTTTGCGAAACTAAAAAAAATTGTTCTATACGTACATATATTTTTATTAAATCTTTTCAAAGTACTTTCCACCAGCCTCTATACAAAGATTCATGCGCCTAAACCAGTTTTCAAAACACTTTTTCCAGTCCGCCGCAGACACCTCGTTTACAGCCTGCTCGAACCCAGCCAGCGCATCTTCCGGCGACGAAAATTGTATCCCTTTGAGCTGATTTTTTATTTTTGGGAATAAAAAGAAGTCACACGGTGCTAGATCAGGGCTGTAAGGAGGGTGACCCAGGAGTTTGACTGGCGTGCTGTCCAGGAAGTCCCTCGTTTTGAGTGCGGTGTGCGCAGGTGCATTGTCGTGGTGGAGCAGTAGCCCGCGGAGCCCTGTGTTTGGTCGCTTGTTGCTTATAACAGAGAAAACTTCTGGCAAACATTTGGAAGTATACCATTCGGCATTAATGCTTCTTTGATCCCGTAAGGGAATTGATACCAAGTGGCCAGTCAAATTAAAAAAGCTAGCGATCAAAATCTTACCCCCGCTTCTAGATCGCTTCACTTTGGTAGGCGTTGGCTCATTTTGAAACACCCAAACAGTCGACTGGCGCTTGGTTTCTGGGTCGTATTGATAAATCCAGGACTCATCACCTGTAACGATGTCGTAAACACGCCGAGACGAGTCTGCTTCAAATTTGTTAAGCATATCACGGCACCATTCCACCCGGGCCTGCTTCTGAGCATCGGTGAGGTTGTGCGGCACCCAGCGTGATACTATCCTCCTCACGCGAAGATGGCTGTGTAGAATCTCGTGAACGCTTCCCGATCCAATCTTCAATATGTGTTGAATCTCCTGATATGTAATTCGCCTATTGTCTTGGATTAAATTTTTCACTGCTAGCACGTTTTCTTCGGTAACAGCCGTCAAAGGGCGACCGCTTCTTTCGTCATCCCCCAAAGTTGGTCGACCGCGCTTGAATTCGTTATACCAACGATACACGGTTGCCTTGGAAGGGCCTTCATCCATGAATGCCATTTGAAGTCTATCGTACGATTCATCCGGTTTCAGGCGACACTTGAAATCGTATAAAATCATAGCTCTAAAATGTTCCCGGCGCAGATCCATATTTCAGTGAGACACAATACTTTGAATTAACTCGCAAAAAATGTGGAGGGAAATTTTGAAATTGGAACTTACTTATTTTTACTTATAAATAATCATATTTTCGAAAAACATAATAACTGGCCAGTCTCCCATATATAAAAACTTTTTTTCGCAATACTTTCTGAGGGGCCTGGTATTATCTTATAGAATAAAACCTATTCCTATGAAAGACGCCGGGGTCATATCGCTAAACAGAAAATTAACAATGATAACAATACACCATCAACAATGCACAATGCATTTCGCGACACACAACGGTGTAACATGCATCCAGTAAGCATACCAAGAGGATAGGTGTATGCATTTAAAATTAGCTCAGTCTGGCCGTGGTCCGCTGATTAACGCCGGTGTTATACCAGCTAACTATCGCAGGCCACTACCTGATGCAAGCCAAGCTCACAGCTAGCACCGATTTGTTCGAAAACTAGAGTTGAACAAACCTTTTGCTTGTTAGTGGTCGGGTTTAAAATACTTTTTAGTCTCGGTGAGTATATACTTGTCATAGTTTGATGATTTATGCAGTTAGACTTTGTCATCATACGCACTACACACGGTACAATGTTTTTATCGAACTAACAAATTACCTGAAATTACAATCCAACACAACAACACTAGGCACCATGAATCGGGTACAGTTCAGGGACGTCTTGACTCCGCCGCAATCAGACACTCCACTGTCGTCCTTGCTGCGAGCTCGAAACATCACGACTCTGTAGAAGCGCGCTTAGGTGTGGGTAGACTGGTAAGGAGGTCGCGTGATGCTACCTTTGGCGCGCTTGCAATTTATTTTCTGTTCGTACTAATGATCGGATCCGAAATACTTATTAGGTTAAATAAACAATTACACGCACCACATAATTAGTTCCTAAATAAAGATTGTTGTGAACTTTATTTTGATAAATAAATACATAATAATAAAATGGTTCTTTGACAGTTCATAAAATCATAACCGCGGCCTAGTAGACACATCAAGCGATACAAATCCAGTTTAACCTGACCCCGATTTGTATGAGCTTTTCGTACAAGGTAGATCAGCTTAGTTTGGTTAGGCAGAGCTATATTTGTCGTCGTGCGTACAACTATGGCAATAAAATTTTAAACATATACCGTAAAATTTAATTTAAGGAAAGCAACTGGCCTTAAAAAGTCTGAAATTGTCATGGAACTTGAGACGAGCAAAATTCGTTCCGCCGTCCTGTGTCCGTACCATGACGCTTAAAACATTATTGTTCCATTCCTATTCCAGAGTGGGAAAGAGATGGAGCTAGACGACCTGTATAGCTCCGTCTCTTTTTCACTCTGGAATAGGAATGGAACAATAATGTTTTAAGACGTCATGGTACGGACGCTGTTTTGAATGATAAGAGGTTATCACCACACAGGACACAGACCGATATATATCTACCAATTCATTCTTGCCCTAATTTGCAGCCACAATAATAAAGCTCATCTACTAAGTTGGGCTCCCAAACCAAATTGATTATCGTCAGAATAATATTTCGGGTTATTTCTAGTGCTCCGAGAAATTGGTAGCCGTTCATTTTATTGGTATATCGTCTTCTATTTGCATCGAAATGAATATAAATAGGGAGAGTCCGATTATTGCAATATTGCTTTCACTGATAGACGAGAATACGATATTGATTTTGGTATGAAATTGAATAAATTGTGAATGATGAAATACAGCGCCTGGAATCTACAAAGGGTAAGAATGGTGTTGTCCTGTTCACCCACATTTCAAAAAGTAAGATAATATTTATAAGTCAATATTTGGGTTATGAGGAGCTCGTGGCTAACTTATAACAGCCGCCCTTAAAGGTTAAGCCGTGCTTGCCGAGGTTGGTCTGTGGATCATCATCATCATTTCAGCCCAAAAGACGTCCACTGCTGGACATAGGCCTCCCCTAAGTTAAGTTTTGCCATAATCGCCACGCTTGGCAGGCGGGTTGGCGATCGCAGTACGGTTGTTACAAAAAGCACAGATAACGCTGCTGCCCATTCTCTGGCAAGTCCCTTAGTCGCCTCTTACGACACCCACGGGAAGATATGGGATGGTGCTATTCTTTACGTCCGACACCATACAGAGCAGGTCTGTGGATGGGTGACCATAATTACATATCGAGTTTCCTCCGTGCCTCGGAAATAACGTTAAGCCGGTGGTCCCGGATGTCATTTGTAGAGACCAGACTCTGGGCTGCTACTGCGAAATTCGTTGCAGAAAAACCAATAACGCTACTGACCTGGAAATTATTTATTTTATTTAACCGATGAATGTTGCTAACCGCTTGACTCTAATACTAGTACCGCGTACTCTAGTACCGCTTGAATCTAATAATACCAACGATGTAACTTTCTTGATGTTTACCCAAAAGTTCCCCGAGGCAAGTGGACCACATCCCGTACCACTAAGTAAGTGAATAATATTGGAAAGGAAAACACCCGTGTATGCTTGTTTCCTGGACCTAACAAAAGCATTTGATATGGTTTCGTATAAAGTGTTGTGGAGAAAGCTTCGGGAGTCAGGTGACGTATTTTTTTTTCGTCTGTATGTACGAACACGTGTAAGCGGGCACGCCTTTTATGTCTGGAGGCTTTATTTATTCTTGAGTATATTTTTTAATCATCATCATCATTTCAGCCAAATGACGTCCACTGCTGGAAATAGGCCTCTCCCAAGAAGGGGGGGTTCTGCCATAATCGCCACACTTGGCAGGCGGGTTGGCGATCGCAGTACGGTTGTTACAAAAGCACAGAGAACGCTGCTGCCCATTATCTGGCAAGTCCCTTAGTGGCCTCTTACGACACCCACGGGAAGATATGGGATGCTGTCTCTTGCAATTTTGACGTTCAAAAAGTGCTGATTATCAGCCTAATGTGAATAAATGACGATTAATGATTATGCCCCTGCTTCATTAGTGTCCATATTAGCGTTATGGTATGAAACACAGAGAAGTTATGTAAAGTGGTACGTCCCGCCCGAGTAAACGTGTAACGTTTATTCGATAGTTTATTATTCCCCTAACCACGTAAGAGGGTTATTCTGAAATACTGAATTTAAAAAAAAAAACAGCTATTTCATAATAATTAACCAGGTACCATAATTGAAATTGATTATTTATGTCTTTTGTGACAACCTCCTGAATTTTGACGAGGATGCAACAAAACACCTTGTATAGCTGGACAAATTTTTATGGACCAGTTAATTTTTTAAATTGTAGTGCAAACTGTGGGCCTAGAAACATAGCAATGTAGTTCAAAGCACTTCGTATTTCTAAAATTATTTTCAACAGGATTAACAAAACACCTCTAATCTACATTGTAGAACGCAAATAGATGAATATGTCAAACATTTTTCGATATCTTTTGTTTATCATGACGTAACATCACGCCTGCCATCCGCAAAGAAATTGCTTATGGAAAAACCCAATAACACTTTGCCCTACCTGAGAATCGAACCTCGGACCTCATATTCAGCAGTTGCGTTTTCGATCACTAGTCCAAAGAGGCAACCAGACAAGGCTTTTGTTAATCTTATAAATTGTTCACTTTCTTTTATCATTGGTATTGATGATAGAATATCACGTAGTTTAGGCCCTCTTTGTAATAAAACTTAAATAATAATGCTGGCAGATAGATCTACGGGACACATAAAGTTAAAACAGAATCCTAATCAAATACAGTTTTCATTATATTCTGTCAGCAGCTGAATGTGAAGGCAGGTGTAGTTGATCGTGTAAAACGAAGGTCAACATACGTATGTGCCCGCTTAGCAACAGATACAACGCTATCCTGACTACAGTTTGTCAATAAGCGCTCACTAGTGGCTAAAGGTGCTGCTGTACTACAAGCTATGCTGCCGCGAGATAAAAACAAAAAGTATAATGGTAATTAACTATCTACGTAAGATAAAACAGACATAAAATTCACTTTTTGATACAGGGTGAAAGGTACGCACAAACGGTTCCCAAGTATTAGGTACATCATTCCTTCCTTCTTTTTTTTGCTTTATGTTCTATTATTCATATTGATATTTGTAATTGAATTTATTATTTGCATTTTCTGATATTTAAAACTTAATCTGTTAACATTTTGTAATTTAATTTAATGTGCATTTTTTTAAATTGAATTTTTTGACATTTGTTTTTGATATTTCTGGCATTGCTTTATTTAATTCATTGACATTTGTAAGTAGTTGATTTTTCTGCCATTCTCTGATTTAATTTTTTGACATTTTGTATTTGATTTTTCTGCCATTAGTCAATTTAATTTATTGACATCTGATAATTTTGCACGCCGTAAGGCAAAATGTATCGGGACGCTCATCAAAATTACCATCATATTCTATATTCCTACATTATTGGCAAATTATTGCATTATTGGCATTTCTGCATATTTGTGCATTTAATATATAGATAGCTTTCTACACACCTTGTTCGGTCAATAGTAATAGTGTGTAAAAGTGAATAAAAACCTTTTGAACTTATAAAATATTGACTAATAACTAAGTGACAGTGTTATCTAAAAATTTTACATAAAAACTGTGAAAATAAGACAAAAAAACATAAAATACTTCAAGTGTTCCAAAACAATAACACAAAAGTGACTTAATCAGCAATAAATAAACAAAAACAAACCTCATAAAGTTATTTTATCCCAACATCTCAAAAAACGTTAAATAAACAATAACAATTAAAACGAAGTGAAAAAGTGACTCATACAGTGATTTAAATTCTCAACGGTCACATACAAAAGTAATTTTGTACAGTCATTATTATTCTATCCAGTGATCTTTGATTTGCGGCAACCAGTCAATAAATTTGACAAATCTATTAACTGTTCAAGTGGCGCAGAGGTTTAAGGCGCTATCTACTTTTGCCATTCAAGCACCGCCCGATCGAGTGGTCGCGAGTTCAAACCTCAGTGCTAGCTTATACTTTTCGGAGGTCTCCAATATTAATATTTGGAATTAAATATTGATTTTCCTGGTTCCGGCGAGTGACAGTTGGCTGTCTACTTGTAAGTTTGCAATAATAGCAAAACCGTCCGCAAGATGGCATCACTGGTAAGATGTCATAAATGTAAAAAAGATGTGAACATAAAAAGTACAGCTTTGTGTTCCGCCTGTGATAACAGATATGAGTTTGATTGCGACGGTTATCCAGAACCTACATATCGACTAAAAGATGCGGAAGCGAAAAAAAAATGGAGATGTAAGGTGTGTATTAGAAATAAAAAATATTCTAATACCGACGGAGCTTCCAATATTACCATACGAAAGAAGCACAATTATATTAAAACACCTTCGCCAATAAAACAAACATCGAAGACAAAGAAAGATCTAGTCGATGATACGTCGAAACGTCTGTCTTCAATTCAAAGTAGTACAAAATTATTTGACTCTCACATACTTACCGACTGTGAATCGCCTGATGAGTCATATACTACTCCCGATAAACTATCAAGGAGTGTTGACAGAACTGTAACTGACTTAGTATCAGTCTCAGAAATGAAGGATACAATAGCTCAACTTACACTTCAGTTAGAAAGCACAGAAAATGAACTGGGAAATATATTGCTAGAAAATACCGAACTACATAAACAAATAAAAAAGTTATGTACAGAAAATAATACTTTAAAATCCTTATGTCATTCTTCCTCTTTATTCGCATATCCGGGTACAAGCTCCAAGAAAAAGAAGCAAGCCCTGTCACAACAACACTACGTGCATTCTACGTCATCCTCTCCATCGCCATCCACATTGAACGTTGAAGTTACTGATCACGTAAATATATTACGCCTGCAACAGGAAATCCTAACCCTGCAACAGCAATTAAGGACTGCAGAAAAAGAAATTCTAACTCTTACAGAACGTATTACATTATTGATACAGAGTCAGAATACCTGCGAACTTTCCATTGAAGAACCGAAACGGAATACGGCTAGTTTTAAAACTTGCACTGCCAAGCAAGTACAAAATCTGATTTCTGGGAAGAAAATATATATTTTCGGTACTCAACGTTGCGTTGGCTTAGCAGCCGCCTTATCACACTCAAGAGTAAATTCACAATATGAAAATTATCAACTCGTTGCTCAAACTAAACCAAACGCACCATGTAGCGAAGTAACATCCAACTGCAGAAATGTAAAATTAACAATAGACGATAAAGTTGTAATTTGTTTAGGTGAAAATGACCGTAGCATAAATATTATCTTATTTTATTTTATTTTATTTTTTTTTTTTTTTTTTTTTTTTTTTTTTTTTTTTTTTTTTTTTTTTTTTATTTTATTTGGGAAAATAAACGGTTACACATTACAGTATGGTTGAGAACTTAAAACTAAAATGGTATTATAAATGTATAACCAACAACATTTTCCACATAATACAAAAAAAAATTAAACTAACATGAACATCGTGCGATGTAAGGTAGACTTTAAGGTATGAATAAATGTTAAAATAAAACTAAACTGAAAGTTATACATGCAAAAGAAAAAAAAAAAAAACAGAGAAAGAATTGAACTATGATTTTAAATTATTATGTACTTAAGTCTGCTATGGTTTTAAGAGCAATACTTCTAAATTTCCCAGCCGAGACAGCAAAGAACTCAATATCCTGGAAAATTTTATTGAACTGAGTGGTAAGACGACGTAGGGGTGCTCGCGAGCCCGCGTTTGATCGACAAGAGGTTACAGCAAACAGTGGTCGCGCGCGCACACCCCGACATATAGTTTTTCTGGGTACTACATAACTAATTCTATTGTTCATATCTATACAATCAAATTTATTGTTACATAAATCAAACAAAAACATCGATTCCAACATTATACGTCTAGATTTAAGATCTTGAAGTTTAAATTTATTTAGCAAGTCGCTATAAGATGCATACTTGCGAAAACAACGGTAATGCATGGCCTTTAAAAATTTACGTTGTACTCTTTCTATCATGTTAGAATATTTTTCATAGAAGGGATTCCACACCGGGACCCCGTATTCCAACTGAGACCTGACCAGAGTTTTATATAGGTATAAATAAGTACTAGGACGCCTAAATTCCAGAGCCGATCTCATTACAAACCCGTACATACGAAAAGCATTGTTCACAATTTTAGTAACGTGAGCATCTAGATGGAGTTTGTCATCCAGCAAAACACCAAGGTCACGAACCACTGTTTCTCTTGCTAGATCTGTATTGTGCAAGGTATATGCATGCTTTATTAAGTTTTTATTTTTAGTAAAACTAATGCAATGGCATTTGGATATGCTCAATTTTAGCTTGTTTTTTACACAATATGCAGAGAATCTATCTAAGTCTTCCTGCAGCAATAAACAGTCGCGTAAATTAGTTATTGGTCTAAAAATTTTTAAATCGTCTGCATATAGTAATAATTTAGAATTTAGAAAACACGTACCTATATCATTAACAAACATAACAAACAAAAGAGGACCCAGTATAGAGCCCTGAGGAACACCGGAAGTAACATTTAGGGTCGCAGAATTAAAACCGTTTATCACAACTCTCTGAGATCTGTTAAAAACGTAAGAAGAGAACCATCTCAGTAGGTCGCCACGTATGCCATTAAAGGCAATTTTACTCAAAAGCAGTTGATGGTCCACTTTGTCAAACGCCTTTTGGAAGTCCGTGTATATAGTGTCAACTTGAATACGAGAGTCCATACTATTAAATAAATAGTCAACAAAAGATATCAGGTTAGTGATAGTTGATCTTTTTTTGACAAATCCATGTTGTTGCGGAATTATGCTATTATGCAGTAAAGGATAAACTTTATCATGAACAAGTCTCTCAAATAACTTGGAAAAAACCGATAATATCGAAATAGGTCGATAATTTTCGATGTCCTGTTTAGGTCCCGACTTGTGAACAGGAGTTATATTTGCGAGTTTCCAAGCTTGGGGAAAGACTCCTTTTGAAATGGATAGATTAAAAATAATTTGTAATGGCACACACAGATTAACAGCGGTCTTTTTAATGAACACGACTGGTAAGCCATCTGGTCCCGGACCTTTTGACGGATCTAATGCTTCTAGCGCACTTAATATTTCATCGGCAGTAAACTGAATGCTACTAAGGAGAGAACAGGTTTCCGAGTAATCTCCGTACTGCGACGAAGCACTGTGACTTGAAGTGGATGGCTCATATACCGAATTGAAAAAGCTTGAGAACAAATTACAGATGTCTTCAGGGTTGTTGGCTGAATGATTACTATAGTGCATGATAGAGGGGAAGCTTGTAGAGGATTTGCGGGAAGAAATGAACGTCCAAAAATGCTTAACATTAATTCGGATGCCGTCTTCTACAGAGGCAATGTACTTTCTGTAACAATTTTTGCTCTCAACTTGGAATCTGGAGCGGTAAATGGAAAACTGTTCGTAGTCTGAGATATTTTGATACATCTTCCATTTTACCCAAGCTTTGGCTTTATTTTTGTAAATATGAATAAGCGATTTTGTGAACCATACCGGAAACTTTAACGATCTACAGTTATTGAATGGAACGTGTTTCTTAATAATGCTGAAAACAACGTCATAAAACGTGTTCAAGGTATCGTCAACGGTTTGGTTACCTAAAGATTCCTCCCAATTAATGTCTTTTAAATCCGCATTTATGTCATCATAATTTGCATTGTAATAATTATATTTTTTAATCACCTTGCGGGCCATCGAATCGTATGGTACACTTAGAGAAATAAAAACACTAAGTGGTGGGTGGTGGCTGTCAAGCTGCAGTAAACAGTCTGTGGCTCTTGAAACATTGCATTCACCGTTACCAATAACCAAATCCAATATTTTGCCACCCGCATTGCGTATTGTATTGTATTGATGAGCGTTGAGGAACGACAAAAGTGCACGCATATGATCACTAACGGGGGAGTTACCTCTACAAACATGAGCCGATAATGAAGTACTATCTGTACAAGTGATCCAGTCGATTTCCGGAAGGTTAAAGTCTCCTACCACATAGAAATTATCAATGTTTGTGCCACCAAGCAGTGCTTGCAAAAGTTCAAAATATTCAGCATACGCAAACTCTGGCGTTTTTGGTGGTATATATACTGCAGCAATAATTCGGCACTTACCTCCACTTGAGCTTGGCAATTGCACTAAGATGTGCTCAACGCTGGCATGGGTTGCGATTTGCGGAGCCAATCTAACTGAATGCAGACTCTTCAGTACAGCCACGAGAACACCGCCTCCGTCTTTTTTATTGGTGGCAACACGGTCACGATCGCAGCGATGCACCACATAACGCTCATCAATAAACTCGTTATCTGATATCTCGGATGTCAGCCAGGTCTCAGTCAAAATTATCACATCATAACAATTGGCTAGAATATTCATATATAAGATATTCAATTTAGTGCGGAATCCTCTGCAATTTTGGTAATATATAACTAGATTATCTGCCATTATAGCGCAAAACTATATAGAATATGGTCATAGATGCATTTACCGTTACTAACGCAACCGCAACTAGCAAGGCATTATCGTACAATAGGACGTTAAAAAAATGCGAACAAAATACAAGAAACATAACATAGTACTTAGAGAAATGGATTAACATTAACAAACAACTCACAAGGCCGCATATTATGCAGTGTTCAACTAAAGTCATTAATAAACTAACTATTAAAAAAGTCCAAAGCTGTGCGCAACGATTACGCAGCAAACCGAAGAATGACGGATTATTCACTGTCGAGTTATTTTTCGATGGATACAGCGCCTTGGCCGTCAATCGGTGCCGCGTAGCCAGGTTTGATTTTAGAGATATCGTGCGCGTTCCGAATTGCAAAAGACCTTGTCCCCTCCTTTTCACGGACAAGGATTGTTCCATGCTTAACCCAAACAAATTTATAATTGTGTTGTTTGGCAGCGTCTCGACACTCACGAAATAATTGTTTATTTTTTAGTGTCAGGTGTTCATGCATATAAATCGGCAGAGATGTTCCTGAAACGCCAATTTGGGCCGTGGTAAATCCTTTGCACAACCGTTGGGCACTAAGGACGTTGTCACGTAGTATACGTGATCCAAATTTAACTATGATGTTTTTGGGCTTGTTTTGCTGGTGTGCATGTGGGACACGGTGAATAGAAATAATGTCACTTTGTTGCACACTGCACTTAATTATGGCCCCAATATTTTGCATCATGGTGACAAGGTTTTCATTACGCCTTTCAGGGATGTTGCATATCTCAATGTTACAATTGCGGGCACTCTGTTCCAAATTATCAATCCTTGCCACAAGCTCTGTAACGATTGGCTTTAGATCAATGGTCTCTTGAATATTTTTATTAATATTGGTAACTTTCTTACTGAGATCAGCTTGCTCCTCAGCAGCAAACTGGACCGAGCGTTCGAGGGAGTCAATTCGTTCAGTTGTACTAGAACACTTCACATCTAACTCTGTAACTCTCCGACGCAGGGCTGATTGCTCCGATCGGAGAGAATTAAAGTCATTTTTTATCTCTGACGTCACTTGATTGAGTGAAGTAAGTTCGACTTTCATTGATACCATACTCTCCGATATTTTATTAATACTTGTTTCCAAATCCCGTCGCCACTCGTTGATTGTAATCTTCAACTCCGTTGACAAGTCATTTATAGCTTGTGTCCACTTAGAATCCGGCTGTTTACGTTTATTGCGGACTGACACATTTTGATCGCCGCTCAATGGGGAATCAACCTTGGAACCAACCGTTAAGTCGGTATCCGAATGGAATTTTTTCTTGTCGGGTGAATGGGACATAGTATTGTTTCCGTTAATATTCAATTTAACAATCTTTGTTCAAATTATAATATTTTTAAAAATGGAAAAAGAACTGCGTCTTGTGAGGATCGAACCAGCGGCACACTGCGTCGAGTAGCTCTAGTGATACAAAAAGCACACCCGCCGGCCACTCGACCACGGTGACTTTAAGTTGTGTCTCGAAATTCTGCACCAGTAATTAGAGTCTCTCTGTGTGAATGACTTGCGATAAGCTCGAATAATGAGGTCCTTTGTTCTCAAAGTCACAAACAAGGTCACCTTGAACACTCAGAAACGTTAAAGTTTTTAAGTATTTTGGCAAATACTAGTATTAAACTGAATTTAATTGATGATAACCATATATATTTGGATTCCACAAGAGTCACTGTATATGTCACAATAAAAATTTGCCGAGATTAGCAGCAAATTACCACTTATTTCACTCAATTTTATGGACTGATTTTGACACAGTACACTCAAAGCAACGGTCGCACGAGTGTGTGACTTATCTTGTCTCAATTGAAAAATATATTGGATATATTTAGTTGTAACACTGTAATTGTATTAAATGTCGTGAAAAATGTATTCATCAATGTCAATCAATTAAACAATTCTATAAAAAATGTATGTAGTAAGTATAAAAAATGTCACTTTGTAAACCAAATAAGCACCGAATTGTCTGATATGTGTAAGTCAATTAATTTTGTTATAGATTGTAATGACTATAATGATAAATATTTGAACCCTAGTGAAATTCGAAAGAGAATAGCAAGTGGCAAATCAAGTTTCAAATTGAGCATTGGTATACATGAAACAAAAAAAGGGACAATTCCCTTCTACTTTAAGAAACAAAGTCGCAGTGAAACTGTTAAGCATCCTAAAAGCAATAACTTTACGGAATCCAATACGAAGGTTAGGAAAGGAACTATACCGTACTATTTTCCTGTTATAAATAAGAGCGACTCATTTTTTCGTACGTAAAGCCACCAACAAATCGCACTATTTTAAAATATTACATCAAAATATCGCCAGTGTTCTATCCAAACAAGAACTACTAGAACTAACCATTCAAGAACTAAAGGATGATAATAATGACCCAGATGTAATATGCCTATCTGAAACTTTTATAAAAAAAGGTTTGGACAATTATGTAAAAATAAATAATTATGTAATGGCTACTAACTTCTGTAGAGAACAACAAAGGGGTGGCACTTGTATATTAGTAAAAAAAGAGCTAAATTTTAAAGAATTGTCAATAGTTAAAAACTACGCCACTCAAAATACGTTTGAAGCCTGTGGAATAGAATTAATGTGTGGTAAATTAGTTATTATATGTGTTTATCGCACTCCTAAATCTGATCCAACACAGTTTTTATTAAAATTACACAAGCTTTTGCACGATTTAATAAATAAATACAAGTCTAAAGTTAATATAGTTATAGCTGGTGATTTGAATATAAATACACTAAAAAAAGGTAACATTACAAATCAGTTACAAGACTTATGCAATAATTATAATTTGAAAATGCTGATAAATGTTCCCACACGTAAATTGGCTTGTATTGATCATATTTTGAGCAATATTTCCAATGCTACTGCAACCGTACTACCCTTACATCTATCAGATCATGATACAGCACAAATGCTTAGCTTTCCTTCTCAAAATGTACCAAAAAAAGCAACAATACACTACGTTTATAAAAGAGATTACAACCTAGATAATATCCGAAAATTCCGGGAATGCTTACAAAGTCTTTGCTGGTCTGATATATATATAAACACAGATTCAAATTCTGCCTTTAATGATTTTCATGATCTGTGGTGCCTCTTTTACAATCTCTGTTTTCCTAAGGTAAGAGTCAGGGTCAACAGTACCGCTAAAAACACGCAAAAGTGGATAAGTAAAGGTCTTAGACAAAGTTGCAAAACTAAGCGAAAATTACGCTATGAATTTTATAAAAACAAAAATAATTCTAATAAATTAATATATAAAAGATATTCCTATATGCTTAAAAAATGTATTTACAGCTCAAAAAAGAATGCGAACATAAAATATATTCAAACACAGGATAACAAATGTAAAGCCACTTGGACTGTCATCAAAAATGAAATAAATAAAAATACCACCCCTAAAGATAATATAGATGCAATAAAATTAAATGGTATTGTAGTTACAGACCCTGTAGAAATAGCTTCTACATTCAATAATTATTACGTGAATTTGACGCAAACGTCACCGCAAGATCCAGCTGTTCAAAATTATAGGCTAAATAGATATGTCAACTCAATGTTTCTTAAACCAATGTCAGAAAACGAAGTGCGCCTTGAAATAATGTCCCTGTCCAACACTAGATCAGAGGGCTATGACGAAATTAGTACTAAAATCATAAAACCTTGCTGTAATGAATTGACTAGTATTTTAACCCATTTAATAAACATGTCTTTTGCAGCAGGAACATTTCCCGATAGGTTAAAATTATCAATTATTAAGCCGTTATTTAAAAAAGGAGATAAATGTGATATTAGTAATTACCGTCCAATTACATTGATACCTATTTTTTCAAAAATTTATGAGAAATGTATGTTTAAAAGGCTAATAGAATTTTGCAATAAATTCCAAATAATAAGTACTGAACAGTATGGATTTCAAAAAAAGAAATCCACATCATTAGCTATTTACTCTCTTACGAAGGCAGTACTTTCAAATATTAATAATAAACATCTGACTACGGGACTTTTTTTTGATTTATCAAAAGCCTTCGATTTTGTATCGCACAGCATATTGTTGGATAAACTAGAGACTATTGGGATTAGAGGACCTGCACTTGAATGGATATCATCCTATTTAGGCAATAGACAGCAACGTGTCATTATTAGTAAAATTAACAGTAATAGAGATATGATACCATACTCATCAGAATATAAGCAAAATAAATGTGGCGTTCCGCAAGGAAGTGTGCTTGGTCCAATATTGTTTCTTTTATATATTAATGACATCATAAAAATAACCAAACATAAATGCATTTTATTTGCCGACGATATATCAATCATAGTGACATCAGATAAAAAGAAAAACAAGACTGACCATGAGTTTGACATAAATAATACAATAGACAAATTACTGCTTTGGCTTGACATGAATAATTTAAAAATAAATTTAGATAAATCCGTTTACATTCAATTTAATCAATCAAATAATAATAAAAACAATATAAAACTTAATATTAATAAAATCGAAGAGGCAACCCATACAAGGTTTTTAGGCGTAATAATAGACAAAGATTTTAACTGGAAAGAACATGTAGATAATGTAAGCACTCGAATCAATAAATTTGTATACGCACTGAAGCAAGTTAAAAACGTAACTAACATAAAAACAGCAATTATGTCATACTACGCTTATGTTGAGTCGATACTGCGATATGGTCTCGTAATGTGGGGTAATGGTACCAATATGAATAGAGCATTTATCGCACAAAAAAAGTGCATCAGAGCAATAAGTGGTATTAAACCTGATGACTCATGTAGACCAATGTTCAAGAGGTTTGGTGTGCTACCTCTACCATGTCTGTATATAAATGAGGTATGTATATTTGTAGTTAACAACAAACATTTATTTAAATCAGCAAATGATGTAAATCCCAGAAGCAGACGAGATCCTCATGAACTGGTATTAAGTGATTTGCCAAGACTTGCGAAATACAACAAAAGCTGCCTTGCAATGTGCGTACGTATTTATAACAAAATACCAAGTCGCTTTAAAATATTGAACTCGAGAAAGTTTAAGATAGAATTACACAAGTGGCTTATTGAATGTAATTTTTACAGTTTAAAAGATTTTATGGATGTGAGATGTTGATTCCTTTTGTTAAAATATAAATTTTTGCATGCTATGTTATATCTTAGCGAAACATGTTGAGCTACTGTAATAATATTAACATCAATGTATACCATGTTTTACGCAAATAAATGATTTACTTACTTTACTTACTTACTAAATAAACGATTTCTAATTCTATTTCCCCATAAGAAAAATATGATCGGTATTTTTTTATCAGTTGTTTCATAAAAAAATCTCAATTGAAAAATACCATTCTTCTATCATTAGTGTAGTTCACCCTAACAGAATCTTTTTGTCTGTGCATGCAGGATGTTATGGCAGGGAAAGCGGGAGCAAAATTTTTATAAAAAGTATGCAGCATAAAATACTTCAAGACAAACAACAAGAGTTGCTTTTATAACGAAACTGAGAATCAAGTAATGATATGTGAAAATTCATCTTGCAAAGGGCACGTTGGATATGATGAGGATATAAAAGTTCGTCATTTAACCGACGGATAATCCTATCGGGCACTCCCACACGGTTTATATTAAAATAAACACCTAATATTATTAACCAAAATATAAGAACCAGGCTCAAAATCCTGCCCGCTCCTCCGGGGAATTCAAGCATGATCATATATGTTTTATTACACAACAGGGGTTATTGTATCGATTCTCTAAATACTCCGAAATAAACGTAACCCGTACATTTCCGAAATGGGAATTTAATTTGGTACCTAAAGATTGAAATTCCAATTACATTGAATTATTTTCTCGAACGTGAGTTAATCGTTTGAGCGAATATTAATTTGCGTTATAGTCGAAGAGGAAATTAATTATCATTAGTGTTACATATTCGTGAGAATTCTCGAAAGCGTACAAGAAAATCAACAATCTGGTGGCCTGTATTTTACATTGAGAGCGTCTATGCTTTAGGCATTTCATACAAACTTTCAAGTCCTTTTTTTTCGAAATGACTGAACCGATTTTAATGAAACTTCATACGCATAAGCAGGATACAAAAATCCGATTACTACTACTAAATTAAACCGATTATAAATTATCCATAAAACAGAAATTTCCGATTATCTTTTTTTTTTAAAGACATTTCCATAATGTTATTTATTAACTTTTTAAACCTATTTATCCTGCTTATGTGTATGAAGTTTCATTACGTACTATCAGTTCAGTGATTACTGAAAATAAGAACTTGAAAGTTTGTATGGAATACCGTGAGGCGTTAACGCTGTTAAACGTGACAAACATGTAGTTTCTTTTTTTTTTTTTTTTTTTTTCTTTATTTGTTTAGGGACATTTATAATCGCAATGCGTATGTCAGTCCCATCGTACCCTAAATACACATTTCTCATATCTGGGCCATGAACCTAAACAGACTCTTCGCATCATCGCCATTTGGTTGAGCCAGGATTTTATGGGAGTCCCGTACGGTATATCGAATTACCCTTGAACGATATAACTGTCTACAGAAAGCATGATTCACCGACGAACGGTAATACGAAAAAACTATTAGTCGATACCATTATTTAGCGACAGCACGTTTCGCCGAATAACGCTTCATAGAATGAATGGTTGGCCAATACCAAGATTTGCCGATGTCATGGTTCGCTGAAACACGCTTGAACTAAATAATCCTTTATCGATAGCAATTTGCATCGGAAGCACCTTTTCTTACACCGCCGATCTAAAATAATTGTCTTTAGTTTCTCGCTCATTCAATTTTGACAGACATCGATTAAATTACATCAACTGCTATTTACATGCGTTTATCTTAGTAATTCAATAAAAATAAATGTAAAGAAAATAATAAAACAGCCAATTTGATTATTTTTATAATTAAATTCTAAATAACAAAAATAAAGGTTGCAAACCGCGCAATCATAAGTAACATGTTAGAAAACAATCAATATTGAAAAAAAAAATACTACCTTTTACAACATAATAATAATGAGCATTATTAAGATAAACCCATGAAAAAAAACAGTTAATGCAATTTAATCGATGTCTGAAATTGTATGAGCGAGAAACTTAAGACAATTATTTTGGATCGGCGGTGTAAGAAAAGGTGCTTTCGATGCAAATTTCTATCGATAAAGGATTACCTATTTAGTTCAAGCGTGTTGCGGGGAACCATGACATCGGCAAATCTTGGTATCGGCCAACCATTCATTCTATGTAGCGTTATTCGGCGAAACGTGCTGTCGCTAAATAATGGTATCGACTAATAGTTTTTTCGTATTACCGATCGTCGGTGAACCATGCTTTCTGTAGACAGTTATATCGTTCAAGGGTAACTCGATATACCGTACGGGACTCATTTTATGGAATGTGCCTACTTCAAGTCTGTTCAACCTCAAGACCCTAAACAGATCATTTCTCCCAGACTCATTCCGAACACAGTCCATCAATAAGTGGTGTAAGTCTTCAACAACTCCACACTCCACACAGTTAGGCGAGTTCGTTTTTCTCATCATGAACGCAAACTTATTACACGGAATGTGTCCAGATCTGAGTCTATGAGCCGTTACAACAAGCTTTCGACTTAAATTATTATTTACAAACCAGGGTACACGAAAAGGCATGTAGTTTCTTGGCTTGTGAAAACCTATTACCTACTAACTGATAGCCTTGCAGTGATAGTCTAGTGGTGTGACCGTGGACCTGCCAAGATTCAATATATAGGTGTCAAGTTCGAACCCAAGACACGCATCATCATCATCATAATTTCAGCCGAAAGACGTCCACTGCTGGACACAGGCCTCCCCAAGTGTCGCCACATTGACCGGTCCCGTGCGACTCGCATCCAGCGGATCCCCCCAACCTTCACCAGGTCATCGGTCCACCTAGTGGGAGGCCTTCCAACGCAAGACAAGCACCTCTAATTAATGTGCGTAGTGTATCATAATCACTTGATTCTGTGAAGAAAACTATCGAAACCAGCATGCCTGAGAGATATTTCTCGATGCCATGCAAAGCCAAGCCAGAGGCCCTTGGGCTGCAAAAACTCTGACACCAGGCTAAGTATTAACCACACATCTTTTCAGCTGAAAGACGTCCACTGCTGGACATAGGCCTACCCCAAGTGTCGCCACATTGACATAAGGGGGTTTTGCCATAGTCGCCACGCTTGGCAGGCGGGTTGGCGATCGCGGTACGGTTGTTACAAAAGCACAGAGAGCGCTGCTGCCCATTCTCTGACAAGTCTCTTAGTCGCCTCTTACGACACCCACGGGAAGATATGGGATGGTGCTATTCTTTACGTCCGACACCATACAGAGCAATAACCACACGATGAAGCAGAATTATTTAGTATCGCTCACACTGTATCACTTGGGTAACTAACGACATTCGTGGATTGATTGGAGTGCGCCAGAATGTAATCTGTGAGAGCTGCAGCCATCATACGTTCATTATTAAGTGAACTGCGTGCTACGAGACACTCATCACGCGACAAACGATTATTAAACAGTAACCTTCACACGTGATATACAAGCTATTATTTTGCATCCTCGTCAAATTCAAGGAGGTAGGTAACTATGCTTATGATTCTCGACCCGAATCAATAATAAAATAGGTAGGGTTTTTTTTTTCTTATTTACGGAAATCTTTATGTGTGAACCACCCGTGTTTTAAACGCAGTCCGTCTAATCTTCGCTCTATAACCGCGCTTTCACAGATCTAAACAATCTCAAACGTTTATCCGATAATTTCTTATTCCCTTAACCTGGGTAGGGGAGTTATTCTGAAATACTGACAAATTTGAACGACAAAAAAGCAACGTTTATTAATAACTAGCTGGCCCACGCAACTTCGTCTGCGTCACATTTTCCCGTTCTCGCAACATTTTCCATTGCTGCTCCGCTCCTATTGGTCATACCGTGATAATATATAGCCTATGTCCTTCCCCAGGTTGAAATATATCTTCTTGCCAAATTTCATTAAGATCCGATGAGCAGTTTAGTCGTGAAAAGGTAACAAACAAACAGAGTGACTTTCGCATTTATAGTATTAGTATGGAAGTATGGATTAACTAGGTACCGTAATTTAAATTGATTATTTATATGTTTTGTGACAACCTTCTGAATTTTGACGAGGATACAAAAAAAAATCTTTTATTATGAGGGACTTTAGATAATAATATGATATTGGTAGAGTAGTAGATAACATATATATCGCGCACGTAATTGCTGAAGAGTTAGGCAGAGGTGTCCCGTAATTGCTTCTCCCATATTTTACCAGTTTTGTTTAAGTATCATTTTTACACTCCCCAAATGACCGATTCATTCATTCTAATTTTCTCTCTAAAAAAATAAAAAAAAACATCATATTTAATAGCTGTAGGTAACGTTCAAATAGAAATTCACGTCGATGCAATCGCACATCTATACTAATATTATAATCTATACTAATATACTAATACTATACTAATCTATACTTCTATACTAGTATTATAAAGCTGAAGAGTTTGTTTGTTTGTTAGCTTGAACGCGCTAATCTCAGGAACTACTGATCCGATTTGAAATTTATTTCAGTGTTAAATAGTCCATTTATCCAGGAAGGCTATAGGCTATATATCATCACGCTACGACAAATACGAGTGGAGCAGCAATGAAAGATGTTGCAAAAACGGGGAAAATTTGACGCAGACGAAGTTGCGCGGGACAGCTAGTTAGTTGATAAAAATAAACAATTTCCAAGTGAATTACAGTCCTCTACTAGTAACAGGCTCCTAAACTGCGTCCCAACATAAACCAACAAAACAGTGACATTAATTATTCAACATATAACGCTAATAGATTGTTTCTGAACGTAATTCAAAACAATTAAGAATGAGCCAAATGGCAAGTAACGGCAAATGTATGTTAAAAGCTTAATGAGCCACATTTTCACGGCACAAACACGCGAAATGTCAATAACAACGCACAACACACAAACATTGAATATTTTAAACAGTAATCGGGGAAACAATTAGAGCTTCTAACTTCTAAGTAATTCTAACTTCTAAGTAATTCTAACTTCTAAGGTTTCTTTAGTGCTAAAAGTAAACCTATTTGGAATGGAGGTGGGCGGGCTAATTAGCGCCACGTACTTAAGTCGTTTGCTCACATTACATCACGACTGAAATCGTCAAAGGAGTAGGCATAGGTGTATGGTATACCTATACTTCTATACTACTAGGTATATTCAAGTGTTCTCTGTTACAAGAAAATTCTTGACAGAATACGGTTTATTCCAGAAATCCCCACCGAAAAATCCCCGCCAGTTGGGATCGTTATTTTTTTTTCCAGAAATCCCCACTAGTTATATAAACTCAGCCTAGTGGGGATTTTCGGAAAAATAAGTAACAATCCCCACCAGCGGTTGTTTCTAAATTATTAAACAAAAATTATTTAATTATTTTAATCAACTTTCATTATAAGTTGTTTGCATTGAAACGAAATACAAACATATTTAAAAACCCAGAATACCCTAATAATACTTTTCGGATCTAGTGATTTAAACTATCCGATAACACGTGGACCTATTTATGCCCATTTTTGATGATTCCATAGATAGGTCACACAAAAACCTCTGAATTTATAATTACTGATGGACTGCCCTATCTCGTTAAAAATCAAGGCTTACTTAGGTACATTAACAGAGAGCTAGACAGTTCCTCCTTCTAAACGCTCCCTATTTACCCGGCACACTAAAACAAGGACTAAAATAATCAGAAAGTACAAAGTATTTGCCTCAAACAATTAACATAATTAGAATGGAACGAAAAAAAACGAAACAGACGCGAAAGCAGCTACAGACTCGTCTCATCAGAATTTCATTGCAAACGTTTACAATTTCCATTTGGACCCCCTCCTTCCTTCCCCCTCGCGCATCCAAATAGGATTTGTAAGCGTAGTAAACTCATTAGGGCCAAGCTTTGTCTACAATCCGAGCAGGAAATAATATCGGACTACGCTTAAGAGTTTAACAGACACGATTTTTTTAGCATCGGCGATCAGCGATTCCGACGCTTTTCTTGTTATGATATAGGAGCTGAACGCTAGATTACGCTGGGTAGACAGTGGAAACTGACGCAATTTGCTCCAAACCTATACAAGGTGTTGTTTTGCATCCTCGTCAAAATTCAGGAGGTTCTCACAAAAGACTTAAATAATCAATTAAATTACGGTACCTAGTTAATTATTAATAATCGCTGTTTTTGTTTTGTTGTTTAAATTTGTCGGTATTTCAGAATAAACGTGCTAAACCGCGCTTTCACACATACGAAGAATCTCAAGATTCTTCGTATGTGTGAAAGCGCGGTTTAGGGCGAGGATCGGACGGGCCGCTTTTAAAACACGGGTGGTTCACACTTACCGATTTCCGTAAATAAGAAAAAAAATTACCTACCCATTTTATTATTGATTCCGGTTGAGAATCATTAGCAAAGTTATCTCCTTGAGTTTGACGAGGATGCAAAACACCAGCCTGTATAAGAAAAAAATAAAAAGACATTTGCAACTAAATTGTTCCTGTACACACGGCAAAAAAATTAACAAACAAGTAACATTTTGAGTATGTTAGACCCAATGCAGCATTTATTGATGCGTTTGCCAAATTCATCATCATCATCATGATTTCAGCCGAAAGACGTCCACTGCTGGACATAGGCCTCCCCCAAGGGGGGGGGGGGGGTTGCCATAATCGCCACGCTTGGCAGGCGGGTTGGTGATAGCAGTACGGTTGTCACAAAAGCACAGAGAACGCTGCTGCCCATTCTCTGGCAAATCCCTTAGTCGCCTCTTACGACACCCACGGGAAGATATGGGATGGTGCTATTCTTTACGTCCGACACCATACAGCATCCATGCCAAATTACTGATAGCCAATTCCAAAAGAGTCGCGTCTGTTGTCACCCTTAAATATCTAACTAGTCCAAGACTTTAATATCGGCAGGATTTTGGACAAAAACGTGATTAGCATCCTTATTAACACCGTGAGCCGTAGTTCAGAGTTTCGGCACTTTTTAATTTACTTTTTTGGCGAATTTCGGGTGTGACTTGGATTCTCTTTGTCGGTGTTATGATAATTGCTGGAGTTTTGAGGGATTGGTTTCATGATAAACGGTGGTATTACAGTTTAGAAATTGAACTGCGTCGGCTCATGAGAGGACAGTGGGATTTATGATCATAATATTTTACAATGGCGTGATAACATCATCATTTAAGACAAATGCGCAATTGCTGTTAGAAATAAGTAGTATTGTAATTACCAGAGCCTTAAACAGTTAATCAAGCCACAGATTGAATACATATGTCATGCAGATATAACTCGCTGCTCTCAAAACGGTGAAAGAAAATAGCGTGAGGATTCCGGCATGATTTCGAACTAAAAATTCGAAGATATGTGACGTCTGCCAACACGCACTGGGTCTCCGTGGTGGATTACAGACCACTCCCTCTCATACAGAGGAGGCCTGTGTCCCAGCAGTGGTGATAATGCTTATGCAGAGCTAGATTCCAAGCTTCATAGTTACCATGTTGGTATAAAGACTGAACTCAAAATTATGTCATACTAGCTGTCCGGCGCAACTTCGTTTGCGTCACATTTTCCCCGTTTTCGCAACATTTTTCATTGCTGCTCCACTCCTATTGGTCGTAGCGTGATTATATATAGCCCATAGCCTTCTTCGATAAATGGGCTCTCTAACACTAAAAGAATTTTTAAATCGGACCAGTAGTTTCGGAGCCTATTCAATGCAAACAAACAAATAAACAAACAAACAATCAAATCTTTCCTCTATAAATAATAATAATAAAAAAAATATATATTTATGTTAAGTTTAGATTTAGACTACCCTCCTAAAACAAAAACTAATTTGATGTTGAACGCACGTATTTCCAGCAGACTACAACCTAGTTCCAAAATTGTTCACAAATTAGTAGTTTTGATGCACAACATATTGCAAAGTTGGCTTAATTAGGAGCTGTATTGTGAAATATGATAGAGTATATATTCGCTGTAAAATTAATTGTACCGCACGGCAGCATTGGGAAGCAAACATTGCATAAACAGAATCGAATGGAAATGTATCAAATTTGCATCTGATACTAGCCGTGCTAATTGCTTACCACTACCTCGGAGGTACGGTGGTGGTAAATTAAGGTTTGAAGCTCTGTATGGAGTATTAGTGTGATTTTTTGGAAAACGATACGAGTTTTTGTTTCTAAAATCTTGAATAGTAGGTTCTGTTTCTTGAATAAGAGATCCAATTGATATTTTTTTATATTACTACAATCAACGTTTTTTGTGTTTTCACGTATTTAAGTAATTCCTGGACCTCTCAAATAATACTACTTCGAAATATAATAGTTAATTTGTAACGAAAAGGGATCCCAAACACAAAATCAATTCGTACAAATACTCCGCCACCGTTCGTTACGTTAATACTTTAGACGCATGTTTTAGCCTAAAATTGGAATTGCCAACATTATGAATCTAAATTAACTGAACACGCGCTAAATCTATTTTAAGTCGAAACCGCATCAAGTTGGAATTTACATACAACTAAAACCAAGTTCCCCTTCAACGCATTATTGAAGATCATAGCCAACTTTTTAACTCAAAATTATACATTTATATAGAATTTGACCTTAGACGGTGTATTAGCATATTTTTCTCATTGTAAAAGGCTAAACTTTTCACTAAACAGAGCAACATTTACATATTTAAATTGTTTTTGTTGTAAACGATTTTTTGTGACGCGTAAATCTTGTCAATAGGACAGTCGCGGAAAATGAAAGATTTGTGGAACGATCACTTTAGGTTCGAGCTGCGAAATTCAATGTTATTTTGCTTTATTTTTATTTCAAGGACGAAATTCGTGTTTGTTTGAAAGACGAAAAGATAGAAAAGTCTGCATTTCCCTGGGGGGTACATTAGTAAGATATAGCTCTGGTCTGTATCTGCTTTAATGAACAATTGTAAAATATGAAGGTACAACATTGTGTTGTAATTAATTCTGGTGTTTTTTCTTTTCATACCCGGATGCATCTTTGGAACTGCCAGTCAGATTTTAAGAAAAAAGCTTTTTGCATTAAAGCAATTCTTATGGTAGACTAGCTTCTTTCTGCCCGCAGCTTCGCCTGCGTAGAGTTCGGCAATTGCCAACGTGTGCGTTACCCCGAAGAAAATTCTAATTTTACTATCAGCGACCCGGAAAATCACGAAAATGCTATGAATAAAAACAAAAAAATCTAATTTTCCTCAGCGGCATCTTGGATTTTCATTTTGACCTGATTTTCGTTATCAGCGACCCTGAAGTCCTCGAAAATGACACCCGTGAAGGAAAAACCCAAACTTATCTTCGGCGCCATCTTGAATTTTCATTTTGACCTCATTTTCATTGCCAGCGACCCGGAAACCCACGAAAACTACACCCATAAAGGAAAAACAGAATTTTTTTCTCGGGGCCTTCTTGGATTTTCATTTTGACCTAATTTTCATTGTCAACGGCCCCGAAAACCACGAAAACGCCACTCATGAATTCAACCCCTCTAGGAGGTAGATTCTCAAAAACGCTAAAATACGTATTTATTTATTTCAAACCAGAAGGTTGTATATGAAATTTCATGCTTTTAAATTTAAAAATGACCGATTTCCATACAATCGTTCATCCCTTGTTTTACCCCTTTAGGGATGGAATTTCGAAAAACCCTTCCTTATCCTTGTCTACATTATAAAGGGAACCTCTGTGCAAAATTTCAGCTTTCTGGGTCCAAGGGTTTGGGCTGGGCGTTCAGTTAGTATATACAAGGTGTTGTTTTGCATCTTCGTCAAAATTCAGGATGTTGTCACAAAAGACATGAATAATCGATATAAATTACGGCACCTAGTAAATTATTACAAAATACTGCGTTTTTTTTCCTTGTTTAAATTTGTCAATATTTCAGAATAACCCCCTTAACGTGGTTTAGGGATTATGAAATTATCGAAAAAATGTTTGAGGTTTTTTGTTTGTGTGTAAGCGACGTTATAAGGCGGGGATCAGACGGCCCGTGTTTAAAACACGGGTGGTCCACAGTTACCGATTTCAGTAAATAAATGAAAAAAAGAAAATTACCTACTCATTTCATTATTGATTCGGGTCGAGAATCATTAGCATAGTTACCTCCTAGAATTTGACGAGGTTGCAAAACAACACCTTGTATAGAAGATAGATATTTAGCATCACGCTAAGACAAGGGTCGGATAAGGATTCTTTTCTTGATTCTTTCTTTCTTTCTATTGGTCAGCCAGCGAGGTGGATTTGACTACAACTGCTTCATACTTTAGCATCATCACTGAACATTAAAAACAAAATAAGTAATTTTAAAAACATCCTCCTCTATAACCGTTTTCATTTCATTTCGGCACATTTTGTCCTATTTCTCGATTACCCGATTTCTGTATCCCGGATAATCCGTAGGTACAATACCAGGTTTCGTCTACTTTGAGGCTTTCAACATATATTTTACAATTCTGTTACAAAAGTAACCGTGCCACAAAATTAATAATCCCATCGTCGACAGACCAAATAAAACTGTGTCAGTTGGAGCCGAAAAAAAGTTGGAGTTGAAAACTTTTGATTAAATATTTTTAGGAATATTTTATACAATTGTATGCGTTCTATGTTTGATTTTAAACAAATTCGGATGACATCGTTCTGCCCGCTATTTCCCTGGTACATTTACATACTTTCATACTCAAAACTGAAAATTACGACAATTTAAGCTGATTATTAATTAGGTGTGCGCTCTGTATGTTGTCGGACGTAAAGAATAGCACCATCCCATATGTTCCCGTGGGTGTCGTAAGAGGCGACTAAGGGACTTGCCAGAGAATGGGCAGCAGCGTTCTCAGTGCTTTTGTGACAACCGTACTGCGATCGCCAACCCGCCTGCCAAGCGTGGCGATTATGGCAAAACCCCCCATGTTATGTCAATGTGGCGAAACTTGGGGGAGGCCTATGTCCAGCAGTGGACGTCTGTCGGCTGAAATGATGATGAATGATTAATTAGGTACGGTAAACGGCCTCATATCAAATGTTCAAAGGCTTCATCAATATTAACTTAGGCATGATTTTCACATACTAATTTAGTTACTGGTACCTAAACAAAGGTATAATGCATTTTGCCAGGCGATTACGGCGTGACCACACCACATCGAATCGGACGAAGTGGGTTAATTGACTTTAGAGACCCATTAACATAGGTTCATTGATTTAGGTATGTGCTGCCCAAATTACTTAGGTACGTATATAAAATCTGATACGCGTATGTATCTATCGCACAGGGTTTATTTTCAAATTGCTTTTGTGATCCGACTGTCTCTTTGGTCCAGTGGTCAACAGCACGACTGCTGACCATGCGCTCCCAGGTTCGATTCCCAGTCGGGCAGTCTTTTTGGGTTCTTCCATTAAGAATTTCTCAGAGGCAGTCTGGATTTGTGCCCGGTTGATGACAATAGGCTTTTTATAAATAAAATAAAATAGCCTTCATTTACTCTGACTCCAATGGAATAACAAGTAGTAATATTAACTCTTACTTAAAACTAATAACATTTTCTAATGATTGTTTACCCTACATTGCCATTATCAACTACCAGGTCAGGCTGTCTTGCGACATAGGCCTCCTCTATATCCCTCCACTTATTCCTGTCCAGAGCAGATCTTCACCAACCTTTTAGCAGATCATCCTCCCACCTTTTTACCTGTCTTCCTTTACGTCTTTTTCCGTTTCTTGAGTTTCCACCATTCTGTGACTTTCCTGGTCTATTTTTCCTAGGAATAGGGTTTTTGATTGATTGGCAAAATGTGGATGTACTATTAGGTGCGCCTCTGCCTTATCCCTCGGGGATTACAGTCGCGATGCTATGTGCTTTTGAGCTTTTTATCCAAACCATGGTATTTTTGTTTAAAAACATAATCTCTATGAACTCAAGCAGTATTATAGTGTTTAAAAAAATATTAATTTGTTTAGACTAGAGCGATCGTTGAACCCGTTTTTTAGGATGAGACGAGATTATGTACAGGGTGTAACGAAAAGGGTATATACATAGTTAAGGGTGTGCTACAGACCATCAAACTGAACATGTTTCTCAATCGGACAAACATCGTTCTAGCGAAAAAATTATCTGCTGCCCCATACAAAATTTCAATATCTATTCGACCCAAATGTATGTGGCAGCTGATATCTATATATCTGATATCTATTCAGTTTGATGGTCTTAAGTATGTTTATACCCTTTCCATTACACCTTGTATAGTTTCAAGATAATATTACTGTACCTACTCAAACAAATTTGGGTGATAAACACCCAAATCTGTTTATCTGCAATTAGGTGGCTGTGAGAAATGAAAAGTTATCTGCAAGAAAAGTAGACTAAGTCCAAAATTAGCCGCCATTTTCAACTTAGTCTAATTTTCTTGCATCAATTCATCAAACCAGAGAAATACCTTTGTCCAGCAGTTGAAGAGCTGTATTGTTCTTCAGTTAGGCTCGCAAATCAACAAATAAAATATACGCGTTTACTAAACTAAAACACATGTCCAAAACTAAACGAGCTATCCGTTTGAAATATTGGCCCAATCAAATCGCGGCGTGTGTCAAAAATGTCACGGAGAGCAGTAAATTTACAAAATGCAATATGGCGGATGTCGAGCCAATCAGATGAGAGTGATTGATGTGTAGCGATGGAATGTAAACAAACATGGTGGCTAAGCCTAATGGAGCAAAACCTTCTTCTCCATTTAGCTCTGGTTAGTAAGCACGAAGTATTTGCGATTATGGTAAGCAAATAATGGTGGAATCTGTAGCTTGTTTGCCTTATTCCTCTTTGTAGATGGAAGCGGGATTTCTGAGGAGCCCAAGGCTTGATACCCCGGGTAAAACAAAGAGTTGGGTTGTTTTAATTCTGCACAGTTAACGGTGATAGATGTGCCCCTCCATTACTAATACTTATTACATTTAACATTACATAACATCACGCTTGTAATCCCAGAAGGGTTAGGCAGAGATTTAACTTACAAGTATACTCACATATTCGGCATTGAATATTGGGGACTCGCAGCGTACAGACGTGCTCGTTAGCAATATTTAATTAATACTTTATTTATAGTAACCTCCTTTAGTGTATTACTATCGTAATGCATAATTAGTTTTGCTTAGTGTAGTTTTTAGTGAATAGTGGACATAAAATATTGAACTTTCAATAAACAAAATGGAAAATAGTCCCTATCATCCAAGAGAGCCAGTGCAACCTCCCATTACGCCATTGCAGAATATGTCGCAAAACCCAGCCCTCAAAGTCGGTAATGGCCGATGTTATTGTTTCAACGCCTGAACTCCAACGATGGGTGACGACCATCGAGCAGTACATACATTAAATTTGTTCTACTGCCGCCGAAGGGAAACTCAACACCGAGCAGAAAATGAAGATCACAAACCTTTGCCGTAAAGTTGGATCTGGTACGTCGCAGATGGCAGTCCATTATCAACCGCTGAAGCAAAAAGCCATCCAGGCAGAGAATATAATCATTACCCTAAAAGAAAAGCGCGACCTGACGGAACAGATTTCGGATGTTAAGCAGGCGTTACAGACTCTAGTTTTGCGGGAAATGCTTCTTTTGCTGATATGGTGAAAAGGGACTTTACATTAGTAACGATGTGTTACAAATGCCAACAGTACGGCCATGCAGCAATATCTTGCAGTGCGATCAATTCTACGTGTAGTCACTGTGGTGAACCAGGCCATTTGATGTCCAAATGCGCAAAGAAAACTGGAACTCCGAAAGCGCGACTTGTTCACGCTTTAAAAAACCCAGTGATCATAACCGTAGACGCTGAATGTCATGCTAAGAATATATCAACTCTATTGATTATGAGGGCGTGTAGTGCGTCATACAACCAGACTTTCGTATATTTTGTTTTGTTGCTGACTCAACGATACATGTACGAGACCACTGTGCTACCCTACTTACTATGAATCTGTCGCTGTATAAGCAAATTCTCAAACGCTACCAAAAATGTCATGACAATGACTTATACTTGACCAAAGTCAAATTAAGTAATAAATTAACTCATCAGCTCAATATTATCATCATCATTATCAGCCTATAATGTTCCCACTGCTGGGACACACCTCTCTATGAGAGGGAATGGACTGTAATCCACCACGCGAGCCCAGTGCGGGTTGGTAGATGTCACATGTCTTCATTCTGTTGTCCAAATAGTTATTTTTAGAAAACAATTCGCCTATGATACAGGTTTATCCTAGTACGGGCATCGAACTTTCTTAAACCTACATTATTTTTAAGATGTATGTTGTACTGCACCAATTTTAACATTGAATAAAAAATATATTGATATTGTCAGTTATGTTTAAGTCCCATGTAATAGGCACGGGCTAGCCTATTTCCATCATCATCTTCTTCCAGTCTTTCTTTTTCATTTTTTTTTAAACGTTGTAAACGCACCCACCTTAAAAGAATTCCCAGAGCGGGGGCTCTGGGAATTTCTTTTGTATGGTGGGTGCGTTTACAAACATTTAAACTCACATACACAAACAGCCAGACCTAGAACAACTATCTGTAGGCCATACAAATATTTGTTCCGTGCGGGAATCGAACCCGCGACACGCAGTGCAGTCGACCGCTTGACCACTGCGCCAACCGTGTCGTCAACCGTCAACATAGTAAGTCTAACCGGATGCAGCTGAGTTTCAGTATTTTACATGAAGCGACTGCCTATCTGACTTCCACAACCCAGTAACTGTAAGACTGGATGTCAGATTTTCGATTTTTGACTCCTCGTAACGACTGTCAAAGATCTACAAATGACAGCCGCCCGGGACCAACGGCTTAACGTGCTTTCCGAGGCACGGAGAAAACTCGGTATGTAAATCATTACATACCAAGTTTCCTCCGTGGGTAGGTGACCATCTGGTCACCCATTCTCGGACCAACTTCGGCAAGCACGGCTTAACCTTGAAAATCGACCCGTGCGGCTGTTATTATTTAGCCACGAACTCCTTGCTACCAAACGACCACAAGTCCAAACTTCACAGCTGCTGCTGCTTCGTCGCTGCTACTAAGAAATTCCTGATGGCAAAATCTTATAACGCTGCCCGACCCGGGAATCTGACCTAGGACCTCACGCTCAGCTGTCGCGCTAGTGGCCACGAGTGAGTACCTAATTATAAAGTAAATAAGGACTTATTTAAAGCACAGAAAAAGATATTGCTATTAATATGAAAACGCTTGTAAAGCTAAGTGACCATAAACTGATCGTATCGAAAAGTATCTAACTGGATGCTTCCGGGCATCGACAAAACTATTTAATTCGGTCAACAATGGCTTCCCTGTCAAACTTCCGAGCACCCATTCAGCGTATAATGAAGTGCAAATTACAAAGCTACCAGTTTATTGGGGCTAGAGTACCACTTCCTAATATCTAGTGGACACTTTATTTAACTGTGTACCAATATACTTTTGTTTTATTTGGTTTTGTTGTGTTCTTAGCAGAAGGAAGTGTTTTATGTACTTAAAATAAAGAAAACGTATTTTCTATTCTGTCATCTACTTTTTTTCTAATTAGCGTAGCTATCAAAGGACCAGTACAAAAAAAGATCAGGAACAGGAAAGTAAAACTCAAATGAAAAAAGGAATGAAACTGCTTCCCGATATCTGCCGAACAAAACAAAGATACAAAATAAATCACTAAAGATAACTTATGTCAGTTTCATAGATAACAGTAACAACATTACAATTTAGGTAGAACACAATAAAAAGAAAACTTATTTCTCTATCTTTCAATATAGGAGAAACAGCACCAAATAATTCGCAAAACTCAACACAATCTAATTTAACCAGCTCCTAAACACGTGTTCCAAACTTTATCTCTTTTGGCCAGAATCAAAGTAGCAATTCTCTTTCACGACAGTTTGCATCGGCGCGGCGTTGGATTTGTCGTCCAAAATTCCATTAAGCGCTGTGTCGCACTGTGTAAAGTGTTAAATTCGATAAAACCTCTTTCATGGCGGCCTGGTACAGCGACACGAGCGTACGTATACATGTGTGCCAGGGGAGTAGTTTTATGTGTACACACGTATACGACTATAGTGTCTCTGTGTACGAATCGTACAAATTATTGTCCTTTCGCTGTAGGATGGTGCGTGTGACATAAGATAAAACGTTTCTTTAGAATCTTGAATGTTACCTTGATTTAAAATCATGACTGAATATTTTAGCTTCACCCTGAACATCATATACGTATGTAAAGAGGTTGTGTATTAAAGGACTGACTGGTGTGAATAGAAATGTGATGACATAAAAATGTCATTGTCATTTTAAATAAAGGTAATGAAAAACTAAATAATTTACAGAAAATTGATATTCGTAAAGAGTAAAAGCTTTGAATGTTATTTCTATATTTACAGGTAAAGTAGTGTTTTATTATATTATATGTGTAGTTATAAAATAATGTTACTTGAGTAAAACAATAAAATTCTATATTTACAGAAAAGCAATCAAGTTTATAAATGAATATCGAAATTTAAATAAGATATCTTATAAAATAACATTCTTTGTAAAGGGCATTTTACAGAAATGGATAAACTAAAATTTGAGTTTACAATTAAATGTTTCGATGACCAAAAAACAAATGTCCTGGCAGTAACGTCAATAACCACAAAAGAGGGTAAAGTGTATCTTGTACCACAAGAACTGCAGCCCATGAAATACCATGGAAAATTAATGGAAACTGAGATTTATAAAACATTAAAAAATACATTGCAAAGAAGACAACAGAAAATCAAGACTTTGTATAGACTTTCGTGATTTGAATAAACTTATTATTCCACAGTCACAACCTTTTCCGTTAATTGAAGATCTGATGGTAAAAACAAGAAATTGTAAGTATTTTAGCACGCTGGATTTAAATTCCGCATTTTGGTCGATACCATTACGAATCGAAGACAGAAGAAAAACAGCTTTTGTAACACAAGACAGCCATTTTCAGTGGACCTGTTTACCATTTGGACTAAAAACATCTCCAGCAATATTTCAGAGAATATTGAGTAACATTATAAGAAAACACAAACTTATGGAATTCACGGTAAATTATATAGATGATATATTGGTTTTCTCAAAATCCTTTCCCGAGCATATAAGCCATTTAACAAGGTTATTAGAAGCAATTAAGAAGGAAGGTTTTAGACTGAAATTTTCTAAATGCACATTCGCATCGGATTCAGTGAAATATTTGGGGCACATTATTCATAACAATTCAGTAAGTCCGATAAAAGATAACTTAATATCAATAAAAAAGTTCCCAGTACCACAAAATCAGAAAAATGTGAGACAGTTCTTGGGAAAAATAAATTTTTACAATGAATATATACCAAATATTGCAATAACATTGGATCCACTACATAATTTACTAAGGAAGAATCAGAAATTCATTTGGACAGAAGAATGTCAAAAATCCTTTGAAAAAATTAAACAACTACTGTGTTCTCAACCTATATTAGAGATATTTGACCCAGATTTGCCTATACTAATTTACACAGATGCAAGTATACGAGGCGTTGGAGCAGTATTAAAACAGAGACAACAAAACACAAAAGAAAAACCAGTAGCATATTTTTCCAAGAAACTAAATGAAGTGCAGAAAAGGAAAAAGGCTATCTATTTAGAATGCTTAGCAATAAAAGAAGCAGTTAAATATTGGCAACACTGGCTCATAGGTAAAAGATTTACAGTATTTTCTGATCATAAACCATTGGAAAAATGAACATTAAATCAAGAACAGATGAAGACCTCGGAGACTTGACATATTACCTTTCTCAATATGACTTTGAGATAAAATATTCACCAGGGAAATATAATCTTGAAGCTGACTGTCTAAGCAGAAATCCTGTATTAGAAGCACATGAAAATGAAGAAGAACAGCTGAAAGTGGTCAATTGGATAAAACTGGAGGATATTATTGTTGATCAAGAAAATAACGAAGATGTACAAAAAGAAAAAGAAAAATTAATATCAAAGCATTCCATTTACTACAAGAAAATCAAAAATAAAGAAAAAATTGTTTTGTCAGAAGACTTTAGTATAAGTTTCCTCAAAACAATACATAAAGAATACTGCCACATTGGAATCAAACAAATGCAAAATAAAATTACACCATATTACACAGCTAAGAATTTAAGACAGAATATAAAGAAAATTTGTAAAAAATGTGAAATTTGCATAATGAACAAATCAAGAGGCCAGGATAAATTTGGACTAATGTCTCATCTCGGACCAGCCACACATCCTTTTGAAATAATGTCCATTGACACGATTGGGGGATTTGGGGGTTCAAGATCGACAAAGAAGTATATGCACCTCTTAGTGGATCATTTTACTAGATATGCATACATTGTCAATTCAAAAACACAGAATTCAAATGACTTTATAAAACTAGTCAAAAAAGTCACAGAAGATAATAATATTGGTATGATTTTATCAGATCAGTACCCAGTAATAAATTCAAAAGATTTTAAACTATTCCTAGAAAGAAAAAATATTCCAATCATTTTCACAGCGGTAAATGCACCGTTTTCAAACGGAATCAACGAAAGACTTAACCAAACCCTGGTCAATAAAATAAGGTGCAAAGTAAATGAAGAAAATAAAAAAATAGCATGGGCACAAAAATGCGTGGAAAAGTACAATGAAACTGAACACACTGTTACAGGCTTTGCACCTGTGTACTTGTTACAAGGAAAAGATATTACATTTACACCATATGAACTAAAAGAGAAAATATCAGAAAATGAATTATTAAGAGATCGAAAATTGGCACTGAAAAACAGTATAAAATCACACAACTACAATAAAAAACTATCAGATAGAAATAGAAAATATCATGAATTCAATGTAGGAGACATGGTATTTGTAGAAAATGGCAATAAATTAAACAGAAGAAAACTGGATGAGTTGAAGATTGGACCATATGAAATAATAGAAAAACTGTCAAACTCAATATACAGAATAAATACAGGACATAGAAAATCAGAATCAAATCTCTTCCACATCACCAAACTAATCCCTGCTCCTGCATTTGAAGACGACAATAATTTAGAAGATGTTTAATGAAATTTTGTGATACAATACTCTTCCCGGAAGGGGGGGGATGTAAAGAGGTTGTGTATTAAAGGACTGACTGGTGTGAATAGAAATGTGATGACATAAAAATGTCATTGTCATTTTAAATAAAGGTAATGAAAAACTAAATAATTTACAGAAAATTGATATTCGTAAAGAGTAAAAGCTTTGAATGTTATTTCTATATTTACAGGTAAAGTAGTGTTTTATTATATTATATGTGTAGTTATGAAATAATGTTACTTGAGTAAAACAATAAAATTCTATATTTACAGAAAAGCAATCAAGTTTATAAATGAATATCGAAATTTAAATAAGATATCTTATACGTATAATATGGAATAACGGTTTTTTCTACAATATTGCAACGGAAAGTGTGTTAGACAGCCTATGGTTGCTAATAAAATTAGCAGTATCCCACGAGAAATAGCAACGTCATTTCTTGAACTTCCAGAACCCCTGTTGTACACGGGTCATTGTTTTCGACGAACTTCAGCCACACTTTTGGCCGATTCAGGAGCTAATCTCCTGTCCCTTAAGCGCTATGGAAGTTGGAAGTCCAATCCGTTTGTAGAGGGATACATAGAGGATTCTATGCAAAATAAGTCTAAAATATGTAAAGGTATCGTAGGAGCCATTACACTGAAAGAGCCTCAGTCAGATCCTTGGACTGGTCCTTCTACATCAAAAATGAGCCGTTACGAAACACCTAACCATCGCCCTCTCTCGCCAACATTTACGCCAAGGGAATGCGATGAATTGGTACAACTACTAAGTATGACGGATAGTTTACCGAAAAACAGTAGGTACACAAGTCACTAACACCAACATTACAGTATCTAACAAAAATATTACACTCAACTTAAGTAACTGTAGCAACGCTACTTTAAATTTCTCTTAATTATACCTAAGTATTTTTTGTTATAATTTAAAGATTATTCTGCAATTACTTACCTATCATAATGTAGTAGTTAATACATAAACTGAAATAAAAGTATCTTGTGTTTTTTGTTTTTTTTTTTTTGCATTAAGTCGTTCCCTCGCTGAGGTGTGTTGAAAAGTTACGTGTTGCACTCGAGTGCAAAGATTTTTCACCTCGTGCTCTTTTGATTACCTGTCTAACGCTCAGGATTCTCTGCGCTCTGACTCGCTGCGCTTGTCATTCAATTTTAGAATCATTCGCTTGTTCGGTCATCAAAATTAAGCACGCGGTTAATAAGCAACTTTGCATTCTTGTATAACAAATAACTATTTTTAGCAAAGGTATACACAGAAATAGACAGATCATAACCAAAACTGACACTACATCAAGAAAAATCACTCAATGATATTGAAAATATTTCTAGGATGCATCACAAATTGGTGACTGCATAGATTTAGCAGTCTAACATAACAAGTTAAATACTAAATCTTGAATACATCTTAATTATCAATAGATGACTACAACGTTGATAAGCAATTACATAGTTAGGAGAACACGAATGAAAGGTAGCGCTGAATAGGCTTTGCGTGACTAGTTCAACTATCGGATACTCAGACGTGTACCAGGGCGTCATGAGTCTACAGCTAGTTGCTGATGTGTGATATAGTGTGGTTTAGTGATTGTGTTTGGCCCTATTATTAATAAGTTTTATTGAGAGTATGTTTATTATTCGAAATAATTGGCAAAAATATGAAAATATATAAGTCTGGTATGTTTCATGGTGAAACTTCTTTTTTTTTTGTCTAGCTTTTGTTAATTAATCAAATTAAAAATCCACTTCTATTCATGACTCGTATAGGCTTGATATAAATCAAAACTAACGCAATCGTGTTAAAAATATAAGCCAGTGTGTGTGTTTATGGACTTTCGTTTTTATGTTGTATAGCTTCTGTTAATTAATCAAAAATCCACTTGTATTCATGTCTCGTATTGGCTTGATATAAATCAATACTAACGTAATCGGGTTGAAAATATAAGGCAGTCAGCAAGTAAATTACTGATTTACGATAAAAGACATTTTGTGAAGAAATCTTCAATTGCCAAAACGCAGATATACAAATCAAAGCTCGTTTCTTCAATGTAAAAACATGAAAAGAATCCCATGGCCAGCCCCTTGGGAGTGACCCGAACTCCCTGAACCGTAAACCTAAGTCCATCTGCAGACTACAAATATAGCTAATAAAACCTTGTAGCACGTCATATGTTCAAATATAACAGTATTCTGGAGTCGTTCTGTCTAACCGTCTAACTGTCGGTGTTTACAAAATGCAAATAGTTTATGCTCAACTTTATCAACCGCGTTCAAGTCAGACGTAAACATGTATTTGTAGGAATATATTTGTTGCTATATTGGTTGGGTGTAAGACTAGGTTTTACCTGTGACTTCTCCCGAGTGGAGATCTTGAATAGTCCTAGGTTAAAGAGCATTCTATGTCATTACCTCAGACATGGTCGACTTGTATGCCGAATTCGTTTAACAATTATAATAGTAAATAAGACAACATAATAAAAAATAAATGGTTTTAAAAATGTTACTAATTGATTGAATAAATGTATATAATCTATTAAACAATAATTATAATACTAACATTCTATTCGTTAATATTAAAACAGTATAACTTACTAACTAAAAGTATAATATATCTCATTAAGCACCCAGTGTTTTTCCTCCTCTTTCCTACTTGATATTGCTGTGCCCGACATGGTTCATAATTGTGACTTATTTAATTACTTCTTTTCCATCTATGTAAATACATTATGGTACGCAATAAAGAATTGAGAATTCAGTTATGGTGCGAACAAGTAACATAGACAAAGAGACCGATACACTGATAGGCAGTTTAGTAGTATTTATAACATCAAGCCTATATTCCCTGAAGCGTAAGTAGGCAAGAGTGTACTTAAGTACACTCTTGCCTACTTACGCCCTATTTCGCCAGTTATGTTTAAGCCCCAAACACAATCAAGGCACCGTGCCTGCTACTGAGAAATTCCTGGTGGAAAAACCCACTAGCTACTTTGTCCGACTCGGGAATCAAATCGAGGACCTCATGCTGAGCAGTCTCGGTTAGGATCATTAGACCAACGGAGCGTTTAAAATATTTGTGTATATATTTCTAGGCCCCAAGTTAAACCTCGGTAACAGTAATTTTGTTGTGGCTAGATAGTTTTGGGATAAAACAAATCAAATCAAAATATTTTTATTTTACATAGGCCTACAGGGGCACTTATAAAACGTCGGCAAAAAGGTGCTCGGTTCGGGTTGGTCGTTTCCTATGGAGAAGAACCGGCAAGAAACTTCATGGTTAAGAAACAATTCCTGCCACGTTAGACAAGATTGCGGTTTCAAGAGTGAGATACAGAATCCGTTTACATACGATTATTTGTACTTGAGAGTCTAATAGAGTCTTATGAGAGCAGCGGTGGCCCAGTAGTGGCAGCCCCGACTTACGAGCAGTAAGCCGTGGGTTCGAACCCAGGCAGGCGCATTACTTTGTGTAATTTATTTCATCACCCCTGCTCTCAAAACGGTGAAGGAAAACGTAGTGAGGAAACCAGCATGTCCTAGAACTAAAAATTCGAAGACATGTGACATCTACCAACCCGCACTGGGCCCGCGTGGTGGATTACAGCTCACTCCCTCTCATAAAGAGGAAGCCTGTATCTCAGCAGTGGGAATATTATAGGCTGATGATAATGATGATGATGATGATGATGAGAGTCTTATAAACTTCAACTTCTTTGTAGATAACGTATTGGACAAAGTCTAGATATAAGACACATGCCTTGCTTTTTCGTTGCTCTGAACGTACGGGCTCTACATTACAGCACAACATGAATGAATACACATGTTCTAGGAATCTAATTCACTATCCAAAAAGCGGCGTACATTATTAACTAGCCCTGGAAAGCTGCGGTACAAGGTACAGAAAATAACAAAAAAAAATACTTCTACGTTAATATAAAACTGTTTTACATGCAATACTGGCAGTTAAACCAGCCCAGTGGTTCAAAATTACTCGCTCCGGACAAAAAGACCTAATTACTTTTGCTCTTAAAAATCTCTTTTGTCTAGCTTTAACATTTTTCTTTAGGCTTTCAACGAAACCCCTTAAAAGCGCGCAAAAAATTATGTGCTTAGAACAAATCTATTATCTACTTACAATTTTGTTCTTTTGTTATTTTATTTCATTATAAAAGCACTTAGCTGTAATTTAAAAATGTTTAACACTGTTTTTGTGTCATTGAACTATTTTATATCTTACGTTCATTATAATTTGGGTTCTTTTGCAACATTTTGTAGAATAAGAATTAGAATTAATTTATTTGTAAGAATGTAGTTTTACATAGTATGGTGTTAATATTTTGTTTAGTTCAATACATTCTACCACACGATGTGGTGTACAAATATTCACATGTCAATCTTATAGCTACAAAGTACAATACATTTAAAATTTGTGATACAATAAGTCCATTATGAATGAATAATATGATTATAATTAGAATTAAAAATTTAATACGTAATTAAATAGGACCAATTTCAAAAGCAATTAGATACGTGTCATCTCGGTAACAATATTCCATGTAGAAATGTAGAAGAAGAAGTGGATTAGAAGAATGAACAAAATGCACAAATCATACACTTGAGTAGGTTCTGTTTAAATCTACAAATAATAGCAAGAAATAAACAGCTAAGATCTCGTTTAAACCATTATATCATTGCCCGCTCCGCCACCGCTTCTTCGACGTAGAATCTGACAATAAAACCTTAAACCTGGAAATAGATAATTTGAAATATTCAAATATAAGTTTTGCTATTTCATAACATTAAAATAACACCGTCAAGGTGTCGGTATTTTGTTACCCAGTCCGGTATCGGTCCGGTATGTTGGAGGTCAAACATGCAGATCTCCATGTAAAATGCTGGTATTATTGAAAGTGGTTACAGTGGGAGCCGTCACCTACGTATTTGGGATAAAGCGAGTTTTGAATTATGATGACACGACACTGTTTGACGGCTTCTACAATGTGTGGGGTTCGATACATAAGAGAAACTATTTCACAATCTCCGAATTGTACACATGAGAATATTTTCTGAAAAAAATCAGCGGCACGCCATTTACCATTTCTCTTTTATTTATTTTTTTTCACTTTTTCGCAAAACGTTGTCTACTTTCATTGGCAAGGACACGGCTATTTCATTCACGACACGAGTTCTTCCCCAAAGCGAAAGCACGACTTTTTGGGTCCCTAGATTTTTGTAACATCATTTCGAGTCCATTATTTAAATTTTAACGTCTACGCTGTGACGCCTTTACTTTTCTACCTTAGCATTGTTACGGGGAGACTGAAAAGAAAACTGGAAAAGGACACAAATGTTTTGTCTAATTTTTTTTTGCTTTCTGTAAGCAGTATTTTATTTATAAAAAGTGGTAGATGATACCTCGTGTAAAAGTAACTTTTGCGTATAAAATTATAAAAAGGGTATTAATAATATTTTACTGAATTGAGTTATAAATTATAATTATTGCTAATTAAATCCATCACGAAATCAAACTAAAAACAATTACGTCTTAATTTGTAGGTAGTCAACTATACAGTAATAAGGTAATTATGTTTATTCTGTAGACGGGATGTAATGGGATGGAGGAGCTCGTGGCTAAAGAATAACAGCCGCACGGGTCGATCTTTGAGGTTAAGCCGTGCTTGCCGAGGTTGGTCCGTGGATGGGTAACCATCCATTACATACCGAGTTTCCTCCGTGCCTCGGAAAGCACGTTAAGCCGTTGGTCCTGGCTGTCATTTGTATATCTTTGACAGTCGTTACGAGTAGTCAGAAGCCAAAAGTGTGACATCCAGTCTTACCAAGGGGTATCGTATTACCCGGTTACTGGGTTGTGGAGGTCAGATGGGCAGTCGCTTCATGTAAAATACTGGTACTGAGCTGCATCCGGTTAGACTGGAAGCCGACCCCTAGATAGTTTGGGAAAAGGCGAGGCAGATGATGATGTTTATTCTGTAAATAAGTGTTTACAAAGACTTGCACACATCAGAAAAAGGAAAACATTTCAAAATCTATTTAGATGAGATCGGTAGTAATAGCTTTCATGACACCGTAATCCCTATTCCACCATTCAAAACTTCAAACAATATTCCATCAAAACGAAAATCACAAAGTCATACCAGAACTGAAACCAAAATCAAATCAAATGCGTAACTTCAAAAGAACCTTGGACGTCGAAGATAGCGACAGATTTGTTTTAATATAACCCTCCGTGACCCACTATTGGCTCCCAGAGGGCCAATATTATTTCCCTAGAATTTGATTTAGAAAATGTAATTGAAATAACTCAAAGGTTAAGCGGATATTTCAGCCCGTATTTATTATTGGTGGTTTAAATTAAATGGTGGTGTTTAGCAGTTGTTTCCGTTTGATTGATCAAACGTCTTTAAAGTCGGAGGCAATTAATTTAATCGTACCCACCGAACGGAGATTATTTTGCTTTAATATTTCGACATAATCTCTGTTACTGTAACCCTGTGTCATCTCACTGTTGGGCAAACGCCTCTCCCCATGACTTCTAAATCTTCTGATCCAGGGCCAAAGTGGCCCACTAGTCATTGGTTCTGTCCAGCTCGTCCCGCCATCTCTTACCCTGTACTTGCTTTTAAAGACTTTCAGAAGGCAGTGTTCTGGGCTGCATACTATTTCTAATATACATCAACGACCTCCCAAAAATACTAAATAAACATACTACATTACCAGTACTGTTCGCCGATGATATCTCCATACTTGTGAAATGTGACAAAAATTCTGACCCAAATGCAATCTTACAAAATACTCTCCAGACTGTAACACTTTGGCTACAAGATCACAATTTAGAAATTAACTGTAAAAAAACCAAAATGATACAATTTAGATCCTACAAAGCCCCCCCCCCCTAAATAATAATGTAATTTTTAATGACACCCCTATAGAATTAGTAACTACATTTAACTTACTCGGTATAAACATAGACACACATCTCAATTGGAAAAAGCACATCGAAACAGTTAAATCTAAATTATCTAAATTTACTTACGCCTTGTTTCAACTTAAGCACAGCACAAATACAGAAACGGCACTATCGGCATACTACGCCTACGCTTACTCGTGGCTAAGATATGGAGTGATGTTATGGGGGAACAGCGTAAATGCCAGCGAAGTATTTATAATCCAAAAAAAGTGTGTTAGAATACTGGCCCATATCGACAATACCGAAAGCTGTAAGCCATATTTTGTTAAATTAAAACTTCTAACTTTACCTTCTATATACATACATGACCTTTGCATATTTGTATTTAAAAATAGCAACATTTTCCCTAAAACAAAAGACATGCATAATGTGAACACACGCCATAAAAATAGATTATATCTTCCACAATCTCGGATCAAAATGCTTTACCATAGCCCATACTACATGGCAGTAAAAATCTTCAACAAATTACCGGAACAAATTAAAGATGAACCCAAATTCAATACATTTAACAGAAAATTAAAAGAATATCTAACACAAAAATGCTTTTACTCAGTCGCAGAATACTTAGAATAAAATGTGAATATGATAGATAGATAATTACTTAGAGCAACTGAAATAGTACTTACACAAAAAGCACACATACATAAGTATACTTACACATAATATAACAAAATAAAGTAATAAAATATAATAATTAATACAAATTAATAAAACATAAATATAATAGAACATATAAATTAATAAAACATAAATGTAATAAAGAATATAAATTTTTAAAATAAGTATTCATAAGTACAAATTAATGAAATTATAAAAACTGATGCAAGTAAATGCAAGCAAATAATAATTAATATACGTAATAAAAAAAAAATGTATAACGTCATGATATTTATTACAATAACTGTATAAACCTGGATACTAACTTGCAATCCAGTATACATACTAACTGGATGCTTGTTTTGTCCAATCTATTATGTTGCCGTGCCCTAACCGGGTTTCATGTTGGAACTTTGCTATATATGTAACAACTAATTGTAAACACATGAATGCAATAAAGAATTTGAGTTTGAGTTTCAGTTGGAGGTTGCCTTTTTGCTTCTTATTAAGTGTCACTGGTGGGCATCTGGTATGATTATAAGAAACACCCAAAGCTATTTATTTGTACAACAACTTTTAACAGGATTGACTTTCCTTTAGCGTATTTTTAGGGGTCAACAAGGAACCCTTATAGTTTCGCCATGTCCGTCTGTCTGTCTGTCTGTCCGCGGTTTAGCTCAAAAACTATTGGTACAAGAACGTTGTAATTTGGCATGAGTATACACGTTAATGACGCCAAAAAAGTGGTAAAATAAAATATTGAAAAAAACAATTATTTCGGGTACCTCCCCTACATGTAAAGTGGGGATGATAATTTCTTTTTTCGTCCTTCCCATAGTGTGGGATATCGTTTGATAGGTCTTTCAAAAATATTAGGGGTTTGTGAAGACTGTTTTTGATTAAGTGAACCGTTCGTGACTTATCAAGCTTTAAAGTACCAATTTTCGTTAGGGTCAAGTGTCCCCCCCCCCCCCTCTACAGACTAAACGGTTGTAGTTAAAAATACAAATGTCAGGGTAGTAGTACGTATATATAATGAACTTTAAAGGAAATTTATCACACTTAAGTGGGCTTTACAAGTTTATGAGTAATAGTCGACCAATTGTATTTGACTCGAAAATTTCGAACAACTCCATAGAAATGACGATGGATGGCGCTAAGCGTCAGTTGTATCGCGCTGTTTAATTCCTTAATAAGTTTTATAAAAAAAACAGTTGTTATTGTTTGTTTAGGAAGTCAAATTAGGTAGATAGTCATGTTTGGCTTTTAGTTAGAGCGTGGTAGGAAACTATCAGTCAGCAAATACTACCCGCACTTGGCTGTTATAAAAACTACGGAACTACACTGCGCATGGCCTGACACGCACTTGACCGGTTTTTTTATTTTCCATCATCATAATCGCTGATAAAATGTCATTTTATCCGGGCCTTTTGTATCATAGACTATGTCAGACTATGACTTCAACATTACCGTATCTAAGAGAAGCCTCTCTTTGAAATGTTAAAGCTTAAACACTACGCACCATATCTCAACAAAAAAAAAACTGGGAATATAAATCCAACAAAAAATTAACATCATCAGTAAAGATGAGAGAGCCCCCTCTCCACAAAAACCTAAGCTCTTACACACACGAATATTTCATTACCTAAGCACACAGCCCAAGTTTTATCAGACGGAATGATTTACTGTACAAAAACTGTAACGTTTCGAAATAAATCGAGCGCGAAAAAGTGTAAAAAGTGTTATGAGGGACGCCATTTTGGTGTGACGTCAGAGGCTAATCTTGAAACATGCCTGTCATGTGTTTTGGGTGACGTGGCGTACCAGGAGTATTCGAGGAGACAGGTGCCATGTCGCTACGGTAGTGTATTTGGAAAAGTTAACACAGGTTGTGTTGTATTAACGATTTGGTTTGAGTTGGACAAATATCATTCTTCGTTCTGGAGTTTATGTAGCAAGCTAAACATCATTTGATATTGATCTTATTCATTAGGGGTTCTCAGTAGTGGTTTGAAGGCAATATGCGGTCACCATATTACGAGCGACTGACACATACATAGCAAAATCAACACCATCATATGGCTGGGACATAGGCCTCCCCCAAGTGTCACCACATTGCATTGACCGGTTCCGTGCGATTCGTATCCAGCGGATCCCCGCAACCATCACCAGGTCATCGGTCCACATAACAAAATGCGGGCATACAATGGTACCCCTGTTGCCTTCAAGGAAGCCAGATGTGATACTATGTTTGTCGGAGCTCGTCATTATTACGGATACAAATTGAATCGAAAGCGCGCCAAAAGGTGGCATCAAGCATTAGTGCATTAGTGAATTCGCTTTGAATCTGAAGGAAATTGATGTAATTTGTTTAAGTGAGTCATTCATTAAAAGCAAATCAGAATCACTTCTTAAGATTCCTGGATACAAACTCGCCGCTTCATACTGTCGAGATACAAAACGAGGTGGTACATGTATTCTCATTAAGAATGAGATGACTTGTGTTAAATTAGATAAATTATTAAATGACATTGCGTGTAATCTTAATTTTGAATGTACCGGAATAGAATTAACAATTAATCAAATAATTATTATCTGTATTTATAGGACACCAAATAGCAATCCAAAAGTTTTTCTAGAAAAATTGGAAACATTACTAATTAGAATCACAAAGAAATCGAAGAAGGTTATTATTTGTGGTGATTGGAATTTAGATGTAATGAAACCAAATAAAAGTTGCCAAGAGCTCTTAGGGTTGCTGAAAAATTTCAATATTGAATTGCATATAAAAACACCAACACGAAAACAGTCATGTTTAGATTTATTTGCAAGCAATATCAAACAAGCTAAAGGAGAAGTTCATCATCTGGCTCTATCTGATCATGAGACAGGGCAAACCTTGACAGTGACGACCAAAAAACCTAAATCTCTTGTAAGATGGTTTGAATACAAAAGAGACTATCATGACGAAAACATAAAAAAGTTTTGTGAATGCATTTCTGCACTTTCATTCTCAGACATGTATCTTTTGGATAACTTAGAAGATGCTTTTCAGGTCTTTCATGAGACATTACAATTGTTTTATAAACTATGTTTTCCAAAACAAAAGATAAAAAGGTCAAACGGAAATAATAAAACTCTATGGTTGACGAAAGGTTTAAAAAAGTCATGTATACGGAAAAGATATTTACATTTAAAAAGTATTCATAATAAAACAAACAAAAATGGAACAACAAAACAGTATCAAAAATATAACGTCATACTTAAACGTTGTATTAACAAATCTCAACAAATACACAACAAAAGATATATACAGAATATGAAAAACAAATGCAAGGCTACTTGGGACATTATCAATAAAAAAATTGGTGACACACAAAAAAGTAATGACATAAAACAAATTGTATTTAAAACCAACAACATCACTGACCCTCAAAAAATTTGTGACATGTTTAACGAATACTATATCCAATTGACAAATAATAATGAATTTAAATATAATATTGAAGCTATAAATAGAACAATGGACATTAATCAGAATAATACAATATTCCTAAATCCTACTGATCCAATAGAAGTTTTCAGGGTAATCCAAAACCTAAAAAATACGGCGTCTGTCGGATATGACGAAATAAATACCAAAATTATAAAAGCTTGTGCTAATCACTTATGCGAACCGTTGAGCTACTTAATTAACTTGTCGTTCCTAGAAGGTATTTTTCCAAGCACATTAAAGAACTCAATAGTCATTCCAATATTTAAGAATGGAGACGAATCTGACATGGCGAACTATAGACCTATAACCTTAATTCCTATAATATCAAAAGTAATTGAGAAGACAATGTTAAAAAGGCTATGCGAATATGTTGATAACTATAATTTGCTAAGGCAGGAGCAATTTGGATTCAGGAAAAATAGCACCACATCTTTAGCTTGTTTCAACTTAATAAAAATAATAACTGAGGCAATGAATGACCACATACCTGTGGTAGCAATTTTTCTGGATATGAGTAAAGCCTTTGACTTCGTTGATCATGAGCTATTACTAAGCAAACTGGATAAATATGGCATAAGGGGAAAAGCGAATGACTGGATTAAATCATACCTAAGTAATAGGCGTCAATGTGTGCAAATATCAAAAGTCATTGATGGAAACAAATTAGAATATAAATCTAGCTATAAAACTAACGCAGTGGGAGTACCCCAGGGTGGCGTGATTGGATCTTTTTTATTTCTACTATACATAAATGACCTTCCCAATGCAACACGACATGAAACAATATTATTTGCTGACGATACGACACTAATAATAAAAGGTTAATAACAAAATTAAATTGGAGCAGGAAATTAACGAAGCCATCAAAGACATAATAATTTGGCTTAATAATAACAATTTAAAAATCAATATAAATAAAACAAAAATAATTCAATTTCAAACTTATAAATCCAACCTTCAGAAACTGAGTATAAAATATGAAGACAGTATCCTAGAACAAGTAGTAAACACAAAGTTCCTGGGCATAATAGTGGATAAAAACTGCAATTGGAAATCACACATCAATTACGTATGCGATAAGCTAGAAAAATTCGTATACGCAATAAAACGTCTCCGATCAACAGTGTCCGTAGCCGCAGCAGTCACTGCATATCACGGATACGTATCATCTGTGTTATCTTATGGTCTAATACTATGGGGCAATTCAGTTGAAGTTTTAATGGCATTTCGGGTACAAAAAAAGTGTGTTAGGGCAATATCTGGCGCCTGGTTCTTGGACAGCTGTAAACCCCTATTTAAAAACCTTCACATATTACCTTTACCCTGCATGTACATCAAAGAACTATGTATGCTAGTAAAGCAAAACCCGCACTATTTTCGCTTGCAATCTGAAGTGAGCCACAAAAAGGCTTCTGCTAGAAATAAATATAGACATGAACTAAATGTACCACAATGTAGACTGCAAATATTTAGGAGAAATATATATGTAAATGCCATTCAGGTATATAATAAGTTACCTAACTCATTTAAGGAACTTCCCATCCCCATGTTCAAGAAAAAGCTGACAAGTTGGTTGTTGGACAATTGTTTTTATGACATTGCAGAATACATGGAATATTGTTACAATCCAAGATGACATACGTATCTAATTAATTTTGAAATTGGTCCTATTTAATTACCTATTTAATTTAATGACCTACCTATTTAATTTAATTTAATTTTTAATTCTAATTATAATCATATTATTCATTCACAATGGACCTATTGTATCACAAGTTTTAAAAATATTGTACTGTGTAGCTATAAGATTGACATGTGAATATTTGTACACCACATCGTGTGGTAGAATGTATTGAACTAAACAGAATATTAACACCATACTATGTAAAACTACATTCTTACAAATAAATAAATTCTAATTCTAATTCTAATTCTAAGCGACCTACTTACCAGTCTACCCACACCTAAGCGCGCTTACTACAGAGTCGTGATGTTTCGACTTCGCTGCGAGGACTGAAGAGGACAGTGAGTTTTTGATCGCGGCGGAGTCAAGACGTCCCGAAACTGTTCCCCGATTCATGATGCCTAGTGTTATTGTGTTGGATTGTAATTTCAAGTTATTTGTTAGTTCGATAAAAGTAGTGTATCGTGTGTGTGTGTTTTCATTGCACGAAACCCATATTCCGCCCACATGATGACCGAGTCTAACGGAATAAAAATCATCAAACTACGACATGTTATTAATATCTATGCATGCTCGGCGATATCTGCGTAATCCACACCTGAAGATAGGCTGCACAATGACCGCTACACTCAGCTATCAAAGGAGACATTAGCATAATCAGACAGACAGATTAATGGTCACAGTTTGTGCTAGCAAACAAGAAGACAGTGCTGCTTATCTTAAAACTAATCCTTTGCTCGCGATTCACGACATTCACGGGCAGGTAAAGACTGGTGTTTTTGTTATAAAGCCGGTTTTATTTCTAAGAGTTAGAGTTGCAAACAAGCCGGTGGCGTAAGCAGCGGCTGGTTTAATGATAACGATTATTCAACGTCATCTAAGATCATCTACAGTACTAACTTAACAGATGACATTCCCTACCTGAATCCTACTTGACATGGCTGACAATGCGACATTTTTGTTAAGAAATAATTTTCGCGGCACGTGCTGTTTTATAAACTTATACAATTATTTTATTGTCGGATTGTCGCCTGTTCTCATTCGCTACAGGAGATAGAAGTAGAAAACCATGCGCTTGATATTTATAACACACAAGGCAGGGTACCCAAATTTTGTTTGAATGCAGATTGCTGATCAATTCCTTCACGAAGAGTTTTAATACTAGCTTATACATAACATCACGCCTGTTAGCTCCGAAGGGTTAGACAGAAGTGTACCTAATAGTAGGTGACCCCATATTTTCTCACTTATGTTATGTTTTAAGTCCCATGTAGAAGGGGGCGAGCCTATTGCCACCAACCGGGCACAAATCCAGATTCCGTGGCTGCTACTGAGAAATTGTTGATGGAAAAACCTACCGGCTTATGTTAAAAAAAAAACCTGTCCGATCCGCGAGGGTATTATTAGGTATCAAGATTAGATTCGATTTACGTAGTCCTTTTTGAACAACAAGTTAAAAAAAAACTAGTAAAATGAGGAAACTGACTTGGCAACACAGGACAACACTCCGGTGGCTTCTCAGGTTATGACGTCATAAACAACCAGCTGACAATCGAACTTATTTATGCCGAAGATGGTGTTCTAACTTTTTAGAAGTTTGTTAGATTTTAGGGAAATGTTGGTGATTTGGGTACAAAACTCGGGTTTTTTAAATTTATTAATGTAGGAAACGGAAAGTAAGAGTGAGCGAAAGGGATGAATGTATCGGAAGAGAGAGAGGGACATAAAAAAGATGGCATAGACGAGAATACGACGAATACTTGCTGGGACGTTTTATCTAAACTAATATTATAAAGAGGAAAAATTTGATTGTTTGTTACGATTTAACTCAAAAACTACTCGACCGATTTTTAAATTTCTATCACCATTAGGAAACTACATCTTTACCGAGTAACATAGGCAATATTATATTACAATTTTCGCGGACGAAGTCGCGGGCGAAGTGCTAGTTTAAAATATATTGATTTACCAGATTATTTCCATTGTTTCACTCTGAACGCACATTCCCACATTAATATGTTCACTTTCATGAAAATGTTATGGTTCTTATTGCCCCTTTCGGATCGGACAGGGTTTACTAACATATCGTATTGTTTGTAAAACTATAACACAATATCAATAACACCGATATCAGAATACCACCTGTGTTGGTAAAACTTGTTACCTGTGATTGGGATAAGTAATTGGTTGGAATTCCGACCGACACGACCGACACATGCGATCGAACGTGCGTCAATCTAACGCTATGCGTCGTACGACGCGACGCTATGAAACACGTGCCATATCGACAGAGTCGATATTATTAGTTGTTTAGTAAGGAATCAGCTTATAACGTTCCATGGGGGTGAGACCCAGGACGATCTGTGTCAGATTAGTGGTAACCGGGTTGGCGGTTATCACTGGCCTTTGAATTTTTGGTTCAAGGACAGGCCAGAGGTTCACGATCGAATGGAATTACGAGAAGAATGAATGTGAAGATTCGATTGTTTTGTGCGTTCGTGTGTGAATGTGGCTTTAATTTCGATAGACCGTAGATAATTTATTGGTGTGCATGTCTTACTTGATAGCCGGGACCAACAGCTTAACGTGCTTTTGAGGCACGGACATCAACCAATCAAGAATTTAGAACTAAATTAAGCGAGCGCTAAAATCGTAAACAGTACGGGTTGGTACTCGTAAATGTCACAATGCTTCGAATGTATGGTAGTGCAAGAATATGCCGGTTACCCCATGATCTTTCCGATAGTTTCTTCTCACTTATGACGGCGTAATAAAAGGCATACTTAATACCAATAACGGTAACCATAACATCCAGCATCTCCTATACATAACACATCCATGATGAGCTATCATTATGATATAATACCTTGCTAATCGCGCTTCTAATCGCGTGCAATCAGCCGTGTGCATGGTCATTAATTAGCGCAATTATTTGTACTGACATATGGCCTTGTAAGGTTTTATTGGTATAGATAATAATGTATTATAAGTGTGGTTTATGGGCTTTAGTCATGGTTCGTTTGGTAACATTGCATGACTTGACAGTTTCTGCCTAGTTCTAAGAAGTTCTTCCGTAAAAGACTTGGAAAGTCAGTATGATGGTATTTTAAGACTCATCATCTGCCTAGCCTTTTTCCCAAACTATCTTTGGGTCGGCTTCCAGTCTACCCGGATGCAGCTGAGTACCAGTATTTTACATAAAGCGACTGCTTATCTGACCTCCCCAACCCAGTGACTGGGTAATACGATACCCCTTGGTAAGACTGGCTGGGTTTGGTCTTTTAAGAGTAATCTAGCTAAATATTACGTAGGGAGATTTTACTTAATAGTAACTTCTTGACATCATTACTTTTTAGTATTGACATACATACGCGTACAGGCAGAATTCGTTTCTGATCCGTGCAAGCAGAATGATTTGGATATTTTCAACACCAGTGTTTCTCGGCTCAAGCATTTATTAGTGGAAAGCTTTTTTACGGATAAGTGATTTTTTTTTGTATCTGAATTGTAGTTTTTAGTTTTTAATTTATATTTTTAGTTTATTGTCTCTCGTAACTTGTTTTAGTAGTTTAAGTAGTTATTTTGTACAGGCTACCTTTTTCTTTTGTTGTTGTTTCTTTTTTTTTTTTTTGTTACTGCGTTTAACTGCGGAAACTTGTAAATGGCCTTCAAATCAGTATTGTTTATGAACGTTGTTTTTATTAGCTGTAAGTTTCCCGAATAGCATAAAATAAAATAAAATAAAATAAATCATCGTATTTAATTAAATATTGACATTAGGTACCTACCTATTGACATTACGTAATGCATTTTATTAAAATTGATATTGATACTACTTATTAAACTTTTACCTCTTTATAATACCAGTACCGATAGACTTATTTACTTAATTGGCTAAAGCCTCCTTTAAATGTATATTTGTACGCCAAATGGCAAAACATGGAGAAACTATAATATGTATAACCGTAACATCTCGCACACTGTTGTAACCTATGTTTAAAAATAAAGACTACTGCTTGATTGATATGAGTGATATTGATCCCAACCTTTGTCAAATACGACGGCTTTGAAGACAATTCAATAAGACGATATAAAAAAAGTTAGTTTGACCAACATACAAAACATCTTAAAGTTATAAGACCAAACTTAATCCAAGTAGTTTTGCCTCTTTAAACCGAAACTTTATAAAAGCATCAAAAATTAAAACAAAATTGGAAGGTAACGAGGTAGGTACTTGGCTAAGAACCCCCACTTGGCATAGTTTAGTATAATGTTTCACCGTATTAATTTACATCTCTTCTTAGATGAGATCTTGAGGCGGAGCTCTCGGGAGCAATCAGAGCTAAAACTACTTCAAGTACTTTGTAAAAAGTATAACTAACCCATAAAAATATGCTGGATCCCGAAGAAATGGTGTGCGGGGAGCCGTTCCGTTTTATTTTGTTGATCTGAACGTGGAAATTATTGAAATAAGATTGCATTTGCCACAGTTTATAAGATCCTAAAATAAACGCGATTTACTACAACCTTCAGTACCATTTCCTTTCGCTTTTAACATCGAGCAATCAAATTGTGGTTTTGTTTTTTTTTTTCATTCGCTTTCATCCCTTTGAAGTCCGGACCGCTGCTTAACCAAACGATTTTGAGTGGAAAAGAAAGGGTAAAACAGTGACCACCAATCTTTCAATTCAATTCAAACAGTTGCATGAATGCAACTGCAAGTGTTCAAACACTCATTCGAAGAATCTGGAATTAATTATTATCTGGGGACCAACTTGGCGTTTAATCCTGAATTGTGAAGCCTAATGATCAAACATTCCAGTTGTTGACACTTCCAAAAATAAATATACTATATTGTCCTACGTTAATATCCAAGGTCACTCTGAACACCGAAATACATATAAAAGAATGATATATTGCTCTCTCTGGAATAGACACACGTGCCTTCTACAAATATGTTACAAATTAGAACAGCCGGGGATTAGGACCAAGTTTCATTCGCTGCTTTAATTCACGAAGGATTTACGTATGTGCTCCTACAGGAATATTATTTCGGCCTAGATTCTTTATTCGTTTCGCATTGAACTTATAAAGTTGCCTCATTTTGTGGTAAACATCAGTCAGCGTAAGGGACTTGCCAGAGAATGGGCAGCAGCGTTCTCTGTGCTTTTGTAACAACCGTACTGCGATCGCCAACCCGCCTGCCAAGCGTGGCGATTATGGCAAAATCCCCGTTATGTACAATTGGGGGAAGTCTATGTCCAGCAGTGGACGTCTTTCGGCTGTAATGATGATGATGATGATCTGTCAGCGAGTTGGTAGAGGTGCTGACAACGCAGGCAGGAGCCTATTAAACACGCAAAATTGTAACTTACAAAACATCACGCCTGTAATTCCCTACGGGTTAGGAAGAAGTTTAACTTTTAGTACACTTATCCAATAGTCCACATTTGACTCAGGTTTAAGTCCCATGTAATAGGGGACAGCCTTTTACCATTTTACGGGCACAAAACCCCACTCCGTGGCTACTACTGAGAAATTCCTAATGGAAAAACCCAATAACACTTTGCCCGTAATGGGAATTGTCTATGTAAGACATCCCTGTGACGGACTGGAGGTGCGCGGCGGCTGAGGCGGCGCGCGCGGGCGGTGTACCAGCAGCGGGTCTACGCGGTGGAGAGGAGCGCGCGGGAGCGGCGGGGACGAGAGCTCGCTTGCGCCGCGGCCCGCGACTTCACTTCACATTTTACCCCGGCGGAGATACCGCGTTTTCTTTCTTATATTATTTAATTCTTTTGTTTTAAAGTAATACACTATTGTAATCAGTCCACGACTTTCATTAGACTGCTCCCGCTCAGCTATCGAATATAACAGCTAAGCATGGTCCTTCGCAATTAAACAACACAGCGAGGAGATTTAAGTGTTTTACGAGAACAAGAACGAGTCCGAGACGTTGGAGGACTTTGACCCCGCGTCACGACGTTAGAAAATAGCAGTGTCATCGTCGCCTACGGTTGGAGATTTGAAGTCGCAACTGGACTTAGCGGATGAGGATTCGGATATTCGTGAGATCGTTCAAATTATTCCTTTTTTATCACCGTTATTCCAGTGTTCTTTTTTATACAGGTTATAGGTTTATAACGCTGTTATTCTAGTAGTTCCTATTCATTGCCCTATTGAGTTGGATAACTAGCTATTTTCATTCTATAATCGTCTTTGCTTCTAATTACTTCAAGCTATAATATAGGTATTCAGTTTTTAACGTTTTTTCATACCTATTGCATGAACACAAAGCGTGACTTGACAAGTTTACGTACAAGTAAAGAGTTATTTATTCCTTTGTTTGGAGCTTGGCGCGTTCCATTATTTAGCTTGTGTTTAGCGTGATAGCACAGTGACATTATTATTTATTTTTGCTTAACCGTTATTTATTTAAATTTTTGAATTCTCTGCTGAGTCATTATTTTTTCTAACGGCAAAATGGCTGACAAGTTGGTGAAAAAACGCAGCTCAATGAAGGCCAAGCTTACAACCTTCAGTGCTTATTTGAATGTGCTTCAAAGCTGTGAAAATCTTTCAAACTTGCAAATCATCGAGCTAGAAACCCGCTTCGACAAATTTAACGCCTTGTACAAAGAATTTGATGAATTACAGACGGAGATCGAAGTTTCTTCGGACAAGCCAGACGAGGCTTACGCGACGAGAGACCAGTTTGAGCAGCAGTACTACTCGCTGGTAGCCGTGGCGCGAAGTTTGCTGCCCGGTTTGGATGGCAAGCGTCAGCGTCGCGACTCCGCATATTCTGAGGCAAGGTCAGAGGCAACAGTGTCAGGTGGGACTAAAAATAATTTTATTAGATTACCTAAGATTGATTTACCGCACTTTGATGGCAGTTTTCAGAATTGGCTTGAGTATAGGGACACATTTATTTCCTTAATTCATGACAGTGCTTGTTTAGACAATATAAATAAGTTCCATTATTTACGCGCTTCTTTAAAAGGCAAGGCAGCTGAAGTCATAAAAAATATTGACTTCACAGCGGATCATTACCAATTAGCATGGGACTTATTGTGTGAAAGATACAATAACAGTCGTCTTCTCATTGATAAACACATGCAGGCTTTGTTCGAGGTTGAACCAGTCACCACTGAATCTAGTGTTGTCTTACGACGTCTTATAGACACGACTAGTAAAAACATAAGGGCGCTCAAAAACCTGGATGAGCCCACGGAGCATTGGAATACTATTGTTATATATATGATGTCAGCTAAGTTAGATGCGACCACTAGCAGATATTGGCAAGAGTTTCGTAATACGTTATCAGGAAAACCTACACTTGCTCAATTCACTACGTTTATAAATAATAAGGCTGATTTGCTGGAAACATTAGAAGATAACAGTAAACACAATAGAACAAGCAATAATAATAGTAAACCAAAAAGTTTTGCCATAGTTTCACAGGGAACTACAAATAAAAGTAACAACACTAATTCAAGTAAAAATAAATATACATGCCCTATGTGTTCTGGCGATCATTTTCTTTACATTTGTGATTCTTTCAAAAGATTAACAATAGAAGAACGTCATAAAAAGGCCAAAGACCTCAAAGTTTGTATGAACTGCCTAAGATCGGGTCATAATGAAAAAAGGTGTAGAATGACGCGCTGTAGGTACTGTGCAGCTAGGCATAACACCCTATTGCACATGGAACGAACAGAACCTCCTCCCATGCAAAATCCAATGCCCAGTACATCAGAAAGTATTGCTCTTTCTGCTAACGCCTCGGCTACTATGGAACCATATACTCGCTCGTTCGTTTTACTTTCCACAGCGATCGTGACGGCGGTGAACAGCAATGGCAAGAGGTGCGACGCCCGCATCCTACTGGATAACGGGAGTACAGCCAATTTTATTACAGAGGACTTTTGTAACAAGCTGCGTTTGTCCCGAAATGACACGGGCTCCACGATAACAGGTGTAGGCAACCAAACCAGCACTAGTGCGCAAACCTGCAACCTCACAATCGAATCCAGTAACGGTGACTATTCGGTAAACATTGACTGTTTAATTTTACCAGAAATCACACATGTTTTGCCGTCATCTCCAATAGACATAAAAAACATAACTATACCTGTGGGTCTACAGTTGGCGGATCCAACATTCAACACTCCCTCAGCGGTAGACATACTAGTCGGTGTAGATGTTTTTTGGAGCGTCATTTTAGCCAATCACATAAAGCTCGGTAAGAATCAATCAAGGTTATGTGAGAGTAAATTAGGATGGTTAGTTTCAGGCACAGGCTATCACTCACATGCGTCTCATTCACATTTTTGCAACCTTGCTAAAACCAAGCCCAGTACAGATTTATCAAAATTTTGGGAACTGGATTCAGTTCCTGAAAAGCATTCCCTTTCTTTAGAAGAACGGGCATGCGAAGATAGTTTTTATAATAATACAAAGCGTAAGAGCGACGGTCGTTTTGTGGTTACAATACCCTTTAAGGCGGATCCTTCTGCACTAGGAGATTCATACGGTATCGCAAAACGCCGTTTTCTATCGTTAGAAAAAAGATTTGAACGTGACCATAAATTCAAGTCGATGTACTTTGAGTTCATGTCAGAGTACGAAAGTTTAGGTCATATGACGGAAAATTCTAGTTTAAAACCGGACGGCGAAGTAAATTACTATCTGCCACATCATGGGGTCCTGCGCGAGTCTAGTGTCACTACTAAGCTACGCACCGTATTTGATGCATCTACCAAAACTACGACAGGAATATCCCTCAATGACTTGCAATTTGTAGGCCCAACGGTTCAAGACGATTTACTTTCTATTTTGTTGCGTTTCCGACAGCATAAATTCGTGATTACAGCGGATATAGAAAAAATGTATCGCGCTATCGAAATCAACCCTGTCCAACGACCATTACAGCAGATAATTTTTCGTAAAACTCCTACAGAACCATTAAAAACGTATACGTTAAACACGGTAACGTACGGTACCGCGTCTGCTCCATATTTGGCTACTAAATGCTTAGTCAGTCTAGCTGATACAATAACGAATCCTGTCGTAAAGCGTTCTATCCAGCATGATTTTTACGTGGATGATTTTCTTAGTGGTTCAGACACCATTTCAAGTGCACAAGAGCTATGTAGGGAAACAATGTCTATACTGGCATCGGCTCAATTTAATTTGAGAAAGTGGCAGTCTAACAACTCTGAAATTTTGAAAGAATTGGATAGTCTAAATAAGTCAAGCCATGCTATACTTGATCTTTCAGACAACAACAATGATACTCCCTCTAAAACGTTAGGAGTACATTGGTTAAGTAAGTCTGATAAACTAGTTTTTTCTATTATTATGGAATCCAATTGTAAAATAACAAAACGACATATTTTATCAGTAATTAGCCAAATATTTGACCCACTAGGCTTGGTTAGTCCCTGCATTGTCGAAGCAAAAATAATAATGCAGACACTCTGGTTGAACAAATGTGAATGGGATGACGAAGTGTCGCAGGAGGTAGCAGACTCATGGTTGTCATTTGCGAATACGTTGCCTTTTTTAAATCATCTAAAAATTCCACGATGGATTTCAGGTAACGATTCTGTAACTTATGAGGTACATGTATTTACAGATGCGTCCGAAAAGGCTTACGGCGCGTGTGTATACATTCGTTCAGTATCTAGTTCAGGAACGGTCACTGTCCATCTGTTAACTTCCAAAAGCCGTGTGGCACCAGTCAAGCCTACTACTATTCCACGGCTAGAGCTGTGTGGTGCTCTGGTAGGTTCCAGGTTGTGCACAAAGGTTAAGGATTCTCTGACATGGCCAATACACCGATTTCAATATTGGTGTGACTCCACAATAGTCCTGGGATGGTTGGCTACACCGTCACAGCAACTAAAGCCTTTCGTTCGGAATCGTGTAAACGAGATTCAAGAATGTAGCTCGGGTTGTGAGTGGAGATACGTGCCGTCCAAGGACAATCCGGCGGATCTTGTCTCTCGTGGGCTGAAGGCTGATCTTATCAGCGGTTCTGCACTTTGGTGGTCAGGCCCACCATTTTTAGTAAATAATGAAAACACGTGGCCGCTACAGCCCAATAAACACGTGAAACAGGATCTACCTGAAGTAATTTCAAATCTAGTGGATAGTCAAAATAGTAATAACAATTCTAGTATTAACCTAACATGTAGTTCAATTATACAACAATTAATTCATAAATATTCTAATTTTAATTATTTACAACGTATCGTAGCTTATACTCTAAGATTTACTCACAATTTAAAGAATACAAATTCTAAGTTAATGGGCTCTCTTTCTGTTGAAGAACTCAAAAATGCCTTAACACTTATTTTACGTGTAGCTCAATCTGAGATGTTCGAAAATGAGTACGCTGTCCTAAAATCTGGGAAGCCGTTGTCACGTAAAAATAGGCTAATTTCTTTGACTCCTTTTTTAGATTGTGACAACATTATTCGTGTAGGGGGCAGACTAGATAATTCCCCGTACGAATATGACGTAAAACACCCAATTTTACTCTGTAGTAAGCATCATTTGACAAAAATATTCTTTCAAATGCAACATCAAAAGCTACTACATGCTGGTCCTCAATTGCTTTTAGCGACTATACGTCAAACTTATTGGCCCTTGGGAGGCAGAAATCTCTCTAAGTTGACGGTAAACAAATGCCTTAAATGTTTTAGATTTAAAGCTCAAAATGTGCAGCCAATCATGGGACAATTACCCAACACAAGAAGCACTTTAGAATTTCCCTTTTTTAATAGTAGTGTCGACTATGCTGGGCCTATTTTGATATCTGACCGGAAAGGTCGGGGATCCAGACTGATTAAGTCCTACCTGTGCATTTTTGTATGCATGGCTACAAAAGCTGTGCACCTCGAGCTTGTCACAGACCTCTCTAAAGAGGCCTACAAAGCTGCCTTAAACCGTTTTATCGCTCGTCGCGGTAGGCCACGTACTATCTTGTCCGATAACGGTACAAACTTTGTCGGAGCGTGTAATGAATTATATGCGTTTTTGCAGGGCTCTGATGTTGCATTCGAAATAGCGCAGGAGGGAATAGAGTTCAGGTTTGCACCGGCGTATTCGCCGCACTTCAACGGTCTCGCTGAGGCTGCGGTTCGTTCAGCAAAGCACCACTTAAAGAGACTTTTGCAACTTACTCGTTTCACTTATGAGGAAATGGCTACATGCCTAACTCAAATAGAGGCAATTTTGAATTCCAGGCCCCTCACTCCTCTTTCCACTAATCCTCTCGACTTCCTTGCCCTCACTCCGTCTCATTTCCTTATTGGACGCTCGCTAATGTCTGTTCCAAATCCGCAGGTCACTGATGCCAGCATCAATCGTCTGGAGCGCTACCAACGTGTGGAATGTATCAAGCAACACTTTTGGAAAAGATTTAATCTTGAATACATCTCCAACTTACAGCAGAAAACGAAGTGGCCCGCCTCTACGAATGGTGACATAGCGTTGGGGTCGCTGGTCCTCATTAAAGACAAAGCGTTGCCGCCGCTCTGCTGGTTGCTGGGGCGCGTCGCGCAGGTGTACCCTGGCAGCGACGGCGTCACGAGAGTCGCGGAGCTGAAGACGAATCCGGCTCGAAGGATCATGTTTAGCTGTTATATTCGATAGCTGAGCGGGAGCAGTCTAATGAAAGTCTCGGACTGATAACAATAGTGTATTACTTCAAACAAACGAATTAAATAATATAAAAAAAGGAAAACGCGGTATCTCCGTCGGGGTAAAATGTGAAGTGAAGTCGCGGGCCGCGGCGCAAGCGAGCTCTCGTCCCCGCCGCTCCCGCGCGCTCCTCTCCACCGCGTAGACCCGCTGCTGGTACACCGCCCGCGCGCGCCGCCTCAGCCGCCGCGCACCTCCAGTCCGTCACAGGGATGTCTTACATAGACAGGAATCGAACCCGAAATATCATGCTCAGCCGTTCGCACTTGCAACTTCTAGACCAATGAGGCAAAATTATGGATTGGTCATCATCATCATCATTTCAGCTGAAAGACGTCCACTGCTGGACATAGGCCTCCCCCAACGCCACATTGACATAAGGGGGGGTTTTGCCGTAATCGCCACGCTTGGCAGGCGGGTTGGCAATCGCAGTACGGTTGTTACAAAAACTCAGAGAACGCTGCTGCCCGTTCTCTGGCAAGTCTCTTAGTCGCCTCTTACGACACCCACGGGAAGATATGGGATGGTGCTATTCTTAACGTCCGACACCATACAGAACCCTTTTTTTGACAGTTTTTGACACCTCCTCACTAAATATTGAAATAAGACCAGCTATCATCAGCTTATAACAGTACTGCTGGACATAGGCCTTTCGTTTTCACGCCATTAACCGTATCCCTACACAAATACCACACGACCAGTAGCAATAACCGTCCATCACATTTTTATTCAAAAATTTCCGGCTGGAGTGTTCGCAACGAGGCAAATCCGTAATTTCACAAATTCGCTGGTCCCCCTATTTGTTCGGCTTACGACACCCATGTCCGGGTTTCTTAATCCGGACGGCGCCATTTATCACCTTTTTAGAGTTCCGCACCGAATTGTAAAACGGTACCCACATGGAAATGCTTCCGTATGACTGAATGCCGCAGACTACACAGATGGGGTTCGTGATGTACCTACATGAGGGCTGCAGCAAATTAAAAATTGGATTAATAAGATTATTTTTTCCTTTTAATGCAGTGTTGACAGCCTCGACTTACGAGCAGTAAGCTGTGGCTTCGAACCTAGGCAAGCGCATTAATTTGTATAATTTATTCCATCATCGCTGCTCTCAAAACGGTTAAGGAAAACATCGTGAGGAAACCGGCATGTCATAGAAATAAAAACTTCGAAGACATGTGACATCTACCAACCCGCACTGGTCCCACGTGGTGGAATACCTACAGCCCACTCCCTCTCATTCAGAGGAGGCCTGTGTCCCAACAGGGCGAACATTACAGGCTGATTATGCACAAGAACTTTTTGACGCCTAGTTGCAAACAGTCTATTAACATCAGTTGTCAAATCTTATGTTTAGTTATTGGACTATAATTCGCTTTGATCAATCCACAGCTTAGATTTTTGTCAGCAAATTCACTGATCTACATACCAAACTCATACGAATGTGAAAATATCAGTCTTTCATAATATTTTCTATGTATTACTGGATTACTGTCGACTACACAATATTGGGAACAGTGTAGTTATTACCATACATAAAAATACATACGATCACAATTGGCAGAAATCTGACTAAAGGGGAATCAGTGAAGTGAAACATTATTTATGTGACGGTGTGAGCATGAGTGTGGGTGAAAAGCGGATAGTCTTAAGAAATATTTTGTAAAACAACTTAATTTGGCACGTATAGACATTCAAATCAAATTTATTTGTAAATGTAGGTTTTAGAATGAAATGTATAGTTCGCAACATTTTACTCGAGAGCATACAAATCTAAAGTTAGGTATGTCAAAACAATAGACACAAATTTTAAAATAAATAACACAATTACTAAACTAAAAAAAAAATATCAAAATTTCTTGTCCTCCATAAACTCAGCTGTGGTGATTTTGTTCTGTTATTTTGTGCTGTTTTGTTCTGTTGTGTAATTGGGTGGTTGTGCTATCAGGAATTTCTCAGTGCCAGCCACAGAGTCTGGATCTATGATCCGGTTGATGGCGACAGGCTCGCCCACTATTACATGGGACATAAACATAACTGGCGAAATGTAAGTGTACTAATGGGTGCACTTCTGCCTTAACCTTCGGGGATTGCAAGCGTGATGTTATGGTTTGTACCTACTTTGAAGTATAGAGCTTTAGCTATAGATTTTGACTTGCCAACCAAACCGAGGACTTTAAACTCGACAGGCAACCACTAAACCGAAATTAAAAGTAGGGTAAGTCGTCTACTTCATCGAACCGCTAGTCGAGCCTAGCATGAAAGTGAAAAATTAAATGAAAAGTTTTAAAAACCCCCGACACAAAAAATCTTTTTTTAGAGGCTTTTTGTGTCGAGGAATTTTCAAATTTTTAATTTAATTTTTATTTCATGCTTTTTAAAATTTTAATATTTTTTCTTAGTATTGACTGTCCCACTTCTGGGCATAGGCTTTCCCCCGTCCTTCGCCTATAAACTATAAATTAAAAAAATCCCGAGCTTTTAGGAGGGAGCCCGCCCCCCCTTTTCGATTCCGATGGTGACAAGTGAAAGATTTCAAATTTCGAATCGACCAGACCTGTGGAAGTTGTTTATATCCCTTCATCAGTTAAAAGAGAGGTGATGAGCTTCAAACGGATGAGCAGGTTTTCTCGAAACATAGCTAAGTACACTCTCGATTAAAACACCTTTCAAACAAGACCAATTTTATCACAATCGCCACAGACAGATAGATACCTACACAGATACACAAATCCACAGATACACACGTCAAACTTATATCACCCCTCTTTTTTCGTCGGGGGTTAAAAATACCTTACAATCATGAAAGAATACGAAAAATGTCCTAAATTTTTCACAAACGCTATCCACCTCACAATATCCCAATCACAAGAACCCGTTCTTCATAGTTATGACAGTGTAACATATTAGTATTCCTCCCGAGCAACTCTGCGATGAAAAATCTATCCTACCCTCTATTTACTGCTTCAAGTGGTCTGGATATAAATACTTAGTCGAGGTAAACGGCCTGGCCACGACCTACACGCGTGTTGTGACGGCGACTGCGGAGACATTGCATACTTTACTTAGAGCATACTGGTTGTCCAAATACGTTTTAAAAAAAAATATTCCTCAACCCAAAATAATCAATTTGTGGTCCGCGATTCTTGATAGTTTTTGACCTGTAAATTAAAAAAAAATATCTTTGTTTTTACTTTACTTATTCACATTCTTTAACGTAAACTAGAGGCATTTTCTAATCTCATTAGCATAAAGAGTAACAAAAAGTGGTTTAAAAAAATATAGCTTGCGGTTCCCAAATTTTTTTCAAAGAACTATTACTCGAAAACTATCAAGAATCGCGGAACGTACATGAGCTTGAAAAAGCTATATTTTTATGGCGTCATTATATGGAACATTCTGTATATCACGTGCCTGTGCGACGCGACTTGGGACGCGACGGTATTCACTCAAAGAAAACTACACGAGCGCAAACTAAGTCGCACCACCCGAGGCTGTTGGCAGGGCTGAGGCTGGGCTGGGATGTGGGCAGCGCTGTAGTCAAGGTCTAGGGTTAATACGCGACAAAGGGCGTTAAATTCAGTTCGACGATAAAAAAGTGCTACTCTAAAGTTTGGTGAAGCGAATCTGTGTTCAGTTTCAAGATTGAACTTAATATTATTGGTTTCTTCTGTCTGAGTATTGTCGGATCAGTGACGAACTTACACGAGACGAAAATAAAACAGTTGAAGTATCTTAATCATCTATGAAGTTGTCAATCAAAATGAAGTTCTATTGACCAAAATGTTGACTGGCAGAAATCCACATTTGTAAGTATCACTATTGTGGATGAAGTGTAAACGCATTGGTAAATAATATATTGGACCATCTACTACTTAGTCTTATCCAAACTATGCTGGGTTCAGCTTCCAATTAAACCAAATTCCAGTATTTTACGAGGATCGACTGCCTATACACTCTGAGACCGATTAACTGGGTAAACGATTTATTCTTGGTAAGACTGATGGTCAGACTTTCGGGTTTCTGACTTCCTCTAACGATGTCAAAGCTACAGCCAGGAACAACGGTTTAATGTGCTTTCTGAGAAACGTACAGATGGCCTACCATGACGTCTTAAAGCAGTATTGTTTTAATCTTATTCCAGAGTGGGAAAGAGATAACGCTAGAGGTCCTCTATAGCTCCGTCTCTTTCTCACACTGGAATATGATTGAAAGAATACTGCTTTTGGACGTCATAATAACCCCCCTGGTATCGAAATAGCTAATGAATGTCACCCATTCACGGACCGACTTCGGCAAGCATATATAATATTCCATGCAACCTTACGGCTGTTATTATTTAGCCACTACGAATCAATCAAACATAAGATCTGAAGATCTTATTTTAAAGAACATAATATTTAACTATATGTCACAGTTCACTTATTAGAGATTTCTAAGAAGTATTTTCGCGAACTGCAAAACACTATTAAAATATTCAATCCCACCCCTTGCCTCGCAATAAATTGTGGGGCAGGTATAAAAAGGATACTGTATAAACATACAGTCAGTAGTTTGCAATTTCATCAGTATAATCTGGATTAGCACTGTTTTCAATAATACTGAACCGGTCGCGAACTGGCCGTGGGGGGGGGGGGGGTTACGCGTAATGACCAATGGTAAATCGTTTATTTATTTATATTAAATTATATGACTTTAACACATTACATCATCATCCCGATTATATTTCCCCGTAGTGATGGACAGAAGGGCATCATTTTTTTTGCGTTGTACCTATGTTTATTGGTTTTATTTTTGTTAATTTTGTATGTTATGTCATGTCTCTTCGACAAATAAATATTGTTTTCTTTCTTTCATCTTTTCCATACCACAACTTTTTTTCGGCAGTTGCCTTTAAGTCCCATAAAACAGTGGCCAACCTATTGCCGTCAGCCGAGTGCCCTGTGATGAATAGAGTGATTGTCACTGCAGATACTTTCCCAAAGAGCTCTTTGATCAACAAAAAAAAACTCTTTTCTCTCTCAATAACGCAACAAACTATGGTATGACTGACAACAACGTAACTTGGAATAATGCATTAACAGACCCTTATTAAAACCCTGCACCACCCTGCAGATACTGTATTTTAAGAACAAGGCGAAATATGAGATAGAGCGTAATAGTATCATATTTCTGGTCTTTGGGTACCAGCAGGTCATTAATGGACGGTAAAATATTAATAAATGATACCATGACAAAAAACCTCATAAAAACCCCGTAACAATAAATCATAATAATTAAAACCAAATCCATGTCCCTACCCGTCATAAAAAGTAGCTGATATTACAATATTCTTCGCTAGACAACTCATTTAACGCGAATCAATTAAAGCGAGTAATTAAAAAATCGTCATTAAGTCGCGGGGTCTGTTCCAGCGGAAAATGTTCCCTTTCATCATAAATATAAAATGTTATGACTTCGTCCGTCTGTCTGTAAAACTGTTTAGTACCTATCAAACTTGTGCAATAAGTTTGACATTCCATTTTGACATTTAAGAAATTGAGGGAGGAGCTCGTGCCTAAATAATATCAGCCGTTTGGGTCGATGTTAAACCGTGCTTGCCTAGGTTGGTCCGTGGATGGGTGACCACTCATTATAAACAAAGATTAATCCGTACCTTGGAAAGCCCTTGGTCCCGGCTGTCATTTGTAGACCTTTGACAGTCGTTACAGGTAGTCCGCCCGAAATTCGGACAACTAGTCTTAACAAGGTTAACGTAGGCAGCCACTCCATGTAAAATACTAGTGTTCAGCTGAATCCAATAAGACTGGAAGCCGACCCCAACATGTTTGGGAAAAGGTCGACAGATGATTTAAGAAATTTGAGAGAGATTAATATGCCGAAGCAGTTTTGAACGACAATACCTATTACCTACCGAACAATGGTTTAGAATAGAATAGAATAGAATCATTTATTTCAATCACAAAGGATCATAAAATTGAACATACAGCAACACGTCTTAGACTACAAACACACGGATATATAATACACTATTTATCATTATTATAAAATATTTCATAATTTAATCTAACAACATCATTAAAATTTCCTAACTCAAATAAGTAATTGATCTCTAAATAAATGTCATAAATGGTTCTTTAATAAATTAAAAATAGTAAATTAGTAGTAATAATAATGATAAGTATGTTTTTTTTTTTTTTGGTTTAGTTTTAAATATCTACGCTTTTGAATTGCCTGTTTTAAAGTTCAAGTTAATTTTAGAGCCATCGTATATCTCAACTTAAAAGCGTTTATTGCGAATGAGGTTCCAAACTACAGTCATTAATAAGTGTCTACGCTACATAAAGGGTTAATTCACACACACACAGGAAATCACCGGTATCCTCATCCACAGCCTGACTTCGCCCACTGATGGGAATAGGCCTCTCGTTGCTTGTGCAGGGCTCCACGTTCTTGTGCCAGTCTCATCCATGATTCACCTGCTTTTATAACAATGTAGTCAGCTGCCCATCTTGCCGCCGGACGTTACAGTACAGTTAACTAGTTATCCTGTCCCAAATATTCACTAGTAAATAAGCTCCCAATAAGCTTTAATAACTAATTTAATTACAATAAAACGCGCTCCATTTGCGTACATAAGCGGATGACCACGCCGCCGCGACCACCACCTAATTACTTCCTATAAAGTTATTTGATTCAAAATTGATTATAGAATATGAATGTTCAATTAATTTGACTCGTTGGTTGACTGCCCACTGTTGAGCGAGACGTCCTAAGGGGCTGGACAGAGTGGCATTGTTTCATTGATAACGAGGATGGGATTGATGTAATCCACACACATATCGAAAAGCTTAAATCCCTAGCCACTTACGAAGACCGTTTCGTTTCGGTCGCTGGGTCGCCACAGGAAAATGAGCTTTTTGATATTCCCATCAGAAATATCAGAAAATGAAAAATGACGAAATGTATCCACTCGTTCCCTATAGGGGAAATACAGACTTGATATGATATTATGATTTCTTCTGAATCAGGAGTCGCGGTCTAAAAAATACAGTAAGATCGCCTCTCTATCTTCTTCATAGCGTGTCTATGGCAAATTTTCATCAAATCCATATTTGGTGGTTCTAAACTCAGCTACGTACTCCACTCGCTCTCACTTCACTCGCCTCGCTATTACGTGGACACAACATCATTACTTGCAAAACACACCTCTGACACACCACACAGACTCTCTCTACACCTTCAGGAATTACAGACGTTGTTACGCCATGACTAAAATACCATCAGGAACAGAAGTCATTGAGTCGTAGAATCCTGTCTACTGCAGACTATCTGTGTCACGGTTCAAGTGTCACTCCTCGCCATTGTGTTCCATTGTGTGGCCGATCGGCTATCGTGGCCTGCTCGGTGACTGTCTCCGGTTTCTCTTGATTCGTCGACGTTTACAGACGTGCGTAGGTAGTGAAGATTAAAATGAGTAGAGTATTCATACTCGGGTCTGCCTGTTTGTGTATGTGTTTTAAATATTGGTAAACGCTCCCACGATACAGGACAAACTCCGGGCGGGGCAAAATTTTAGAAAAAAATAAAATATTTTGTTATTATACAGGGTGTTTGGAAGGGAGCTGTACATACGCCTAGGGTAGAAACTAGGGATAGTCTGCTACCTACCCCCGCCCATTATATTGACCTTGGCCTCAAGGTTTTTTTTTTAATTTATTATTATTTTTTATTTGACTTTTTTATGATTTTTTGACTAAAACTACCTGTAGCTCAAAATCTATCCATGGGACCGGTCGGCTAATGGTCTTGTTTTAATCGTTAGAGTCTTAGGGTCCTGCAAAAAATTATTTTACACCAGAAAATTGTGGAGAAGAAAAGTTATGGGGCCTGAAGTACCGTAAAAAATAAAAATAAATTAAAAAAAAACCTTGAGGCCAAGGTCAATATAATGGGCGGGGGTAGGTAGCAGACTATCCCTAGTTTCTACCCTAGGCGTATGTACAGCTCCCTTCCAAACACCCTGTATGATATCGATAGTAGTAATGGAATGCAAAATCGATCATAAATAATTTTCAATGACGGTTTTTTGTTGTGATGTTGATATAAACACTTTACTTAAACGATCTTTTGTTTACGCCATCATAAACGAATTTACCGGAAGTACGCATTATCTACATAAACTTTTATCGACTTCTAAATTACGCCATAACTCAAAAACCGCCACAAAAATGCGTCATCAAAAACCTCGCACCACTCTTTAAAATTCTGAAGCTCATTAAAAGTTTAAGATGATATAAACGGGCGGATCCGGCGACAAAGTGCTAGCGACCAATATCACAGATATTGCGGTTCGTAATCCAGTTGATTCCGGTTATTACCAGACCGATATTACTGGCTCCAACCGGTTTGAACCTGATATTAAATTAACACGACACGATGTGCTGGACACAGAGATTTGTTTCTTTTGTGAAGCTACGTTTATTAAATAAAGTCTCGGAAGGAAAATTGAATATTTTTAGAAATATTTGGTGTTGGAGGAAAATTATTCTATTGTAGTTGAGCAAAAATGTATCCCTCTTACGGTTAGAATAAAATTCCTGTTTAAAAGAAAAAGTTTTCTTAAAACCCAGCTGTAGCTGCCTCACACATTGACAACCCTGAAAGATCCTGAAAACTTATCGTTTTTGTAAACTTTGAACATTTTTGTGAGAAATCATAACACTCGTTTTACTCGAAGAGTTAACAAGAGATGTAAGGGGTAGGGGGAAGCTTATTGTCATTCCAAATCCAGACAGCAAGCTGCTACTGTAAATTTTTGATAGACAAACCCAGTAACACTTTGCCGACCTGCCACTGAGTCAAACCCAGGACCTCAGGTTCACCAGTGGAGCATACATCCACCACACCAACAAGGCATTTTTAGATGACTTATTTTTATTCGAGCAAGTAACTAAATACGAATTTACGACGGAACTGTTTCAACAGCGACCAGATGAAGGAAAAAACAGCAGTAAGGAAACAAGAACAGACTGAAATAAAATCTTATTGCGTGACATCGTTAACTTTATTATTATACGCTTGAACATTATTTGTGCACAGGACATTCTTCAAGAGGATGTTTCTGAACGAAATGTTTAAAATACTAACAACATGTTTTGAATTTTATGAACAAATATTCAGAACCGAAAGCTTTTCTTTACAAATTAACTTATTAATTTTGGGAATTTTGCATTTACTCGTAAGTTAGTGATAAGTAATATCATCAATTATTATAGTGCAGTGATGAGTATCAGAATAGTTACGGCACGGTTGGCGCAGTGGTTGAGCGATTGACTGCTGCGCTGCGTGTCGCGGGTTCGATCCCCGCACGGAACAAATATTTGTATGGCCTGCAAATAGTTGTTCCGGTTCTGGCTGTTTGTGTATGTGAGTTTAAATGTTTGCATCCACGATAGAAGGAAGAATAGAAGTTCTTAAGGTGGGGCAACGTGATTAAAAAATAAAATAAAGATCAAATGAAATTATTATTTGTTTGAATATGGGTAACACATGAAGTGACACGATATAACAAAAGTCTAAAGTAGTAAAATCTAGGTCTGTGATTAACACACGTATCTATCAATGAAAAAGCTAAAGTGAAGATATTTATGATACGATTTCTATTCTGTGGTATTGCTTGAAGTTATAACTGGAAAAAACTAGAATTCTTAACTTTGCTTCGTTCAAATCAAAGAGGTAGCTCGTATTATTTGAATGTCTTTGGTTCAAATCCAAAGTAATAGTAGTAGTTGCATAAGTAATTACTTGAATTTAAGATCCAAGTGTAAGAATCTTCCCATGGAAGAGTGTACTACGTGAGCTCGACAAATGGATGTGCGATTAACGCTTATGCGACAAAACTGTACTGCGAGTCACCATAGTTCGAATGCACGCTTGTGCGACACACTGAAGATCGACATCACGCTAGTGTGACAAACGATTGCGCGACAGTAGTTCGACACTTCCGTAGTGCGACACTACGGTAGTGCGACGGTACTGTAATTCGACAGTACGGTGGTGCAGTATTACAGTAGTTTGACATTACCCAAGTGCAACAAACGAATATGTGAGTGGCCGCAGAGAATTTGCGGCATACATGTCCGCCGCCATGATGCACAACAAAAACTAAACGATATCAGCGCGTCTAACGGTGGATAATGTTACTATTATACGATATGATCACTAGGTAATGTTTGGCCATATCATGAAGTAGCCGTGCGTTTAGCTATTCATATCTTTAAACGCTGATTATTCATTGATCTGGCCAGACCAAATCATGATGTGGGCACCGGATATTGGCCATTTCATGAAATACAACCATTTCATGAAAAATCAAAATCAATCAAAAATCAAAATATTTTTATTTTACATAGGCCTACAGGGGCACTTATAAAACGTCGGCAAAAAGATGCACGGTTCGGGTTGGTCGTTTCCTATGGAGAAGAACCGGCAAGAAACTCCATGGTTACTCTTTTAAAATCATTTGGTTTTACAATATTTCTGTTACAGCATTAGTACTAAAGTATGGGAGGACATCGTAGGCCTGACAATAAGTCGTTGCTTACTACGAAACGAAAATGGTTGGCCACATCATGAAGTGATCAATTCTGTGATCTGGCTACGACATATACATATGATTATTAATACAAATGTGTCTTCATGTCGTACTAGCGAGAAAGATGTGAATGATTGTCACACTAGCGTGATGTCGATCTTCAGTGTGTCGCACAAGCGTGCATTCGAACTATGGTGACTCGCAGTACAGTTTTGTCGCATAAGCGTTAATCGCACATCCATTTGTCGAGCTCACGTAGTACACTCTTCCATGGAGCTCTTTCCAACAAATCCTCTTAAAAAATTGAACGACTTAAGATTGTTTGTTTTTAGCATCGAAAAACAAACTTTACAATCAAGAGCATCATCAAGTGTTTATGATTTAAGCTCAATTTCAAAATGTAAAACAGTATCTTCCAATTGACTCATGCACTGTCGTCGATTCCGGGTGATGACGTCACACATTCCTCGGCAATCATTCTCCGAGATCGACTGCTATTGGAATGATATCGGTTTCCAATGCACCCGGGAGTTGAGCTCACTGCTGTGGAAAAATTAAAAAGTGTGTGTATGATTATTTTACTGGATTGATGTGGTATGGAGATTTAAATGTATTCTGTTAATTGGTTGATGGCTGATTTGAACTTGGATTTTTGGTGATAACATCTACAATGCTGCATACGAACTATGCATGTCACTTGACGTCACGTATCAACGAGATTAGGATTTTAACAACTGCCCTGCAACCAAATATATCGGGCATCTTCGCTGGTAAACGGAGAAGGAGGAACTTCCCAATCTGTTAATCATATCTCTAAATTATTAATGTTGCAAGTGGATAGAATAAAATATATTGCATTGAGTCCTGATTACTCCTAGTATTGATTTTAAAGAGCCATGAACCTTGGACTTCCTTGTTGGTTCTTCTCCTTAGGAAACGACCAGCCCAAACCGTGCATCTATGCGAACCGTACATCTTTTGACGATTCATAAGTGCGTGTAGAAATAAAGAAAGAAATTATTTTGATTGATTTTATTGTATAGCATTTTTTGGTATTTCAAAACGAATAGATATTAAAAAAATACATATATTTGAGTGATCATTGAAAACTTATTAAAGTCATACAGGACATTTAAACTCAAATCCTGTAAGGTCCTAATACAAAATTACTACATAGTAAAATTAACTGCCTCAAAATAATTCCGAAACGTTTTTCCTTAAAACTCATTAAGCTTATTCCCTCCATTATTAGCATTCGGCTTGTAAATTATGAGTTCTTAAAAAATATTTATTACTTAATAAGTACTTACAGTTTCTAATTAGCATTCGTATTTTCTTAAATACGAAAAAATAATCCATCCATTTCTTTGTGCTGAGTTTTACCAGTGTGTGCAGGCAGTTGTGAACTTATCAAATAACACAACGTTTTATATGTTTGTCTATATTTTTTTATGTGAGAGATAGTCGCTCCATGTAAAATACTGATATTCTACATCCGGTTAGACTGGAAGCCGCCCGCAAAATAGTTTTAAAACGCTTGGCAGATGACGATGATGGTTTATTATTGTTTTTGGTAAACCAACTCCAACACCTGTCAACGTTTTATTAAGAGTACGTAGTACTTGAGACGTATGATTAAACTCGGAAGTAATCGTTGAACAACAATTACTACGCATATTGGGCTTTCGTTCGGCTGGTGTCCATCGGCAAACTTCGATACCGGGTCGGCATAATTCAAGCGAAGCTGAGCCAATTTTTCCTGAACATTTATACAGTGTATAAAAGGACCTTCACGAAGCCGTTAATAAAGCATTCTGTCCATCAAACTAAGTAACACTGCACAAAAAATATTGCTGGAGAACGACTTTTTTATATTTGTCGGATCCGGTCATTACTACGGACAGAAAATGAATCGGCAAGCGCGCCAAAGCATCACGTGACCTACTTACCAGTCTACCCACACCTAAGCGCGCTTCTACAGAGTCGTGATGTTTCGAGCTCGCTGCTAGGAGGAGGGTCAGTGTCTGATCGCGGCGGAGTCAAGACGTCCCGAAACTGTTCCCCGATTCATGGTGCCTAGTGTTATTGTGTTGGATTGTTATTTCAAATAATTTGTGAGTTCGACAAAAGGCATGTAGTGTGTGTTTTCATAGCACGAAACCCATGTTCTACCCACATGATGACCGAGTCTAACGAAATAAATCATGAAAACTACGACATATTAAAAATTACTGTAACGCTCACTCAAACAAAACATTCTGGTTCAATAATACAGGGGCATGGATGTATGCCAAATAATATCGACCCGACAATGTGCGTAGCATGAGCATCCCTAATTTACACACCCAATCATACGACAAGACCAGACAATCAGTTAATTAACCGTGACGTATGTGACAGTGAACCCGCACCGATCGGAACAACAATGCCAGCTGATGAGTTCACGCGAACGTATCTTCAGTTGGCGGGAACCATCGGACTATTACTAGTGAGTTCATGCGGCGCTGCTTACTAATGTGGGTGAAAGGTTCAAGAGAATACGGTCAATCGTTTCTAGTATAGCTGTGTTGAAAGAGAGATATATTACGCAGTACTTCGTCTTGTTTTCGAATTGGAATGAATCTCATTTTAATAGATTTGTTTGTGGTTTTCAGATTTGGTTTAGTGATAGGTCGATTACTTGTTATTGATATTAAAACTGTGCTTTTAAAGATAGTTAATTTATTTTTTTCGTGTTAAGTGTTAATTAAAAGAACACACGATGTACATAATATTTAAAAATATTTTAATAAGTAAGTAAAGAAAATTACTTAGTCCGTGGATGGGTGACCACATTATAAACAAAGATTAATCCGTACCTTGGTAAGCCGTTGGTCCCAGCTGTCATTTGACAGACCTTTGACAGTCGTTACAGGTAGTCAGTGGCCCGAAACTCGGACAACCAGTCTTAACAAGGGTATCGTAGGCAGCCACTCCATGTAAAATACTGGTGTTCAGCTGAATCCAGTAAGACTGGAAGCCGACCCCAACATGGTTGGGAAGAAGACGACAGATGATTTAAGAAATTGAGAGAGATTAATATGCCGAAGTACTTTTGAACGACAAAACCTACCGAACTTTGGTTTAGTCTTAAATATCTACGCTTTTGTATTGCATGTTTTAAAGTTCAAGTTAATTTTAGAGCCATCGTATATCTCAACTTAAAAGCGTTTATTGCGAATGAGGTTCCAAACTACAGTCATTTATAAGTGTCTACGCTACATAAAGGGTTAATACACACACACAGAAACACACACACAGGAAATCACCGGTATTATCATCCACAGCCCGACTTTGCCCACTGATGGGAATAGGCCTCTCGTTGCTTGTGCAGGGCTCCACGTTCTTGTGCCAGTCTCATCCATGATTCACCTGCTTTTATAACAATGTCGTCAGCTGCCCATCTTGCCGCCGGACGTTACAGTACAGTTAACTAGTTATCCTGTCCCAAATACTCACTACTAAATAAGCTCCCAATAAGCTTTAATAACTAATTTAATTACAATAAAACGCGCTCCATTTGCGTACATAAGCGGATGACCACGCCGCCGCGACCACCACCTAATTACTTCCTATAAAGTTATTTGATTCAAAATTGATTATATAATATGAATGTTCAATTAATTTGACTCGTTGGTTGACTGCCCACTGTTGAGCGAGACGTCCTAAGGGGCTGGACAGAGTGGCATTGTTTCATTGATAACGAGGATGGGATTGATGTAATCCACACACATATCGAAAAGCTTAAATCCCCAGCCACTTACGAAGACCGTTTCGTTTCGGTCGCTGGGTCGCCACAGGAAAATGAGCTTTTTGATATTCCCATCAGAAATTTCAGAAAATGAAAAATGACGAAATGTATCCACTCGTTCCCTATAGGGGAAATACAGACTTGATATGATAATATGATTTCTTCAAAATCAGGAGTCGCGCCCTAAAGAATACAGTAAGATCGCCTCTCTATCTTCTTCATAGCGTGTCGATGGCAAATTTTCATCAAATCTACCTATATTTGGTGGCTCAAAACTCACCTACTCCACTCGCCTCGCTATTACATGGACTTATCAACATCATTACTTACAAAACACGCCTCTGACTACACCTTCAAGACTTACAGACGTTGTTACGCCATGACTAAAATACCATCAGGAACAGAAGTCATTGAGTCGTAGAATCCTGTCTACTGCAGACTATCTGTGTCACGGTTCAAGTGTCACTCCTCGCCATTGTGTCCCATTGTGTGGCCGATCGGCTATCGTGGCCTGCTCGGTGACTGTCTCCGGTTTCACTTGATTCGTCGACGTTTACAGACGTGCGTAGGTAGTGAAGATTAAAACGAGTAGAGTATTCATACTTGGGTCTGCCTGTTTGTGTATGTGTTTTAAATGTTTGTAAACGCACCCACGATACAGGACAAATTCCTAGGGCGGGGCAAAATTTTAGAAAAAATTAAAATAATAATTAAAATTAAAATCGATAGTAGTAATGGAATCCAAAATCGATCATAAATAATTTTCAATGACGGTTTTTTGTTGTGATGTTGATATAAACACTTTACATAAACGATCTTTTGTTTACGCCATCATAAATGAATTTACCGGAAGTACGCATTATCTACATAAACTTTTATCGACTTCTAAATAACGTCATAACTCAAAAACCGCCACAAAAATGCGTCATCAAAAACCTCGCACCACTCTTTAAAATTCTGAAGCTCATTAAAAGTTTAAGATGATATAAACGGGCGGATCCGGCGACAAAGTGCTAGCGACCAATATCACAGATATTGCGGTTCGTAATCCAGTTGATTCCGGTTATTACCAGACCGATATTACTGGCTCCAACCGGTTTGAACCTGATATTAAATTAACACGACACGATGTGCTGGACACAGAGATTTGTTTCTTTTGTGAAGCTACGTTTATTAAATAAAGTCTCGGAAGGAAAATTGTATATTTTTAGAAATATTTGGTGTTTGAGGAAAAATGAGTTGAGCAAGAATTTTTCACTCTTACATTTAGAATAAAATTCTTGTGTAAAAGATATAGTTTTTCTAAGAATCCAGCTGTAGCTGCCTCACATATTGACAACTCTGAAAGATCCTGAAAACTTATCGTTTTTGTAAACTTTGAACATTTTGTGAGAAATCATAACGCTCGTTTTACCCGAAGAGTTAACAACAGATGTAAGGGGTAGGGGGAAGCTTATTGTCATTCCAAATCCAGACAGCAAGCTGCTACTGTAAATTCTTGATAGAAAAACCCAATAACAGTTTGCTAACCTGCCACTGAGTCAAACCCAGGACCTCAGGTTCACCAGTGGAGCATACATCCACTACACCAACAAGGCATTTTTACATGACTTATTTTTTTTTCGAGCAAGTAACTAAATACGGATTTACGACGGAACTTTTTCAACAGCGACCAGATGAAGGAAAAAACAGCAGTAAGGAAACAAGAACAGACTGAAATAAAATCTTATTGCGTGACGTCGTTAACTTTATTATTATACGCCTGAACATTATCTTGTCTACAGGACATTCTTCAAGAGGATATTGCGGAACGAAATGTTTAAAATACTAACAAAATGTTTTGAATTTTATGAACAAATATTCAGAACCGAAAGCTTTTCTTTACAAATTAACTTATTAATTTGGGAATTTTGCATTTACTCGTAAGTTAGTGATAAGTAATATCATCAATCATTATAGTGCAGTGATGAGTGTCAGAATAGTTCCGGCAGGGTAGGCGCCGTGGTTGAGCGATTGACTGCTGCGCTGCGTGTCGCGGGTTCGATCCCCGCACGGAACAAATATTTGTATGGCTTGCAAATAATTCTTCCGGGTCTGGCTGTTTGTGTATGTGAGTTTAAATGTTTGCATCCACGATAGAAGGAAGAATAGAAGTTCTTAAGGTGGGGCAACGTGTTTAACAAATAAAATAAAGAGCAAATGAAATTATTATTTGTTTGAATATGGGTAACACATGAAGTGACACGATATAACAAAAGTCTAAAAGTAGTAAAATCTAGGTCTGTGATTAACACACGTATCTATCTATGAAAAAGCTAAAGTGAAGAAATTTATGATACGATTTCTATTCTGTGGTATTGCTTGAAGTTATAACTGGAAAAAACTAGAATTCTTAACTTTGCTTCGTTCAAATCAAATAGGTAGCTCGTATTATTTGAATGTCTTTGGTTCAAATCCAAAGTAATAGTAGTAGTTGCATAAGTAATTACTTGAATTTAAGATCCAAGTGTAAGAATCTTCCCATGGAGAGTGTACTACGTGAGCTCGACAAATGGATGTGCGATTAAAGCTTATGCGACAAAACTGTACTGCGAGTCACCATAGTTCGAATGCACGCTTGTGCGACACACTGAAGATCGACATCACGCTCTAGTGTGACAAACGATTGCGCGACAGTAGTTCGACACTACCGTAGTGCGACACTACGTTAGTGCGACAGTACTGTAATTCGACAGTACGTTGGTGCAGTATTACAGTAGTTTGACATTACCCAAGTGCAACAAACGATTATGCGAGTGGCCGCAGAGAATTTGGATGCAAGAGCAAGCGAAGCGAACTCTGGACTTGGGGCACCCCGACTCGGACAGGTTAGATTCGAAGGGGATGGCGGACCAAGACCCCGACATCCCCTTCGTGTTAGGTTACTGTAAACCCTGCAGACAGAAATAGGCGCCCCGCGTAGCGGGCCCACTTCGAATACGCTTTAAAAAATTCCTATTATCAAATAATAAAAGGTAGGATTGGTTCCTGATCGCAGTGTACATTTAAATCATTCAATTAACGCATTATTATTCGATTTAGTAACGAACACATGTCCGCCGCCATGATGCACAACAAAAACTAAACGATATCAGCGCGTCTAACGGTGGATAATGTTACTATTTTACGATATGATCACTAGTTAATGTTTGGCCATATCATGAAGTAGCCGTGCGTTTAGCTATTCATATCGTTAAACGCTGATTATTCATTGATCTGGCCAGACCAAATCATGATGTGGGCACCGGATTTTGGCCATTTCATGAAATACAACCATTTCATGAAATGGTTGGCCACATTATGAAGTGATCAATTCTGTGATCTGGCTACGACATATACATATGATTATGAATACAAATGTGTCTTCATGTCGTACTAGTGAGAAAGATGTGAATGATTGTCACACTAGCGTGATGGATGTCGATCTTCAGTGTGTCGCACAAGCGTGCATTCGAACTATGGTGACTCGCAGTACAGTTTTGACGCATAAGCGTTAATCGCACATCCATTTGTCAAGCTCACGTAGTACACTCTTCCATGGAGCTCTTTCCAACAAATTCTCTTAAAACCTGGAACGATTATTTGTTTTTAGTATCGAAAAACAAACTTTACAATCAAGAGCATCATCAAGTGTTTATGATTTAAGCTCAATTTCAAAATGAAATCACATTCATAAAGATTCTCTTCTAGAAACCAACACAATAAAATCTAAAACAGTATCTTCCAATTGATTCATGCATTGTCGTCGATACCGGGTGATGACGTCACACATTCCTCGGCAATCATTCTCCGAGATCGACTGCTATTGGAATGATATCGGTTTCCAATGCACCCGGGAGTTGAGCTCACTGCGGTGGAAAAATCAAAAATGTGTGTATGATTATTTTGCTGGATTGATGTGGTATGGAGATTTAAATGTGTTCTGTTAATTGGTTGATGGCTGATTTAAAATTGGTTGGTGGTGAATACGAACTATACATGTCACTTGACGTCACGTTTGAAAGAAGAAGAAAGAAAGAAAGAAAACATATTTATTTGACACATGCCACAAGTGCACACAATAAAAAATAAAAAAACTTAAATCAAACAGAAAATAAAAAATATAATATTGTTTGTCTCACGGCTGCGCCAAATAGGCCCAGTTCAGCAAACTGCCGAGCAGCTAGTGCCCGACGCTGGTTTTCAACTAGACCTGAGAGATAGTGACGAGACGGACGTAAAACAGTTTTATACGTTGTGTTAATATGTGAATGAGAAGGTACTTACATACATATACATTAATAACAATAATAACAAATACATTAATAGGAAATAAAACAACATTGTAATAATTATAGTGAAAAAGAGTAACATAAAACAACAAAAAAATACAGGAATGAGACGCACTTTCCCAGACTTCCAAACGCACAATGTTTCGTATACGCGCACTTAGTGGCTCAACACGCTGCAAGCAGCCGAGCGCGACGGACTAACAATACAATTTGTAAAAACTCTAGGTAAAAAATGTACATATTAGGTCAATAGTATATTTCATTGCGAGTGCGGGAAGCCCGTCATTGCAAAGAGTTCCGACAAATGTCTACCCGAGCCGAGGCGCAGCCGAAGGTGAGGGTTGACAGTCGGAACAAGTTGCAATGACGGTTCCGCACGTGTACTGAACAACTATTTTTAATACAGTTGCGAAAAAATTAAGCAATTTAATAAAGAACATTTTTGGAAAATGGCGCCATCCGTAAAAGGATATATGCAGCGATTTTTTTTGTTTTCTTCACCCATTCTGGGTAGGCAAAGGGAACTATGCCCATACAGCCAAGTCACCAGTAGATTTTTTTTATTGATATGAAATGAAAATTAAATGAAACCTAACCTAACTCATTGAATCAAATCATTAAATCTGATATTGAAACAAATTAGTAGCTTCTTTTTAGAAATATTTGCATGAATCATTAAAACTTCTATGATTTTTTTTAGTAAAAACTCCGTAGTTGGTTTTTTTTCTTTTTAATAGACTTTATTTTGACAGTTGGGAATGAGAACGCACGAGTTCGGGAAAGGTAAAGAAAAAGCTCGAGTGTGTAATAGCCCACATCCCGAACGCTATGCGTCCCTGCAATACGCCATTTTTTGAGCAACTGTATTAAAAAATATTTTCCAATGGAATTGGAGCAAAAATATGTGTGTATCGTGTAAAACAATTGTACCGTAATCCAGTTAATTAGATATGCAGGTAGGTTCAGAGTTTGTAAATCATATTATTGAGACATTTAAAGTGACCATATCCAACTTACGTTGCGATTCTATCAGCTACCTCTGAAGGCTGCTGTGTTATGAGACTGAGTCAAGAGCTGCTGCGCGCATTGTCTTCTCCCACACTCGCGTCTACTAGTTAACCAACTAAGTTTATTATACAAGTAGTCAGGTTTTTGAAATTTAACCACACCGAACAGTAGGCACGCCAAGTGTAGCTTACGTCTGGACTTCATTTTGAGTGAGAAATGCTTGTTAAGAAAAGGTGTTACGTGACTTCGCCGAGGAATATTATAGCAAAACCGGGCACAAGCGTTTTGTACTCTTTGGATGAGCCGGTCTGTACGAGCTAACAGGCGCGGGCCGTATACTGTGTCGGCGTAGTTTAACCTAGATAGTACTTTAACCTAGATAGTACTTTAACCTAGATAGTACTTTAACCTACATAGTACTTTAACCTAGATAGTACTTTAACCTAGATAGTACTTTAACCTACATAGTACTTTAACCTAGATAGTACTTTAACCTAGATAGTGCTTTAACCTAGATAGTACTTTAACCTAGATAGTACTTTAACCTACATAGTACTTTAACCTAGATAGTACTTTAACCTAGATAGTACTATCAACCCGGCAACCAAATATATCGGGCATCTTCCCTGTTACAAGGAGAAGGAAGAACTTCCCAATCTGTTAATATGTCTAAATTATTAATGTTGCAAGTGGATAGAATAAAATATATTGCATTGAGTCCTGATTACTCCTAGTATTAATTTCATAGAGCCATGAACCTTGGACTTCCTTGTTGGTTCTTCTCCTTAGGAAACGACCAGCCCAAACCGTGCACCTATGCGAACCGTACATCTTTAGACGATTCATAAGTGCGTGTAGAAATAAAGAAAGAAATTATTTTGATTGATTTTATTGCATAGCTATTTTTGGTATTTCAAAACGAATAGATATTAAAAAAATACATATATTTGAGTGATCATTGAAAACTTATTAAAGTCATACAGGACAATTAAACTCAAATCCTGTAAGGTCCTAATACAAAGTTACTACATAGTAAAATTAACTGCCTCAAAATAATTCCGAAATGTTTTTCCTTAAAACTCATTAAGCTTATTCCCTCCATTATTAGCATTCGGCTTGTAAATTATGAGTTCTTAAAAAATATTTATTACTTAATAAGTACTTACAGTTTCTAATTAGCATTCGTATTTTCTTAAATACGAAAAAATAATCCGAGTATTGGAAACGTGCCGGCGGTTTTACCAGTGTTTGCAGGCAGTTGTGAACTTATCAAATAACACGACGTTTTATATGACTGTTTATATTTTTTTATGTGAGAAACAGTCGCTCAATGTAAAATACTTGTAGTCTGCATCAGGTTACATTGGAAGCCGACCGCAACACAGTTGGAAAACGCTTGGCAGATGACGATAATGGTTTATTATTGTTTTTGATAAACCAACTCCATCAGATGTCAACGTTTTTTTAAGAGTACGTAGTATTTGAGACGTATGATTAAACTCAGAAGTAATCGTTGAACAACAATTACTACGCATATTGGGCTTTCGTTCGGCTGGTGTCCATCGGCAAACTTCGATCGGTCGGCATAATTCAAGCGAAGCTGAGCAAATTTTTCCTGAACATTTATACAGTGTATAAACGGACCTTCACGAAGCCGTTAATAAAGCATTCTGTCCATCAAACTAAGTAACACTGCACAAAAAATATTGCTAGATAACGACTTTTTTATATTTGTCGGATCCGGTCATTACTACGGACAGAAAATGAATCGGCAAGCGCGCCAAAGCATCACGTGACCTACTTAACAGTCTACCCACACCTAAGCGCGCTTCTACAGAATCGTGATGTTTCGAGCTCGCTGCTAGGAGGAGTGTCAGTGTCTGATCGCGGCGGAGTCAAGACGTCCCGAAGCTGTTCCCCGATTCATGGTGCCTAGTGTTATTGTGTTGGATTGTAATTTCAAGTAATTTGTGAGTTCGACAAAAGGCGTGTAGTGTGTGTTTTCATTGCACGAAACCTATGTTCTACCCACATGATGACCGAGTCTAACGAAATAAATCATGACAACTACGACATATTAAAAATCACTTTTTACTGTAACGCTCACTCAAACAAAACATTCTGGTTCAATAATACAGGGGCATGGAGGTATGCCGAACTGTAGCAAATAATATCGACCCGACAATGTGCGTAGCATGAGCATCCCTAATTTACACACCCAATCATACGACAAGACAAGACAATCAGTTAATTAACCGTGACGTATGTGACAGTGGACCCGCACCGATCGGAACAACAATGCCAGCTGATGAGTTCACGCGAACGTATCTTCAGTTGGCGGGAACCGTCGGACTATTACTAGTGAGTTCATGCGGCGCTGCTTACTAATGTGGGTGAAAGGTTCAAGAGAATACGGTCAATCGTTTCTAGTATAGCTGTGTTGAAAGAGAGAGATATTACGAAGTACTTCGTCTTGTTTTCGAATTGGAATGAATCTGAATTTAATAGATTTGTTTGTGGTTTTCGGATTCGATTAGTTGAGTGATATGTCGATTACTTGTTATTGATATTAAAACTGTGCTTTTAAAGTGTTAGATTCTAATGGGAGATGGAGGAGGGGCGCACGTACTGATACCACGGTAGCTAGTTACACACTCCTTTATGGAATCGTTCAACGCGCGCCGGCGCAGCGGCGCGTATACCTACATCTATATACATACTCCTTGTACATACATAACAATCCCTCCCCATATATTTATGACAATAATAAAAATACTGACTAAAAATAAGGCTTATAATTAACTCTGACGCGTTCACGCCTAGACCTAGTGTTGTGATGGATCGGCGTGTGATCGCTTTCACTCTGCTCAGAAGCGTCGTTCATTTGTGAATGTGCACCAGCGTCAGTAGGTGTCTCCAAAGGGTTCACGAACTCACTCGTCCCCTCACCGATGTCAACGTTATCATTTGATGACGTCATGTCGTCTGCTGACTCCGTAATTACGCCAGCGGAGTCCGGAGGTGACGTCTGAGTTGATGGTACGCAGTCTATGTCTGGCACTATATTTGGTTCCCAAATATGACCTTGGGATTCTGAACCTGGTACATCCTTTTCGCTGCGTGGCCATAGTTGGTCTTTGTGCCTATTCACCTCTAAATTATACTCCGGTAAGTATACTGTATACATAACCGCTCCATTCTTTTTAACAATAACGCCTTGTGTCCAAATAAATTTCAGGTTGGTTAAATACTTCTTTATCCACACACGATCCTGTAGTTCCAAATTAGGTCTTGACTTGCCACGGTAATGTTTAGCCTGTGAACACTGATTGCGCGCCACATGGTCAATGAGGTCTGTGGATGGCGGAGTGACTCGAGCGGGATTTAACAAGTCTAACCTAGAGCGCAGGGATCGGCCGAATAACAGCTCAGCAGGAGATTTACCCGTCGTGCTGTTTTTAGAATTACGGTAATCGAACAAAAACTTTGAAATCTTTTCTTGACATATTTTGTAAACTGTAGTGCTTATTAATATTGCTCTCAACCCTTTTTTAATGATTTTAACAAAACTTTCAGCCTGGCCATTACTAGAAGGGTGGTAGACAGGTGAGAACAATTGCGTAATGCCATTTAATTTACAAAAGGTTGAGAATTCTTGGGATGTAAACGATGTACCATTATCAGTGACCACAGTATGTGGAACTCCAAACCTAGACATTAAATCTATCAGTTTTTCAATAACCGTTTTAGACCCGTAAGACGAACTCACATTGTAACATTCTACCCATTTGGAATATGCATCAACAATAATTAAGTACATTTGATTATTAAATGGTCCCAGAAAATCTAAATGAATCCTATAAAAAGGATGCGGTGGGTAGGGCCACGGCGCGAGCGGGGCGTGAACCTACATCTATATACATACTCCTTGTACATACATAACATAAAGATAGTTAATATATTTTGTTCGTGTTAAGGGTTATTTCATAGAACACGCGATGTGTGCAAATATTTTTGTCATAAGTAAATTACTTAATCAGACATAACGAACAAATACAATATATAGTAAGTAAGTAATATAGTAAGTAAAGTAAATTACTTAGTCCAAATTGATTGTCGTCCAAGAGTTCTGTGGCAATCGTCAAAAGATTTAGCAATCTAAATTCTTTGACGATCGCAAACAAAAAATATTGTGTAGAGCATGGATTCACATTCAACAAATCGAATTTGCGGATTTCATACATTCATACTATGTTTCATGCTCGCCACAATACCAGCAAAGTCCTACATTAAAATAGTTAAAACATGGGCCATTGTATAAACAGCCATTCGATTGCATTTGGCACTGCGCTATACAAAGGGGAGTATGGCTTTTGTTACGTTTAAAATGCCAATTTTCCAATATTACTTCTTTTATGTTCTGCGAACATTTCGCGCATTTCATTCAGGCCACAGACGTTTTGTTTTTACTGCCTTCTACACTAGTCTAGAACACTTGGAAGTATTGGTTCTGAAACCGGGTAATACGAGAAGGCCTTAATAATAAGCTTAATAATAAGCTTGTGCTTGTGGCTTTGCCGACGTACTTATTGGAAATTATGCCACGAGAACGTACTATGGACTATGAACGTACTATACAAGTACCCTAAAGTCTAACTCGGGTCATGTGCACCAAATACAGTAGTTTCACACTTATTATGCTTTGTAACTGGTACTGGTAGTTTCAGTTTTTTGTTTTTATTGACAATGCAAATGTGCATGTAGTGGTCGCTCAGCGAGCTATAGATCGGGCTATGCTTGAAGTCTCTCTGAGGGATCGCATCCGGAACGAGGTGATCCGACAGAGAACCAGAGTAATCGACATAGCCCTTAGAATAAGTAAGCTGAAGTGGAAATGGGCCGGCCATATAAGCCGTAGAACCGATGACTGTTGGGGTAGACGTGTTCTTGAGTGGCGACCGCGAATCGGCAAACGTAAGGTGGGACGTCCTCAGACTCGGTGGAGCGATGATCTTCGCAGGGTAGCTGGTAGCAACTGGATGAGAGTTGCCGAGAATCGAATTAAGTGGCGTGCGATTGAAGAAGCCTATGTCCAGCAGTGGACTGCGGTAGGCTGATGATGATGTAGTGATCCGTTTGAAATAAATGCTATGAGAATGAGTTTTTCTGTATGCCAAACATCGAATTCATTTTAGCTGAAAGGTAAAAGACTGGCAAAGTATGATCAAACTTTACTTTGCCAGAATCTCGGGAGCTTTTATTTTTTGAATATTTAATTTAATGAACTACCAAAACAGAATGATGCAACAAATTTTCTATGTATCGAATTTCATTAAAATTATACCTCTAAATTAAAACACAAATAAACAGTTTGCACAATATTGGTATTTTGATAAAACCAGTAAATATATCAACAACATAAATATAAATGTTATCAAAACAATAAAACTAGATTGCGGTTATATTGAATACCCTAGATTATTCACAGTCCTAATTTCAATTGATAGGAAATTAACTAAACAATCATCAATTTAAGTTATGAATTTAGACACATAATTGCGTTTTACAACGATGCTTAATTAATGTGTAATGAAAACTAACCCGTACTATCGAACTTTATTATTTTGTTTGGACTGGAGTTTGATTGGCCTATTTCTACATACCTACTTTAAAACATACGTAGATAAAGACATTACTTTTCAAATCCACCCATTATCACTATACTTTCTAACTATAGTAGCTATTTTCCACGAAGTGCCAAAGTATCCCACAGAACTAAGCGCACACTGCTACGCTACGAGCTTACAACGAGGTGCTACGAATCACAATATGTCGCTACGATGTTGCTACGGCGCTACGACTTTGCTACGGTGCTACGATGTTGCTACGGTGGTGCCACGCGCTACAGATTGTCTAAACGAACTTTGTGTTTGGCAAAGCTCGCTCGAACTGTCATCCGTTCTGGATGTCTAGGATGCAGGTGGCAATTAAATAAGATAGAAGGAGGTATTTGTTTTAGTATACAAAAACTTACACTGACCAGAAATTACAATATAATGTTAACAAAGCAAAATTTGTGCTTTTGTGATGTTAATGCCTATTTCCCTTACTACACTAACTCCAGGGGAAACCTGAATTGCCTAATAAAAACGCACTATTGGATTTGTATTCTACTGCATCGTTGGTTTAGTTGTCGGAAGCGCGGCTGCTGAGTATGAGGTTCTGATGTCGATTCCCGGGTCGGGCAAGTTTTTCCACCAGGAAATTCTCAGTAGCAGCTACGAAAGTCTAGATTTGTGCCCGGTTGATGACAATAGGCTGCCCGGTATCACGTGACGCCTCTGCCTAAACCTTCAGTGATTAAAGTCGTGACGTTATGCTATTGAATTTAAAACTCTCAGTGCTGTAAAATTGATTTAGGCATTCGTTTAGTTGCCAGCTAGTGTTAGTAAAACTTACAAATCCCAATATCTCCATTGATTCAAACGTCGTACTATTTATTCAAACACCACATCTCCGAAAGTTTACGCGTTGACAATAGATTGTGTTGCTCAGTCTGTCTGTCTATCTGTCTGTCTGTCTGTGTCTGTGTGGAATAATTAGCAGCTCGCGGCTGCGGCGAGCGGATAAATATGGGGATTAAGACGACTCCGTAATGTACGCACGACTCGAACAGGTGCGGCACGTCAGTATAGAGACAACGGGAAACAATCAAGTTTTGATAAACATAAGTTTCACTTGAGTTATCTTCTTTTTATGTGACGTGCTTATATATGCATGCGTGCATATATTTCTTTGGGAGTAATGCGCACAGCTGGGCGGCATTACCGGATATAATATGTAGTATGGCTTCGAGTCGGATTTGTAGTTCAACAAATAATACCAAATTGAATGTTCCGTCCCCAACAAGTGCGTAGTATCAATCCCAAAAACACATTACCCTCCTTTGCGACGTGCAGTCCATGGAAAACAATTGTTTCACATAGACAGTACTGACGTTTTCCTCTTTTAAATCCTGAAGAGTACAAGTACTTGGTATGAAGTTATAAGTTAACGAAGAGTTTGAAATTCCATTAGAGAAATTATTGTAAAAATAACCCACAACTATGAACTTTAAATTCGTCGTCTTCTAAATACATGTAAACATTTACAAACTACGCAAAACAAAAAATTTATTAGAAATATTGACAGGTAAAAACACAAAATTACTATAAGGCCGTCAAAAGAATAGTGCCCAGAAGACTGGCAGCAATGCCACGTTTGATGACAATGCTGCTGAATCTTTGACCAAAAAATAGACCAAACCGCTTGACGAAATCCCGAAAGACTGGTTGGGTACTTGGACCGCATGGTCTAGTGTTTCAACTCTACAACACCTTACAACTACTAAAGGGGTTATTGTATTTGCGCCGTTTGAGGTTTTCGGCACCTGCAACGCGACAGCTGCCCCAGCACAGCTCACCATGCTAGGAAGATGGAATGGCGCAAGGGTGTCGACACTCGTTGCATCCCACACCAAAAGCCTACCCAAATTCCAAGGCATTATAATCACAATGTCTAGTATCTTCACATTAATGAAAATGAATAAACCTAAACCCAATTGCTTTCGATACAATTATGATTGTTATTTATCTAAACTATCGATTGTTCATAGATTGTCTACAATTTATAGGTAACCCTGTGTTGGCAATTACATCTGAGTCAAAGATGATTAACGATTCACGTGCTACGCCGTAGCGCGTAGGCGGCTACGACAGAACTTCTTCGACAACGCTTACAAACTAATATCTATGATCAACAATTAATAATTTGGTGCGTAATTTATTTTAGCCGGTAAACTTTATCGTAAAATAAACTTCTTTTTCATTCTGATAAGAGCTAGGATTGGCCTCAAATGAACACGAATCAATGCGATACGATAAAATAGTGTCTCACCTGAGCTAAAATATTGTCTGTCTCCCATCTGACTAAAACAATCCAATGATTGGGACGTTCCCTATTCAGTTAGACCAGGGTCTAGATGATTGATATTCTAACCACTTCCTCACTTACTTTTACAAGTATTTACCTAATGCTTTATGGTGATTCAAATTATTATTTTTCTGTGTCGTTGTTCTATTGATCGCAAGCCGACTGCTGAGAACAAAGTCCTGGGTACGACTCCCGGGTCGAGCCGTGTTTTCCATTAGGAATTCCTCAGAAGCAGCCACGGAGCCTGGATCTGTTCCCAGTTGATGGCAATAGACTCGCCCCCTATTACATAAAAACATAAGTGGCGAAATGTGAGCGTACGCATTCGAGAATTATAGGCGTTTAATATGATGTTCAATTAAATCTTTCTCCTTTACTTCGTTCACGATTAAAAATTGTATCGTAACTTCCAAACCGCGCACCCACATCTGGCGAACAGCCACCCCTTATATTTGTCTCTGCTTTAGGTAAATTCGTCGCGTTTTGTCTTAAGTTTAATTAACACGGCTAACCTTATTAACACAATAAAATTCAGACGGCGGCGTCTTTAAACTTCTCTGTCATCGTGAACGACTGAGTTTGGGAAAAAAATATGGTGGAGTATAATTTCATTATTAAGGGGCTCGTGGTTCGAGTGGATGGGTTCGTCAGCACCTTTACAGTAGTCGTTCATTGAATGGCTAATAAGTTAATGACAATAGTAGGGAAGTAAAGTTTTGTTTTGAGATATTTTTGGTTTCTGTTCTGCACTGATAATGTTTGCAGAGACTTGTTTCTGTGCGGTGCTAAGTGGTAAGTTTTGAAATTCGAAGACATTCTTTTTTCATTTTTGACAGCGGGTCCAATCTACTAAAACAAAATAATAAAAAATAATTAATGAGTCAACTAAACCCGCGGGTCCTAAATGAGTGGGATCAGTTAACTAAAGAGCCATGTAAGGCACCAATAAGTGAGTTGGTGATTCTATTTTAAATAAAAGGGTTTTCATCGGTTTTAGATATATAGGAATATGGACCACACTTTTACAAGAATAAAACCTATCTGACAATCAAGTGAAAAGACACGATGATCGAATCTGATCTTCTTCTTTTGTCCTGATCCAGTTTATCTATTCATTTTCTGTGGCCACGAGCAGCCTGCCTAATCTAAGGTTGGTTGTGAGCAATAAAACCTTACAGTACAAAATAATTGAAAAACAATAATATAAAGAATTGGTTACAAAAAAAATCAGATACATCAAAATGCGACATCAACCTAGGACAAGAATTAAAGAAGTTAGGTAAATAGGCAACGGTAAATATTTACAGGAAATTCTTAAAATAAATAACATATCTGTTACCACATATTTTTAAGTTAAAAAGATTATCCAGTTATTCCTTAAGCATTACACGCCATGCATATTGCATATTCACCATGTTCCACCAGTCAGTTTTTGCTCCTACCCTTAATAATTCAAACTTCCATTTTACCAACTTATTACATTAGGCATACGCAAAAACTTTCCATCAAATTACATGACAAAGTTTTTACAATATAAATCGTGAGCACATAATAGATACGCACAGAAGGTCAGGTTCATGCATGGAGCGAAAACGTCCGCACACACACAAGCAGACATCATATATTACATGCGGCTATGTACAATGACTGCAAGTGCACGCGCGACTGTCATTTGTTTGTCACAACTCGAGATGACCGCACGGCGTTACATGCCTTGTAGTTTTTCAAAGTGATAGCCAACATGAAAAACGATTAGAGCCTAGACAAAGGAATGCCCCATTAGCGATAGCGATGATGCTTATAGTTAAAAATAAATAGTAAAAATTTCACCTCGATCGGTTGGGGATAACTGTTTTAAAATTCAGTTGCAAGATTTGACCCTAAGAAACATTGTAAGTTAAATAAAAGCTTGTGGAAATAGTATTTATTAGACATATACTAGCGAAAAGCCTTAAACAATCGTGTTGAAAGTCGTTAGTCGATTGACAATGGTCTAAGTTGCATTTTTTTTTTTTTGTTATTTCCTCTTTCAGACAATATTCTACATTCAACACGCGTCTACGATTGTCTGCGCCTATTTTCGCTAGATATAAGAAGCAAAACTGCTGCAACTACCTGTTCAGTGACATCAGTTCACAGGAGTGTGCAGTCAGCAGTTTGCACAGTTAGCAGCGGGCGGCAACTGGCGCACTGCACGTTGCCGCCGCAGCCGACCGGGGGCAGCACTTTACAACACATTTGTTACCTTCCTGAAATCCTGCGGTAATTCACTTCGTTGCAGTCAGGACGTATTTTAGACGAGTTTCCCTTGTTTTACGAGAACTTTCCAGTGATGTCCTGTGATTTTGCGGGTGTTCATAATATCCTTTGATATTTTATGTGCTGCATATTTCAGAAGTTTATTACTTTAAACTTAGATATTACTTCTCGCGAGCAATTTGACAAACTTTTTGCAATAACTGCTAGAACTGTGAATGTACTGCTGTTGTTTTTATAAAGCCCTGTAAACAAAATTTATAATATGATTTTGTTGTAAGTTAATGTTTCAACGTAATTTTCTCCGTGCATTTAGTGACCAGTTCTTGACCTTATCCCATGAATTAATTTCGGAGAACAAAATAAAAACATCAATTAGCTAATTTAAAGCCTTCCGCAATTAAAGATTACCTACGTACATATTTAACCTTAATACGAAATGGTTAAATACCTTCTACACTCAAAACAACACCATAACAGTTAAAGAAATGATTGTTGAAACCTTTAAAACTATATTACAATCATTTAAATACGTCCTTCAAATACCGAAAGAATCTATACATCGATTGAAAGAAACCTTTCATATATTATTAGATCAAAGATAAAGTTGAACTTTAACAAAGATAACAAAAGAGTTTCCTTTAACCGGAGTGTTGGAGAAACAAACTAAACTCAGAAACAGTTGCTTGTTTTCCCACACAAAGTATCGAACTTAACTTTACTTGAGGAAATGTATGAAAGAGACGAGTTTATAAACCGAAGTTATAGTAACTTTATATTTTTTTTAAAGTATTTTTTAGTTTTTATTGAATTTCATATTTTGTTGTAGTAACTTAACTCAGCTAACCAACCACATAAATAAAACCACTCTGAGCTCCATAACTTAAATGACTGAAGTTACTCAAAAAGCCGCTAAGCTGAAGTGGGACTGGGCTGGCCATGTCTACCGCATGCCCAATATGCTGTAGATCAAAATAACCCCTACGTGGAGCCCTGCCACAGCCAGGTAGACCTCGCAGGAGATCGCAATGGCACGAGCGGAACTGAACCAACGACCAGTGGTCTACATTAGCCCAGGATTGTAAGAAATGGAAGTCACAGGGAGAGGCCCTGCCCAGCAGAAGGATGCCGCGGGCCAGCAATAACAATAACTGAACTTATAGTAGGGGCCCAAAGTGCTATTGAAAATTTCTTACTACAAGCCCGGAATCTGGGTTCGTGCCCGGTTGATGGATATATATTTTGCTCGCCCCCTACAAGATGGGACTTGAACATAACTGGAGCAATGTGTTGGCTGTAAAGATAGGTAAAACTTCTGCCTAACCCCACGGGCTATACAATTTTGACGTTATGTTGTTACGAGTATGTGATATTATCTTAAACATAAGATGTTCAAAATGAAGAAAAAAACATTTTTGTCTGTACAAAAATTGATACGTCTTCGGAACGGCTCACACAAGCACAGACAAGTTACAATCCTGATTGGAAAGTAACGAAATTGTACTGCCAAAGATGAATGACTCACAAATTTATTCAATAAAGAAAAAAGGAAAGAATTCTCAGCTTCAATATCAAATAATACTAACAAAAAATATCGAAATTCGTCTTCTGAGAAGTTGGGATTGAAGAATTTCGTAATGATTTCTTTGAGGTACGTTCTGTTACGTTACATCACATTTCAATCACGCTTGAAGTCACTTAGGGGGTAAGTAGACATCTTGGTAAGGTAGGGTACGCATGGGATACCCCCAGCTAGAAGGAAAGACGGTTGCGGAAAGCGGAAGACACGGGTTGTGGAGTAGCTTGAGAGATGTCCAACAGTGGACTATGTGAGGATGAGGTTGAGTTCATTGATTTAGGCTACGTCTATACCGTAGAAATTAGTTTTAATACGGCATCTAATAGAAAAAAAATGCAAAAAAAAATAAGGGAAGGGTATAGGTAAATGACTATCATACACTTACATAAATCGTCCCAATTAGTTATTGATAACCTAAATACAACCACTTGTAGGTTCATTGTATTTTCTAAACACTACCTCTAGAAATACGTACTTTTATGTTAGCTTCGTAATTAAGCTATGATTTGTCATGTATTGAAGAAGTGATGGTGACTACACAGACATCATCATCAGCATCTGCCTACGTTTTTCCCAAACTATCTTGAGGTCGGCTTCCAGTCTAACCGGATGCAGCAGAATACTAGTATTTTACATGAAGTGACTGACTATCCGACCTCCACAACCCAGTAACCGGGTAATACGATACCTCTATGACTGGGTGTCAGACTTTTGGCTTCTGACTACTTTTAACGACTGTCAAAGATCTACAAATGACAGCCGGAGGCGCGGAGGAAACTCGGTATGTAACTATGGTCACCCATCCACGGAACAACCTCGGCAAGCACGGCTTAACCTTAAAGATCGACCCGTGCGGTATTTATTTGCACTACATACACATACAAACTAAAAGGTAGACCCAGGTGTGAATATATAACAAGTACTTGTTGCAAGCCTATGTTTATTAATGAGACGAGTAACCTGCTTGATGTTGCTATCAGCAAATACTACATTAATAATTAAACTACACATAACATCACGTCTATAATCCCCGTGGGGGTAGTCAAGGGTCCTATTAGACCCACATTTCACCGGTTATGTTTAAGTCCCATGTAATAGGGGCCTATTGCCACAAGACGGGCACAAAGCCAGAAAACATCACGCCTGTTAAGAGCGTTTACACCTTACGGCATTTCATACAAACTTTCAAGTCTTTATTTTCTGAAACGACTGAACCGATTTTAATGAATCTGAATACGCATAAGCAGAGATCCAAAAAGTTACTAAAAAAATTTCGAAAAGTCTTTAAAAAGATAATTGCAAATTACTGTTTCTGTAAATAATTTATTATCGGTCTAATTTAGCTATAATACAATTTTTTGAAAATGTTTTTAGTAACTATTTACACCTATGTATACTGCTTATGCGTATGAAGTTTCATAATGGGTTCAGTCATTTCGGAAAATGAAAAATGAAAATGAAAAATTAAAATAAATTTAAATAGAATCAAAGAACAGGCACACTTGATTAAGGCACTGATTACGCGACCCCAAAAAAATTACTTAGGAAAAGTTCAGACATAATGACAAGATCAAAGACCTCTTCAAATACTCCTAAAATTAATATTAACAAACAACATTTAACTTTTAAGTGCTTACAAACTCGCTGTAGCAATATCCCTCGTCATTTATCACCCGAAGGTCCCAACTTAATATATTTACAATATACATAAGTGCGTGTACATACGTGTTGCTGTAAAAGCCTCCGTAATGGTAAATCTTGAGACATTCTAGGAAAATCTGTCACTTCATAAAAACTGTCGGTGAAGTCTCGATTTGTTGGGAATTATTATTTCTTGTTGGAACCACGAATCTTTCATTAACCTACAAAACTAAAGATTGTCAGCGTACGAAAATAATACATATGATTCTGGTAAATGGAAGTAACTTAAATAAAACATCACAACACTCAAGTAAAATCTTGTAAAATCTGATTTGTTCATGTATTTCGTAATATCCCAAGTATAGCCCAGTACAGTGTCCATGGGTATGATAAAAGATTGTCTTTAAAATATAAAAGAAATAATGAAAAAGTATTTATTAGTCTCGCACAAGTACTCGTACTTGATAAGGTTATTGATATCAGGTTTTTAGAGTTTACCCTGTATGCAGACAGACAGAACTTTTAGAATAAAAACCTCATTGAATTCATGCAGGCCTAGTAGGTTTTGAAGGGTTTTCACTAAAAAGACGATTTTAGCCGCATCAACATCTTCTTCATGATTCTGCTTTCCTAGTACTTTCTGTTCAAATTCTAAATTGACTTCTCTTGTAATAAACCTTAGTGTGCCACAGAGAGACAAAAATAACAACACCAAGAAAAAGTTAGTTGTAACTTTGGGAGCTGGTTCTGACACCAGGATGGCGGGTGTACCTAATTTTTAAAATATCTTTGTACGGGTGTCGGTACACAGATCTTCAAGAGAGGTACGTAAAGGTACTCAGAAGGTACCAAATAACTTCAATTAAATAGGCAGATCTGAAAAATACACCCGCGGTTCTGACGTACGTGGTTTTTCAACTGTTTTTTGTACGGTACACAACAGTTCAAATTATGGTTAGCGAAATGGGACTCAATGTATGAAGATAAAAATAGTTACAAAATGGCATTGTTTTTCACTTGTTTTGCACGTCTTTTGTTTTTTGTCCAAATGGGAAAGTTACCAGACGGGATGTAGCTTACTCCAAGCAAGTACTTACGTAGTTATGTTCTGATTTTCCGTTAATCAACCTTCTACAGCATCACACACAACACACATAGAACAGTGTGCCAGTTAGTTCATTAATTCTTAAGTACTTTCACGTTAACTGATGCCTGTTAATCATAACTATGAATACGGATTAAACACCAAGTGAATTATACAGTAGATCCGAATCCACTTAAAAATTAATCAGTTTGTACCCTGGCTACGAATAAAAGCTCCTCAGATTCATGTTACCCTGGTACCTGGTATTGATGTGATTTTGGCATTAATCGTTCATTTAATATTAATGTGATTTCGAATGAGGTATTTGCGTTAAATAATATGGACATTAAAAGTACGTAAATATTAATAATACCATCATTAAGTTTTGCAGGATTTTATCGTAACATATTCGATCCACCAACACAAACCAACGCTATAATTTATTGTTTGCTTCTACGATCGTCAATTTTAACTGCTGGTCACAAGCGTGACAATAAACAATGTAGTCAAGAGTAAGATTCCCAAGCAGGGTAAGTAGCAGCCTAAGGTACCTTAATAACCGTAATTGCTTTACAACACATTCCCACTAAATCATAAATGCAATAAACTTCAAAATATCGAGCTGACACAAAGACAAGTGTAAGACTATGTATACTAATATTACAAAGCTCAAAGTTAGGTTGGTTGAATGCGCTAATCTCAGGAACCGCAGGTTTGAATTGACAAATTCTTCCAGTGTTAGATAGCCCATTTATCGAAGAAAGCTATAGGCTATATATAACATAACGCTACGACTAATCGGATAAGAACGGAGCATCAATAAAAAGTGTTGCAAAAAAAGAAGGGAAAATTTCGCGTAGACGAAGTTGCGCGGCTCAGCTAGTTCTATACGAATATGAATTTATTTATGGCAATAAATGTCAATGTCTACAATTCTGTCAATACCTAACCTTGAACTATCACCTCAACCTAGGGTGCTAAATCACTAATGAGGCCGACTGTACCTACTTAAGCACACACATACAACTAACTTAAGTACATGTTCATTAGTTCTACTCTGGATCTCAGGAGGTTCAGCTTAACGTGTCGACCCGGCGACAGCTTACTACAAATAAATAATAACTACCTATGTACTGCTACAGATTATGTACTACATACGGATATTACAGAAAGGGAAATAATAAAACGAGCGAATAAATAATATATATGGACGACTGTTAATGAGATACTTTAATACTAAACCGAGCAGCGGTAAATTATGTTTGCGAAAAATTAACTAAACTAGCGATAAATTATCTATGATTGAAATACCTAACATGAGCTAATAGCCGTTGGAAACAGTTAATCTAAGCTAGCAACTAAAATTCAAAGTGGTCGAATCAAAAACGAAATCGAATTTGAATTAGATACAATAAGTATTTTTATTTATTTGCGTTTAAATACTATCCATTAAAAACAAATGTACAGACAATAGTCAATACCACCCCGCCCAACCCGTTTGTAACAGCGACGGTTTTCGCACCGTATTGTGAAGCTTATTATGCTGTAATTTAAAGTGACCTAACACGAAGTGGATGGCACGGGCTTAGTTCGCTCACTTCGCTCGCTCACTAGATCCCGCCATCCACTTCGAACATCACTTGTCCGAGTCAGAATGCCGCAGGTCTCGAGCTCGCTACGCTCGCTCGTGTATAGTATGCTCTTCCTCTCGAGTCCGCGACCACAATTAACGACGTCATAAGAATGCGCCCGACTACACCCGAACTTCCACGCTGCACACTGTTGTCGCTTCGTCGCTCCGCCCCCTAAATTTGTACAATCCGAACGAATCTTGTGTGCTATTTTCAGAAGAATAATATGCCAGAATATAAAAAAATGTTAACTCAAACAGTAATACTGTCTGAGTTAATATAATATTTGTTATATATAAAGATGTTATTACCGCAGCTCACAAACACATCCCAAAACGATATTTTTTGAAGTACTTCATGTAGTAACTCAAATCGGTTTTATAGTCCATTCACTTAGTATTATTTTCGATCATCATCATCATCATTTCAGCCCAAAAGACGTCCACTGCTGGACATAGGCCTCCACCAAGTGTCGCCAAATTGACATTTCGGGTAATGGCATTTGCCATAATCGCCACGCTTGGCAGGCGGGTTGGCGATCGCAGTACGGTTGTTGCAAAAGCACAGAGAACGCTGCTGCCCATTCTCTGGAAAATCCCTTAGTCGCCTCTTACGACACACACGGGAAGATATAATAAGAATATTTTCGATCACTCAGTATTTTTTTCGCTCAATTTAGTTTTTAATATTGATACTTGGAATTTATGTTGCTAGCTTAGATTAACTGTTTCCCACTGCTAGTAGTCATTTTACGAATTTGAATCATTCATAATTTAGCTCTAGTTAAGTTAATTTTTCGCAATCATAATTCCGATCTCGGTTTAGTATTAAAGTATCTCAATAACAGTCTTCCATATATGACTTATTCGTCCGTTTTATTATTTCCCTTATTTAAAATAAAATAGGCTTGCGTTTGGCTGCAACTCGCCTGATATGAAGCAAGCTTACTTTGAATTTAACAAAATCCTTCAGTCATTTTCGTAGATTGACTTTGAGTCTAAGTTTGTATTATGAAAAATAAAAACTCATTTCTAAAGGCTACTAAAGATTTTATGGCTCGCAAATGGCCTTAGATAATTTTGTAAAAATACGTTGAAAAAGTGAACAAAACTAATAATATTCTTTTGCTAGCAATATCTCAAGCATTTATCAGCACTATGTAATCCATAAAACTCATTCATTTAGTATATCATTACATATTTATTTTGAGCGTTTTAGATAAAAACGTACGTTAAAAGTGAGTTTAAAAAACCTTTTTATACATATATTCATTTGGTACCAAATCTCTTTGAGCAAATAAAAATATTATATCAGTAAGTACTTTATTATTACTCTTAATTGTTACAATCAGCAAAGCGAAAAGAAATTAGCTAAGAAATAAACTTTTCATGACCTTTTCAGAACTTTGAAAGAAACTTTTTAAGGTTACGTTTTTTAATAGCTGTCTTTGTGAAGCCACAAGAATTCTGAACTTACTCACCCTTCAGAGGTTGTTTTTTTTAGTCTAATTAGACTTTATATCGGGCAGCAGAAAACTTTCAAGAAGTTTACGACTCGTCGACAACACGTTTTCGACACTTTGTAAACTTACTGCCATTTTGAAAATTATATTGTAAGAAACACGATATAAAGCTCACAATTCAATACTACTGTGAGTGAAGTCGGAGTGCAGTTCGCATCCAGTGTGTGTGATATGCGCAGTAATTTAAGCAGTTATGTTCAAGTCCCATATTTCTATGGAAATCTATCTAACCGAGGTAAAATTGCGACTTTCAGCTAGTAACTCACACATAGTCCCCATAGATTACAGAAACTCAGTCGTGGCCACTAATACGACAAAGTTTCAACTCGTACACTTTCGCCCGCGGCCGCCGCAGCGCTAGTTGAAAGATAATTACTCTTCGGTCGGTTAAATATGAACAGCGGTCGCGCTTTGACAGAGTTCAGAAGTCTATTGGTGTAGTTAATTTTTTTGAGGTTAGCTTTTAATGTACATTGTTTTGGGAGAATAAGTATGAGCTAGGATCAATATGATAGTACTAGCCGATGCGCGAGGCTGCGCACGTGTGGTGTTCGGTAATTATCCCACGAGATCGCACTGCCGGGATAAAAAGTATCTGATGTGTTTATCTAGGTTATCAACTAAACGTGTGCAAAATTTTATCCAAATCCGTTCAGGAGTTTACATCCATACATCCATCGTCATAAACTTTCGCATTCATAATATTAGTTGGATTTTACCATTTTTTCAGTTTAGCTGTATTTTAAGAAATATATCATAGAAATCTTATCTTAAAAAAAAATGGTAATAACAACGACGATGTAATCCTAATGGCAAACGATGTCGTTTCGTAAGATTAAAGATTTCCATTTTCTACTAACAAATACTAATAATGAAAAACTTTTTTAACTCGTTTAATAACAAAAGCTTAGACCAACAACACATCAACAAACCCTTTAATTATGGCTGACCCAGTCTTCCACGAACATCAAATAGAAAAAAAAATCTGCAACATTTTACCACAAAATTATTAAACCCCGTCGGTTCTGCAACAAAACCTCACAACTACCATATTTTAATATTAAAACGGACTATTATTAAAACCCTGATCCGCTTACTTTAATATAAGTCCAGCCATCGCGGTATTCCCGCGATAATATATTTTTTTATATTCACCCTAATGAAAAATGACGATCGTCTATGAGTGAAACGGGGGAGCTATTACTGTATTACAAAATAAGACTTTATGAATATTGCTCGGTGTTGTTTTACGACCGTCCGTTCATCTAGTTGATGTTTGAGTTGAATTGCTCACGTGTCGCGGTGTTACTTATCGTTTTTGGGCAATTTAACTTAATAATAATAAAGTGTTTCTCGCAGCTCTAACTTCAGTAAGTGTGGAACTGTGGATAATTGAATCTAAACAAGAATTGCAGGCTTCCATATAGCATAATGCACAATAGTCTGTAAGACGCTCCGTGGCGCTATAGATGTTTCTGATCTGCTTGAAGTGCTGGCGCGCTTCTTTGTCCCAGACTATTACTGCCGGGGAAGAAAGCACAGGCTGTTTTCTGTGCCTTAATGTCGTACTGTTGCACGTGCTAAGTCGCCAATTCCTCGAAGTCTGGCTACGCTTAATGATCTCTTGGAGTCTAGTCCAACTAGCGATCTGTATGCGGATGGATGTATGAAGATTTTATTGGTATGTCAGAAGTACTGTGAGAGGAATTTATGAGTGTTGTTAACCTCCTTTTATTTATATCATGTTTCAACTTAATTTGCTTTACTTTGTCATTTTGTATATTTTAATATGTGTAATAATTGTCATTTTAACTTTAGTTACTGTAATTGGTGGTAAACACAACCGTTGTAATTAAATAAATAAATGCACGGACTTTAATTCATGAACGCTTCTGAAACTAAGCGATATGCCAGTTTTGCCTTTCTTCTTTATTTTCATCTTCTATAGTACAAGATCGATATAAATAATAAGCAGCCGTAAGTAACCCCTTGACATCTGTTAGCCTAGCTTACTCTCCCCCCCCATCATCTGCCTAGCTCGGCTTCTAGCCTAACAAACTTAATTCCACAAAGCTCTGCTTGACTGATCTCAACAACATCCTAGTCAAAAAATGTATCCCCGTAGGTGCCCTTCCATAATTTGTCTATGTAGTACTGGATATAACACTAAAACGTCCTTATTTCTTCTCAAATGCTTACTATAACAAAAAGGCCAAACACCTGCTTCAAGAATTAGTGTTGAGACCGCAGCCCGCAGCGCGCAGCCATGCTTCCAATTACTAATCCGATAAGATATTAGCAGACACCTGAGAGGAACTAGGACGCTCACAACTACGACCACAATTGCGGTTAGCTGCCTGATAAGTGGCTTGTATCCGTTCAAAGTACCGTGTTATACATTAGTTGTACCTTATACCGTTTGGTAGACATTTATATAAATTTGTAGAACGTAAACGACGCCCAAAAAAGTTGTAGGTGTTAGCAACACAAACAAAACTTCATAGCAAAAGCTTTTATGCGATGGCTCAAAAACTATATAATAAATTACCAGGACAAGTTATCTCATGTACGTACATTAACGAATTTAAAAGAAATCTGTTCAAATTGTTAAATAACAAGGTGTATTATTCCTTTCTAACTAAATTGAATCTGTTTAATTACTTTTTTTATAGCATACTAATGATTTTGTTAATTTTGAATATTGTATGTTTGAATTAGTGACTTTATTATTTTTATTTGTAATATTTTGGTTCCTTTTACTTAAATAACTTGACATCTTAATTTGACATGATTTATGCTTATTGTGATTGTACCTAATTTTGGTTTCATAAAATGTTTTTAAAAAAAGCTTTGAAATTTTGTATGTTTTTTTTTGCGGGACACAAACATTATATATACTATTACATCTACTGTATGTACCCTGTGTTCACGAAATAAATGAATTTGAATTTGACAAATAGCTACAGAGGAAGGGGTCGTAACCGCTTCTCTGCTAGTCTAGCAATTTAAGTGTTTGGTGAATGAAATATTAAAAAGTTTCATCATCGTAATTTTACTTTTCATGATTTCTCTAGGCAGGGACTTAATTTGAACTTTATCTAGAACCTGAGCGCTGTAGAACTGTCTCTAGGTAACAACAACGTTCAAAATATAGCAACAGACGAAGAGAATTATATCATCACCACTGGCAGCTTTCTTCCATATCCACTGACGACTAAGTTCAGGCCTCTGCGTTTTAAACTTATGATTACCTGGTAGGTATGTGCGCGAAAAGGGTTTCCTTTCAACCTTTATTTATACACAGCGTCTTAAAGACAGGAAAAAAATATCTAGTCTTACTGCCCAAGCTTATGTTCAGCGGAAGTTACTAGGGGACCATTCAAGCTGCGGACCGGCGACGGACACTTATTTTATAAATGAAATCCAAGACATGTCAAACACATGTAATATTCAGACGGAACAAGTATTCGACTCACGTGAGTGTTGTAAAAACACTCGTTGTCGAGTTCGTGAACGTTTATGTGAACAAAATTGCTTTTCCGCGTTTAAATTATTTAAATGGACATGTACCGGCTATAACGAACGTGCCTACAGCAGGAATATTTGAAAAAAAAAGTTCAATTCAAACTAAATAGATCTGTTATTTAGGTTTCGGAATAGTTTTAATATTTCGGTCTGGGTTAATTATTTTGTTTTGTTTTTTATTCCAATACCAGTTTCAATTGAAAACGCGTAAATGTCGCACATCATCGCTTTGCATCAGGCGAGTTGCGGCCAAACGCAAGCAATTTAGACTAAAAAAAAATACGTGTGGCACTCGGGGACTGCCGCGGTAAAACTATTGCATAGCATTTTTTATCAACTTAAGCAATTATAATATTTAAGACATTTTTTTTTTCTTTGATATTAATTCAAGTTACAGTTTTTGAGCGTGGTGACCGATAAGAAAACAATTTTTTTGCCATGAAATTTTTTTCACCATTTTGTTCAAATTCGGGGTGTTAGGTTTATTTCGTTACGGAGTTTCTAGATTCGGTCGCCGCGCTCAAAGCTCGCGATAAAAGCTATGTAATAGCTTAAAAAACGCGCATTTTAATAGTTCGATTTTTGTTCATGAAAAATAAGCTTAACCAGACGTATATAAAGCCACATTCTCTCTAAAAATAACAGAAAAGGTCGCTTGGCAAATTCAAACACATCGCTGGTAACATTTAAGATGCGTCAAAGTTCTGTTTACGAACTTCTAAACACGAAAATCGAAACGGCAATCGAAACTCAGCCTTCCTATTTTCCTTTTATCCTAGTTCCTTTCAAGGCTTGCGTACACTCCAGTGTTTTAAGCCACCCGATCCCCTTGCACAAAGGGAAAAGGTACTTCTACTTTTTGCTTTTTTGCGTGTTTGCGCGGTAGGGGTCTGATCAGCTTAGTAAGCCGTCCTTCCTCTGCACTATTTATTTGCTAGGCTTTAGAGCAAGGCTTTGAGTCCGACACTAATGCAATCACAGCACAGCTATGTTTTCCCTTTGAACAGATTTGAAAGGTACCAGGGAGGTATAGATAGATTGAACATTGAATGTGAATGCGAAACATGAAAGGTTGATTTTAGACAAAGTTGAATATGTGTAGAAGTGTGAATTAATTTGTTTCAATACGTGAAGATACATGTGTAATGTACATAGGTGCATCTTAAAGTAAATGCATTATTAAGAAACTGGGTATTGAAATTAAGTTGTCATTTTTGCGTGAGGTCAAGTACTACTGAGGTCAAACGCATACTTTGATGAAGTGCATTATCGAGGGATCCGAAACAGACCACTGAACACATTATTTTACTGGACGCTCCAGAGTTTCGTTTTTGTGTTGAGTTTGCCCACAGGCCGCTCCGCGCTCGTGTAGAATTCTGGCAGGATGCCTTGAACATCAGTACGTCGAGCAGTCCTGAATGCCAACATATTACGGAGCATTGACAATGCTCTTCGCTTCCATCTCAATATCTAATTCGTCACTCAAATTCTGAGTTACAATGTGACCAAGATATTTAAACTGTGAAAAATTAGAGCTACACCATTAGGTAATATATGTGGTTTATAGATATTATAAGGCCTACACTGACACTCCTTTTTCTCTAAATTCAATCAAAATAATAAACCTATTCAAAACACACCATAATTTACGTCAAAACTTCCAACAGTTTACCAAGATTTACGCCAATTTATCAACTTTCTAACTTAATAACTTTTTCTCAAATTCGCCAACAATGGCTAACGCACTTCGAAAGTAGTTTAACAATAAATTGCCCAATTTATATATAATTTGAGAAACTCTAGCCTCACAGTTGTGGATTTAATAAAAGAAATCTAAGTACGTGACTTAAGAATGAGAGATGCAAAAAGTTTGTTAAGTTGTAGTTTAATAATAATCGATGAAAGTTAAAGAAAAATTGGAGTAAAGAGTGGGTAGGCGGAGTTCACGTCAAAATAGAAAATATTTATTAAATGGACTGCGCTGCGGTTAAAATCGCCATCAGGTATACTGGCAGACTCGTCTCATTATTAAATTGTTGTTAGTTTTTCTCTCTCTTTACTTTGTTTATTATGATTGTATGTATTTATCGTTATAATTTAAATTTGTAAATGTTTTCTTTACATTTTCTGTCATGCCATGTTTTCTCTCTGCATTACCCTAAGGTAGACTGCTAGCAAATGTACGAGGCATTAAGCTTTTGCAACGTGTTTTTTTTATACTTGTGCATAAAGTTTTAGTAAACAAATAAATATATCCTTATATTTCAATTTAAAAAAAAAAGATATTTACCTCATTATACACACGGGTACAGGACTTCTTGACAGAAACTTATATTACGAAGTTCCCTGATTCAATACCGCGTTCCTATAACTGACGTATTTACGTACGTGGTAGTAATGACATCGTAATAAGGAAATATTACAAAAAAAAGACTAATCTGCTGTCGAACAACAAGTCAATTCGATAACCGAGTAACAAAATAAAATAACATTAAATGTTCAGTTATTTACACACCTAATTAAAAATAATCTTCACGTAATTTACATTAACTATCTTTTTAACGGGTAACTTCGTTTATTTTAACGCGCTTTGGAGAAGGCATCGTAAGTATCCTAGGCAACATCGGACAAAAGCAAAGAAAGCCGAGAAATTAATGAGATAGAAAGACAAACATTCACCCGAGCAGAGCGAAGCGAGCGGAGCTGAAAAATAAAAAATAATAAGGGAAGTAATTTAAATTCAACCCGTTTGAAGCGGAAGGTGGGTACCTACGAGTACTAAAATAAGCTACATTCTAGAGGGTAAATTAGCAGCGCTGATGTTTTTAAAATAAAGCTGTTTCGTAGTTTAAACAATCTGATGAAAGAGGTAATTAATGCAAAAGTTTTACTTTTATATATCTTATAGAAGAGACGGCAGGCTCAAAAAACGCTAGCGTGACGATGTGGACTCATTCTTAACGGATTGGTCGGAGAACGCAAATGTTAAGGAAAATTGGAAGGCCATGGGGGAGGCCTTTGTCCAGCAGTGGAACAGAGAAGGCTGATTTAAAAAAAAAATGAAGAGAAAGTCTGTAGGGCGCTACAAGTCCAACAAAAACTTTACTTAATATTACATCACGTAGTAGTAGGCGTTTCAAATCCTCGTATTTATATATACGTATTTTTTTAAATCAAATTTATCTTCAAATAGCCGAGTTTTAGACATATTTGCGACAATTTAAGTTAGTAATCAATTTGACCGACAATTTATTTCACATATTCGCGCACTCTTTGACCATTGTCAAAGCAAATCACACATGAGAAAACTTCACTTTTGTACAAAAACCAAATCGTAAGTATGGCAATTACGATTATAATCAGATATTGTGAGGAATCCAATTACATTGTCGGTCGTAACTGAATGGTCTAGGTTAGGGCATTGCGCGTTGGTGGTAAGTGGTGATAAGCCCACAAAAGGGTTCAATACGACCGACTAAAGGTTACTGAGATTGTTCCAACAGCTACAGCTACAGCTATTTCGTAAAATGATACTAGTTTTATGTTATTTTTCGGTTTCATTCTGTGTTTATTTTATCTTTAATTCAGTTTTAGGTATTGTTTTTACTGCTAGTATTTGAATTTTGAAACAATTATTTGCGTCTCACATTCGGCAGTTTTTTCAATGCAATTACAAATCCGGGCTAATGTCTAGCAGTGGACGTCATTCGGGTGATACGATGATGTTTTAAAAATAACTCACTCAATTCACTCAGTTTCGATCTCAAACAACTAATGATCTAATTCACGTTCTTTATCGTTGGACAACACTAGAGTTCCTCTTGCAAAGTGTCAATGACTCATTCTCTTTTAGGAACAATATAAACAAACACATATCTCACTCGCACTAAAACCCTGATCTGGGTACAACTATCTGTGCACCGTATTGCCATAAACCACGAAAGTAGAGGAGAATATGTCATTAATTCACCGCCGCTAGCGATGCGACTAAAACACAACATAATCTCAGCTTAACATCAGATTAATCGTACGTACCGCCGATAAATTGCAAACTTAAATGACATAATGTATCTCTGGCCCCTCCCCCCACCCCTCCGTGACGACACCATGTCGTGCCATGTCATCTTCCCCGCATTCTTCTCTGTCAGTTCTATCTCCTCGCGAGGGGCACGTCGCAGACATTTTTCCACTTTTTACAATATCCCTTTGTAGCGTCTCAACAATCTTTATAGGAGAATGATCGTGGCACGTACACTTTTGACAGCTTTCCTGTCTTACCGACCAGAAGTTACGCCATTATAGCCATTAACGCGTACGAATAGAGGCTAAAATGGCATTAAATCGCGAAGTTTTTCTTTGAATGGCTCGGTTCGGCAGCTGATGGAGTTCGGTAGCTACGAATGTTTTGCGTAAGGAGGTATTTCAGCGATCAACATTCTTGTTTTAATTAAAAGGGTATGCTGTCTTGGAATCTATTCGATTTCGACCTATTTGTGTTAACGTTTAGCTCCATTTTCAATAAAATACCTTGTTATTTAAAATAAAATACGTAAACTTCGGCTTGGTGGGAAAAAAATAACCTCTCATAACCACAGTTATGCTTAATTAATTTAATATTTTCAGCTTCTTCAGTTAACAAGCACGAATAGCTACCAAGTAACAATTATTTAAAATGCGAAAATTATAAACAGCTCATAAACTAAGCGCTGAAACTAGCTGTACAAACTATTCAGTGAGTTCGAGCCATTGAACTTAACAGCATAATTGCTTTACTCATTTATAAAGCTATTAATTAAGCTCACACGGGAAAAGGAACTACTAGATTTGTATTCTATTTAAATGCAAAAGATTCAAATTCAGGAAATGCTCTCCAACGTCGAAATCTTTGGTTTGCCAAAGATATCGACGATGGATAGCATTTCCTGAATGGAATGCATTTCTAGGGGCTCTACTATTAGTTGAATTGTTGCATTCAGATGCTGTTCATCTGAATGCAAGGTTCCGTATTCAATTTAATGTGAGGCTAAAAGAAATATCTATTCAATAATAATAATTTCATACTGCTAAAAATCAGACACAAATCTAAACTCTATGCTGTTATTAACATATCGATATCACATAATGGAAAACTTAGTAACATTTTGAACTGCTAAAGGGGGCGAATCGAACTTCATGCTCAGTAGCAGTTTACAACAACTAGAGCAATGAGCTTCAACTTGTACGTAAACGTTATTAACACAAACTTAGTACGTGTCACATGTGTACAAAATTTCAAATTCCATACAAATGCGAAATGGTAATGAGAAACATAATTTTGAACGGCGTCAAAAACTCAATCTGCCGCACTCCACGTGTGCCCTTTAATCCACGCGTTCAGTTCGCTGGCTCCTAATCTAAATAAGCTAATCCATCCATTTCCATAGGCGGCAGAATTAACATAGGTTACGTTATTAATTAACGGCTGTTCTATATAAATAGGGGTAAAAGGGGTGAATGTCAGCGAACCCATTGCTTTTCTGGTTGTTTAACGTGACTTTTTATAGTAGAGGTTGACAAACCGGCGTCAGTGACTTGGTAGAATGTGAGGAATAATTGTGGTTGCTCACTTTGAAGACAAAGTTCAAATATTTCATGTGTCTTGAAGTTTACATGGGTTTCCTCAAGACAGAATAGAACAACATTTTCAGCGCCGGTGACTGAAAAGTTGTGAGGTAATCGGTTATCGTGGTATGGACATGTGATGCGGAGGAATGAGGAAAATATTGAGTATGAATGTAGATGGCTATAAGAGGAGAGGAAGACCAAAGAAACGATGGATGGAGTGCGTGAGGATGATAGGGATAGAAAGGAGGTGACTGGTGAGATGACGAGAAATAGAGAAAGAAGACATGCTGGGCTGACCCCAAATAAATTGGGATAGGGGCAGGAGGACGATGATGATGATGAGAATAGAGCAAGATTCTACTAAAATAAAATAACAATATCTTCGTACATCCTCTTTTGCAAATCTCGCAATAGAAAAAAGGTTTGCTCGCCGTTATACATCACACTCTATATCCCACTAATGACACAAAAATTATAAAGGCGTTTGTGAGTGTGTGTGTGTGTGTGTGTGTGAGAGCAGCCGTGGCCCAGTGGTAGCAGCCCCGACTTAAGAGCAGTAAGTCGTAGGTTCGAACCCATGCAGGCGCATCACTTTGTGTAATTTATTTCATCACCGCTGCTCTCAAAACGGTGAAGGAAAACATCGTGAGGAAAGCGGCATGTCTTAAAACTAAAAAATCAATGACATGTGACATCTACCAATCTGCACGCGTGGTGGATTAAAGCCCACTTCCCCTCATTGAGAGAAGGCCTGTGTCCCAGCAGTGGGAACATTATAGGCTGACGATGATGTGTGTGTGTGTGTTTGTCACTCCTTCACGCCTGAATGGCTGAACGAATTTGGTATGTAGCGTAGACCTTGGATTAACACATAGGCTACTTTTTATCCCGGTCTACGCGGGTGAAACAGCGGGGCTATAAATTGCAATTTGTATGTATTACATTAATTTTGTGTGCAATATAGAATAACAACACAAAAATTTAAAAAAAAAAATGCTGAATTAACCTGACTTTTGTACGAGACATCAAACAAAGCAGCGGATTGTGATAAACTACCACAACAACATCCACAATCCCTAAGTAATTCCCACCACTTGAGTCCGGGTCACGGGGTCGCCCATTTTAAATTCTAAAGCAACTCCTACTTATATTTTTATTTTGGCAACGAATTCTTTTGGAGAGCTCGCCTGTTCGCTGGCCGTGACAGGGCGAAATTAAATCCTATTCGGGGGTAGCACTTATTAAAATCTGCACGAAAAACTGCTCTTTTAGACCACAATGGGTAATCTAGCGGCCGAAGCGCTGTGGATGCAGGAGGCGGTGGTACCGGTGGGAGCGGACAGCGATTTTACTTTATTCTACAGCATGTTTAAGAAAGATCTGGTCATATTTAAGAATGTGGTATATAACTGAATAGCTTTCTTTATTGGTACATCTTCACAATCACGAAAAAATATTAAGCTGACCCGCTCGAGAACGCATTAAAACCTTTGTAGTTTTAATACCTACTCGACCCATATGTATGGGACAGCTAGATTTTCTTCATGCATGTTGTACGTTTGGGATTACACCAGCTTCCTTTTGTGAAGATAAAACAGGCGAAGTTTTTTGATAAAATAGTAGATCTATTAAGTAAGATATATGCATATAATAAAGCTTCTTGTAAGTACGTACATTCAGAGTCCTGTAGCGTATCCTGTATTTCAATTGAAAAGTGTTTTTAGAAAATAGACTGTCTGTTTCTTGTCTGGGACCTGTTATTCATTTAAAACCATGTTTCCTGCGTAGACCTCGAGTTCTCGAAAGGCAAGGAAGTCTGCGATACGTAAATTCTTAGGCTTACACAGATTTCTAAAGCCGCTATGGGCAAGATGACGAGGATATGGCAAGACAGCAAAACAAAACAATAACACCAAGAAGAGAATTGTCAGAACTCGTATTTTCAATATTTCTTTACGGCTCCGAATCCTGCTCGAAAACCTCCTCACGACTCCAAACTCAAACTCAAACTCAAAGCATTTATTTCAATTAGACCATTACAGGCACTTTTGAAAGTCAAAGAACAAAAAAAAAAGAACGCTAAGCTACAGTCCCAGTCACAAGACATAATAACTTGTGAATGTACTGTAGTTGCCCATAGCAAGTAACAGGAATAAAAGTAAATTATGTTCTCCAAAATACAACATTTTTGCCTCCCGAACCCGCGTCCTCCTATAACATAATCCCTCCCACTTTAATATTAAACGTTGTATTATTAAATTAATTTCCGGATGTGTCGTGCGAATCGAGACGTGAAATACGGGATTGTTTCAGATAATATTGTTGTTATACGTTATCTGTGAGGCTGGTATCACAGTGTGCTGCTATTACGCCCCAAAGGCTCACAACTTTCACGTTTATTACTAAAAGCTGGCTTGATGAAATTAACAATGCTGTCACAGGTTTTCGCAGTAATATTCACTGTGGAGAACGAACAGTACGTCTACCATGAGTTTTAACAATCTATACACGCAACCATCTGTAGTTAAAAAAAATTATGAAAACTTTTACAGCGCCTCTAGCGGATAGTTGGGTACTAAAATGCGCAGTATGAGTCACATAGTTATCTATCCTACGTCACCGTGTAGTAAACTATACTACAGCGACTGTAGTTTGGGCTTCATTTGCTTAGAATTTTGTACCATGAGTTACAAATTTGACAAATGTCATAGTAACGAACTATTACTATTGTAGTTGCGGCACTCACCGACATTTTGTTCCGTGAAAAGACTATAGTTTGCGATCAATTTTGTTATTTTTTAATTATAATGTTCAATAGATCACTTTTTGTGTGGGAAATGTTAACATCATCATCATTTCAGCCAAAAGACGTCCACTGCTGGACATAGGCCTCCCCCAAGAAGGGGGGTTTTGCCATAATTGCCACGCTTGGCAGGCGGGTTGGCGATCGCAGTACGGTTGTTACAAAAGCATAGAGAACGCTGCTGCCCATTCTCTGGCAAGTCCCTTAGTCGCCTCTTACGTCTCCCACGGGAAGATATGGGAAATGTAAGCTGCTGCCGAATTAGAAGATGAACGACGCAAACAAAAAAAGTTTCAAAGTGAGATGCGTGTTCTACTTGGAAATCCACTTGAAACTTTAAGTGATACCACGTTTGGGAAACTTTATAGGTTAACCAAAGAAGCTTTTGAGAATTTGTGTGATTTCTTGCATAACGGACACCAAGCTGATGAACCGTCGTAACACGAATAAATTTGGGCTGCATTAGATTTCATTGAGAAGAGTGAGTCAGGCGACATTCTACATTTTGTTGGATAATAGTACCATATGACCTGTTTTTTGTCTCTATCATCGTGCATTATTTAAAAAGAGATGAAAATATGCATTGTGAAGTGAGCATCGTTTTATAAAATGATGCCAACATAACAACGCTGTGTAGTTGTAACTATGACATTAGTAGTACGCACCAACACAGCTCATGGTACCATTGAAAAAGCTAACTATAGTATTTGCGTATTGACGGAACTATTGCAGTTACGTCAAGCGATCTAACTATGACAACTCATGGTAGACGTACAGAATAAGACTTGAATTGAACTATATGTTTGTGTTTAGTATTTTGTAAAGTTTTAGTCGAGTTGCATGGAGGAGCTCGTGGCTAAATAATAACAGCCGCACGGGTCGATCTTCAAGGTTAAGCCGCGCTTGCCAAGGTCGGTCTTTGGATGGGTGACCATACGTGATATACCGAGATTCCTCCGTGCCTCGGAAAGCACGTTAAGCCGTTGGCCCCGGCTGTTATTTATAGATCTTTGGCAGGCGTTAGAGATAGTTAGTGGCCCGAAAGTCAGACAACCAGTCTTACCAAGGGTAATCGTATTACTCAGTACTAACAGAGCTATAGGCGGTGGGGGTTAGATGGGCAGTTGCTCCATGTAAAATACTGGTATTCAGCTGCATCCGGTCAGACTGGAACATAGTTGGGAAAAGGTTGGGTAGGGAGATGTATGTTTTGGTCAAGTTTCATTATTACATGAAACACAAAATGAGCACAATGCACGTTGGTGGTTGTCGCATATCTTCGAATATTTTGGTTCTAAAACCTCACGATGTTTTCCTTTACCGTTTTTTGAGTTAATTTATTATATCACCAGATTACCTGTCGCGTGGCGGGTCGGTATCACTCAGCCACTACCTCTGAGTACCTATTTATGAAGTCCCTATTCCACATTTAATCTTGCTTAATATACCTGCTACATAATGAAGTAACATCATGGCACTAATGAACATTTTTAAGCCGCGTTTATTAACTCGTGCGTAATTACTAACACACATCCAGCCTGTAATTAGTTCAAAAAGTTTTCTATTGCGAGCTTGGTCTATGAAGCTTCCAATAGGTATGTAAATGTGAGCTACTACTAACTCACAGTTATGTAGTAGTAGTATAGTTATATCGTGGTTATAGTAGACAAGCTGTGCAGAAATAGTTTATAATTACGAAGTTAGGCAAGCAGTAAGGTAGCAGGATAGACTGCTAAGGCTTCGATGGATTTGTGGTCAACCTCGTTATTGCTTGGGTAACTACTGTTTACAGCACACTACCAGAACAGTGCCATAAGGATCCTTCGGCGCTCGAATGGCGTTATAAGTGGGGCATGGTGGGTAAGAGGAAAAAGTCTTGCGATAAACAAGATGGCAGCGTTATTTCCAATTGTAACCATGCTCCATCATCATCATCATTTCAGCCGAAATACGTCCACTGCTAGGCCCCAAGTGTCGCCACATTGACCGGTCCCGTGCGACTCGTATCCAGCGAATCCCCGCAACCTTCACCTGTTCATCGGTCCACCTAGCGGGAGGCCTTCCAACGCATCGTATTCCGGTTCGCGGTCGCCATTCCAGAACTTTTCTTCGCCATTGGACAACCATGCTCCAATATCTCTTAATTGTAATACCGCTTGGGTTTAAGATTATGCAACCGTCACTTTGGTCCAAAAATACCTTGAAGTTTTGGGACACGCTAGGGACAACGGTGATGAAGCAATAGCTTAATTATCATAAAAACAAGAACATATCAAGCACCATCCAAAACATAAAAGGGTGCCCAAAATACATAAAAAGTCCATCCACACTTAACAGCTCCTTAAATATCTACAACTTTTCCGTATTCCCCGATAATCCTGACAACATAGTAGATTATCTCCTGTGGATATCGTAAACAGAACATGTTTTATACCAACTTGTTGGCGTATAAAATTTTGTGACGTCCAAGGATCAATCTCCAAATCGGGCGTATTCGTGTGATCGCTCTGGTGCTTTTCAGATATTGATATTTAATGGTAATTAAGTATCTCATTAAAAACAATGATATTCAAATGGTGTATCTTTACTATTGGCCTTCAATTTACACAAACAGTTATGGAAATATTTAAGTTCAAAAAATTTCGCGACCAGAGCAATCATAATTGGTGCCAGAGCGATCATAAATGGTAAAAACAGTCATATTCAGTGTACCAAGTGTAACAAGATTATATACAGGGTGTAACGGAAAGGGTATATACATACTTAAGGCTGTGCTACAGACCATCAAACTGAACATGTTTCTCCATTGGACAAACATCGTAATAGCGAAAAAAAATTCAGCTGCCCCATACATTTGAGTCGAGTAGGTATTGAAATTTTGTACGGGGCAGCAGATAATTTTTTCGCTATAACGATGTTTGTCCGATGGAAACATGTTCAGTTTGATGGTCTGTAGCACACCCCTAAGTATGGATATACCCTTTCCGTTACACCCTGTATAAGAAAAATGTATTATTTTAGAAAAACTTCTAGCTTTATTATCAGTCATACATATCAAAAATATGGAATCTTTTATATAAAATAATCGCTAAAATAACAAATTAACATTTTTAACATTTTTGCAAAATCAACTTTTAGCATACCTTCATTTCCTTGGACTTAATTAAAGATAAATGAGACAAAATTAAAAACCTTTTGAAACTAACTATTAAAACAGTCTTTTATAGTTATAGAATGACTTAGAATCATTAAATATTAGTTTTTTAAAAGTAATTAAAGAAAACAAACGTTTATAAAGAACAAGATAAAATTCTTAGAAATAAATAATTTATAAACGTAACTATTTGTAATAATAATGCTTATATATTAGGACATAGAATCATGACTAAAATAACAGTATTTTCATGATTATCTAAAAGATTTGTAATAATCAAATTTTACTTAACTATATCTATAATGGAAAGTAAAGAATTAAAAAGAACAACACAAAGTAAATGCAATTCAGATGATAAGATCAAATTAAAATATTGTTTGTAAAATATAATGACAACGAATTTTCTTAAAAAGTATAAAAAATACAATTTTTATAAGGCTTAGTTGATCAACAAACTAAGAAAATAAGTTTTATTGGAAGCTCAGAAAATGGAATAGTCTTCGGAGTCGTAGTCGGGTAAATCTTCTTTTTGCAAGGAAGATAAAACTACCTCGGAAATATGGATTATTTTTTATCTTAGCCATTCTACGACGCTCAGCAAATTTCTTCCTAAGACGTTTTTCTTCAATAGATAATTTATTTCGAGGCATGATATCAATCTGCAACAATAGTTGCTATTAAATTTTTAGAGAAAAAGGGGTTTTGGGTTTAGGTTATCCGAAGAAACTCAGTTCAGAAAAGATTATAAATTAAAGGTTATATGTTCATTGTTTTTTATAGTTACAGTCCGGCACTACTTTTTAAAATAGATTTATAACGCATAATTAATGCAAAATATCATCGCTCTGGTCTTTTTGGACAGAGCAATCAGAGCCATAGCGATCAGAAAAAGTCACAAAATCATAAATATAGCCGAATTAAAAAGCAATAGAAAGTTGTGATTACGTCTCATAAGAAACATCATAACGATCACTTAATTCACTTAACAAAGACATTCACAAGGTTACTATTGAATTTAAATAACGTGCCATAGCAATCATAAAATTCAAGAACCAAATCCAGAGCAATCATAAACTTACCTTCGTAATTTTGGAACGCAGGAACGTGGCACATAGGTCAGCTCCTCAGCGGTTAAACCACTACTGGCGTTGCCCCGCGGGAGGAGAACAGAGTGTCTATGTCGCGTAACTAGGGATGAGCGCGATGTTTTACCTCAGCGCAGAGCGATGAGATAAAATGTCCGGTCACGATTTTAAATTAAAATTGTAGTAAAAGTATTGTTAATATAACTAAAAATATTTTATAACTATGAAGATTAACTATTTCTTATGTAATTTAAATAAGTTGTTTGGTATGATACAAAAAGTTTAAGAATACTTTTTTCATTCAATCGGGAGTTGGGACAACCCAGAGCGATCAGGATTTTAAGGTTTAAGATTTTCTTTTTAATATTTAAAATAAACTTATTCATAATAATAGCCTTGTATCACGTAGATTAGACACCGAACTTTCAATAAAAAAATATATTTAAAACGTTTTACGTTTTTAAAATGGGTTTATCCTGCCCGACACGAAAAAAAATGCCTCTGGAGATCGACCCCCAAACAAGTTGGTGTACGTTTCCAATTTACCATATCGAAGCTGTAAAAATGTTAATACGTTTTTATGTACAGACAGGCAATTTGAGAATTAGAAAAATATAGGGTTGCCTCTGTTATGGGTCTTGCGAAGTGCAGTAATCTTTAATTGACATTAAAAAAAAAAAAGTAAAACGATGGTAACCGTTTCTATATTTTTCCGTTTCATGAAGGTGTTCTGTTGGTCACAAATTGAATACAAAGCTGCCTGCTGTCTATTCAAATTATATTTTATTTCTTGAAACAAAATCGAAAAATATAGTTACAAAAAAATTAAAATGAAGATATTAAGTAACTTCAATTCACAATCATTATCCATAATCTTAATCGCTTTATAAATTGCATTGCAGCGGCAGTCATCATAATTTTATAAAAAAATATTTTGTAATGCCTATTTATTAATTTTATATGCCCTTGGTATTAAAAAATGATTTAAAAAAAAATATTTCCTTAGACACACACACACACTTTCAAATTCAAATTCATTTATTAATTTTGTACTTTGAAAGAAAATCTGTGCTGCTCCTTAAATATGTAGATAATAATTATATCAAGAAAATATATAATTAAAGTTGATATTAATTACACCATGGACGGGCAGTCCATGGTGTAATTAATATCAACTTTTAAAGAATTGCTGAATATAGCACTGTGTCCGCAGCTAGTCCGGTGTCCGCAGCTGGTCCGGTGTCCGCAGCTGGTCCAGTGCCCGCAGCTGGTCCGAAATTTGTGGCAACCCTAACGCGGTGACGTATGTTACGTGACTCTCCGTATGAATATAATGTTTAGAGTTATTTTTCATGCGACATTTTTATTAGTTCTAGTAAAACGAGTAGCCATCAATGTTTCAGGATGGCAGGTTTTTACAGTTAAAATTAACTTTACGGTTTTATTTTATTTCGTGCATGATGGTTATGCCACAGGAGTATTATTTGAAGTGGATTAAAAAGCATGATGTTTTCAGATGGGGTTATACGAAGCTATATGGTGGTATATATGTTACGGGCAACGTGATTAACTGGGCATTATTAATAAGGACCGGCCATTATTAATAATGCCCAAGAGCGATGGGCAAAGTGATTAATTTATCACCTTGACCGACCATTATTAATAATGCTCGACGACCCGTGGTCCATGTAATAAGTCAGTGTTTGAGATAGCTTGAATTTATCACTTGGACCGGGCAGTATGAATAATTCTCTAATTGTTGCCGGGTAATTGGGTTAGATTAGGTTAGGTTATTTTTTGTTAACTTTTCATGAAAATTTTGTAAGTTTAATTTCATTTAATAAACAAAAACACTACAGTTCACCTATTTTATTACTTTGCCCAAGATAGGGTGGGCATTATTCATGATGGCCGGGAAAAGCGATTAATCATGCTGTTTTAATCACTTGCCCAATTGAGTCGGGCATTATGAATACAGACCGACCATTATTAATAGTTCCGTTATCAAATTGCCCGTAACATATATATGGTGATATTATTTCCAGCAGTGGGCTGTAGAGAGTTCATTCATTTATAAATCTAATCATAACAAGAGAAAACGACAGCATGACATAAAATCACATAAAAACGTCTTTGAAATTCTTATTTTGAACAATTATTCTGCGCAGATTTGCTGAGTAGCCAAGTATTTTTCGTCTTAACATTGCAAAAACAATAAGTAGGTAATAAATTATAACCTTTATTTTACTAAAAGATTAAAAACATACGCATACTATTTGTTTACAGAGCAGGGTAATTACTGACTTATGGTTACTTCTTATAGTAAGGGCCACTTTAACCAACTTATGAAAATACTTGTAAATACAGAAACAAAATAAATGTACCAAGTTTGACATACCGATGCAAAGCTTGACAAGCAATGCCACCTTGAAGTGCGTACTTAAAGTGGCACCTAGATATTTATGTCACAAACATCAAAATGTTCAAGAACTACCAATTTTCTTACGCCTTCGCCTCTGTTTTCCTCAACCTATTCTCTCCACACCAGAAACGTCAGCCAAAATAACCTCAATAGCAAGTCATGTTCTTAATAGAAATACTAGCGAACTCATGCACCCTACGTTACTTAAATGTTACCTGTTCTACGAAAAAAGGTCTACCGTCTTGAACGGCGGTGACCCTGCCACATAACTCCTTAGCTTCGCAGATAGGCTCGGCACTCCACGACGAATACTAATGCGGATGGGCTGACATGATTGTCGATAGTACATTGTAGGATACGCTGAGGGGGTTGGTAGAATAGAATAATATCGTTTTTATAAGTTTTTAATCTGACATGGTCACTAACACTATCAATAACACTTGAAACGGAATATTTGGTTTTGAGTTCCCGATACTTCGGCGCTGTTGCCCACGGATAATCTGAAGTTATTGCGAGTGGGTGTTTATGATCAGACAAATCGGTCTACCCTCTTTGTTGTTCGCTCCGTACCTATAGCACTATCACTCACTACTCAATTCTGATCCACACGAAACTCACTTTGACCACTTGCGAACTTTTTACGGCACTTTAGAAAGAGGTTAGACCGACTTGTCTGCTCATAAACACCCAATAACTAAATTTATCCGTGATCATGGCGTTTGCACAGCACAGAAATATCGAGAACTCAAACAAACAGTAACATCATTTTTATTTGTTTTCAAACATAGTACCTACATTAATGTCTTATAAATAAGGTTATGATCTAACATGTTTTGCCATAGGCACTGGCATACAAATATTACAACTTGTTAAACGTAACATTCAAATATTAAACATGAATTTCTTAAAATATGTTTAATATGATAAAGGCAGGGTAAGATATTAGTTATTAATCTCTTTTTCTTCTCAGTCCTTCTAAGCGTTTATTTCATGAATCATCATAATTATGCTGTATTTTCTATAGTTGGGAAAAAGATGAGGCTATGATCGAACTAATCTCACAAAAAAAGTTTTTTATGATAGGTTCTGTATTCATAAATGTTTGGATTCCCAAGTTTACTTGGCAACGGATATTATATTAACAGTCGCACGAATCGATCTTCAAGGTTTAATTAAGCAACGCTTATCGATGTGGGTCCCTGGATGGGTGGCCGTATATCCCCAGTGTCGCTAAACTGTTTATCCTGGCTGTCATTTTTAGATCTTTGACACTAGTAATTTAGGTTGAAAATGTGTTCAGTTTTCCTGTAAGAACGGACTGTTTCCGCATTCTTATTATCTTCTCAAAAGCCCATAAACACAGACCGGTCACGTTTTATATAAACTTATCTAGTTTAAAACGAGTTTCCTGGAGAATAAACCAGTTTATTTTACTTGTCCGTTACGAAACGGCTTGACAAGCTCAAGTCTGTGATTCGAAACAAAAAGAGAAGCATTTATTTCAGTTCCAAGTAAATTAATCGTGTTCTGTAAAATAAAAGTAAACCAAGAGTCTTAGGATATTTTTTTTTTCAAGGAAATAATTAGCCTTTTATTGTCTATGGGGTTATAATCGAATTCGTAAATGAATAGGATTTTCTTGCTGTTGAGGTATGATAATCAATAGTGAAGATATTGTTATGTACTTGCGATGTACAGATGTGCTGGCGACATCAAGCAACAACAATCTGTCAAAGGAGATTGTTCTGCGCCCATACATTGTTCGCCCTGGAGCCAACAGCATAGAAAAAATCATTTTCTATTAGTAAATTACCCTTAGTAGCCCATAAGAACAAAGTTTCTTGACAGACACTTTAGAGAACAGATTTATTTTTAAAAAAGGAACAAGTTTTGAGGTTATTTTTAACAAAAGAAAACTTAAGTAATTCCTTCTAAAATCGCTATTTCTGGTGTCTACGTAGCATTAAAGTTCAAATACAGTAAAATATTACTGTAATTACAGTTTTACTATGCCTTTTTTGACAGTTATTATTTATTGGTTGAAGATTTCATAATAATTAGCGATTAACGATTACATTATGATTAGCGCGTGAAACGAAGCGACTGACGTAGTGACGTAGAGATGCTCTCTCGAAGATCGATCATTGTATATCGATTATCAATTACCACCTATTTAATCTGTGGTTTTAATTTAGTAGACGATGAAAATATGTCAAATGTAAATTCATTTGTTCCGTTTCAGACATAAACACGTTGTTGCTATGATTCTATTTCACATTAAATTAATGCTACGCCTACGCTTACTCATGGCTAAGATATGGAGTGATGTTATGGGGGAACAGCGTAAATGCCAGCGAAGTATTTATAATCCAAAAAAAGTGTGTTAGAATACTGGCCCATATCGACAATACCGAAAGCTGTAAGCCATATTTTGTTAAATTAAAACTTCTAACTTTACCTTCTATATACATACATGACCTTTGCATATTTGTATTTAAAAATAGCAACATTTTCCCTAAAACAAAAGACATGCATAATGTGAACACACGCCATAAAAATAGATTATATCTTCCACAATCTCGGATCAAAATGCTTTACCATAGCCCATACTACATGGCAGTAAAAATCTTCAACAAATTACCGGAACAAATTAAAGATGAACCCAAATTCAATACATTTAACAGAAAATTAAAAGAATATCTAACACAAAAATGCTTTTACTCAGTCGCAGAATACTTAGAATAAAATGTGAATATGATAGATAGATAATTACTTAGAGCAACTGAAATAGTACTTACACAAAAAGCACACATACATAAGTATACTTACACATAATATAACAAAACAAAGTAATAAAATATAATAATTAATACAAATTAATAAAACATAATAAAAATAACATAATAAATATAATAGAAAATATAAATTAATAAAACATAAATGTAATAAAGAATATAAATTTTTAAAATAAGTAAAATAAGTATTCATAAGTACAAATTAATGAAATTATAAAAACTGATGCAAGTAAATGCAAGCAAATAATAATTAATATATGTAATAAAAAAATGTATAACGTCATGATATTTATTACAATAACTGTATAAACCTGGATACTAACTTGCAATCCAGTATACATACTAACTGGATGCTTGTTTTGTCCAATCTATTATGTTGCCGTGCCCTAACCGGTTTTCATGTTGGAACTTTGCTATATATGTAACAACTTGTAAACACATGAATGCAATAAAGAATTTGAGTTTGAGTTTGAGTTTGAGTTTGCTAAAATAAAATATTTTGTTCCCAACGAACAATGTGAAACGTTTTTGTTTGCGACATTTAAAAATAGAGTTTAAGTACTTAAAAAGTAAAAATATGGCTATTGAAGTCGTGGAATCGATATTAAAATAATTCACTAGAGTTGCGTCGTAAATGACATTTCAATCGTTCAATGAGATTTTCTGACAAGTGAAACAACATAGTTCAATAGATGGCGTGCGTAAAAAATACGTCTTTGTTTTACTGGGTACTGATAACAAAAATAAGTTCCGTTAATAAGAAAGCTTATTTGATGTCAAAAACCAGAGACAGTGACGTATTTTTTATCAACGCCTCTTTTAAAGTTTTCTCACTTGTCAGAATCCCTCATTCGACTAGTAAGTACATTTTGTGAGTTTGTTTTGTTCATTATATTTTCATCATAATCGTGCTCGGCCATTCATCATAAGTTCCATTAAAATGTTCATGGAACTGATTCCATGAAAAAAATATGCATGAAAAACTTTTATGTTGCACATTTTCAATATTTTGGAAGTGATAAATATCGAACATCATTATTTTTCACTAGATAATATGGACATCGTCGTCGACATCGATATTTATGTAATATAAGCGAGAGCGACACTATCAAATATTTTGTGACTTTGACATTGACAATTAAATGGCGGGTTTGGTTGGTAATAAAATCAATGAGGTTACTTTTAAAAATCCATTAAGAATGAAACAGTGTCTGCTTGAATTTTTTTTTTTTAAATTATATTAAAATATAATTAAAATTAACGTACACGTCAAATGTTTGTTGGTTATAGGGCGGTCTAGAACAATCTCCTTTATTTAATAGATTTTCAACTTTATTGTTAAAAAGAATTAGGTTTAGAATTAGGTGCAACGTTGATTGGGAAAATTTGACATTTTCAGGTAGGTTGATGTGCTGGCGTTTGTACACTTGTAAGGTATTATTTGTTATGTAAATGAGTAGACGAAAATAAACTAGTATATTCCCTTGATGGATTTATTGCTACTCAATTATAATTACACGATTACATGCTAAGTTAGAGAAATGCACTACTAAACAATATCGATTTGCATAAATGAGTATGACGTACAAACTACACCAAGGTCAATGTACGGCCGGATTGCCGCCATGGGATCTGGAGGCGATAGTCCTCGCGTGCCTGCACGAATGGCGCGCGGAGGCACTACGCCGGGGGGAAACTCCGCTGCCGCGACAAATTGTCGCTCAGCGGACAGACCTCCGGCGCGATCTCATGGCGACATGGAGAGAGCGACTGTCGCAACCCCGTGCAGGGCACGCCACAATAGCGGCGATAAGTCCCCTCTTTGAGGAGTGGCTGGAGAGGCGCCACGGCGCCCTCACCTTCCGCCTGACGCAGGTCCTCACCGGACACGGTTGTTTCGGGAGGTTCCTGCACCGAATCGGGCGGGAGGAAACGCCCGGGTGTTACCACTGCGAGGATCGGCCGGAGGACACGGTGGAGCACACTGTGGAGCTGTGCCCTGCTTGGGCTGAGCACCGCCGTGTCCTCGTAGCGGCGATTGGCGGCGGCGACCTCTCGCGTCCAGCCCTGGTTCAATCCATGGTCCGGAGCGAGAGGGAATGGGAAGCCGTCGCCTCCTTCTGCGAAGCAGTCATGCTAGCGAAGGAGGTGGCGGAACGTGAGAGGGAGAGAACCTCACGTCCCAGCCGCCGCGGGAGACGCCCCGGGCGTCGGGGGGCAACCAGTGGCCCCCGGCCACCGTAGGCGCGGGCCTGTGGACGGTGAGTTATGGGCTAGCTCACCGTCCGTCCGTCTTATGACGACAGACCGTGCCGACGGCGCGTTCGTGTTCCACGCGCGCCTCATGGAGATGTCAGCAAATCGGAAGGGGTCCGAGAGGGCCGATGCCTGCCAGGGCTGCGGGTTGTTCGAAAGAGATACCGTGCCCCTGGAACGCAAAGGGCTAAGAAGGAACATGGATGGGTTTTAGTCAGTCAAGTCTGACACTCCCTTCCGCTCCGCCCAGAGCGGGAGAAGTCATTTGATGATTTCCCATCCTAAAAAAAAAAAAAAAAAAAGCTCAATGTACGGCGTAGCTCGCTTGCGATCGCTTTGTTACGAACACAGTACGCGTTTTTTTTTACTCCTTTTCAAATATTTTTTTGCGTCACCCAATTAACGCAGATGTCTTCAAAATTGTATTTCAAAGATCGCTTTTAACGTTAAAGGGTTTTACCCACTACACCGTATTCAGTTTTCCTGTAAGAAAAGAAAAGAATCATGCGAATGAAACGTTCATAGGTACAATGGACCTATGAACGTGTCAGACATGATTCTTTCCGTGCCTGATACGTTCAGAGCACGGTCTTAGTATGGTACGGTGTGTTCAAGACGGCTTTTTAAGATGCAGTGACAGGGAGTGCCAGACTTTTACTGAAAAAACAAAAAACCCATCCATGTTCATTCTTAGCCCTTTTTGTCTTGTTTGAGGTGACGCCTTCCCATTCCCTCTCGCTTCAGACCATGGATTTAAACAGGGCCGCTTGCGATGGGTCAATGCAGCCATTCGCCGTAGGTTTTGTACCTACAAAAAAGTTACTATCTATAAATGTTGGTCTAGTGGTCGCGCGACTGCTAAGCATGAAGTCCAGGGTTCGATTACCAAGTGAGTGAGACAGTATTATTGTGTTTTACCGTCAGGAATTTCGCAGTAGCACATACGGAAACTGAATTTTATACCCGGTGGAAGACAATAGGCTCATCATCATTGCATGGGATTCAAGATTCTTTATTTGCGTGAAATATGGTAAATTATGGTCTTATCAATTACTAGCTGTCCGGCGCAACTTCGTTTGCGTCCCATTTTCCCCGTTTTCGCAACATTTTTCATTGCTACTCCACTCCTATTGGTCGTAGCGTGATGATATATAGCCTATAGCCTTCCCCGATAAAAACGACGAATTTTTCAAATCGGCCAGTAGTTTCGTAGCCTATTCAATGCAAACAAATAATCAAATCTTTCCCCTTTATAATATTAGTTTAGAAAAGGTTTCACATATTTCGCTGACTTATTTCAGCATGCAAACTTAATAACTAAAAAAATGTGGTAATTTAGGGATCAAACTTATAGACCTAGTTACAAATTTTACAAAACAGTAAAGATAATATTTTTTTATAAATTTCAAATAGGTACTTGAGTTTAGGATACAGAATGAAGTAATAAAATAAGGGACTGAAACATATGTGACGAAATGTGGGTGTACTATTAGGTACACCTCTACTTTACCCTTCAGGGATTACAGGCGTGATTTTATGTTATGTTTCATACTTAAACCAGGGACAGCTACGTAGTGAAATAAATACCACAATACAACTTGCGTAGCAATGCGGCTACGAACGTAGCGACGCGCCTACGAGCGTAGCTACGCGGCTACGCGGTTACCCCCGATTAAACAATGTTCCGTGTAGTAAAATGTGTGCAGTGATGTGCAGACATGTTGTGTAACCGCGAACATACGCATATAGGCAAGAGTTTCACGGGGAAATAATTACCACGTGTTAAAACGATATTCACCAAAATGTATGTATGATGTACTATCACAATATAACTAAAAGTACTGGCAGAGAGGAGTGTGGAATGTGTGAAATTAAAGTCGACACCTACATTTAGATAAGAAGAGGACGTTTATGAATTATCGAACTAGTATTAATACTGGACAAAGTTGTAAAAGCCGTGCGAAGCAACGGCAGTTAAATAAATAAAAAAATAAAAAGAAAACAAAATATGTATGTAAGGTAGGTACATACATTATTTTGTTAGTCTGAAAAAGATGAAAGCAAAAACGTATCGGAAATTATATTCACACGAAGTATTTCATCGGGCGACTCGTTCATGTTGATATTTTTAATTGTAACAGAATTCATACACATTCATCAGAAAATTGCACACCCTAATGATTTTATTTCAGTAAATTCAAAAGAATCAAAAGTGATTTGTAGGTTAATATAATACTCCATGTTGTTACAGAAAAAGTTTCGTGGCCTATTCGTAACAATTCATCTTATAAATATTTTCTTAGGATTTTCTTACTGCCCAAAATAATTTCACAAAAAAAATCCTATCCTTGTACCAATTTCCTAATACATTTCCAGAGATTTCCCCGCAAGAATGTAATCTCAGCCGGATATCTGTGATATGACGGTTGGGATGCTCACAGTCTCCACGTCAACCCGATCTTGGCAACCTATTGAATCTTTGAACAGAATAATATTGTCTAGACTTATATGGATGTATATTTCAGAGGTTTTTTCTCTGTAGTTATACAGCGGATTTTTCATTGCAAACATTATTTCAGGGTAAAACGTAACACTTGATATGGTGTACATTATCTTGCAAATAAAATAAAATGCCAAAAACCCTTTACAATAAACTTTGGCTTGAAGAGTTTTCAGTGGCCAAGGTTCCTTTTAAATCAAAGAAATTAAAAACAATAAATATTGTATAACACAATGCGTTCGCACTGGCCTTTTAGATAAATTGCAAGTTCGCTTATCAATGCGAAAATCGCTTATATTGGGACAAGGTCATTACAGTCCCCATATCAGTTTATTTAGGATCGGAGGAGGACGCGTTTTATTCCATGTATTTCAGAGTCCACTTTTTAATGGCAGTACTTGTCATTTGTACGTATAAATATTGTGTAAATTACGTACATTTTTTGCTTAAATTAATAAATCTCAATTTTTTTTTTTCAATACGTTGACCGACACTTGGAATGTCTCCTGTATCGTGGGTGCGTTTACAAACATCAATGAGCTTCGGTTATTCTGCGCGGTGCCCTTTTCCCGCCAACTACAACGAACTTAAGTATAACGTAACAGCGAGCTCACTATACTAGCTTGTACACTAGAATTATTTATAAGACAAAAAAAGTAATAATTAAGGTTAGACGATAGGTATAGCCCTTTGCGTCACACTTCATATTATTTGATTTTAAAGACGTTTCCCGTCAACAACTGTTCGTTTGATTCGACGTCGTGTTACCAACACGCGTGTGACGTCACAAATTACCCGTAGCTTGTAGTAGTACTCTCTTCTCTTTCTAAATCGCGTTTCAACAATTAGTCGTCACGTATCGATGTAATTCATTTTGTAGTTCATTTAAACTAATATCTTACGGCGCGTCTCAACGGCGTCACACTAAAACGCATACTGTCTTTAGAAGCGCACGACTGCACGAGCGGTGCGCGCTTCGGCAGCGCCGGCGAACATCGCGTGCTTACGGAACGGCGCCGGCGCTGCTCAAGCGCGTGACTTTGAAACGCAACTACTACAATAACCGGTGCTGCCAAAACGCGTAATAATAAAACCAGCCTAAGAATCCACAACGCTAAGTATCTTTTGAACATGACAAAAGACATTGCTCTTTTTACTTAGCTAATAGTAAAGCGCTATCAAAAGAAAACACTTTGGTATAGTACCTAAAAGGTAGATGAGGTTCAGATATCTCTATCTACATTATGGTTCAGCTACCTACATGTTTCTTTAAATAATATATTCTGTAGTATTTTATATTTGACTACAGATCCCTGCATGTGCTTGTTTCAACACAACTTGGCAGAGTTTCCGTATTTGTTTTGCGTAGCGTAGCTAACAAATAAAACGAATTGCACTGCAGCGTAGTTTTATATCCTAGCTGGGTTTATTAAAATATTCTGATACCTACCTAGTAGGTAATAATAATAATGTTCTGTTATGCCTCGACCAATATCTGATGAGGCTCTCGTTAGGCAGCTGGATCAAGGGCTTGATTCAGAAAGCGGTACTCCTGGACACGGCTCGGAGGTTCCTTTCTCTGGAGCCCTGACCGCCGGTAGCTTGGACCCTGTTCCCGATACCGGTGGGCTACTATTTTTATATTTCTATTTTTTTTTTAAATTATTTTATACAGAAATATTTAAAAATGTAAAATATATGTATAAAAATAAATAGATGAGAATAATGTTCTGTATCAGCAAATATATATCCAAATATTGTGTACCTGCGTTTTTTTTTTTATAATTCGATATCGTAGAAAGAGCAGTGGGTAGAGAGATTAGCATAAACCAAGAGAGGCGCTAGTTTGATTAATGCTATCTGGTATGCGTATTTGTAGCGCCGACAGACTGGATGCGTAAGGCAGGTCAGCCCGGCAGGCGCAACTAGAGCATAGTTAAAAGCAAACTTGATGGGTTGCAGAGAGACCTACTCGTAAGCAGTGCATGTAATTGGGCTGATATAGAAATTTTGCAAAAGATTTACAATACATTTAAAATAAATAATAACATCTAGCTAGTAGTTACCCTTAAGTAGGTACTATTTGAACAAAATATTTGAATAACTCATATTTTTCCTGGGTACTTCTAAATTATAATTGATAATACTAGCTAGTACATAATATGTTAGGTTAGTCTAGTCAAAACAAAATTATAATCATCATCATTTCAGCCGAAAGACGTCCACTGCTGGACATAGGACTCCCCCAAGTGTCGCCACATTGACATTTTGGGGAGTTTTGCCATAATCGCCACGCTTGGCGGGCGGGTTGGTGATCGCAGTACGGTTGTCACAAAAGCACAGAGAACGCTGCTTCCCATTCTCTGGCAAGTCCCTTAGTCGTCTCTTACGACACCCACGGGAACATGGTGCTATTCTTTACGTCCGACACCATACAGAGACAAAACAAAATACATAGAATAAATAGGAAAATACTACGTAGCCAAAATCCTTCCTTGTAAGAGAATTCAAGGAAATGTGACCGACGTTAAGTTGCAAAGCCTTACAGACCGGCGAACGGGTCGACTGCCCGAAGCGACGCGTCGAGATACTAACGTTGTCTGACATGCGGGGCTTGTTACGAAATATTTGAAAGCAAAAGTAGCTATTTTGAGCTTTGTCTAGGGATAAGTATCTGCTAATAATAATCTAGGACAATGTCAACAAGGTGGAACGCCCTCAGGCCAGGTGGAGCGGTGATAGGTATCCGCAGGGTTGATATGTAGCGTGTAATATTGGAGAGGCCTATATGTCCAGCACTGCTTGGGTTTCAGCCTGGACTTTCCACTGAGAGCGCAATCCTCTGTCTGAAGCAGATCGTCCAATACTATAACTCCAGTGTATGCCTGCTTCCTTGACCTCTCAAAGGCTTTTGACCTTGTGTCATATGATGACGTCCTTTGGGATAAGCTCAAGGGAGCAGGTGTGCCACCGGAGTTGACGGGTTTGTTCCAGTACTGGTACACGAACCGGTCAAACCAAGTTCGTTGGGGAGACGTTCTTTCTGAAGCGTACAGGTTGGAGTGTGGGGTGAGGCAGGGAGGGTTAACCTGACCTAAGCTCTTCAATCTGTATGTAAATGGGTTGATCGTTGAACTCAGCAGCAGACCAGTTGGGTGCAAAATTGGTGGTGCTAGCGTCAATAACTTAAGCTATGCCGATGACATGGTGCTGCTGGGTCCAACGGCTGGCTCAATCAGGGAGATGCTGGGCATCTGTGAAAGGTATGCGGTAGCCCACGGCCTGTCATACAATGTGGTGAATACTGAGTATCTGATCTTTGCTGCTCCCGGGAAACATCAAAATTATGAGCCCTCAATATCCCTCAATGGACGAAACCTTAAAAGGGTCGAATTTAAATACTTGGGACATTTATATGTCACCGAGAACCTCAAAGATCAGGTAGATATGGATCGCGAGCGCAGGGCACTAACAGCCAGATGCAACATTTTGGCTCACAGATTCGCTCGTTGTAGTAACGAGGTTAAAATAACTCTGTTTAAAGCCTATTGTCAGGGGTTCTACACGGGCAGTCTGTGAGTCAGCTATACGCGGAGGGCTCTAGATGCTCTGCGTGTACAGTATAACAATGGCTTCAGAGTGCTGTTGTGGTTGTCCCGGAATTTTGCAGCGGGTCTAGCATGTTTGCGGTAGCGCGTACTGATGACTTTAGTGACATTCTGAGGAAAAAGACCGCATCCTTATTATGCAGAATGAGGGCTAGCAGCAACAGCATTTTGAAAACCCTAGCTGAACAGCACAATGCCCCAATACTTAGAGACTGTGTCCGGTTGCTCATGCGTCAGTTATATATAAATTAATTAATACTAACCCTTAGTTGATAAGTTTGCTTTTTGTACTAACCAGTGGACCAATGTTGTCAAATTAAATAAATTATATTATTAATTATATTATATTATTATTACTATAGGTTCGCTGACCGCCAACCGAGAGGTCTACACAAAGCAAATCCCAATAGGCTTATTATACTGTGTTACCAGCCTATCAGTTTTATCAAACGCTTATCGCCTTTGATAATACGATAACCAGTCATAAGCCGACCTTTTCTCAAAAACCTCAAAAACCCTGCGGTCGCTTACCCTGCGTTGTAAGCGACCCGCAATTTGCACAACCTCTTTTATAAACTACAAAATGCAACAGGACAATATTCTTTTGTACCAATAGTCCCACATGTAGGGTTGCCACCAGTCTGGATTTGTCCGGACACGTCAGGATGTTTGGACCTCCATTCGGTACGTGCGATCTTGTCATTTGTCCGGGATTTTTATACACAAAAACTTCGAATAGGCCGCTGAAAAAACAAATCAAAATGTTCCGGTCTTTTTCGCAAATATCCGGCTTTTTCACAAGACTTTTCTTTCGAAATGGTAACCCTGCACTTGAAGGTAGATATGTACTATCAAAAGATCATGGGATAAACTCCCTTGCGAGCTTGTTGGGTCGACCGACCGCCGATAGCTAGGGGAATTCCACAATTCTTTTGTTTTATCAACTTTCATAAATGTATTCATGAAATATCTCCGCAGTTTGAGGACTTGCCGTTTCATCTTTTGGGCTTTTGTAAGAATTCGAGGTCACAGGTCGAAAACAAGATGAAGTATCAAAATGTCACATTCTTTATCAACTTTGTAAACAATGTTCTGAAGAGGGTAATTGATATATCTTTTTTTGTATTATGTATATTTACATAATTATCTGATCTATAAACAAACTTAAAATAATAAGAAAAATATGCAGGTACCTACATACATACATACATACCTACTATATAGAGAAAATCATTAAACGGCGTCAAAAAATTCGTCAACGTTGTCAACAGGAATAACGACCAGAAGGCTGCCACGTCCGATGGCAATGCTGATTCTTTGATAAAAAATTACTCTGGTCACTAGAAGAGCCGACCAATCTTGGCAGTCGAACCTCATAGCCCTAGTGTTTCAACCCCAAACGGCCCCAACACATTTATCCAATCAGGTTATTATACCTATATGCGCCGTTGCGACTTTCAGCACCGGCGAGCAGCCAACACAGAAACTCCCAAAATAAAAGTTTTTTTACAATGAAGGTACAAAATAAAAAGGAAATAGCTTTAAATTACTTTATTTTTTTAAATCACAACATCATGCTTGTTTCCTCCGAAGGGTTAGGTAGACTACCCCAATTTCAGAAGGTAGGCCTACCTACGCTAAATCTTGTATTCAATCAATACGATTTTTAATACCTACGTTGCTGACCGAACTGGGTTTGTTAGTTATCATTAAAATAATATTCTGAGTATGGGGCAAATCCTACCTGACGTCCACATCCTTAGAAATCCCTCTGCATACGTACGTACCGCGATGGGTTAAACGGATTTTTAAAAAACCGGCCAAGTGCGATTCGGACTCGCGCACGAAGGTTTCCGTACCTATATTTATAAAAGCGAGCAAAAAAATTACTTTTTTGTATTGGAGCCACTTTATATATTTATTTTATACTGTTTTTAGTATTTGTTGTTATGACGGCAACAGAAATACATAATCTGTAGAAATTTCAACTGGCTAATAACTATCACGGTTTAAGAGATACAGCCTAGTGACAGACGGACGGACAGCGAGTCTCAGTAATAGGGTCCCGTCTGACCCTTTGGGTATATCATCATCATCATTTCAGCCGAAAGACGTCCACTGCTGGCCATAGGCCAACCCCAAAGGGGCATAATCGCCACTCTTGGCAGGCGGGTTGGCGATCCCAGTACGGTTGTTGCAAAATGCACAGAGAACGCTGCTGCCCATTCTCTGGCAAGCCCCTTAGTCACCTCTTACGACACCCACGGGAATATATGGGATGGTGCTATTCTTAACACGTTAAACGCCGTGGGGGACAACATATGGGCCTCACTTATTTAGTAAAAGGAGCCAGGTTAAAAATGCCCGATTGTTAAATTTTACGTATAAGTTTTTATTGCTTTAGGGGCTAGAAAATGTGCCAAATCACATGAAATAAATCGAAGAAAAGTAATTTGTGACTTTATTTTACCAAAATACTACTGTCACTCAATAGTTGTCCCCCATGGCCCACGCGGAAATAAATCGCGTTGTTCGTTGGCGGGGGCCGCGGGGGTCGGGGTGTCGGTCATCCCCGCTCATGTCCTGCCGGCCGCCGCCGCCGCCCGTCTCGATACGCGATTCCCGCGCGCCCGCGCAGTGACCATTTGGACTACCTAGCTAACTACATTGATTACGTATCGATTCGAGTTTTGCTGTTTATTTGTTTACGTAAATTAAATTGTTTTTTATTGCATTTCATTCATTGCTTTATTATAATGGATGAGTTCGAAGATTTAGAAATAAATCAGGAAGATTTATCACAAATAGAAGAATTAGAAATCACCTTGTTGAATAATAGTTTCCATGTAAGCTCTGAAGAGGAAGACATAAATATCCATCCAGTTACTCGTAAACGTCGTCGTATTATGGTGATAGACAGTGAAGAGAGTGATGCCGAAGATCATGCAGTTCCAGATACCTCGGGAAACACTACGCCGTTTACACGCACATGGACACTACCAACAGGTAACCAGCGTCGAATTATACCTTTCACAGAAAATCCTGGTTTACCTACTAATCTCCGCTTAGCAATGACTAACAAATCGCCTGCTGATTTTTACTCTCTTTTGGTTCCCGATGATGTTTTTATGCAGATAGTAGAAGATACAAATCAGTTTGCTATTGATCGAATCACCGGGCGCGTGGCTTCAAAAGCAGCAAGAATCCGTAACTGGTCTCCTTCTAACGTGCATGAGATGAAAGGCTTTTTTGCATTGATTATTTTTATGGGATTGGTAAAACTTCCTAAGCTTTCTGATTATTGGTCAAAAGATGAAATAACAGGTCACCCGTTTGCAGCAACAATTATGTCCCGTAATCGCTTTGAACTGCTTCTTCAAATGCTTCATTTTTCCCGGCTTGACAATGCTCACAAGTCTGATAGGTTACATCGCGTCAGACACTTACTGGAGGTCATGAACACTAATTTTTCAAGGCATTATACTCCTGCCGAAGATATATGCATTGACGAAAGCGTTGTGCCATTCCGCGGCAGAATCATTTTCCGTCAATATAACAAACAGAAACGCCATAAATATGGCATAAAAGAGTTTAAATTATGCACTCTACCGGGGTATACATATAAAATCAATATTTATGCGGGAAAAGAAAACGATCAAGTGAATACTACGCCGGCAAACGTTGTAATGTCACTTTGCAGTGGATTGTTGAACAAGGGTCACATGTTGTATACTGACAACTGGTATACGAGTATTGATTTAGCAAGGAATCTGTTGGAAAATGAAACACATCTAGTGGGTACTATTAGAAAAAATAGAAGGAATATACCAAAAGAGGTTGCTAATGCTAAACTGAAGACAGGTGAATATATAGCTAGAGAGAGCGAAGATGGAATTACTATCATGAAGTGGAAAGATAAAAGAGATGTACTTGTTCTTTCGACCAAACATTCCGACCGTTTCCAGACAATCACAAAGCGAGGAAAAGCGGTATTGAAGCCGAAAATCGTGCTAGACTATAATAAGGCAAAAGGAGCTGTCGATTTGTCCGACCAAATGGGGGCTTATTCCACGCCATTAAGGAAATCAGTAAAATGGTACAAAAAAGTTGCCATAAACTTGCTGTTGAACACTGCAGTTATCAATGCACTAGTATTATATAAAGCAGTAACTGGGACCAAAATCCAAATAGTTGAATTTAGGAAAAGGTGTTGAAGGGCCTGTTAATGAGAAGTGAAACCTCAAGTCAGGTTTCAAGACCAATAAGAATGAAGCATAAGCTTGCGAAGAAAGACGGCACAAGCAAAAATAGTCGACGAACATGTCAGCAGTGCTACAAAGACAATACTAAAGTAATGGGACGAGTATTAGCCAAAAACAAGATTAAAAAAGTTGTAACTTTTTGTGAAACCTGCCCTAACAAACCATTTCTTTGTTTTGATTGTTTCCATAAAATTCATTAAAATAATAGGTGTAGTAACGTTTATATTGATCTCAATCTAAAGTCTGATTTAATTTCGATTCATTTAAAATATGTAATAAATTTACTTTAAATAAATAATTATTATATTTCTGATTTACAAACATGTAGTTTAATTCATCAAACTATCCCGTAAAAATTAAACCCTGGCAGCTATGTAGTACAACATTAACAGATTTTAACTATTTAAGTAAATAGTAAGAGTATACAGTATTTTACAACACATTATAAATAGTAATATTATGGAAAAATATAAAATAACACATTATCATACAAACTTTTTCCTTTAGAACTTTCAAACAAGTCTTGTCCCGATATTATTTGTCATATTTTTCTAAGTCATATTTTTTACTAAAAACCAAATACAATCTATTTGTTTGCAGGGCCGTGGGGGTCACGTCAAATACATATTAGCTTCATATCTGTGCCCGACGGCCCAATAGAGACGCTTAAAATCGCCTCTGACTCGCGGTCATATGTTGTCCCCCGCGGCCCAAACGAAACTATTGTATGTCGACCACACGGTGTCCCCCACGGCCCAAATAGAAAGACTAAAAAATTAAAGCGGCGTTCAACGTGTTAACGTCCGACACCATACAGAGCGTGCGACGCTACGGAACCCTAAAAAGGAAAAAAAAAACACAATGTTATTTCAACGTGTGTTCCGAATTTCGGAACAGGTACATAACATTTATAATTCACAAGTACCAGTGCGAACAGAATGAAAGTAACAGAGTCGTCATAGAATAATACATGACAGCCGTGATGTAGGCAACATGGCGTAATTTAATTACGTTTGTCTTCGCCGTCGCCCGTGAATAATAAACGAGTAAACCTTATAACGTTAACCATGACTCGTTAGATTAATTATGGCAGCTTCCAGATTGATAAATGCAATTTTCTTGAGGAATTGTTGGTAGTTTAGTGTCACTGACTCTGGCAGGGCCACCACCAGGGATTTTAATTTTGAAAACACAAAAAAATTGTCGCGAATTTGTCGAAATTTGTCGCTAAATATCAGAATTTGTCGGTCACTGGTTCAAAAGATATAAGGGTTTATAGGTGGCCGATCTGGAGAGAGTCTCCCCAATTTATATCTCAAAAACTATGGCACCTAGCAAAGATCTGTTTTCTCCCATATTTTGTCGCCAATTAGTCGGAATCAGTCGCTAAATATCAGAATATGTCGGTCACTGGTTCAAAAGATATAGGGGTTTATAGGTGGCCGATCTGGAGAGAGTCTCCCCAGCAGGGCCACATATATATCTCTAAAACTAGGGCACCTAGCGAAGATCTGTTTTCTCCCATATTTTGTCGCCAATTCGTCGTAATTTGTCGCCAAGTTACAGATTTAGTCGGTGTGAAATTAAAAAGATATTAAAGAATTCAATTTCCCCATACAGTGGTAAAAGCGAGTACAAAATACTTTATGTAGTTTCTAGACAGTATCTATGACGTCTTATGGAGGAATGTTTGTTTCGAATTAAATAAATATAAACTTAATCTATAATTTCAACCCATCATAGGGAAGCTGTATTCATTACCTATAAACAAATCTACAATAAATATACGTAATTATTTATTTAACACAATGTGCACTTACCACTTAGTCGCAGGCAGATAGATCGCTGCGCTCCGTTTCATTTACGGTAAGTAAGAAAGAGATAGATGCGCTTGTACGAGTTGCCCGTCACGTAAGTTTAAGTCAGCCAGTTTAATTAAAGTGGGACTTATTATGAATAGTTACGAACTCGAGTATTGTTATCTCTAGGTATTCCGAAAATACAAAAACAAAAACGGAGAAAAGAGCGAGATATAATAAAATTTATATTACATATAATAAAATTTGATAACAATTGACAATACGTTTTCAACGTTTAAGTATTTTAAACATTTTACTAAAGGTACGTTATTTTTTTATTATTCTAACGTTAATCAGAGCTTAACATTGTAAACTGGTAAAACAGTTGCATGCGACTGTACATTTTGACACCAAATAGACCAAGAGCAAGGTTTAATGTTTTCAAAGAAGTTTAAGCCACTCTAACCTAGCAATTTAAAACATAAAAACATGAATTTAATTAAGAATTTATCTCTCTCGGACATTTCAAAGGACTTTAGACCGATAAAAGTAGAAGTATATTACACAAATTAATAGATTTTTTTTTCTTGGTAATTTTCGTAAACTCTTCGATCTAGCTCTTGGACTATACCTTACTAATTGAACTCATTATATCTCCTAGACTAAGACCCAGACCTCCTAGACTAAGATTAAATCTATGACTTGGCGACAAATTGCGACGAATTGTCGACAAAATATGTGAAAAAACAGATCTTCGCTAGGTGCCCTAGTTTTAGAGATATAAATGTGGTCCTGCTGGGGAGACTCTCTCCAGATCGGCCACCTATAAACCCTTATATCTTTTGAACCAGTGACCGACAAATTCTGATATTTGGCGACAAATTTCGACAAATTAGCGACAATTTTTTTGTTTTCAAAATTAAAATCCCTGGTGGTGGCCCTGCCAGAGTCAGTGACACGGTAGTTTAGCCAATTTATTTAGCTGCAGTCTACCTTTATACTTCCAGGTACTTTTCCTTTATATTATTATCTGCCTAGCCTTAGCCTTTTACCCAACTATGTTGGGGTCGGCTTCCAGTCTAACCGGATGCAGCTGAATACTAGGTATTTTACAAGGAGCGACTGCCTATCTAACTTCCATAACCCAGTTAGTACTGGGTAATATGATATATGCCCATTCGTAAGACTGGTTGTCAGACTTTCGGGCTTACTACCTGTAATGATTGTCAAAGATGTACAAAAGACAGCCGGGAGCAAAGGCTCATCGTGCTTCCCGAGGCACGGAGGTAATTTATCGTTCATCATTTCAGCCAAAAGACGTCCACTGCTGGACACAGGTCTCCCCCAAGAAGGGGGGTTTTGCCATAATCGCCACGCTTGGCAGGCGGGTTGGCGATCGCAGTACGGTTGTTACAAAAGCACAGAGAACGCTGCTGCCCATTCTCTGAAAAGTCCGTTAGTCGCCTCTTACGACACCCACGGGAAGATATGGGATGGTGCTATTCTTTACGTCCGACACCATACAGACGAATATAATATATTTATATTAATATATTATTATTATTTTTTAAATATATTTATCGTTCATATCATCATATTTGTCGTTAGCGTACAGGACACGCGCTTGCTTGTCACGTATATGTGACAATGTCGTTCAAAAAGTTAAGAGTTGCTAAGTGTTTACTTATTGGTGCTCGTGACCATCCAAATCGTGCATCCAACGTACTGAAGCTTCTCCTAACTTAATTCCAAAACGTCTGGTACCTTTAGAAGGTAGCTTTATTTACCCATGTAGATCACAGCATTGAAGCTTATCGAGAGGGGTTTTAACAGGTTCATAGTGAAAGACAGATTCAAGCTAAAATGGTCTTTATTGTAATAATACATAATTATGAATTCTTTAATAGTAGGGTCTCAAATAGCCAATACGAAAAGACCCCGATCAATAAAATATAATGCTATCTTTATGAGGTATTTATTCATTAACAACTTCTACAATAAATATTTAATCGAATTTCACTTATTACAATATTATCGAGTAAATGATTGCTTACTTTGGTGTAAACTGTCATAATAATCACAAACTTTTAGTTAAATATGTAAAATCTTAATGTGCAAATATTCCTTTCAATTCGTATTATCAAGTAAGTAATTGGATCATTAATATTTCGATGCTGATTTTAAAATATCAAATGGCTAATGCTAAGTTGTTTTAAAAAACTGTATTTGTATTTATTAGTCTTGAACAACATCCGTTTCCGTTCTAAGTAGTGCCAATATTCTAGAGAGTGCAAAAAATACTATGGAAGAACTTTTTAATATTATTTTCATTTTATAATTATTGCGATTAACTTTCTCTCAGACGAATTATATCGAAAATTTCTAGTTCATGTAAATTGTCACGAAAATCATTTGATTTCTATATCTAGCTGTTAACTATGCTATTTCATTTAAAATCCAATCATCTACGTTTCAATACTACGTTAACTAGCTATGCTTAATTAATAAGTAATTGTCTATTTTCCTTTGTTACTCGATTGGTAAGGTTTCTCCTTTTTTATCACATTTCATTTTTAGAGAACATGTTTTAGATATAAGATATTTATTAACAAGCCACAGTTCGTAGAAATCTAATACAATGATGATAGTTTTGGTAAATTAAAAACATCTATTATTTTAAGAGTAAAATCGCAGACTTATTTTTACGCATAGAGAAACGCCAATGAGTGCTACATTGTAATTTTAATTCTGAAACGACAAAATAATTATGAAGAAACTAATTAAGGGTCAAAAGCAAGACAGGTTGTGAAGAAGAAAAATAAAACAAAAATAAACTACATTCAGAAAAAGAATTTTACTAACATACACACGACAGAGCGCATCAGAAATATACATAATACATTTTTTGTATACCCGTTTAGTACAATCACTTGACATGTCGGCAATCAAATGCGAACGAAACACACATTCTTATCTAATTAACATTATATCTACTACTAATTCACGCAGCTTGTTTTTATGATTTTTTTTTGCTATTTCGTTTCTACTTATTATTAACAGATAATAGTAAAGTCCATGCGTCAATTTAGATGTGACAACGATTATTTACTTTTTGCGTATGACATAGAGTTGGAGATGGCGATTGGCAGTTGTTTTTTGGAAGTTTTTTCAAAAGATTGCTATGTACTACAGCGTTCACTGATGGTCGATGAGCTTTCACCCTTATACCCTTAGTTATAAGGTTCAAAAGAGGTCGAACGTCTGTGAGCGCGGTAGTAAATACAGCTTGGCAAAAAAGAGTCTCACGCGGTGACAGTTGGAACTAAAATATGTACTGGTCATTGAAGCCTTCCATGGTGTTTGCGTTGCGTCCGAGGGACTGAACCACCCACTTGGAATTGGGATCATATCCCTAAAAATAACAAATATCAAAATCTGTTGAGTTGTAGTATAACGAGTTGCCAAAGTTGCGATACTGGCGACCTCATTTATTCCACACTCTTTTTTGCCAAGCTGTACATGTGGCATATTATGTAAAGCATAATAATCCTTAAATGGTAAGAATTAGTTTCAAAATATTTTCAAACAACCACAGCTGCCATATTCCATTAATTTCTTTCAATAGCTTGGAAATAATTATTCCCACGATAAACGGGGTTACAAACTGTAATTCCAAATATATATTCAAACAATATAACACACTGGCATGCAAACTACCACAAAAACATAATTTGTCTAGAACAAACATTTACACACATTAAAATATAAATCTTGGCAAGAGCTAACTGATTTTGCCGATAAAAATTTGATAAAAAATATATAGGTTTTTGATGTTATGAATAATTTATTTGCATTTAAATTGTTATCATGATTATAAAAGGCAATAATAATATTGATAAGATTTGAATACTATTGTTAATAATGTTACAGTCACGACGGAAAGTTATGGCTTAAAGATTCGAAAGCAATATTTTCTCGTTTCAATACGTTTTGTTGTCTAGATTTTGATTTTAAGGTCATTTTTCGCTTTTTGTACAAGAAATATCGTAACGAGAAAATGCAGTAGATATAGTATAATATAAATGGATAATAAAAGTGTAGCACTGAAATACTAAGATTGTTTATTTGTGTCTTTCAATTAGCACTACATTATTGTACAAAAGCTACTGGTCTCAGAAAAGGCATCTATCTGGTATAAGTATCATAGGTATATTTTCTGCTTTTATTTGTAAAGTTTAACTTGTGATTATTGGCGGTACATAAGGCATTTATTCTAATATAACACCTAAGACTACACGAAATGCAAACAAAGCTAACATTTTTTTGGTACATAATTTGTTTTTTCCTCGAATCATAACTTATATACTATGCTCATTCGATTATACATATCCACTATGTTTTTAAGGTATTCGTTTTGTTTATTTATGCGATTGATATAAATATAATGACAATTCTTACTTGATGTTATAATCGGGCACAGAACATTCTTAAAGCTACAAAAGTTTGATTCATTGACATTAGATTTCAGAAGAACTATTTTGAATATTTGCTAGACCGCTTAAATATCGCAGAAACACTATTAGTATCATATTAACTGAAAGGTCCAATACCTTTGCCATGGACAATGCCAGTTTATTAGCAAAGGAGTTGAACATTCAGCCTCTGGGTCTAAAAATGTACAGGAAAATCTATTATTTCTGTTTTCATGGGCAGTCTTTGGAGATTCAATATTAAAATTCTAATTTCTTATCGCTTTTGAAATTTCATTTAGAGCATGGATTAAGTTAGATTAAAATATTACGTTAAATCTTACGCGAATAATGGAGTAGCATTTAAAAATTGATAAAAATGTTTCTATTCTGCAGAAGTCATCTTTTTGAGTCAAGTATGATTTTGCCTTAACTTCTAGAACTTACGATTAGTTTTGGGTATTGTAGCTCTCACTGTTAAAAACAAATTCTCATTTCACAAATAATAATATATTCTTGCACATATTTATGACAACATTCCTAGACAGTTCAAAAACGTATCTAATCTTTCACATTTCAATTATTCATACATATAAAACTAATTAATTAGAAACTCGTTTTAATTACTACAAGTGCATTTATAGTCACAACTTTGTTCTTAATTTGTCTGTTGTATTTTGGGTTCCGTATCCGACGAGAGAGATCGTCTTAGCTCACTAACATTTTAAAGTACAGTAGTTTTAATTTGGAAACCCCTAAATAAAACTTGTTATAGATTTCGTGATACAGAACCCTTAGTGCCGAGTTTCACTTCCACTACGATTACAAATTCGATTCATATTCTTTCCAACGTAACTAGAAACCACGCTGCTACCTACTTTATATAAATAACATTTAGTAAACACCACAATTCCTACACTAATTTACTTTCATTAGAAACATTGAGCCTGCTGCTGGATTTTAAACTTTCAGCACTGTGCAGAACGTGGCAAATTGAATAGCGTAATCAATGTCCTTTACGGCATTGAAATTTCTGCCGTCAAGATGTTTAGAGATGCCTCGTTTGATATTTTTACATATTATTGATACTAGGATGTAAAAAACACTAGAAATACTTACTTCACTATAATTGTTAGGAAGTTAAACATTGAGCGGAGGGACCTCGAGTCTTTAGCCTAGCTAGGTTGTCTCAGGTATAATTTCCTGACTGTATTAATAGCTTTTAAACATAGCTTTGTACAATTCACTGCCTTGATGATAAGACCATCATCAGACATGATAAGATCTTATTGATTGTTAGTGCGATTTTGTATTATAATTTTGATTGGCTGGCATAATAGTAATGTAGATTTAAATGTTGGTATTATAATTTTAGTTTCATAATAATCGATTATAAAAAAGAGATAATTGATTAGTATAATAAAACAAAGGAGATACAATAAAGTAATAAAAAGCATGATTTTGTATATTGGACATGACAAATATTTGAAAATACTTGTTGTTAAGGAATATAATTTATTGTACAAATTGATTATTTTTTACCTTTCTACATTATTAATGCGCTACAAAATGGTACATGCTTGCTTTGAAGCAATTGGTGCCATAGATTTGGTAAACCCTACTCAGGTTACTGTCCAGTTCAACAGCTAGTCCCAATATTAATAATTTACATTTAGTCCCTCTTTTGTCTGTCAACCACTCCCCAAGAAGTATCATGGTACCCAATAACTGGGTATCGTATGTCAGATAGGCAGGCGCTTTATGCTATTTGTAAAATACTGGTATTGTGCTGTAACCGGCCGACCTCAAAAGGCTAGACAGAGGATGATGACATGTAGAACAATTTTCCACTAAACTATGTCGCCTACACCATAAGCTTCAGCCCGTTCTGCTTGATCTCTCCATTAGGCTTGTCTTCCGTCGGCTCGGGCGCGGGCGCGGGCTTGCGCGCGATGTACTTGACGAGCCGTATGAGCGGCGTCACGAACAGCACGAGCCCGGACACACCGATGAACACGCCGGCGAGGTAGAACGACAGGTCGTAGGACCCTGTCACGTCGTATACCCAACCTGGAAAGAACAAAGAGAGGTTATGCTGGTGTCAGTCAACTTCTATTGTAATAAAAAGATTTATATTTTTTTTGTTAAGAAAAGACTGTTGTGTGGTACTACTATACCAATAGCAAATGAAGTTGTTGGCAAATGGCATTTCAGAACTTTTAGGTTAATCATTGGAAGGTTTTTTACATACAATGATTTCGCATGGCTGTTCTACTAATTCTGGTAAAAAAACAGTAGCTTGCATAAGCATATGAATGCCTACAACATTCTCAGTACTGAGGCACAGGCCTCCTCTGTAAGAGGGAGTAAGATGTAATCTACTAAGCGGGCTCTGGGCTGGTGGATGTTACTGGTTAAAAATTTCTCATGTGTTCGTTTTTTTACTATTATTACTGTGTACTAATATGATATCCTAACTAACCAAAATTGAAATTATTTTTTTTCTACTCCTCCACTATTCTTTTCTGATGTAATTTCATTGTGAGATTCAAGACAGTTAAATTGTCGGCGCTTTTCTGGTGGTCGCTACTGTCGATTCTAGCTTACAGGAGTAGCAGGAGTGTTCGGGAACAGCGTGTCGGGGTCGTCCAAATAAATTAAATCAAAGAAAATATACTAACCGGCCAAAGGCGGTCCAATCAAGTTGGCAAGTCCTTGTATGAGCAGCAGCAAGCCGTAGGCGTTGGTGAACTTCTCCAGCGTGATCTGTTGCACGAGGATGATGCTGGTGAGCGAGTAGTTGGCGGCGATGGCGGCCCCGAAGGCGCCCGCCGCGCTCGCCAGCGCCGCGTACGCGCGCAGCAGCGGCATGCCCAGCGTCACCAGCCCGCACGCCACCATGCAGCCCGCGTACACGATGCTCGCGTTCACCCACGGGAAGTCTCCCACCCAGCCCAGTAGGATCTGGAATGTGGGAATAGCACTCTGTCAACTTATGGTATAGTTTAACTGCGTTATTTGTGACGCCTTTTCTATTACAAGAAATACAAGGAATTTCACACATGTCACCACTGATTGCGTAACAATCCATACGTCTCGCCGTTATCAGTCGTACGGGAGATGATTTATGAATCAAGTAAAACAATGCCTGTTGCTGATAAGGGCTGATAATGACAGTACTATTGCTATGCTCCGGTAATAGCTTCCTGTTGATATGGTGATGGAAGTAAGTCTGATGATATGGGAAGAGAGTATAATGCCAAGATAAGTTTTGGGCAATTTTACATAAAATATCGTTTTGACAGTCTTGCTGTACATGAAACAAGCAGTATAAAAACGAACGATGGATTGACTGTGTGAAGGATGATATGGCAAGAAAGAAGGTGATTGCCGAAATGTCGAGTAATAGAAAAGTAAGGAAGAAGATGTCATGCTGCGCTGACCCCAATTAAATTGGGATAATGGTAGGAGAATGACGATGTATGCAGCGCCCACTTTGAAAAAACATATTACACTGTTTTGGAAAGGAACACCTAAGAAAAGTTGAGCAGATGATTGAGTGAGAATTGACATGAGAGAGAAAGGATTTAATAATGTTGCTACATTACAGTTTAGACTGTATGAAGAAAACGTGTTGCACCAACCCCAAGTAGAACAGGACAAAGATAGGAACATGATGGTGAGTAGACAGCAGCAGATAACAAAACAATAATAGAAAAACTAGAATAAGATAATAAAGAAATCTTATCAGATATATAGCATTATTTTTACATCCTGACTGACTTAAAAAAACACTCATAAAAATCCTCAACTAGAACCAAAACCTTCAAAAAAAAAACAAAAACCAACTCACCTCGCCAAACATATTCAATATTCCAATAATAGAGATCAGCATACTGGACTGTGACTCGTTGAAGCCCATGCTCATGCCGTGGTCAGCGATGTACACGTAGGGTACGTCATACCACATGTACAGCAAGAAGTTAGACACCGCGAAGATCAGGAACGCCGGGTTCGAGAAGTGGGAGAAGTCCAGCACGTCTACCACCAGGTCCCAGAAGTCCCAGAGACCGGCGTACCATTGGACCTGGAAAGTTATGGAAGTTGGCGTTATTTAAGGTAAGTACAGAAAATACTCACAATAACAATTTGCTTCTAAGTAGCTAGGGGGTGTTTATTCATAGTCAGGAGGCGATTGTAATAGGGGGCGATCCTTTGCCATCAACTGGGCACAAATTCAGAAGACTGGGCTGCTATTGTGATTAATAATGATAAAGCCAATAATCTTGAGGATCGAACCGGAAGACCTTATGCTCATCGGTCGTGCTTACGATCTCTCGACAAACTTGTCTTAAAGCTGTCACACATCTTTTATAAAAGCTGTCATTGACGTGTAGTAAAGTCTAAAAAGGACTTCTTCTTCATTATAACTTAAGCAGTGAAGAAACTTTACTTATATTCAGAAAAGCAAACAACTTAGTCAGCGCCTCACCTTTTCTTTAGCAATGGTCGTCATGGAATTCCTAAAGATGTTAGGACAGGAGGACGCCCTCAGTCTGTACCGGTTGATGTTGAGCATGGCGCCTCTGTACGTGAGCGAGTGACGATGCACGCGCAGGTCTTTGAGGAAGGCGGGCGGCTTCTTCGTGGAGCCCGTCCCCGCCTGGCGCCGCAGCCACAGCGACAGCGCCGCCTTGTCGTTGATAGGTGCCGAGCTCGGGTCCGGCGCGCGCGCCCGGCGGGGCGACAGCGCGCCCGGCTCGGCCGCGCCCGGCGACATGAGCGCGCGCGGCGGCGACATCTCGTGCAGGCGCCCGCTGTCGCTGAAGCTACGCGACGGCAGCATCACCCCCGGGTAGTTCTGCGCCAGGATGGCGTACGCGCGACCCCTGTTCGACATCAGCTCGAACACCTCCAGCGACACGCCCTCCCCGCCCGTCATGAACGTCGGCAGGTCCACTAGCGAACTGAACTGCGGTACTATTGGTGATGTCACAGTCTCGATTTCGGCGGACTCGTTCGCTTTCGTAGAGTTCGCAGGACTATTTTTACTGTCCGAAACGCTATCCGCCGACGCCTGCTGTGATAGTTGATATGCTTGATAACGCTTTAGCCGTTTCTTCTCTCTTTTCCTTTTCCTTTCTCTCGCCCTCTCCTCGTTCATAGTGGTCGTCCACGGCAGGTCTCTGAACAACAGTCCGCACACCGCCATATTGAGAAATAAACCAGCTAATATTAACGTGGTTCCGCGCCACCCATATTCATCTAATAATACATAGGTCAAGGGAGCGAACACGAATGTGCCGATACCGCTACCGCAGACCGAAATTCCGGTGGCTAGAGAACGTTTCTTCTCGAAATAATACGCGACTATAACTACCGCTGCCACGTAACACAGACTTAATCCAAATCCGGCCATTATGCCGAACGTCAAAAACAATGTCTCCATATTATCTACGAAGGCAGATATAACGAATCCTAGGGCGGCTAGGATCGAACCGAATATCGTCATCCGCCGACAACCGTATCTATCAGTAAGGAAGCTGGCGATGGGGCCGGACAGTAGCGGCATCGCCATGAAGATGCCGGCGATCCAGGCCGTCTTGCCCTTGCTCTCGCCGAAGTACTCCAGAAAGTGTGGGAAGAATACACCGAAGCTGAAGGTGATTCCGTCGGCGATGAGGTTGACCATGAAGGAGGCGAAGACGACGACCCAGCCCCAGCCGCCGTCGGGCGGGCGCGCCTCGGCAATGGACACGTCCTCGTCGTCCGAGGAGCTGGAGCCGCTGGACGACAGCGAGGCAGGCGCGGGCGGCGACTGCGCGTCGAACTGCACGTGCAGCGGCCGCCCGTTGTGTTTGCGCGCGACATTCTCACTGATAGCACTGACACTGAGCGGGTCGCGGAGGAGAGGCTCGCTCTCGGGTATAGAAGCTAACGCGCGCGGCGCGGGCCGCGGAGTCTCTGGTTCGTTTAAGGCCTCCGCGGGCGGGGCTGCGTTATCGATGGTTTCGCGGGGTCCTCCTTGGAGCGGCCGATGGTTCGCGCAGTCCGGCGGCGGCGAGAGGCGCGCGCGGTCCATTCCGGCAGGCTGCGGCGGAATTGCGCACGCAGCGTGTGCAGCGCGTGATCAGCAGTCCGCCGGGCTTCCATGCGGACACCACACCACCGCCGTGACCTCATGCTGGAACAATACAACATACATGTTAATATTAAACTGGAGATACCATTATCAACACAAAAATATACGTCGCCATAATGCAATGTCGTCACATGGAACCACCTATCACTCAACCTAAGTAAACAAAAATGACATCTCACCATTGCACAGAGCTTTAATTAAAGTACCACTGCAGAGAGTTATTTGATTTATTTCCAAGCAGTGACTGGTCACCTGACCTACGCACATACGAATAAGCCAAGCTCCCAGAGGCGCTCTAATTGGCTCTTTTCTATCTACTGAAATAGGAAACGAGAATAATGGACGTTCGTTCATCTGCAGCGGATGCCCTAAGTGCTAAATCGTCGATCTGCAGACACCGTTGATTGGTGGACAATGGTCGCGCCGTGAGGCCGTGCAAAGAGCGCTTCTTGTATTTATAGATGTGAATTTGTACAGACATGTAAGGATCATTCAACTGTCGTTTATTGGGCTATATCAACGCAGATATACATAGTTTTCGTAAGCTTATTACTTGCTTTGGAAAAGTTTAGAATAGATCACAAACAGGTCAGATCATGTCACTGAAGATAATAAAAAGGGTTTTTTTTATTGATGCTATTACAAAATCAATTCACATAGCAATAAAATGACAAAACAAGGCGGTCATAAGTCGCAGATAACAAGATTCACAAGATTGCCTCTGAATTAATACATCTTACATAATTACATCAGTAACGTAATAGGCGTCACATTAACAAGGCACTCAGTCTGCTCCGAGATTCAACGTCGCAATATCGTCCTAAATCCTTATTAAGTCGACCTCTGCCACTTACTCAGTCTTAATTGTTTTACTTCAGGGTCGGCAATTGTTTATCTGTGAGCTATTATGTATTAATTATATAAGACGGCTTAAGTCGACTTTCACATTAAGTTTCACAAATAAGTTTACCTTACTACTTTTACTACTTAGAAATATTTCACATGTTTCACATGGTCATTTCTGAGAGAAAAAAGGACCCCCTAAAGATCTCCCTTTGCGCTCCATAGAACACATATTTTATGCCCCTAAGCAAAAAAAAAACTGAGTTTAACAAAAAGGTCACTCCGTCAAAAAAGTAAACTTTTTGTCCAACATTTTTTCAACATCTGGGATATTCCGAACGTCGAAAATTCTCGGACGCGTCCGGCAATGGCGTCAACCTGCCTATTGTTTCGACAACCTGTGAGAACAAAGAGCACTCGTGGCCTTTTCGCTATAAACCGTTGAAGTTCGCCCACAAAGCTCACAATATCACTGTATTTTACAGTCAAGTCTACAGAAACACTTTAAAATTACAAAAGTTCCAACGTTCAAGGTTAACTTTTGTGTTGAATAAAGCTGAAATTTTCAAACTTTGGAGCAACTTGGGAGCAATAAAAGGTTTTAGTACAAGCTTTGAATTAGTGTTTCAATATAAGCGAGTACATCGTGTCACGTGTAGCGCGGGCTTGTTCTAAATGAAGGGCAAATAAAGGAACGGGGGGCTCCGTTACGTGATGGTAATTAACTAATTAGTCCGTCAACTCCGCAATAATCCTTCGTCACTGAGCAAACTCCTGGAACCCCGGCCCCCGAGCCTATCACTTTGAAGTCTCTCTCACAGCAGGTTCTAATAGCTTGTCATATAGGTTTTTGCTGTGAAGGACCCACTTCACTTTTTTCTGAGACGTGAGGAGTTTTTATGACATGTCCAGGTAAAAGAGACGATGGTACTGACAGTTTAATTATAACGTTTTTTTGTTAAAAACTACGCAACAAGTATTTCTTTTTATAACTTCTAAAGTTAGGAAAGGTTTGTATAATAAATAACGATTTCCAAGAGTTTGTAATTTGACTAATTAATGTAAAATTTTCCTTCCGTTATCAATGGCTCTTGAGAAATGAATTATTTTCCAAGGGAAGAAACTTCTTCGTAGCTAACCGTTTCATCGGTGAATCCGGGAGTACTTTTAGAACATTCCCAGAATCGCCTTGGCTCTATTTTTGGCAGCGTATTGAAATATTTCATAGGATTTTCAAACCAAAGCGTGTCTGTAGTAAATCTGCAGGCTATGTCCTGTTCTCCCGACCGCAATGCAGCACGTGTGGTGTGACCTGTTTCGGAAGGGGGTCACTTGCACCGACAGCCTACAGTAGCCTATTTCACTAATTAGCCTGCATGTGTTTACAGGGTGCCGTTGCTATGGTGAGATTAAAACGTGCCGAAGAAGGCCGAGCCTGTCCGGCCATAAATTATGTTTCATAAACAACCGAAGCTGAATATTGTAACGGGTTAGTTTCATTACGTATGGTCTACCTTTTACACAATCTGGTTTACAAGAATGTTTACTGTATAAGATCGAAAGCGAACATTATTTTTCATGTTCTCTTTTTGCGAAATCAGTGTTTAATTCAATTCGGCTTACAACACAGGGTCGCATAACAAAAAGTAAGGACAAAAGGTCACCGAAAAACATGTTTACCATTTTCAACTTTTGTGGTTATTGGCTGTAACAAATCCAGTTCTGAAAGTGAACAATTTATAGAGCACGATTTATGTGATGCGACGTTCATTCGAATGTATGAGAATGTTGTTTTTTGATGAAAACAACAACATAGCAGCTCGATTGCAAGGGAAAAGTTTTAAGAGAGCGAGGGTGAGCAAGTAACTGAACGTTTTATTTTTCAAAAGAAATTGAGGGATGTTTTTTGTTTTTCACTTTTATTACGATATAAACTTTGGTGATGTTCTATCACTATCAAAATCGGTGAAGGAAAACATCGTGAGGAAACCAACCCGCACTGGACCCGCGTGGTGGATTACAGCCCACTCCCTCTCATATATGTAGAGGCGGCCTGTGTCCCAGCTGTGGGAACATTATAGGCTGATGATGATGAGGTTCTATAGTTTCACTCATATATAAAATTTTATTGCTGTCAGGGTTTGATTATTTGTAGCTGCATGATCATCATCGGACTATAGCAGTGCTCCTCAGAATAAAAAATATTTTTTTAAATTGACCACATCTAATTTGTGTTTCTCGAAAAGACGATTTACCCAAGACTACTTTGTGCATTTATAAATCATGAAACGAAATCTAGGTGCGAACTGTGCCAAAGAGTATGTAAACAAGAAGACAGGGCACTTTGAAGTTTGTGCCTAATCGGACGTTGTTTGTTATGTCGCGTCTGGTGACCGTGACGCCGTCACAAGAGAGTGCACATCAAAACAACAGAAAAATTACACGTGGTATGAAGGCTTATCTAGTGGAAGATATGGTTGTTGTATAGCATTGTTATGTAAAACGTCATTCGCGTTAGTACCATTCTGTCCCTGAAAAGCACGGGTTAACAGTAGTGTTGATTAAAAAAAAAATGTTTGGATAAAATATCCAGTGAAGTAAATAATATTAAATCCAGGAAATCAACATTTACAGGGTGTAACGGAAAGGGTAAGGGTGTGCTTCAGACCAACAAATTGAACATGTTTTTCCATCGGACAAACATCATAATAGCGAAAAAAAATATCAGCTGCCCCATACAAAATTTCAATACCTGTTCGACCCAAATGTTGCTTACAGCTGATATTTTTCGCTATTATGATGTTTGTCCGATGGAGATACACCCTATATATGTATAATATCTAAAAAATACAACCTAAATCAAAAAATCAAAATCAAAATATTTTATTTTACATAGGCCTACATGGGCACTTATAAAACGTCAACAGAAGAGGCACGGTTCGGGTTGGTCGTTTCCTATGGAGAAGAACCGGCAAGAAACTCCATGGTTACTCTTTTATATATTTATTCCTAAGTATATATATATATAAAATAAAAACTCAATATTTATTATGCGTGAAAGGACCAAAACGAACTTCATTTTTCTTTCCCAAAACCGATAGAGACATTAAAACTTTACGATCATGAAATATACATGCAGTAGGCACCTAATGTAAGGCGGGTTTGGAGTCAGACTTGCCCTTTACATATTTAATGCTTGGCCGAGGGAATGTTACGTAAGTGCGCAACTTACTACATTTCCCCAGTTTATACGTGAAATTGATAGTAAATTGAATCTACGCTACGAATAGTAGCTTTATTGCTTTCTCCTGGATTCGTTAAGAGCGTTTATTACGCCTTACGGAATTTCATACAAACTTTCCAAGTCCTTATTTTCCGAAATTACTGAACCGATTTTAATGAAACTTAATACGTAAAAGCAGGATAAATAGGGCTAAAAAGTAACTAAAAAACATTTTCGAAATGTGTTTAAAAAAAAAAAGAAAGTTGGAAATTTCTGTTTCTACGGATAATTTTTAATCGGTCTAATTTAGCTGTAACACAATTTTTCGAAAATGTTTTTTAGTAACTTTTTAGACCTATGTATCCTGCTTATGCGTATGAAGTTTCATTAAAATCGGTTGTAGTTTGTATGAAATATCGTAAGGTGTAAACGCTCATAATAAAGGATTTAAGATTGATTTTAAATATTTGACTGATACTAAACTGCTTTGTAGCAGCATCATCATCTTTTCGAAGACATTAGCGTTATACAACGTGAAAAGAAAGCTTTTTAGACTAATTTAATTCTCCAGATTTAATAGACTCATCAATCATCATCTTCTTGCCTTTGTCCTATAGTTACTTAGGGTCGGCGAAACACGTATTCTACTTCTATTCTCGCCCGTCAACAGACACGCTATAATTAACGTAGTCATTCATTATAGATTTAAATAGACTACTATAATTTTACAAAAATAATAAAAGAATGTTTGGTCTTTCGGTACAAATACTAGCCATACATATGGCAAAGATCTTTTTGTCCTGCCCTAGTCTCATTTAAAATTATGAGAGACAATAGCATAACATATAACATAAAAGGAGCTCGTGGCTAAATAATAACAGCCGCACGGGCCGATCTTTAAGGTTAAGCCGTGCTTCCCGAGGTTGGTACGTAGATGGGTGACCATAATTACATACCGAGTTTCCTCTGTGCCTCGGAAAGCACATTAAGCTGTTGTTCCCGGCTGTCATTTGTAGATCTTTGACAGTTGTTAAGAGTAGTCTTAAGCGAAAAGTCTGACAACCAGTCTTACCAAGGGGTATCGTATTACCCAGTTACTGGGTCTGGGGAGGTCAGATAGGCAGTCCCTTCATGTTAAATACTGGTACTCAGCTGCCGGTTCCGGTTAAACTGGAAGCCGACCCCAAGATAGTTTTGGGAAAAAGCTAGGCAGATGATGAGAGACAATAGCATAACATGCCGACTACAGCTTAAAAAGCTAACCAACTTAACATTAAGAACTTCACAAAGAAAACAACCCCTAATGAAAACTTTCAACCCAAAAGGTTAAAGAACCTCACTAAACAATTAAAACATTAAGCTACATTAGTATTTACTACATCTCCTTTACTAAGATAAGTTAGAATAAATTGGCTAGAGTTAAACCATTAAGTACATATTAGCATAATGGACCTAATTACGACAAAATTATCTATCTGCTAGTGAATAGGATTAATTTGAAAGTGATTAGAAGAAATTGTTGTTGATTTTACTTATCTTAATTAATTTGTTTGTTTAGACTATTTATTTTTGTTTTTTAACGCTAGGCTTTAGGCACTTCATTATATTTTTATTATTACAGTAATAAGTCGCATATTTTTGATAAGGCTACTGTACTATGCATGCATGTCATTATTCTGCCTAGCCTTTTCCTGACTATTAGGAGTCGGCTTGCAGTCTAACCGGAAGCAGCTGAGTACCAGTATTTTACATAAAGCGACTGCCTATCTGACCTCCACAACCCAGTTAGCACTGGGTAATACGATACCCCTTGGTAAAACTGCGTGTCAGACTTTTGGGCCACTGACTACCTGTAACGACTGTCAAAGATCTACAAATGACAGGCGGGGCCAACGGCTTAACATGCTTTCTAAGGCACGGAGGAAACTGGTGGTCACCCATCCACAGAACAACCTAGGCAAGCGCGGCTGAACCTTACGATCGACCCGAGCTTCTGTTACTACCATTTAATTTTAAAAACATGCCCTAGCCCTCGGTCGGACGAGCAATTTTTTAGAGCTACGGCTTTTTGTTACACACTGAATTTTCAACTCATTGCTTAGCACCTAAAGTCGAAAATTGACCAGTGCGTTGTTTGACGCAATCTATAGATTTCTCACCGCTCGGCTCAATCCCCAGTTATAAATCCAAAATGCCATAACACAGAATGAATATATTTTGCTGAGTGAACTACATAATGGTCTCTCTCCCAGTAAACACGTGTTTGAAATTAATATTTCATCTCAAACATTGTAATTCTCTTAAACGTTACGATCCGTCTAGAACGCCTGCACTAGACCTTGGTCTGGAGGTCGCTAATGTAATAATTTTTATTTTGAACACAAAATATTGAACTTCCTCAATGATGTTTGCACGTATCAAAAATGTTGTGTTATTAATTTCAGTAGAATCTTTTGAGAGGTAATTATAGTTGTAATGATGATAGTTTTATTTATCAATTTCACGGTAGGAACAACTGGCAGACTTGATGAAATAAAATAAACAATAAGGAAAAAGATCTTCCATTCTCCCCAGTCGACGTCACGGGATCATTTACTCCTCTATCTATACAAATAAATAAAATTGAAGTGTCTGTTTGTATTATAATAACCGATTTTTACTACATGCATAAAAGTGTATATACGGTACATAAAACGAAATAACATTTTTTACAATTTTTGTCTGTCTGTCTGTTTGTTCCGGCTAATCTCTGAAACGGCAGGACCGATTTTGACGGGACTTTCACTGGCTGATAGCTGATGTAATAAGGAGTAACTTAGGATACTTCTTCTTTTTCAGAAAAAAATCTAAAATTATTATAAAAAAAAAAACTAAATAACTTTTTTGTTATATTCCGCGCGAACGAAGTCGCGGGTACAGCTAGTCTTTCATATCATTCCTCAGACGGTCCAAAGTGAAATAATAATGTAGATATGAAAAGTAATACAAATTACCTTAGCCTTAAAAAACACGCTAAATGAATCCGGAACAAACGGTCCAATTTCGTAGCAAGCAGTTAGCACCATACACACATTATTTATTTAGAACTCTCGCAGTAATAGGCGCTAATACCGAACACATGGCGAGGCGCACGAGACACATGACAGACCGACTGGCCAGATTCCAGACTCAGTTTACGTCAACTAGTATAAATAATACGAGTGTTTGGCAATACCAGTATCGCATGAGAAAGGTGGGAGGAGAGATTGCTTTTTTTTGGGAAAATTGGGTTAAAAAACTTCCAAGTCTTAAGAGCGTTTCGCCTTACGTTGTTTCATACAAACTTTCAAGTCCTTATTTTCCGAAATGACTGAACCGATTTTAATGAAAATTCATAATACATAAGCAGGATACTTAGGTCTAAACAGTAACTATAAACATTTTAGAAATATATTGTTACAGCTAAAGTAGATAAAAAAGTATCCATAGAAACAGAAATTTCCAATTATCTTTTTTTTAGAAGACATTTCGAAAATATTTTAAGTGACTTCATAGACCTATGTATCCAGCTTATGCGTATGAAGTTTAATTAAAATTGGTTCAGCCATTTCGGAAAATAAGGACTTGAAATTTTGTATGAAATTTCGTAAGACGTAATGCGCAGGAAGAAGCTATGGGTTTGGGTAGATCAGACACAACATCACGCCGGTAATTCCTGAAGGGTTAGAGGTTTACTTAATACCACAGTCACATTTCGCCAGTTAGGTATGTTTAAGTCCCATGTAATAGGGGGCGAGCCCAGTGCCATAAACCGGGCACAACCGGGCTACTACTAAGAAATTCCTGATGGAAAAACTCAATAACATTTTACCCGGCCTAGGAATCGAACCGAGGACCTCACGTTCAGCAGTTGCGCTTGTGACCACTAGACCAACGATGTAGATCAGACAATCATGTATTAATTCTGGTTATAATACCTAGAACGTTTGAAGTGATCTACAATAGTACATTACACACCTAGGGCAGTAAAGTAAATAATGTCTCAGATCACAGGTAATTGTTGGCGAAACCGAGATCAACAAACATGTGATCTGTGGCTTTCTTATTTACTGCCCATGGTATGTATACTATTTTTCTCCTCGACGGAGGCGGAAAGCGGCAACTTGGTTTACAGCGGGGCTAAAGTTGACGCTTTACGCCCTGTGGGGAGAAAAATAATATTTTGTGATCTCAGTAATTATTTTGACGGTCACGGTCTCTTCTCAGCCTTTTAACTCATTCTTTTATCACATTTTCTCTTGGGACTATGATAAGATTTTAAGTATTTCCTTTCATCATATTTTCCTCATCCATGCCGTCCCATTCTTTCCTTTCAGAAATATTCTTTACATAATTATGTAGGTTAAATATTCGAACTCTTTTAAGACCATAGCAAAGTTCATTGATCTCAAATAATAACAAGTTGATTTAAAACATCAGTCACCAATCAGTCGCGCCTGTTAGTCTATCACTTACAATCAAATACTTCACTATAAATAACTCTTTAATTGAAATCTTCAGCAGCTTTTGAATAATAGATACTTTACCATAGAGTGGCACTTACACCAAGTCTATGAGAACTAGTAAACTTCAGTGGAATGTTTAACACAAAGCACGTACTATATGTAAACAGCGGAGGAAATCCCCGGACTGTATGAATCGGCATTGTGTAGCGTTCAGAAAACAGTAGCAGCAGACAGCCTATAGAAAATTATTCAGAAACAAGAGAAGGTTCCGAACGAATTGTTCTTGGAGCTTACTTTGTTACAAACAAAACGGAACCATTGTAGGAAAAGAATAGAAAGGAATATTTGATATCGGAGCAGTATTGTTCTTTTCAGACAACGACAATGAGTACCGTAGACTGTACTAACATGAAACCTTTTTTTAAATACATCTACGTCAGAATTTCCACTTCCAAAATATATACATCACATCACATAGTTAATCGATGAAACTGTTCATCTATCTAGGGTTCCCTGCTGGCAATCGAATACCGTGAGATTAAATAACACTTGCTTGAAAAAGTTAACTCGAAAGTACTTGAAATCGATAAATTATGAGCGCGACAGTCCGCTACCTCGATGCATCAAAATCTCGAATAACTATAAGCTTGAATCAGAGGCAGCGCGAAGAGGATCTTGATCCATTTTTATTATTTTTTAATAACCGATTTGAATTTTCTATGCTCAGAGTTACTGAATAAGTGCTAGCCGTTTTAGAGCTGGTGTCCCTTCCACTTTGTATATCTATCTATAGATCTATCCTGATTAGTTGTTGTATCTAGTAGTAGATGAACAGTTTCATCGTTAAACTACTCGTGCCAACAATATTGGCTGAAGGTCGTCAGTGGAAAAGCACCAGAAGAAGCCGCAACAATACACGGAGCGGATAAATTGAATTTCTTATTGTATTCGAAAAAAAATGTGGATTTCAATTCAATTGTATGTAAAAATTACTTTCCTTCATTTTCATCAGATTGTAAAAAGGCAATTTCGCTTATACACTTAGATAATTATGTAGTGTTCGCAAATGGTACACTGAGTTAGAGGTTCTGTGTGCGATTCCAAGAACGAGCAAAGTTTTATTGTGTTTTCCATCAGGATTTTATCAGTAACAGCCACGAAGACTGAATCCGTGTCCGGTTGATGGCAATGGGCTCGCCCCCTATTACATAAGGCTTAAACATAACTTGCGAAATATGGGTGAGGGAGGAGTGAATGAGTGATGTCTAAACTAATATTATAAAGAGGAAAGATTTGATTGTTTGTTTGTTTGTATTGAATAGGCTCCGAAACTACTGGTGTTATATAGCCCATTTATCGAGGAAGGGCATATCATCACGCTACGACCAATAGGAGTGGAGCAGCAATGAAAAATGTTGCAAAAAGGGGAACATGTGACGCAAACGAAGTTGCGCCGGACAGCTAGTTATGTTATAAAGACTTGTAAAGATGTCCTCTATAAATCAGCAGGTTGTTAGGATAGTCAGGAGTAGTACAATTGAGTGACAACTGCGTCCTGTCACGCGGGGCTTCAATTGATAACGATCCTTAAAACAATCAGGATAACCACAGCGCCGGCGTTAGCGAGGCAATTCAATCTAATAGACATGTATACAAGGTACAGACCCTTCACGAAGCCTGTAAAAATAATTGCTGGGAAACGACTTAATTTTTTTCGGGGTGAAAAATCACGTTTTACGGTAAAACTCAATGTCACGCATTCAAAAGATTGTGCTGATTGATGCAATAACTAGTAAACAGGTCATGAAAGCATCTAAAATAACGTTCGAAAATTAAAAACTAGATATTTTTTAACTTTTGAAAAATTTGGAACTTCGACCTCCAATATCACCGTAACTAGAAGGTTCCCAGGTATGGTCCAGAACAAAAAAATGATTGCAATGACGAGGATAACAAACACATAACACTTCTTAAGGATTGATTTACACCCTTTATTGGGGCACTTGTCTCAAATTATTCCGAGTAAAGCGGTTCTATTTTTACTTACGAACATATCGATCTCCAAACTAGTTTTTGGGAAAAAGGACAAATATTCGACTGTGTATTTTTTCGCCAAAAGTGGCCAAAGAAAACCGAAGCACTAAAACACCCCAAGATTGTATTTTTGGTCTTTCGGACCATCATCATCTTCCTGCTCTTTTTATACCCTCCCGTTTTGGGCGGTACGGAAGGGAGTGTCAGACTTGTACTGACTAAAACCCATCCATGTTCCTTCTTAGCCCTTTGTGTTCCAGGGCCACGGTATCTCTTTCGAACAGTCCCGCAGCCCTGGCAGGCATCGGCCCTCTTGGAACCCTTCCGATTTGCTGACATCTCCTTGAGGCGCGCGTGGAACACGAACGCACCGTCGGCACAGCCTGTCGTCATAAGACGGACGGACGGTGAGCTAGCTCATCTTCCTGCCCCTGTCTCATGTTATTTGGGGCCGGCGCTAGACGTTTTTCTTCCATTCTGCCCTGTCATTCGTCACGCTACTCACTCCTTTACTTTACTTTACTCCTTTTTTCATACAATTCCTTAATCCATCCATCTTTTCTTTGATCTTCCTCGCCCTTTCCCTTAACATCATTTTGTTCTTTCGGCCAGCATATTTTTTCATTGACTAAATAATTTTCTCTCTTAACCTTTTGAACGCCTGCGTCACATATACGTGACAAGCAAGCGCGTGCCCTGTACGCCAACGACACAAATATGTGACAAAAACCGGCCAAGTGCGAGTCTTACTCGCACACAGGGTTCCATAGCTCCAAACAATATAATAACAATATTTTGAACTGTCATTTATTAGTTAGTAGTATTAGTTAGTAAACTTCCACACAACCGCAAAACTAATTTTGTTTTTCATAGTTTGTTTATGAAAAACAAAGTTACTGCTGCAGTTTGATGAAAAAGTCCCATATCTCAAAAACTAAACATCATATCTTATTGAAACCAATTTTCGTTGATAGTTTTTTTTACGTTCTACAATCTTAAATATTTTCAGAATTTTCCTCCTCTTACTTTAGAAATTAGAGGGGGGGGGACACACATTTTACCACTTTGGAAGTGGCTCTAGCGCAAACTATTCAGTTTAGAAAAAAATGGTATTAGAAACATCAATATCATTTTTGAAGACCTATCCATAGATACCCCACACGTATGGGTTTGATGAAATTTTTTTTTTGGTTTTCAGTTCTAAGTATGGGGACCCCCTTAATTTATTGTTTTTTTTTCTATTTTTGTGTGAAAATCCTAATGCGGTTTACAGAATACATCTACTTACCAAGTTTCAACAGTATAGTTCTTATAGTTTCGGAAATAAGTGGCTGTGACATACAGACGGACAGACAGACAGACAGACAGACAGACAGACAGACAGACAGACAGACATGACGAATCTATAAGGGTTCCGTTTTTTGCCATTCGGCTACGGAACCCTAAAAATGTGGTGCACTATACCACGAAATAAGCAAATTAAATCATTACCTTTTTGTGTGTTTATTTATATACCTTTAAAATATGATCTATATATCTTAAATATTAAATGTCTCATCAAGAAATAAGTTAACAATACTTTTGAAATCCCTTTTATTTATTTGTAAGTATTTGCGGTGAATTTGGGGTTTGGCGTGAAGGGCACGCAAGTGCGTTTATGCTCTGGCTTTCAAAAGGTTAGAAGATCTTAAGAGTCTAGCAAAATACATGGCGGCAAATTGAACGCTTCCTCTCGTCTGGCGGATGATCGATCGACATGTCACGTCCACTAAAAGATTGAAGACGTCGGAAATTAACTTAGACTCTATTAGATCGACAACTTTTAGGATCTGAATTATAACTTTGGTTTTTCGTAGCCTTAAGAAGCAGCGCATTTAAAAGAATATTGATTTATTTTGAAGTCATTCGATTTTTTCTGGTCATTCCTTTATTACCGAGACATAATATCTCCTATTGAAAATTCTTTAGATGAGACTCTAGGATTCTTACATAAACTTCAGTAACACAATCTTCCATCGAAAACGACCCCTATTTTCATTAAAAATGCCATTAACCATACCACTATACCAGAAAATGGTGCCCAAAACAGCTATAAGAATAGATTAACGAAAAAAAAAGAGGCATAGTTCTCACAACTTGATTTACTGAAGACATTATCTACCATTTCGGAATCATTTACCTCTGAACAATAGGGCGCAAGATAAATTATACCGTAGAGGGGAAGAAATAAAGGTCATATCCTGCGGCATGAAAAACTAGGGCTGGCTTGGCACGGTGCCAGGTTGGTTTGGATCTGCGGATATGTTACATAATAGTTACGAAGGCTTTTCTCCAACTTAAGAGCAGTAACATTCGTTAAAAAGAAACGGTTTCCTTCGACATCAGTTAATTGCGTTCCTGAGATTAACATCTGCGTTATTGTTTGTAAAACCGATATTTCATGACATGTTCTCATGCGATATTACTACTAGGTCATGTTTATTTCGTCCGTTGTTTTATAAATTAAAAACATTCTGTTCTCAACTCAATTGATAGTTCAAAATAGCTGTGCCCGCGACTTCGTTCGCGTGGAATTTAACAAAAAAGGTTTTTTTTTTAACAGAAGTAGCCTATGTTATTTTTTTATTATATCAGCTATCTGCCTGTGAAAGTCCCGTCAAAATCGGTCCAGCCGTTCCAGAGATTAGCCGGAACAAACAGACAGACAGACAGAAAAAATGTTATTTTGGTATATGTACCGTATTTACCTATTTTTATATGACACTTCAATTTTATTTATTTGTATAGATACGGGACGGTCAATGTGGCGACACTTGGGGGAGGCCTATATCCAGCAGTGGACGTCTTTCGGCTGAAATGATGAAGACACATCAATAATGATCATAATTTATCATAGCTGTAAAAAACTTCAAATTCTTGATACTTAATCGATATTAGTAAAGTCGTACTGAAGTAATAAAAATTCACAATCTCGTGTCGAGGGTCAAGCTGATAAGAACGATACGTTATCGAGTACTAGCAAACGTCATGTGGTGCGGTTCGATGGACAAGTTGAATGAATGTTTGAGGTGACGGAAACATTAGTGCTAATGTACTTGGTTTAACTTTTTTTTTTTTTTATTACTTATATTTATTAACATAAACTAACTAACTAAGTATAAACTAACTTAAAAACTAAATATTTACATAAACTAACTAACAATAAACTAACTTAAAAACAATAGGAGGCTTAGGCGTCAAAATACTCCTCCCCATCGCTGTCATCCGGAAACGTGCCCAGAAGACTGGCAGCATTGCCACGTTGAATGGCAATGCTAATTCTAATTCTTGGTTTAACTAGGTTTGTAAGTGCCTAAGTTTAATATAGACCGGATCTGTATGAGGCTTTAGTTTGTACGAACAACTGCTTTGGCCAACGGTCAAAGTACAACTCAGACAGAAATTAGTTTTTTTAGGGTTCCGTACCCAGAGGGTCAAACGGGACCCTATTACTGAAACTTCACTGTCCATCCGTCACCAGGCTGTATCTCATGAACCATGATAGTTAGCGAGTTGAAATTTCTATAGATTGTGTATTTCTGTTGATGCTATAACAACAAATAAGGGGGGCTCCGATACAAAAAAGTGAATTTTTTGCTAGTTTTTATAAATAATGGCGTGCGCGAGTCCAACTCGCACTTGGCCGGTTTTTTTTTCTGTCATCTTCAAACGATTGAAGAACTCACGTTGTTCACTAATTTATGTTGCAAACGTGCATTAGTCTTGGACTTTACAGAAAATTAATCAAAGCTAGTCATAAGTCACTGAAGGTACTTTATCTTCTCACAATTTCAAAAAGCAATAATGATGTCCCGGAACAGTTCCACGAAGGGGAAGAAATCATTAGTGGCGGAAATCTTTAAGCAACTGTGCAACTGGCCCGGTTTATGGTATACTAAGGATAGCAAATGATGATTTCCCATTTCCCTATCTTCCTCCTAGGTACCTAGAGATGATGGTACCATCATCACGTTCTTTAACATCCTTAATAATGTTGTTTTGTAAGACTTTCTTGCCATAAACTTTCCATGAAGGCATCTGGGAACACGGCAAAAGTTTTTGCTTTCTATGAATGATCTCCAAAAAAAATAATTTGATTTGTATTTTGGAGTTTAGAAGTATAATGATGTTGCTACCTGAACGTTACACAGAAGGTCTGTTGGACCTACGTAACACCACATTGTCAAGAAATAACTAGCTGTCATTAAATTCGTTAGTGTTTACACGTGCGTCTGTCAATCTATAAAACAATGACAATACAGAATACCACGCCATACTACCGTGGAAGTTTTTGCCAAAATTATCATCATCACAGTTATTTGAAAGCATAACAAAAGTGCGATAAACAGTCTGTCGTACATTCGAGATGAAAATGAAGTTTAACCCTGACACCTCTGTAGATATATTTTGACAGATAACTGGATCATTCCGTCGTATTGAGTGACTAAGATACTTAGGTATAATTATTACATAGGTATTTTTGTGAGAAATGATAATGTACTTGGTGTAAGCAGATGTCCCGAACAAACATGAAGTAATTTTATTTACAAGAACATTCAACTTTCGATTTCAAAATCAAAATCAAAAGTCATTTATTCAAATTAGGCTGATAATCAGCACTTTTTGAACGTCAAAATTACAAGAGACAGTCCCCCAAAACGCCCGCCCTTCGCCACTTCCTAGTGTTTTAGCTGGGAAGAAGAAGTGGCGGAACAAACTCCCCAGCAACACAACTGTCTGTTAGGTTAGAAGAACCAGATTCTACACAATAGTGTTCAAGTTCATATAAACAAAGAATCTAATTAATGTCACATGTCAGCTAGCACACACCAATAATAAAATATTTAAAAAAATATTTTAAAAAACCAGAAATGGATATAGGACAATGGACGATAGACAGTAGACCAATTACGTAGCAAAAATGTTAGCCACAAGTAGACAAACCAAGATAACAGTTCAGGAACTAAATAGTATCAGCTCTAAAATATCGCTCAGTTTAAAGGGACACGTAATATATTAAACAATGTAATTAATTGTGATAAACCTGACTTAAAAGAGGTTGATAAATACCAGTCGCTATCAGGACAGAAACATTTTAAGACTGCTATTACAGTTTGACTAAACTCTTTTCCAGAATATGTAAAGAATAAGTGAACTATTTCATTATTTGTAAACTTGACAACGATTTGCGGAAAGGGGTCATTGCAAGTATACAACATTGTCAGATAATTTAATCAAATAATAATACAATATATTGATCGATTTTCCTCAATGATTACGTACGCATAAAATGTAGATTACTATGAAACCGTAAAATGCGTAGTAATTAAAGAGACAAGCAGAAAGTAAATTATTTCTCTTGATTACGGCTGGAATCATTTGCGTAAAAACGGCAGTAAACCCGGCCACTTTATAGCTCCGGTTGTTGGTAGTCAGCAACGGTCAACGCATTTATTTACCCTAATGCTGTAGATATTGAATTCAAAAGAAAACGTAGCCAAGTAGTCGGTGTGTTATTTGCTGATTACAATAATAAAGCTAATGAACTAACCATTATGTCTAAAATACAACTAGACGTCCTTAAAACAATCAAGACGAGTCTTAAAATGTTAATCAGCATATTTTGTAAGCAATAAACGAAGGAAGAAGACACTGTTGTAAGACAGCATGGTAACATCAACACAATTCCAGAAACTGTCGCCAACGGAAACAATGTACTCGACAAGAATGCCAACAGCTTGGTAGTCGCGTTTCTCGTACATACTCGTTACTAGATCAAGTTTTTAATGCTAAGAGACGGATTAAAACTGTGGACAAGAAAATTGTGGAGTCTGTTAAAAATCTGGATTTGTAATAGTTGGTTTCGGTTCCGAAGAATTTAAATCCACCTTCGAATAAACGGACATTCGCATTGAAGAGTTGGTTGACAAGTTGGATTGCAGTGACATTTACAAGGATTATACAAGGTTCAAATCAAAAATAACTAATTCCAAACACAACAACAAGCAATGTAAATAAAAACAAACCTCTGTTTGCGCCGTCATTTTGGCACTCTCTTCGTATAAAGCGTGCTTGCCAAACCCCGGTATTTTCAATGAATACAACCACATTTCTCACGCAATTATTATCAGACAGTTAAATTTCCACATTTTGTCTCTAATCACAAAACACGAACACGGTATACGACACAGAGTTATGTGAGTTGAAGAGTTCACTTATGTTGTCACTTCACGGGGTGAGTTCGGAAGATATTTCAAGTCCAAGATGTGCTTGCGGTCAAATAAGATATATGAGCGCGCGACGGGCGTCCGTCTCTTGACTAGCGCGGGCGCACTTGCGATGTGGTGGACGGCGCGCGCGCTCCCGACCGCTCATTATTTAATAGTCAGATAAAAGATTATCTATTGAAGCGTCCTCGGTCAATACGACATTAAATTACGTATTTATCACCACTGTCTGACATGACCACAGAGGTCATCAAATAGTTCTCACCGAATTTGCGTCTTGAAAACGGAAGCTTGCAAAATTGGACAGCAAAACAAGGGCCAATGTTAAAAGTGAAAACTGGTGTGACGTCTATTTGTGGACGGAGTTGATAGCAATCGGTTCCAAATATATGCAACAATTGGATTGGAAATTGGATTTCCACTGCACAATGTAACGTTAACAACACAAACACCCCCGAGTTAGAGTCACTTGGCACTATTCAATTCCAACGGAGAGCAAAAATTAAGAATAAAGATAAATAAAATTAAAACACGGACACTACTTAACCTATTAATTGCCGCGATGAAACTGACAGTGATATATCAAGAGGTCTGTACCCGGCACACATCGTAAAGATAAATGTCGTCAACGGAGATAACATGACCGAAGTGACCAGAAATTGGGACCTCTAATAACAAAGTATTAAGTGAATGAAGCGAATAGTTGACATGTTGGCGAACACTCAAACAGAAGTCAATGTGGTGAGGAACAGTGCCCTTATTGATTGGACAAACATTTCATCTGATTGGATGTTTCACAAAGTAAATCGAAGACTGCTAGAAACTCAATGTCGAAAGACTTGTAAGAGATGCTTTTAGGCAGATTCTTATGTAAATGGATATGAATTTGAAACTTTTTCATTATTTTATCACATACAAACATTCTTTGCTATTAAAATATTTAATTAATTAATACAACAAATAAAGGACGAACCTAATAACTAGAAAGATAAATATAAGTTGTATGTTATCTTGCTGTTCTAGGAATATCACTACTCCACGTGGTATTTGTTATAGCATTTATATAACCAAACACGAGTAGCATAGAGTCGTTTAGATAATTATTACGAATAACTTTGTATCTCTTACATTAGTAACATTGTAATTACTACGAACTACTTACCTTTGTCTTTGGCTCTGCTTTTCTACAGAATTTACTATCACAATGGAGGTCTGTTTAACTAAAGAGTTAATGTGACAGGTTAAAGTACTTTTAAGTGAAGAGCTATTACAGTACTTAAAAATAAAACGATTTACGATACGATATCTGTATGACATATTTATCGATGATTATCTGCAGCTTAAATCGGTTTTGTCCGGAAATCGGAGACGAAAAATCCTTGAGTAATTGTAAATAAAATGAGTGTCACGTGTTTAACCGATTGGCATCTCATAACATTTTTTTACTGGCCTTCTCAGTCCTACTCTTGGGCAAAAGCTTCCCTCCATTCATTCCACCTCTCGCGAACCTGCGCGTCCTCGTCATTAGATATCGATAAATTAACAGAGTTTAGTTTCTTCGACAAGCACGAGTTCATTTGCAATATAGTTTGACAGACTGACAGTAAAAGAAAACATCGTGACACACAAACTCACATTGCAAGCAACATATGGACAGAAGAAATCCAAAAACAAATAAAGTTTCGCCAAAAATACGTTTATATTCCACTACTGAACAATTAATCATTGCTCAAAGTGTACGTATCTGGAATACCTACAGTTTGGGGACAGAGTGACGTGTTCAGTTCAGAGATAATTATAGATAACGTTATCCACACCAGCCATGAGGAAATGGCGCGTTCGGTACACTTCTGTCATCTTGTACACATCACTACGAAATGAATGCGTATGAAATTATCTTAGAAGAACTTCGGCCATCTTAATAGGGTTGTGGAATTCAACGCAAACGACAACAATTGAAAAAAATGACTGCAAAGACATAATTTAGCATTCGAAAGCAAGGCTATTTTAAAAACAGAAAATTAAAAACAGATTTTATATGCAACAACAAGATACCATAATGACACTAACGAAGAGCTCAATTTTGTTAAATACCACATGCCTCTTATCGCCGCAGTTGGCCTTCTACAGCTAAGACAGGCTGATAAAAAAGAGGTTCGTGTTTATCACCTAGTTCCAGGTATGTAAGGTTCTAGTGTAAAACCTCATTAGAAACTACAAATGAGTTATAGGGTTTTTTGAACAGAATTACAATTTAATTGCTATCTAATATAGCAGCCGCGACCAATTTCAAGTAGAGTATGGGTACTGAATAAACGTCCCACAGCCTCGTTTGTGGCTTTCACACATTTTTGGTACTTTATTTTCAACCGCAATGCCGCTGTATTCCATTTTTATAGGCGCCACAATGTTTTCCTTATCTACGAAACGCGAAAAATTAGCAATCAGCCGCAGATATGACTTAGATAATTTGTATTCACGTGAATCGACACGTGTTTCGGGTATCACCATTACAAATCTTAGCCACAATTTCAATTCTAGACTATCTCGTAAAAACCAGAAATAAAATTAAATGCAAATGACTCACGTGGACACGTGATGTTGTGTTGCTAAACTCGTTAATGATATTGTGCCCCGTTCCATCGTTCAACTGTCTATTGTTTTAACGTGTGGTTTATAGTTATACAGACGACATTACAATATTGTCGTAAGTACTTACGAGTATTTGTTTAGACTGAATTTGTACGTTAGAACAAATAATTACAATATAGAGATAATTAATATTTACCTTGAAATAGTTGTCAAGGAGTTGTTGAAGTTATAATCAGAGGTCGGAATTAGGTAGCGTTATTTGTGTACTTAAACCTTCGATCAATAATAGTACTAGATTCCCGATGAGCGCTTCAAAAACGTCACGAAAAATAAGACCACAAATAATTTTGTGGTCTTATTTCAAATTAGTATTGTCCAAGCATAGCCAACGTTAAGACGTCGAGATGCCGTAGTGCGCGTTTTAAAACTGTGAAAATAACCACCGTAAAACCACGATTTTGGAAGGATTTTTTTATTTCGGTAAGTTTATATTATTTAAGTGTTTTTTCGTGAAATAAAAACAGGATAAATAGTAAAAATAATTAAGTTAGCTAATATTTTGATGTTTGGCCAATGTTTGCAACAACGCACCAACTATTGTTACAAACATCGACTGTTTTGGAACCGGCAATACATGGAGTAGTCTTGTTATTTTATATATTATTTTTGTTTATAGATTTTTTAGCGAACCATTTCGATGTGCAGAATACATAAACCTTATAAACATTCGAGAATATGTTCAATTTATTTTGATAGTTTGGACATAACTGGGAACACGCAAATAGATTACAAAAATCTTTATCGGAAGAAAACTATAAGTACCTGTAGGTATTTTCATGAAATACTTTAAAACTGTATTCAATAAACCGCGACTGTTTCTTTACAGGTTCAACAAGTTTAAGTTCTGATGATACCACAGGAATACGTGACGAGCCTCGTTAGATCATGAAAAACATTGTATGCACCTATATAATTTGAGGGTTGCCTCGATTTCTCTAAGACTTGGTGACAACGGGACCACCACAAGAGTATATGCTTTAGAATAAAAAAAAAAATTTTTAGCATCGGTTTACAATTATTGGTGGAGAAATAGGTGGACAAACAAACAAAATATAGTCGAATGGACAACCTCCTTTTTTTAAAGTCGGTTAAAAATAGTACCTACTACTTAGCCTACTACTTAAAAATTGCCACCATACAAAACGAGCCTTGGCCTAAAAAAATATATTCTGCAACTCCACGTCTTTCAATACCTACTGTGTTCTGAGCATTGAAATGTAATACCAAGAAATACGTCTAGGTCTAAATTAGTGTAAGCACGAAATTGTCAACGTAATTTTTTTAACCTTGTCACTAAGATTTTAAGATACATTTTAGAATAAATATTTTTGTACTCATGACTTTTTATTTTCAAGCGACGTTTTAAATTTATTGCCTATTAGCTTTCTCCGATGAAAGGACTTAAATAAATATCTTTTGCAATTGTTATTAAACTTTATGTGAGGGTGTTATGGTTTATAATAAACTGAAGTTGTTAATATTATTAAACTTTTTTTATATGAAATATAGATGTTTACGTGTGTGCAACACTTTAGCGATTCATTTTTGTTCCTGATCCTTAATCTAGTTCTATTATTGATCGAAGACTTAAACTGATTTCATACAGCGAAAGAATATAGTGGATATTCCTCAAATCCCGAGATTTATTAAATAAAAAAATTATTATTATACAATTTAAACAATCCGTAATCGGATGTCCGAAGTTACAAAATTCCAATGCACACGCAAGGGAAGATCCATATTAATATCAACATTTCCATGCAAGTACAAAAATAAGTCTACCTAATTATATATAAATTACGTGTCACGTTGTTTGTCGGGGATGGACTCCTAAACTACTTAACCGATTTTAATCAAATTTGCACACCGTATGCAGTTTTATCCAACTTGAAAGTTAGGATAGCATCTCAATTTATAGTCGCAATATTATTTTTTTGCAAATTAAGTCATAAAATTTATCTGTTAGAACCAAACGATTCTAACAGATGGCGATATCTGTTGACTGGATTAAGTGAGTATTCAATAGATGGCGCTGTATAGGAGCTGGATGCGAGGCGCACGGGACCGGTCAATGTGGCGTCACTTGGGGGAGGCCTATGCCCAGCAGTGGACGTCTTTCGGCTGAAATGATGATGATGTATAGGAGCGGAGCAGCAATGAAAAACATTGCGAAAACGAGAAAAATGTGGCGCAGACGAAGTTGCGCGGGACAGCTAGTAATTGATATTTTTATAGTTAACGTTTTATCACTATAAAATCACGCGTCAGCAGACTTATCTGTGAATGAAAGGAGCCCTAATCTCCTGAAGGCCGATGTAATACGGCTGACAAGAAACGTGATGGTAATATTTAATTTTTATTTTGGCTGCAAGCCTACAAGCAAATAATACGAAAAGTATTAACAATAAAGCCATTTAAATCATTCTACGTCACGAAAGAAAATACAGTTTATGTACAGACGATTTAATGCTACAAAAACTCTCTTAACTGATGGATGACTGGATGTTTCTGCTCAAATACATTTGGGAACAATCGGGTATCATTATTCGCTTTCTCTAATATTCGACGCCTTACTAAGCTAAGGTTGGTTTTTTGGTAAATAAAAGGAAAATCGATGAATTCATTGCTTGAATTAATCAATAAGCTGGTCCATTTGAAGAAGGCAACTGTGTGGTAAAGTGGATTTTAAAGGGAGAAGGCCCAGGACTTTAAAATGCTCCCAACTCCCAGCAGTGGACAAAAGTAAAGTTGAACGTAACTGGAGATGGTCTTGGAAGGTGATACACTGCGCTTGCATCTTAGCAACCGCATGGTTATGGCTTCAGTGCAATGTTCGATGCTGACTACGCTTCTACACGTGTTGATCACGAACTAAATTCAATATCCAAGACAAATAAGGAATGAAAGGAATCCTGACAGTGTAGAAGCAAGTCGTATCATTTAGGCCTAAAATAAAACGCCAAATAAACACAATTTCTTCCGCGCCGATTTGTCTGTAACTCTAATTGAACAAGTACCACGACAAGCAACTTGAAACAAATGGAGCATACAATTTCCATTAAGAGAAACAGTTTTCCAATTAAATGCATGACGAAGCAAAGTAACTGCGGCAGAATAATGAGTTCTAGAATATTCTAGATGTTCCAGAGGTCGACGGACTGCAATGAAATGCTCTCAGCTGGGACTAACATCTGGGGACGCAATCAGACAGCTACATCTAGAAAACTTGTACGTGTAGTAAACTGTTGAAATTTAATTTTAGAGACATTTTAGAACGAAATACTCGTGAAACTTTATACGGACTGTATTTATTATTCAGTTTAAATCTCGCGCAGATTTCAAAGAGAAAGAGGTCTTTTGCGGCATTAAACTATATACTTTTACTAAAGTCAGAGGCTGATAGCTTTAACTAAAGATATGCGCATTTGAAAATAGTTCCAATGATAAAATTAAATAATACAGGTGCGTCCACATAAATATAAAAAAACAGTTTATACAAAAACTTCTTCACTTCTTTGTTATATCTATGGGCGCACCCATAGATATAATATTTAACTGTTCAAAGAAACAACAGAAATAGATCTGGTGCCGCTAAATTCAAGTTAGCGTGTTGAAGATACAAAGAATTCCAACACCGCTTACAATAAAGCTAAATGTAAAACATTATGTTGAACATTGCGATGAACTAATGAAGAGTACTCAAGACAAGTATCATAATTAAACATGACAAGCAGAAAAATTGCGGCTTTTACTCAAGAAACCCTCTTGAGAAAATAACCGACTCAGCTCAAATATTATCAAGAGAATAAATAATCAAATCTTGCCATAACATCTTGGAGATCTCGTTACTTTTCTGCGACAGTAGACGTTGAATATTTTACTCCCGAAAAGCCGAGCCTTTCGGGTACAAGTCGAGGGTTAACGGCACATAGCTCCGAGACAATTGACATACAAGCCACGTGTGACCTTCAAAGGGTCGAGTAAATCGCAGACCGAGCCAAATCATAAGCTCCCCCAGACAAGACCCTGAATTTATGCTGAATCTCTGTTTTTGTCACATCTGCTCTTTCATCAATACATAAATGTTCACACTTCTCACTTATTTACCTCATATTGAATGATCTGGTAACGACTCATAACACCAATTCAAAGAACCTCCAACTAATATTGATCCAAGTAATTTAGCAAGAAAAAAGGTTCACAAAAATGGTTACACTTTTTAGGTCGTGCGATGAAAAGCGAAGCTTGCTCTATTGAGCTCGCCTAAATACTAAAGCCTGTACAAAAAATATCCCAGTTTATGAGGCTTAAAGATTATGTTGGCATATTATTATTTAGAATTGACGAAAATAGGCACTTTCGCGTCGGCTGGAACGAGTAAATCAGTTCTGTAGGCTCAGCAAAATAAGCAACCAACATAAAATCTATTAGTTCTTTAATATATTCTTCTGAATGATGGTTTGTGTTTCTGTATGGTGTCGGACGTAAAGAATAGCACCATCCCATGTCTTCCCGTGGGTGTCGTAAGAGGCCACTAAGGGACTTAGCAGAGAATGGGCAGCAGCGTTGTCTGTGCTTTTGTAACAACCGTACTGCGATCGCCAACCCGCCTGCCAGGCGTGGCGATTATGGCCAAACCCCCCCGTTTTTGGGGGAGGCCTATGTCCAGCAGTGGACGTCTTTCGGCTGAAATGATGATGATGATTATGGTTTGTGTAAAATCCCTATTTTTTGTGGACGATTATGAATAAAAAAACAATGGATGGACTGTGTGAAAGATAATAAGGCAAGAAAGGAGGTGTCTGATGAGATGACGAGTAATAAAGAAGTATAGAAGAAAAAGACATGCTGCCCCGATCGAATGAATTGGTGTAAGAATGAATGATGATGATGATTATGAATAAAGGCTAACGTTAACGAATCATTATCCATAATCATTAGTGATGGAAATTCATATTATATCGACTACATACACGTATAAACTTTATTTGCTAACATTTGTCGCCAAGTCAGCAACACATCTCCTTACAAAGCTCGTCTTTACTCTATTAACATAATAACTTAATGAGTGCTTTAACATCAGAGTCGTCTGTCAAGGGGTTACATTTTGAGCAAGAAGCTCTAAGAGCAGCTCTGGTAGAGCACCCGCGTGAAGGTCAAGGGCGAATAGCTCAAGGACAAATTTCTAAGAACCACTAAGTGCCCCGGCCCTAAAATGCTGAAAGAATTAGTCGAAATTGTGTGTCGGAAAATTCGGTGTACTTTACGACGCTTTTTGGAGTGTGGTAGAAAGAGACCAGGCTTCAATAGAATATGGCTGTATGAATTTGCATGCATATAAAATATAGTTTTTCGCCATGTATTGTCATTATGCATATAGTCTTTATATATTGCTATATTAGTATTGCTTAGTGTTTTTGCTGTATAACTATACAGCAGAAAAATTTATTTAATACCAACTAGTAATAAATAAATTTTCTATTACAGCTGTTTAATGCCGGTGAGATATTACCGTTTGAAACAAACTCTGGCAAGCGGGTTTGGTGTTGTGCTAATGTAGTCCTGTTTCACCAAAACTATGTGTTTCCAATTTAAACACTCAAATATAACAGCTGGTTGGCAAGCTAGCTAAATTAAGCGCTTATTATTACCAAAATTCATTCGCTCATGTATTAAGGTAGAGGCAAAAAAGACCCTTTTATATATAAAAACAAGAAAAACTCGGTGGGCTTCTACGTTTAATGAGAGAAAACCACGAGGGAAAACCTTTTGCGTGCGACAGAAGGATGTATAGAGGTCATATGCGACCCGCTGGAACAAAAGTGATATAGAAATAGCTGCTAGAAACCAAGACTAGCTATCTTTTCTTCCATACCGTAGAGCAAATGTCACATGCCTAGTCAAGCGAGTAACATACTAAAACCTCTATGCTAATCGCGTGTATTCTCTCGCATATGTTTGCCTTTGTATCGACGACAGAGATTCATCTCATTTCGGGACTTTTCCGACATATTTCCATCTAGGCTCCATGAAAAAAGTTTAAAAGCGTAATATAATTCATGTCGCTATAACTCAGCGGGACGGAATGATATTAAAAGGAATTAATACATCTGGAGGCTTACTTAAAATGATCTTTATTCGTGGATAGAAATAGGAGATGATTCACAGCAATCGTATTTCGTGAACGAAATTTCGTAACGATGGAGGTAAGTTTCTCGAATGATTAAGGACAGAAATTACTCAAAGACTTAAAAAATCTTGGAATGTCATCAGACGCTTTAAACAAGACGAATAAACGGAAGAGTGGAAATGAAAATAAGATCGATATTTTAGTACTTATACCCATTTGGTATTTTTATAGATTTCGATGTGCTCTTTCCGAATTTCAACTTTGAGACCTCGTATCTTTGCCGCTCGCGCCGCCATTTTGGAAAAATGGTGCATAAAAGTAGTTTTTCGACAATATCTCCTTTCTGACTGATTTTACGATAAAAATACTGATGAAGAAAATTAAACTAGTGGACATTTTTTTGTAAGACCCATAGGTTTGGCGTACGAGCGCCGCAAAGTGAACTTCAACATGCGTTTCAGCTAAAGAAACTAATTTCCACACCACCTTGAAGTAGAGTTCATGCCGTAACCTATTATTCATCTACATTAACCCGTGTACTTTGTATATCTACGAAAAATATTCAACTATGCGTTCCAGGTATCAGGGTTACTAGAATGGTAAACGTATCAGGTATAAGGGAATGCGTCGCCTCTCTCCCTTCCACTTCTCTTCTACGAAACATCTATTGGCAGAACCCAATAGAATTACTTAGTCTGAGTCATCAGTATAAATATACGAAGAACATGGGTTAGTGTAGATGATGAATACACTCGCGAGTGGCAAAAGTCGCAATTTTCAAATTCAGAAAGAGCACAATAAAATCTAAATAAAAAACCGGCCAAGTGCGAGTCGGACTCGCGCACGAAGGGTTTCGTACCATTATTTATAAAAACGAGAAAAATAAAACACTTTTTTGTATGGGAGCCCCCCTTAAATATTTTTTTTAAGGGGGGTTGTTATAGCGTCAACAGAAATACATAATATGTAGAAATTTCAAGTGGTTAACCATCACGGTTCATGAGATACAGCCTGGTGACAGACAGACGGACGGACGGACAGCGAATTCTCAGTAATAGGGTCCCGTTTGACCCTTTGGGTACGGAACCCTAAAAATACCAATTTTCAAAAGTCCGCCAAAACTTTCCAGGTAACCTCTGTTTTGAACCAAATATGTAGGAACCAAATTGGAAATTGCGATAAGGCTAGGTATCACAGAACGATAATTACGATTCGATAACTATATAAATAATAGGTGTACAATAAAGCTGGGTATGGTTAGTGTGTTTTTATAACAAAGAGACTTTGGGACGGCTATCTACGACAACACTGTACACGTGTTACTTATAATAGGTGTTTACCTATGAAATTGCCGTATTGCAGTACAGACTTTTTCAAACAAAAAAAAGTTTTGATTGGCTATGAGTTCTAAATTCAAATTAATTTTGTTTTAAAAATATGACATTCTATTTACAAAATCAGTCTTTTGTTTATTGATTAGCGTTGTATTTTCATTACATTTCAACATTTTTCCTCATAATGGATACTTTGAAATTTCGTGTAATTATGGAATATGAGTTCCGTCGTGGCACCAACGCGGCACAAACGACCCGTAACATCAACGACGTTTACGGAGAGAACTGTACAAACGAACGCACAACCCGTTATTGGTTTGCTCGGTTCCGTTCTGGGAATTTTGACTTGAAAAATGAACCTCGTGGTCGTCCGGAAACTTTGGTCAACAATGATGAATTAAAGGTGATTGTTGAAGCTGATGAAACTCAATCTACAGCTGAGCTGGCAGCAGCTTTTGATGTTAGCATTAAAACAATATTGGTCCATTTGCAACAGATTGGCAAGATAAAAAAGCTTGATAGATAGGTGCCCTACGAACTTAACGATCGCCAGCGCAACGTACGCGTCGAGACTTGCCTTGCGCTGCTTAACAGACACAGAAATGAAGGAATTTTGAACCGAATTGTTACGTGCGACGAAAAATGGATTCTTTTTGACAATCGAAAGCGCTCAGCAAGTTGGTTAGGTCCTGGTTCGGTACCAAAGCAATGTGCAAAACGAAAAATGACCCCTAGAAAGGTGATGGTCACAGTTTGGTGGTCTAGTGCTGGTGTGATTCATCATAGCTTTTTACAAAACGGCGAGAGCATTACTGCAGATGTGTACATTGAAGAACTGACCACAATGATGGCGAAACTCGCACGTCTGCAACCAGCTTTGGTCAATCGGTCGTCTCCACTGCTACTTCACGACAACGCGCGGCCCCATACTGCACAACAGACCGTCTCTAAGCTGCATGAGTTGGGTTTGGAAGCTCTCCCTCATCCGCCATACTCACCAGATCTTGCGCCTTCCGACTATTACTTTTTCCAAAATTTGGACAACTTTTTAGCGGGAAAAAAATTCAATTCCCGAGAGGCAGTACAAAACGCCTTTGAAGAGTTTGTTGTCTCCCGTCCAGCTGATTTTTTCAAGAAGGGCATCCATAAACTGCCCCAGCGTTGGCAAAGATGCATTGATTGCAGGGGTGATTACTTTGAATAAAAGAAATAAATAAGTTCGAAAAAAAAAATACTTTAACTTTTTTCAAACAAAACGGCAATTTCATAGGTAAAGACCTAATATAAACAAAACAGACATACTATGTGCATACTGTATGTTACTCACTGCACGTTATCCTCCTAGCTTGAAACAATCAATTATCGAGTTTAAAGCCCGTTTGATAGAGCGCAGAATAGCGTGGTTAATACGTAATTTAAATGTCGGTGCCGAGCGTTATCGTATTATGTAACAGTGTTAAGTTTGCGCAATAAATATACGGTGATGAACTTTGAAGGAGAAATGTAGAAAGGTGTTATTTTGCGCAAAAAGAAAGTGCATTCTAAGACTGGAATTAAAGAATATTTTCTTCTAAAAGACCAAATGTATGAAAAATTAGAGCTATCTTACTAGTTCATTTCAACACAACCAACGTTTAATAACCGTGTAAATTTAATGATATATCTGTAGTATAACATTGAACGTTGACAAAAATATCGCTAGATACGCTTCCGGATATGAAGTGCAATGGTCTTGACAAATGCTAATTTTGGTTAGGCCTCAACAAAATCAAATAAATCGTTTCAATATCACCAGTTGGCTTCGACAAAAAAGGTAGATCTACGATAGGTGAAGAAGAGATCTCTTAGTTTCAGGAAGATTCTCTCTTTTATCCATGTTTATGATGATACCATCTAGCCGATTTTGGCAACTGAATGCATTCGATGGCTTTTTAGGGTGGTTGTGAGCTTTGGCTCTTTCAAGTGGCTACCATGTCCAACTATGGCTGAAAAACTCCGAGCACAAAGAGGACATGTCAGAGCACCATTGACGACATTGTATCAATGAAACTTGAATAAACTAACACATTCAAGACAATGTTAGGTCATAAGAGCTGTCTACATCTCTTCGTCTTTTGATCTCCGAACCAGCCACTCACTCGTCGATTTTCCATAAATAAAATGAATGTCCTCAAATCGGACCTTATCGAAGATACATCTAAATAGGTTTAATTAAGGCCCATAGTACTACTTAAACGCATTAGTAGATCGGTCGGCCCACCAAGACGTTTGGTATTCGACTCAATTGGGGTCAGTTGGCTATTTTAAACGCGTACGATGGAATATTCTAGTTCACTGTCAAAGAAGTTATGGGTAGTTTTAAGTTAGGTAATTACAACAAATATATATATATATATATAAATGTTAGCTACCTTGGCAACAGATAAAACTACCATCTTGTCACTTCCTGGACGTGTCGTAAGAGATGTCTCAATAATTACATCAGGAAGTACAAATGCATAGACTAGATAGGTGAAGGGCAATACAACAAATATGTCCGACTTTGGAGTGGCAAACATGTTGCTGAGTAATCTGCTAACATCGTGTTAGAAGAAATAATTACAGTACCAGCTTTATTCTGTATTGAATAATTTCCTCTGTATGGTGTCGGAGGTAAAGAATAGCACCACCCCATATCTTCCCGTGGGTGTCGTAAGAGGCGAATAAGGGATTTGCCAGAGAATGGGCAGCAGCGTTCTCTGTGCTTTTGTAACAACCGTACTGCGATCACCAACCCGCCTGCCAAGCGTGGCGATTATGGCAAAACCCCCCAAAATGTCAACGTGGCTCACATGGTCCCGAGGCCTATGTCCAGCAGTGGACGTCTTTTCGGCTGAAATTATGATGATGATGTATAATTTCCATTTGGCGACAAACTTCAATTTATTAAAAAAATAGATTATAACACTACTCTTGTCAACTATGTAGACTTATACAGTTGTTGTAAACAATATTGTACGTCTAGACCCATTGTGCATATTTTAATATTACAATCGATTAACAAGAATAAATTCTAGCACACATAACATCTATTCAAGTTATGCATACCGAAACCGTAATAAACAAGTATTATTCAATTCGAAGAGTGACATAGTCCCGTTAAAATAACAATCAACGTATATATAAAGGTCCTATTCAAATACAGTCTATGGGAGACAATCGAATACAGCTGGCCTGACCCACAAAGTGAATCGCGAGACGCCTGATACCGATGCTTAAGAAATATAACGGTAAATCTATAGGACTGAGTTAAGTCGGAAATCGATTTATGTGGATGGAATTAGTTCAGGATAAGGAAGCGAATGACATAAGCCGAGTTCGAATGAAGAAAAGAAAAGTCCTTGGTTGGTAGTTCTACGAATATATTTGGCTGAACTTGTTGGCAACAAAAGTAATGATATCTCATTACGTCTAATTGCGTGGAGCTTTTTCAGTGGTTGTATAGGTACAGGAAAACTTCCACGCAATTAGGAAAAAATAAAGAAACATCAGTTATTGGCTGCTTATGCCAAGATAGCTCCAAAACTTATCCGAAGAAAGTTTATTGCTGTTAATCATATTGATTACTACGTGGACCAATAAATCCTATTTCGCAGAGAATAACGAACTTTAACTGTTCAACCTCGCAAAAGACATGCGATTAACATTGGAGAAGAATCGATGGTCAAGAAGAAGAAAAACACTGACATTGGTGAAGAATGGTGGCATGGTGATCAATGCTCACGGCTTCTCCCAGCAGACCTTTGCCAAGCAGTGGGACATTAATAGCTATGAATAATTGTATAATTCTCAAAATTAAGTTTCAGTAAATCGTTTGGGATAAGTGTAGTTCATGGTAAAAGTGTTTTGTTCACTTCTCGAGTGTTCCAATATTTTATGTAGCACAAACATAATCCCCCGACGCCGATGCTAAAGCCTAAACGCACACCTCTGTATAGCTCGTTACTCGTAATGATCGCTCAATTTCGGGGACATTAGCTGTACTTACTGCCTGCCTGTATAGGAATATCAGCTTTATTAACATGTGGGCTATCGCTAATCGGGTTAATGTCGTTTGATAAATTAGATCAGGATTTGGAGTACTAACGAATACTAACAAGCAACACGAGTCCTCCGTTTTACTAAACGGCCTAGTTACGGAAAATGAACTGTCTGTTTGGGAATTTTGGGATGAGATTGGGCAAGAACACTAACGCGATAAATCAAGGAAAAGAGCCAATAAACATCGAGCAACTCGAAAAGCTTCATCATATAAATCACTACGCTTCGTATCACCCCACAACGACTTCGAAACAGCTAATTAAAGTCAATTGCAGCCATTGACATCAATTGATTGATTGCAACAGAGCAACACATACACGTCTCCCTTGTAAACAATCAATTGCTGACCAGGCCAATTTTTGATACCGTTAATCATGCTTCCTAAAAGTTGAAGTTAGAAACTTCGAGAGTAACAATCGAAAGTTCAAGAATCAAGTCGGACAGTTAAAAGTTACATAGTGCAGTGCTTGTTCTTTTACCAACTGATCTCTTTTCGTTATGGAGTTTATACATTTAATTTGAGTTAAGATGAATGATTTTATGTAGCTAAAAATGTTTCTACGGGTTTCCTTCATTGCTGGATTATTTTTGCGATTCATTCTCTCTTAACCTTTTATCTTCATCAATTGGTCCTTCCGATCAGCGTCAATCATCTCGCATTGGAAGTTGCAGCATTGCCCGTTAATTTTCAGTTCAGCTGACTAGTGCCGTGGGTCAGTACAAAATCGCAAATGCTTGTGCTAAAAATTCGTCGTTAGTAATGCCCGATTACTTCGAAACTAGTTAAGGCTCGTTGAACCCGAGATGAGCCGCAGTGCGGGTGCCGTATTGATCGACAGGCCTATCCCGAGCATCCCGGAAACCACCGCGCCATTAAACCTGGAGGGCGAACATGATCCTCCTACACGGAATGTTCTAAAAATTATTGTAGACGGGAAATGGAACGCCTTATCGCTCCCAATATTGCCTAGTGCTTGAGGAAACAAGAACCATTTAAGCAACTACGTGGATTTACTCCTGTTACCTACTGATCTCATTTTGTCGCCATCTAAGCACGTTCTTCAAAACCTGTTTACGGTGTGTTTTTATAATTCTATGACAAGTAAACCATTATTTGTTGAGAAAACACTTGCTAAATTGAAGTATTAGCATGTTAGCCGTGAGCAAAATGAGGTCTACATTTTAACCAACCTAAGATTACAGAACCAACATCCGAATGGAACGTGATCCGTGACATTGAATAAATTTCATTATTTTTATTGCCATACCGTACTGAACTGAACAACCGGTATTGTGACAAAAGGCAGCGCTTCATGGATATTTAAGTTTACATATGTTTGAAGTATGCATTATCGACGCGATTTGTAAAAATGAAACGGTTACGTTATAGTTAGTGTGCATATTTTTGAAATAACCAGCCGGATGTTTTTGGAAAACGTCACAAATCCCGACATATTTAAATCTCCCAAATCCGAGACATTAAAAACCAACAGTAACTAAAATACCACAAAGCGAAGCACGCTCGCTAAATATGCAAAAAGTAATCCCACTTCTGAGTTACAGAGCAAACGTCATTACAATTCCCTTTCATGGTACTCGTTCCCGTCGGGTTATTTGTCGCAACTTTATTGGCGGATCATAAAATAAATCAGGCTTGTTGTCGCCAGTGATACGTTGATTTACGTCCGAAAGAACTCTAGAAGTCACGAAAGGATTTCGCCCAGATTTAGGAACTGACCTCGTTGTGAAGTGAATCTTGCTGAAGTGTTTGGCAGGACTTATAGTTTTCTGCTGTGTCATGTATGATAACTTTTCTAGGTCAGACTCATCTTGTAAATGGAAGTTAAGTCAGTTTAATATCTAAAATACTACATCGCTCTGTTGATAACTGAACAACCTTTTTGGACATTTCTGCAATTGTTTGTTTGAACTTCGAGTTTTTCAGTGATACGTTATAAGTGTAATAACGGTGACGTAAATCAAATCCGGCTGTGTTTTTACGGCAACAATTCACTCATCGCCAGTTATATCTTCAGCTTAAAAGGTTGTTTACCTGGTCAGTGTAAAGATTTATAATTAGGTACATTATACCTATTTACAGTTAAATCATTTAGACTCCGTTAAAACGCTAATTAGCCAACAAAAAATAACTCTTTTACGTCAATCCAATTTATTTTATTAATGAAATCATAGTCTTAGGTTTTCTCCCACGTTTCAGCCTAAATTCAATTCCATTTGGGCGGAATTGATTTTTTATTCGTTCTAGTGAATTTTTAATCGTTTAGCGACGATACATTTGCTGTGACGGGCAATGGCCTTCGCTTATTAGTAAACAGTATCGCGTTAAGTCATCATAGCACACGTGATCCGGGCCGCATAATATGGCGAAATACAACGCGATCATTGTTCCAGCTCTACAAACGTGTTCAGTGACACTACAAATTGCAACACGTCTTTGTTACAATGATGTTTGAACTATAGTTACGAGAACTGGTGGATGGTTAACGTGAGTGGCCGGTGAGGAATGGACGAATGCCTCACAGAACATGAAAGCCCTCGGGAGCTAAATTCAATTTCAGAGTTAAAAGGATTGTATGAGTTGGACTGAGCTTTGATTCACTTTCGCGCATTGATCTCTCTTCTCGCGATAGAACAAATATTGAATCTATATTGTTCTCAGAAGATTGCTGGACATTGATCGTTTTATGAGTTTATAATACATAAAAAAGTAGTCATTTGATTGTTTCTAAAACCACCCAAGCTATTTTTAGATTACGGCCTCGCCGTTGTAATATACTACTTCTTGTCGTCATAGCACATTTTAATTTTGAAAAGACTATTGACGGTAAATACAATTGATTAAGAGATTAACCTAGATTAAAAGATGTATACATTCCTACAGACTAGTTCGGAACATTTAGTCGATTTAGGTGTCGGATTGGTGCAAGCTCGCTCTGGAAGGCAACCAAAAACCTAGATAAGCCTATACAGTCTCATCCTCCAATTCGGTCACAAGCATCCTGGGCAAGAACTGACTTGGCCAAAGTATTAGCAATGCATCTGGGTTCTGTATTCAAACCCAACGAGAGTTCTGCAGATGAGCGTGATAGAGATGCAATATTGGAACAAGATCTGCAGATGTGTCTGCCCATTAAACCAACAACACGAAACGAAACGACATTGCGAAAGAAAAAAAAGACAACTGAACTCGAGAAAAGCTCCGGGATTTAACTCGATCACACTTTCTATCCTTAAAAATCTACTCAGAAAATGCATAGTCTTCTTAGCTAGTTTGTTCAACGCAATTTTTCGAACATCTCACTTTCCTGATCTCTGGAAAAACTCTGAAGTGGCCATGATCCATAATTTGGGTAAACCTGAATATGAAGCGTCATCCTATCGGATAAACTTAACTTATGTACTCTCACTGTGGGAGAGGATATTCTTGAACCGTCTAAGACCATGCATGGACGTCAATGTCGTTGTACCACCTCATCAGTTTGGCAATTCAACGATAGAACAAGTACACCGAGTTTATCAAACAGGCAGACAGGCCTTAGAACGCAAAAAATGCACACTGCTCAGCTACATTTCTTGATGTACAGCAAGCTTTTGATAGGCGCCTAACATCGAAGCATCGCATTAAACAAAAAACCGGCCAAGTGCGAGTCTTACTCGCACACAGGGTTCCATAGCCCCAAACAATATTTTGAACTGTCATTCATTAGTTAGTAGTATTAGTTGTAAACTTCCACTAAACCGCAAAACTAAATTGGTTTTTCATAGTATGTTAACGAAAAACAAAGTTACTGCTGCAGTTTGATGAAAAAGTCCCATATCTCAAAAACTAAACATCACATCTTATTGAAACCAATTTTCGTTGATAGTTTTTTTTAGGTTCTACAAACTTAAATATTTTCAGAATTTTCCTCCTCTTACTTTAGAAATTAGAGGGGGGGGGACACACATTTTACCACTTTGGAAGTGGCTCTAGCGCAAACTATTCAGTTTAGAAAAAAATGATATTAGAAACCTCAATATCATTTTTGAAGACCTATCCATAGATACCCCACACGAATGGGTCAGATGAAAATCAAATCAAAATCAAAATCAAAATATTTTATTTTACATAGGCCTACATGGGCACTTATAAAACGTCAACAGAAGAGGCACGGTTCGGGTTGGTCGTTTCCTATGGAGAAGAACCGGCAAGAAACTCCATGGTTACTCTTTTAAAATCATTTGGTTCTACAATATTTGGATGTTACAGCGCTAGTACTTAAGTATGAGAGGACAGCGTAGTTCCGACAATAAGTCATCGCTTACTACAAAAGGTAGAAAAAGATGAAGCTGAAAAAAAAAAAAAAAAAAAAAAAAATTACAAAGCCTACAATGTCCACACATTCACAAAAAAATATGAATGAAAAAGAATCTATACAAAAGTAAAAATAAAACTAAGAACAATTAAATAAACAATTGACACAAATGTAGTCATCAGTACTGTAACTATTCTGCACAATGAATAAACGGTGCAATGATTTGAAAACTATTGTAAAACATCTGAAAAAAAAAATGAATAGAATAAATAAAATTCGGAATAGTTAGAGACATCCACATATTATTTGTGTCGTTTTTGAGCTACCAGGGAAGCCGCATGAGCAGAGGGAACTACAGCCAAACTTCTTTATCTTCAACATAGTCCTTAATTTTGTAATATGCTTTTTTAATAAGGACACGTTTGATGCAATTTTTAAACTTTCCATCGGTCAGTTCAATAACTGACTTTGGCAACTTATTATAAAAGCGTATACTGTTTATAAGAAATGACTTGCTAGTTTTTGTTAATCTAAATTTGGGTATTACAATTTCGTGTTTACTGCGTGTGTTTATATTATGGAAGTCGCTTCTAATTTTGAAAAGCCCTCGGTTTTTGCGGACGTATAAAATACATTCTAAGATATAAAGTGAAGGCAGAGTCAGTATATCGATCTCTTTAAATTTTTCTCTAAGGGACTCGCGAGGACCCATTTTATAGATCGCGCGAACTGCCCTCTTTTGCAATATAAAAATTGAATCAACGTCTGCTGCCGATCCCCACAGCAGAATTCCATAAGACATAATACTGTGGAAATACGCGTAGTATACTAACCTAGCTGTGGCTACATCAGTCAACTGCCTTATTTTCCTAACTGCATAGGCGGCTGAGCTTAACCTCCCCGAAAGAGTTCCAATGTGCGCGCCCCACTGCAGTTTTGAATCGATAGTAATTCCTAAGAATACAGTTTCCGCGATAACATCAAGTTTTTTGCCGTCAAGATTTAAATTAAGGTCACGTTGAGTTACATTTGGTAAAGAGAACTTTAGACATTTAGTTTTGTTCGTATTCAGTAAAAGATTGTTAGCTGCGAACCATTTCGAGAGAACAGTTAGACTTTCGTTGACATGTATGACATTCTTATCTTTCCTATGAATTTTAAAAATTAGCGAAGTGTCATCAGCAAACAGAATTATATCCGATAATTTTGCCATCATATATGGGAGATCATTAATATAAACAAGAAATAGGAAAGGACCAAGAATTGAACCTTGGGGCACACCCATCCTGACTATAGACCCAGAGGATGTCGCCCCATTTACATTTACTTTTTGCTGCCTGTTTGATAAATAGGAAAGAACAAGATCAGCAGCTTGTCCACGAATTCCGTAGTGATGTAATTTACAGATCAGCGTGTTGTGGTCGACGCAGTCGAACGCTTTTGAGAGATCACAAAAAATGCCAATAGCGTCCTGGGACTTCTCCCAGGATTCCAGAATGTGACTGATGAGTTTTACTCCCGCGTCCGTTGTCGACCTACCCTTCGTGAAACCAAACTGCTGACTATGCAGTATCCCATTAGAGTTAAAGTGAGACAACATCTGGTCCAGCATGATTTTTTCATAGATTTTACTCAGTGCTGGAAGCACAGATATCGGTCTATAATTAGAAGGATCACTCTTACAACCCGATTTGAAAATTGGTACCACTTTACTATGTTTCATCAAGTCAGGAAACTTGCCGCTGTCCAAACATTGATTGAATATGCCTGTTAGGACAGGCGCAATTGAGTCAATAATGTTTTCAAGAACCTTGACCGAAATCCCCCATAAGTCTTCAGTATTTTTGATATTGAGACTTTTGAATGCGTTTTTGATTGTGGCAATACATACTGGTTTAAATTTGAAGTTTGGTATGTCTTTTGTGAAGTTCTCTTTAAGAAGGCCCTCAGCTAATTCAACCGAAGAGGGGAGAGATTTCGTAACCTCTAACGGAATGTTAGTAAAGAAATTATCTAGTGTCTCAGCGACTTCTAAATTGTCAGAAATTGTTTTGTTATCTATGTTTAAAGACATTTCACTCTTATCTTGTTGTTGAGTCTTACCGGTTTCTCTGTTAATTACCTGCCACACCGTTTTTATTTTATTATTAGAATTACCAATTTTATTACTTATTATTTGAGATTTTGCTTGAGCGCAGACACTTTTGAATATTTTCGAATAGTTTCTAACATAAGTGTGAAAGACTTGAACTGAAGTCAGAGATTTTTCGTGATATAAATTATATAAAATATCTCTGCTTTTTCTTATTCCCGTAGTGGCCCATTCGCTAAATTTAGATTTTGAATTGAGTTTAACTTTTTTTATAGGACACGTTTTATTGAATTCATGGCAAACTGTGGAAAATAATGTACCGTAGTTTATATTGGGGTCTTTTGAATCAAAACTAGCATTATTAAGGTTGCTAAGAACATTATTATTGAAAGAAATTAATTTATTTTTGGAAAGGGGTCTTAATTGAATTGTTTTAACTAAGTGTAACTTTTTGTCTAACTCAAACGATACAAGTTGACCAGTATGGTCTGACCTGACGCCACTAATTATTAACGACTCTTTTACTATGCAATTAGTAAATACATTGTCTATGCATGAAACCGAGGTTGCTGTTATTCTAGTTGCTTCATTAAATAAATATTTTAAATTAAATGATTTAAACAATGAGACCAGCCTATATTTTTCTGGTGAATTGACTAACAGATCAATATTTAAGTCACCACAAACAAAAACTAATTTATTATCTAAGAAAAGTTTACTTAATATTTCTTCCATTGTGATTAAGAATAATGACAGGTTTGATGCTGGTGGTCTATAAACACATAAGACAGTATGACCTTCAATCTCTGCACATGCTACCTCACATAAGCGATCAACAGAGTAAGCAGTGATATCCTTCCTCTCCTTATACCTGAGACAGCTATTACAAAGTATCAGGGTACCACCGCCCACTGAGGATCTGTTGTACGCACTGGCAACTGAAAAATTATTCACATTAAACAACATCCTATCTGGTTTTAACCAAGTTTCACAGAAACATAAAATATCCATGTGGTATTTATCAACTAACAGTTCCACGTCTAAAATTTTGCCGGAGAAGCGATTTATATTCTGGTGATAAAGTAAAATATTATTACCAGGCTTCTCTTTTGTCGGCTCTAATAGTTTAAAGAAAAAAAACATTTTGGTTTTTAGTTCTATGTATGGGGAAACCCAAAAGTAAAAGTTTTTTTTCTATTTTTGTGTGAAAATCTTAATGCGGTTCACAGAATACATCTATTTACCAAGTTTCAAAAGTATAGCTCTTATAGTTTCGGAACAAAGTGGCTGTGACATACGGACGGACAGACAGACAGACAGACAGACAGACAGACAGACAGACATGACGAATCTATAAGGGTTCCGTTTTTTGCCATTCGGCTACGGAACCCTAAAAAAGGGAGGAGTTAAAACCATAAGTTCCGGAATCTGTATTGGCTCATGGGAAGAAATTCGGTACTCTCTGCAGACAACAAGCTACTCATCTACAACTCGGTCCTTATACCAATGTGGACATCTGTAATCCAATTGTGGGGCGTAGGTAGCCAGCAAATCCAACATTCTCTGATTTGGGTTCAAAATGGCAAATTAAGAGCAATAATAATTTCACCTTGGTTTAATAGGAATAACGAAATCCACGACTACCTACAAATGCCCTCCGTAAACTTTGAAATCGAGCGGTAAAAAATTTCAACAGTAACTGAACTTTTAAACCCGACAGTGGTGGTGAATAGGCTGAAGAGGAACCACCTTCTATGTATAAGTGGAAGGCACACCACTGGCTGTTCCACCACAACGCCACATTATTAGTTGGAACAAATTCGCTTATGGTCTGACGACTGATAGCAAATGGAAATGAAGAAAAAGGAATTGGTGTCTGGCTAGGCGTAGCGATGATCTTCGCAAGGTGGCTTGTCCAACCGGAGGAGAACAGCAGAGGATAGTGTTATGGTACCCCATTGGAGATGCCTTTGACAAGCTTTACTTGATTTCAGTAGAGACGTGGCCTTAATTTCAAAGAGAAGTGTCGATTTATTTCCGTTAGTATTATCGATTTATGTCCGACACGACCTCGCAGAATTAACACCATGTTATGTCGTGAACTCGTGAGTGTTAGGACCTCGCCATACGACATAACTAGTGCATGTTTGCCAAGAAATTAAACGTGGTAATATGAATTATGACAGTTGATAATTAATTACAAGTGGTGGTACAGTGGTTATCGGAACGAAAACCAATTATTACGATTAAACTGTATTGTGTGCAGAGACTATGGCTTTTGACTTATCATTTTTACCAAGATAGGTCTGAATTTCGCAACGAGTACGACAGAGCTTCAAGGCACTGCTAACGTTAACTCAAGATATTTGGGTCCTATCAAGAAAATTACCGCGCTAAATTCGTCTTTCCAATTTACCGCCGTACGTAATTTGACAGCAAGGTAATTGTGCCTACCACATGACAAAACCAGTTTATGCGATGCTAAATAAATAACGGCCCGCACATGCGAGCAAACGCGTCACGCGGTCACGTCACGACGCCTGATGGTGTCCGAAGAACGAAGCAGAAATAAAATTAATAGTCCGTTGAATGAGGGAATCTAAACGCGCGCCAAATGCGCAAATGCATGATAACCGCCAAAAGTTTCGAGCCATGTTCTAAAATTGATTTTCGAAGGTAATGATTTGAATTTAGCATGACATTGAGCTGATTGATTGCATGTTTTATCCATTTCATCTAAGAAGGTTAAATATGTTCATTGGAGAGATTTTTTAGGTAGGTTAATTGCCGAAAAAATAAATTAAGAAATTGATTACCATTTTGGTTTAAAACATGCCTCCCAAAATAAATGATAAAAACTTCTTTTTTCTGCAGAATTTTGGTACTTAACGCAATAATAAATTATAATTATCTTTCCACAGTAATATGTAATTAAAGTGCTAATTGCAACAAAATATAAGTGTAATAGTTGTGATACAGTATTATTAATATGAAAGAGTAGGTACTATACTATGTGTTACACAGTATATATATTCCGCCAATACTATCCACCAGTTCATTACAACCGGGACACAAGATAAGCTAAAAATAAAGCGGCTGCTTATTAATCATGTTTCTAATGTAATATGTACTCTAATAGCTTTAAGGAGAAAATGACATATCTAAAATATTAATTTCCGCATTCAAATATTTCAATTATGTTTTTTCATTCAGATTTTAGGTTCATTACTATGGGAAAACCACCATTCCAACCATTAATAATGGGTTCTAATTAAAAAAAAAAATGCAAATAATTAGTAGTTTAGAAAGTGCTGATTCCATATGGATCCTCAAAACCATGTTTGAGAACAGCTAGTAGGCAACCTTCACAAGAATTAGAAAGTGCTGAGCACAGTTTTCAAATAGCTATCAAACCTTTTTCTCTACTTTTATAATCATTTCATTTGACTCATATTTATTGTTTTAGATTTTCGAAAAACAATAGATAATCTGGGATTACAAAACAAAATATGGATAGCTAAGTACTATCTAAAGTTTTATGACAAAAACCTTCTCATTTGTTTCTGCTAAATTAGGCAGAATATTGAGATAAAACCTAATTATATGCTGTATAAAAAAAATGAGATGGTAATAGTCCCAACTCTGGGCAAAGGCCAAAGAAAGTAGGTTGGTATCTAGACAGCTGTTTGCCCTACTCAGAAAAGTATAACACAAGGACATGTGTTTTGTCATGCCATTGCTGTAACTTACAATTTTTGGGGGTTATGTCCATAAAAACTGCTATTTTGCAACATTGTGAATGAAACCACTTAGACACCTATTTTTAAAGTCATCATTTACATCGTGAGATATTTTAGGATCGATATACTCTCATAATCTTCGTAATTTCTTGGACTTTTAAAGTTAATGTCCAGACATTGTAACATCTTGAGTGTTAGTTGTGACTAGTAACTTGAATAATTTAATTAGAATTCATGCATGGCTAGTTTCACGTTTACCTCATTTCTACCAAAATTATAGAATGCAAAAGTACTTACCAAAATTCTTTACTCGACTGGACGATGCTAGAAAACAGCTCGGATCATCGCAATATTCGCGTAAAATCACTGAACACCGAACGAAAACAAATGAGTGTCGATATTTAGTTAATGGAAACAAAAGATTGTAGTAAAATGTTAGGCACTTGGTTTCGTTTTTGATCGTTTAACCGAGAGGCAATGAACTACTTTTATCAATTATTTTAGCTGGAGATAAAACGTTATTTAAAAATGCTGTGTATTTTAGTGACAATTTAACTTTATCAAAGCTTTATTGGGTAAAATCCAACAAACCTAGTCCGCAAAATCTTTTAACTAAAACTCCGACGAGCGATTCTACAGAATGGAAATGAAATAAATAAAGAGAGCACAGCAGGGCAAGTGTGTGTGAAGGTGAACGAATGACTCGATACTGGTTAAACTACTCGATACCCATTAGTTAACAATAAACCGATACTCGCCTAACTGAAAAGAAATACGATCTCGAAAAAAAATCTTTTAGTTATTATTTATTCGTGTGGTGTAATTGATTTAGAAACTTGTCTCGAAATCTTTATTATTGTTTTATTTTTTAATAATTTTGTTTTTATAGTCTGCGGTTTGGTCGAGAATTTCTTCTAAAAACGTCATTCAACGTTTCGTTATGCCGATCAATGATAAAATTAATGAAAAGTTAAACCGAATTTGACAGCTAACTAAACGTATGAACTTATATTATTTTTGAATTTGAAACTTCAAACGGATGCGTTATCGTGTTGTGTTTCTGCATCAGCTCTACATTTACTCATCTGGTAAATTATTTCGACTATGGCAAATGCCACACTAGAAAGCCCTCCTTTATTTTTAGTTGAGGAGAGAATGAAAACATTTAAGAACTGGCCTTTTAATGACAAAAATAAGTGCAATGTACGGAACATGGCGGAGGCCGGATTCTATTCAGTAGCAACGGGTGATGACGACGCTGACGCCGCCAAATGTTTCCTCTGTGGCAAGGAACTGGATGGATGGGAAGCTAGCGACGACCCTTGGGCGGAACACAAAAGCCATGCTATGAAATGCGCCTTCGTTCAGCTGGGAAAGAGAGAGGACGACCTGCTGGTTAGTACATTATAAACTAAGTTTGTTTAAGAGCTCAAGGTGATCACCTTAGACAACAAACAAACTTTGACCCTGTGTAAAACACTAGACGGTAGTTCCTATGAAGAGGGTTTATTTTTCATAATCCTTAAAATATTTGCCAAAAACCAATCATTTCTGTTTGCATCCAAAGTTGTTCGGTAAAATGTCGCCAGATTTTTTATTTCTTATTAGGCTTCTCAACAAGGAGTACACTGTTACATAATAAATTGTACATTGTAAACTTAAGTCTAAGCGCCTCATCACTTACAGAAAAGCACCGCATGCACTATAATATGCACAAATAATTACACAATCTGCCCCTAAGACGACCCACTGACCCACAATTAAATAAATATATCAAGAAATGCACTGGTTGAAAAACTTTATCATCATCATCATCATTTCAGCCGAACTAGAGATTACTAAATGGCAAGGGTATTTTAAGAGCATGTACTGTAGAGAAAAAAAGATCAATGTCCAGTTCATGCTCTGTGTATGCAGCATACATTCTTGATAATGTACAGTATTGCCTGAAGTGTGAATCTTGGCATGCAGAAAAGTCTCCTGTTAGTAACTTTGGCAGATTGCGTGGCACATGGACTAAGCAAATCAGGACAGTTCAGAGAGCCTGTTACTAACTTCTTAAGTAAACCATATCCTACAGATTCCTGTGCTTCTCCAGCGACACCATGTCAAAATACTTCAGTTGCTCTTGGATGAGTTGAGTTTTTTCCCCATATATTATAGTAATAGGTAAGATGCCATAAGAAATGTTTTTGCAGCCATTCAATGCACTTGATATGAACCTTATACTCAGGTGACCAGACCACACTGCAATACTCTTCTTCTTCTTCATGGGGTTTAGGTTTCCGCACTTACTTAGTCCTTTGAGTAGACCATTGTGCGTGACAAATACCACAAGACAGACAAATAACTGCAATACTCAAGATGGCTACTAACTATCGAGTTGTACATAACTTTTCAATGTTGGGTTTTTTTTTAATTTTTATACTCCCATAATGAAGCCAAGCATCTTTGACAATTTTTGTCAAAACTTAACTTTTGATTGAACTGAACACCTAGCTCTCGTATAGTTTCGACTTCCTCGAGCGGCTTACCATTCAATTTGTAAACAAAAATCAAACAAAAAATCATATAGTTGTGTATGATTTTTTATTTGAATTTGATATGAGGGCATTTTTTACATACAGAGACATTTTCTTATGCTTGCACCCGGCCGGTCCAAGTCTCTTTGGAATAGTATTGAGTTTGCAGGATTTCTTATAGGCTTTCAGACTTTGAGGTCATCAACATATAAAAAATTATTCAAGTTCGGGAAGCATATAGAGATATCATTTATGAAAAGGGTGAACATAGGCAGACCCAAATGAGACCCTTGCGGGATGACCAATGTTGCAATGTATGAATTTGAAGAGCAGTCATTTACCACAACCTTGAGCATCCAACCAGACAAATATGAGGGTTCGAAATGCCATACATTTTTAGCTTCTTGAGGAGTATGTCATGGTTTACTGTGTCAAAAGCCTTGCTGAAGTCGGTGTAGACTGTGATGACTGCGTCAACCTGGACACGCGCATGAACAGCCTCAACAATGCTTTCAACGTAGGTCACCAAATTGGTAGCTGTTGATTTCCCTTTCATAAATCCAAATTGGCTGTCTATTATTAGCTGTGATAAATGACAAGCTAGCACAGGGCATAATTTTGGTTTCCCCTCAGATTGGAAAAGGACCCTGAAGCAAAGAATAATTAAATATATAAAAGTAATTTAACTTAGTTCTATTATCTTATTAATGCAATAAGATCACAAACCTAGTAACATATAGTAACCATCTTTGGGTTTGTTTAACACTTTTGGTGCTAAGCAGTCAGCCTAAGGGCCGAACAATAATTTGCCCCTTACAAGTTGTTTAAATATCCTAAAACATATGACAAAAATGTTTACAGTTTAACCTGAGTGTCAATTTTATCTTTCCAGCTCTCTGAATTCCTGTCAGTAATCAAGCAATACATGATAAATGAAACCAAGCGCATTGCCGAGGCTGCCAAGGAAAAGGTTGATGAGAAAGCAAAGTCTGTCCGCAGAAGATGCCTAGGACGGAAATGATAGTTCAACTTGATATAATGATGTTAAACAATAATATTAATTTACAGCGCCTTCCCTGGTGACTTGAGAAAATAAATGATTGAGGTTTATTAATTAATTCTAATGTATAGACTGAATTACTTTTTACTAATAAAATGTTTATAGAATGATTATGTGCTTAATTTTAATCTAAAAATTCCTGAACTCTGATAAGGTTAAGTCACTATTGCTAATTAACTTGTGTCTCATACGGTAGTGCAGTAATAACTGATACTAAAATCTTATTCAATTGAAAGCATTGCAGCAGTGTGGTAACACCCTCATGACGAAACCTGAAATAAAGAAAAGGGAGTTTTTTCTGCATGATGCACACCTTTATGGTGCAAACCTTGAGGATACAAAAGTTAGTAACCATGACAGTTTGTTTACAGGTTGCCCAGCAACCACCATAACAAACACTCAATTTGAAAAGTATTTTACTCTTTGCTCAAGTCTTCTGAACTGACAATACATATTTTATATTTCGGTATTTTATTATACAAATATTAGGTACTTATAATACTTGACAATAAGAAATAAGACTGAAATAAAGTTAATAAAATGGGTGATGTGAAGAATTTGGAATCATATGCTATCATTGGATTTGATGGTAAGTATGAACTTTTTTGTGTGTGGGGGGGTCCAACTTTTCATGGAACTTTTGATGAGCACTTGCTTGACCATGCTTCCTTTAACGTATCCCGTTTATGCGCAAATATTTGCAGTTTCTCAGTAATAACTATTTTGATTATACTCTATTTAGCTGCCTCATTGGTGGAGTGGTTGCAAAAGGTACTGCTGAGGTGGTGCTGGGTTTATATTCAGTGTTATTACATTGTGTCAGGAAGTTTTCAGCAGCAGACCGGAGTCTAGATTTGAGCCCGGTTGATCACAAAGGCTGGCTCTCTATTACATGCTTACTTAGTCAGCATAACTGGCGAAATGTAGGTGTAGGTACTATATGGACACTTCGTGAAATACAGGATTTGATATGGACAATGCGTGATGTTTTGTGGTAACCTTTATACATTTTGTGAGCCGAAAATTAAAACAAACTTCTTTTGAAACATTTTACAGGATCCGCCATTAGAGGTCTAAAAGTCCATCCGGATAGTGAACACATTGTCTACCCGATGGGTAACAAAGTATGCATCCAGGAATGGAAAACTAAGAAGATGTACTTCCTCAGCGGCCACACCAACAGCGTGTCGACAGTCGCTCTATCTCCTAAAGGTACATTCGTGGGATCGGGTCAAATAAACCACATTGGATTCAAGGCTTCTGCTAAAGTGTGGGACTTTAAGAAGAAGACTCTAGTTGGAAGTCATGAATTGCATAAGGCGAGTTAGTCCAGCGTATTTATATTATGTTTCATTCTTATTTAGATTAAGGTTTTAGAGTGGACTGTGTGCTGGAAGACACAGGGACCCTCCCTGTGCCAAAGCCCTGGTAAAGCCCGCAAAAAATCGCATTTATTTCACTCGCAACTGTCCGTGTCGGCACGGTAGGCCCAGTGGCTGACCGATCGTCTGTTGTGTCGCGGGTTCGTTCCCCTATATGACCTACTAAACTAAAGGTAGTTGTTCCAGGTCTGACTATTTGTATAGGTAAGTTAAAAAAAAAACTACATAACAATATTGGGATGAGAAATACCGTTTATTCATCATCATTTAGTTTCTTTCACGACTTTCATAGGGGTCACTGAAAATCGGGTTGACTTGAATGGCTTATGATAAGAGGGCAGTGCACTGCTGAAGGCGGATGATGATCTTCTTCTTAGCGTATCGATGACCAAAAGTTCAAATATGTTTAGCCCAAAACTTAGCCACGCGATCTCCGGTCACTGATGGAGTAAATAGATCATCAAATGTGCAAGTGATGGGGCATGCGTTGCAAGATGGAAGGTGGCACTGGTTATTTGGCTTTACACTTACTTCTCTTTCCCATCGTCAGGTCCGCGTAGAAGCTCTGACCTTTTCGTCAGACGAGCGCTACATGATATCCCTAGGGGGTCGTGATGATGGCTGCGTGGTCCTATGGGACTGTATCTCTGGCTCAGCTACAGGCACCGCAGCAGCTGCCAAGCTGACCACTGGAGATGCCATGACGTTGACTGCGCTGAACTTGAGAGTTAACTCTTTTGTTACGGGGGGTGATTGTGAGTAGTTACCTATAGGATTTTGTGGGTTAGATTAGCGAGTTTGCAAGGTCGGAAGGAAGCATTTATGGTCTCATTGACCAATAAGGGGGAGGGGGAGGGAGGGAGAGTAGCGGTGGCCCAGTGATGACAGCCCCGACTTACGAGCAGTGAGCCTTGGGTTCGAACCCAGGCAGGCGCAATACGTTGTGTAATTTATATCATCACCGCTGCTCTCAAAAACGGTGAAGGAAAACATCGTGAGGAAACCGGCATGTCCTAAAACTAAAAATTCGAAGACTTGTGGCGTCTACCAATCCGCACCGCGTTGTGGATTACAGCCCACTCCCTCTCATTATAGTGGAGGCCTGTGGCCCAGCAGTGGGAACATTGTAGGCTGATGATGATGATGACCGATATTGTAGTTACGCATGTCTGCATCCGATCAGACCTACTGGTAATGATCGGATGTAGGTGAGGTAGTAACCTCACCACTTTTTTACTAGCTGATTCCAATCCGAGGAGCTACCGTTTGTTGTTTCAATCTAACATGTGTTCAGAATAGTAATTGCAACTCTTTTCCATTGTGTTCAAGCCAACCTAAGAGTGTGGAACATTCGGGCTGAGAGCAAGAATCTGGACGTGATAGATGTATGTCTGGGCAAACTCCGGCGTAGCGTGCGCTGCATCGTCATCAGTAAGGATGACGCCTACGGATACGCGGGGACCACGTGGGTTACTTTCACTTGTCATTTGTTACGTAAAACAGTAACTAACTGGGTAAGCTCGCGCTATCGTCAACTTTGTCTCTGTCATCTCTAACCTAGACTAGAGTCCAGAGCAAACAAACTAGCTTTGAATATCGATACCTATATCACGTTTTAGATACATTTCGGCTTTGTCGTGAGTTCGTGACTATGATAGTCGCTTTCAAGACCTTGACAAACATATACAAGGTGGAAAGGATACCGACGCTGAAACGGTGAATATGTAATCAGTAGATGCATAACTTTCAAAACATCTGTTTCCTATAAAACTAATACCTACAGCTGATTTTCTTCTTTAATTACTGTTGAAAATGTTCTATGTCGGGGGTTCAGAATTATGTACACTGAATACACAGTAACCGTTTTAGCGTTTTTGTACCTTCCGCCTTAGATATGCCCAACAGTTTGGCTTGTACAAATGTACAGTGGGCCACACGTCAGTCGTAACAAAACCTCATGTTCGTACTCCGCGACGTGTAGCTTTCACACTTATTTTTTCTTACTTACTGCGTAGTTTGTCTTGTGGTCGCAAAGCCGACTGCTGAGCCTGAAGTCCTGGGGTGCGATCCCCAGGTCGGGCAAGTGTTATTAGGTTTTTCTATCAGGAATTTCATTTAAGTAGCAAACAAGGAGTTTGGATTTGCGCCTAATATGCTGGACTAAAAACAAATGTAGGTACTTAAACTTATTTTTACTTGTAGGACGGGTGACATGATAAAGTTCTCAATAAACTACCCTCCTGACCCTACTGCTTCGGTTGCCATGTGCAAGCCTGGGTTGCTGGGCTGTCTCGCCAAGTGCGGACCTTGGAAGAAGGGCAGGAGACCGGATTCGATCTGCTACAGTCAAGGTTTGTAGCATTTTACGAGATTTTGTAATATAACATACTCCTATTAGCTAGAACTGCGTAAACACATCTCTCTAGATATCTTCAACGCAATTAGAGAGAGATAACTTTGCTTTGTGAAAATCGAGACTTGTTATGATCGTGATTTATTTGTATTCGTTTTTAGGGTTCCGTAGCCAAATGGCAAAAAACGGAACCCTTATAGATTCGTCATGTCTGTCTGTCTGTCTGTCTGTCTGTCCGTCCGTCCGTATGTCACAGCCACTTTTTTCCGAAACTATAAGAACTATACTGTTGAAACTTGGTAAGTAGATGTATTCTGTGAACCGCATTAAGATTTTTACACAAAAATAGAAAAAAAAAACATAAATTTTGGGGTTCCCCATACATAGAACTGAAAACCAAAAAATTTTTTTTAATCATACCCATACGTGTTGGGTATCTATGGATAGGTCTTCAAAAATGATACTGAGGTATCTAAAATCATTTTTTTCTAAACAGAATAGTTTGCGCTAGAGCCACTTCCAAAGTGGTAAAATGTGTGTCCCCCCCCTCTAATTTCTAAAGTAAGAGTAGGAAAATTCTGAAAATATTTAGGATTGTAGAACGTAAAAAAAACTATCAACGAAAATTGGTTTCAATAAGATATGATGTTTAGTTTTTGAGATATGGGACTTTTTCATCAAACTGCAGCAGTAACTTTGTTTTTCATTAACATACTTTGAAAAACCAATTTAGTTTTGCGGTTGAGTGGAAGTTTACTAAATAATGAATGACAGTTCAAAATATTGTTTGGGGCTATGGAACCCTGTGTGCGAGTAAGACTCGCACTTGGCCGGTTTTTTATATTTATTATTTTTCATGTATACGTGTAAGCGGGCACGCCCTTTATGTCTGGAGGCTTTAATAATTATTTAGTTTTTTTTTTAATATTTTATTATTGGTGTGTGCTAGCTGACATGTGACATTTAATTAGATTCTTTGTTTATATGAACTTGAAAATCAAAAAATCAAAATCAAAAGTCATTTATTCAAATTAGGCTGATAATCAGCACTTGAACACTATTGTGTAGAATCTGGTTCTTCTAACCTAACAGACAGATGTGTTGCTGGAGGAAGTGGCGAAGGGCGGGCGTTTTGGGGGACTATCTCTTGTAATTTTGACGTTCAAAAAGTGCTGATTATCAGCCTAATTTGAATAAATGACTTTTGATTTTTATTTTTAGCGGCCTACTCTAATGGAAAACCGTTTTCTTATCAATTTAATAATGATCAGCTTCGCCTATTGAAATATGTATTTAACTGCTGGGCTTAATTTTGATATCTTTAGCTAAAGGTGCCTCTAGTTACGGAGAATTTTGTTACAGGAATCGAAGCAATCATTATAATGGAAGACGGTTGCCTCATCGTGGGTTCTGGAGACGGCACCGTCGATATCCTGGACGAGATCAATTGGAAAGGGACCTTTCCTAAGGGCAAGATACTTGACCCTAACAGGCCTCATTTTAAAGCTGTAAGTAACTTTGGCAGTTCTGTTCTAAAATACTTTGCTCGTACCATCGTCGACTTTGTCATCTCTGATCTAGACTAGAGGCAAGATCAAACTCATCGCAAATAAAAAAAAAAAAAAAACTTTTCTGAGTGCTTTTTAGGGTTCCATTGCGTAATGGCAGAAAATGGAACCCTTATAGATTCTTCCTGTCCTCTGTCCGTGTATGTCACTTCTTTTTTACTCCATGACGTTTGGCAATCGCGGCTTTACCTGAACAGCTACCCGAATGTCTGTTATTATAGCCACGAGCTATTTAACCAACTAATGCTTAATTCCAGTTAAAGACCACGAAGCTGCCGGGCAGCATCACCTCCCTGGAGCTGATGGAGTCTCCCGCACTGCGCGGCAAGAACCGGCTGCTACTGGCGGGCACGCGCGGTTCCGAGATCTTCGCTATCAACGTGGCTACCTTCCAGCCGGTGCTGGTCGTAACTTGCCATCGCTGTGCCATCAATGATATCGCATTTCCGCAGTAAGTTTTTAACGGCCCCGGGATGATATTTGCTTTGATTTTTGCTGGCTAAATTCGACGAAAAGAGTGTCCTGGAGTGTATTGTCCATTCGTCTTGATGGAGATCTTCGCTTTGAAAGAGGTAGTTAACTAGATTCAACTTTCCGTCTAACTAACCGACTTCTTGACCATATAAAAGTGATTCGCAGTGAACGATTGCTGCAGGCTACCGTGGAGTAACGCCTTAAGAAGCTATCACACTTATCAACACCGAATCGGTTTGAGCTCATCATTTAATTATCACCATGTGTCGCATTTACTTCGGTTTCGAGTCGATTCGTCCGTGGCGAAAAGAAGCGAATAATGTTGTTATTGCACGGACATAAAGCTGATTATACCCCGCTCAAGCCGTTATTAAGGGTGGCCACTCTCTAAAGATAATCGAAAATTCAAGTTGCCATCGTTCTTTATATCACCTACAGGGTCTTTGCTACGATATTAAGAGCGTTTACGCCTTACGGCATTTCATACAAACTTTCAAGTCCTTATATTTTCCGAAATGACTTAACCAATTTGAATGAAACTTATAATACGTATAAGCAGAGGATACAAAGGTCTAAAGTTACAAAAAAAATTTTGAAAATCAATAAATAATTCAAATCAATAGATAATTTATAATCGGGCTGATTTAGCTGTAACACTATTTTTCGAAAATGTTCTCTAGTAACTTTTTCGACCTATGTATCCTGAGTTTCATTAAAATCGGTTCAGTCATTTTGGAAAATAAGATCTTGAAAGTTTGTATGAAATTCCGTAAGGTGTAAACGCTCTCATGACGTCCGTACCATTACAGGGGCATGTCCGGAGTGTTCGCGACAGCTGGGTCCGGCGACGTCCGGGTGTGGTGCCTCGAGACCTGCCAGGAGCTGCTGAGGATCGTGGTGCCCAACTTTACTTGTTCCACTGTCCTGTTCTCCGGGGACGGCAAGTCTATTGTGTCGGGTATGTTTACCAAGAGAAATGGATTTGGTTTAGTTTATCTTATTAATGCAACTGACCCTAGTAATAAGGATTATTACGCGTGAGCCTGGAATTTTTTTTTATGGATTGGGTGTTTTCAATGTCTTAATTGCCTTGGCAAGATTATGTTTGGACCTTAAGGCCGCTTTCACATTAGGACGTTAGCAGCGCGACAGTAGCGCGGCAGAAGCACATGCCTTCACTCACATTATAAGAACAGCCGCGCGATAAATCAGTGTGGCGCACTTCATTTAAAAAATGACTGGAAACATTTTGTTTCGCCCGAAGGAAAAATACCGTGTAGAATCACATGATATAATTAGGTACCTAAATAAAATTATATTAAGAGATACCTGCTGCATTTTTCGGACCCACTTTTATTTTCGAAATCAGGAATAAACAATTTTGAAGGTAGTAGTAGTTTGGCAGTACGTGGATGCCGTGGATGGAGCAAAATAAAAGGAACAGAGAAAATTGCTTTGTTTTATTTATTATAAAAGATGGAGACCTTTTTTTTGTTTTATATCCCGATCACACAGAGTACAGAACACACGGGCTGTGTTGCCACACACCATTATTAAAATATATAATGTTGCCTTTACATTGCATTGTTCAATAAACAATGCGCACAATTCTTGCCAGTTTTACTACTTTAGGGTCCTGTTGTTGTAATTGTCGCTTCTTGAGTGCCACAAAACAGGACGCATTTGCAGCATTTTGCAGTCTATAATCATGTGCGCTTGCAACACTGGTTCATCCACACGGCGGCCGTGGCGGGAGCGCGCGACCACCGCGCTTCTGTTTAAAATATGAAATTCTGACAGCGCGACAATCACGCATCCGTTGCGCGACTGTCGCGCCGCTAAAGTCGCTTAAATGTGAAAGCGGTCTCAAAGAGACTATGACTATAGCCTCTGAGTTTGTTTCGGCTGTTTCTTCTCAGAGCAGTCAGGTACGAAACACCAGCTCCATCTAATTTAAAAATAAAATAGCCTATACCTAAGTGTTTGTAAAAGCCTTGTTGCAAAATAAACTTCATTTATCAAAGTGATTTCATCAACCCTTTGATTTCCAAGCTTCAAAACTATTGGGTTGTTTAAACATAACATCTCGTGGTACAGTAGGTACACTCACATTTCGGAGTTATAATAAAATCCCACGTAATTGGGGACTTGCCTATTACAATCCACAGTCTGTGTTGCTAAAAAATCCCGACGGAAAGATACATCACGATTTTTTTAATAGCATTTACCTGTAACATAACGTTTATATCTGAATACCTGATCCACCTTTTCTATTACACCCAGTCTCAACTATTGGTTCCTTACCCCCCCCCCCAGCCTGGAACGACGGCAACATCCGCGCCTTCACTCCTCTCACGGGGCGACTGATCTATGTCATCTTCAACACACATAACAAGGGCACCTCAGCGCTGGACATGAGTTCTGACGGCAGGACACTCATCTCGGGTGGTTGCGAAGGACAGGTATGTAATAAATGTTCTCAAAATGACGAATGTCTTCAACGAAAAGAGTACAAATGTGACTCTGAAAAGTAGACCAAAATATATCAAGTCCGTAGAATTTTTATTTGGGCAACCCTGTCGAATATTATATCATATCTTTTAGCAAGACCTAGGAGCTCGTGTCTAAATCAATCGGGCGATCATCCATTACGAACCGAGTTTCCTTCCTTGTCTCGGAAAGCACGTAAAGCCGTTGGTCCCGGCTGTCATAAATTGTAGATCTTTGATAATCGTTACAGTCACTCAGTGGCCCGGAAGTCTAACAACCAGTCTTACCAAGTGGTATCGTAGGTAATTAGGTACGGTACCCAGTACGAACTAGGTTGTGGAGGTGAGATTAGCATTGGCAAGTTTCCAACATGTACAGTCTTGAGTCTCCAAAGGAGATAAGTTACCAAGTTCTCATACTACTAGTATGAGAACTTATCTCCTTTGGGGACCGTACAATACCGGTACTCAGCTGCATCTGGTTAGACTGGAAGCCGACCCCAACATAGTAAGGAAAAGGCAGATGATTATATTTTAGCAACAGGTAAAATGAAACCGAAAATAATTCGCCTTGATAGCGAAGGCGCAAATCAGTTGCTGTTTTTTTTTGGTTAACCCCATCCGAATCCTTTGGTCCCGTTTGAGGGCCCCTTTTGGGCATCGCGCATTACGTGATCGCTACAACATTGATCCTTACTTCACGTACGATTAGAGTTTAAGTTTGCCGGTATGAGTGTAACCCATTTGGGTTCCTCGGGGTCTTAACGGCGGATGATGTAACTAACCCATATGGGTTCCACGGTGCCGTGCAGGTTAATGATGATGTAGCGACCAACAAAAAGCTACTTACTACAAAAATAATACAGCGCCATCTGTGAAACGACGGCAGAACTAATATCAATTTCCTACATCTCACATGCAAAGTTTACATCGACTTAGGAGTAGATAGGAAAACCCGACTACAACTGTCGGGCAGTTGCCCGCCAGACACAACACCTGTCTGGCCGGAGGATCCTCCCTTTTCAATGGAGTATTGAGGAACTTTCCACCCTGTTCCTCATTCACCTAAACTATGCCGATGTCCCTTTTGGGGGCAGAGGCACACCCCACATATTCCTACAGTCTTCTCTATATTTCGCTTTCTCCAGCCAATCTGGCAGAAACGAGTCCAGATCGTCACTACGCAATTGTCTTACCCACCTCTACAAGGACGCACGCTGAAAATATGACATAACATTTTTTTTCGTGACGTGTTACTTTGTTCGACTTCTTGTTTGTTCCTTAATGTGGTAATAGCGTTTTATAAACCACCGTAGGTCCGCGTATGGGACATAAAACCAGAACAGCAGACGCTGAAAAAGGTGTTGAAGGAGCACAAGAGCCCCGTGTCGGCCATTCAGGTCTCTCCCAACAACACCGAAGCCGTCAGCGCCGGCACCGATGGCTCCTGCATCATTTGGGACCTTGTGTGAGTCAGCTTCTACCAAACACTTATTATGCTGAAGAAGAGAATAAAGAAAGAATAGCACTGACGGTTCCTGCATTATATCTTTTTGTAAGTTAACTTTCACCAAACTTTAACTATTGCTGGTCAGGGGCTCAGAGCCGTGGCCAGCACTGGATTGACCTGGACGATCTTGCTTCGTGATTTTGAAGACCTACCAGTGACGGACGTTCAGCGTTTTTTTCATAGATTTTCAAATTGACTTCCACAAGCCAAACTTTTTCTCTGACCAACTCTAAACACTATCTATCTTTCTATCTATCTTAAATCTATCTTTTATTTTATTCCTTAGATCAGCTTCTTTTTTAACATTGGTTTTCGGCCATTGTTAAAATACTCATATTCTTGTGTTTTTGTTTGGCAGTTCCCTATCCCGTCGTCAAGTGATGTACGCGAACACGCTGTTTATGTGCGTGTGCTTCGAGCCGCAAGGCTGTCAGCTGCTCACGGGCGGGTCGGACAGAAGGGTTGCTTACTGGGAGACCGGCAGTGGCAACCTTGCTAGAGAGGTAAGAGTTTATTCATTCTAGTTTTCGCCAAGAAGACGTCGATAGTTGTCCTACAGGAACGTACTACTGGAGTAAAAAGTGTAGGTATTCTCTTTCCTAAAGTCCTAACCCAGTTCATAGTTTACCTGTGTGCCAAATTTTATGAAATCATTTCAGGCAGACTCAGTTGCTTTCGCATTTATATTATTGGTATGTTTAGAGAGATGTATAGAATTACCGACCCTGGATACGTTGGGGTAAGACCGGGCCCCTTATTCACAAACGCTCGGTTTCGGAAAGTCGTATGTCTATCTCGCTTGCTTTCGTAATGCCAAAACAAGTTAGACATACGAGATATCGAATCGAAATCGAAACCGAGCGTTTTTGAATACAGGGGCAGGACAGGAAAATAATGATTATGATTAGAGATCGGATATTCGGATGCATATTTATAGATATTTAGAGTACTACATTATAAACTTACTAAAGAATTATGAAATTTCGCAAACCCGCGACAAAAATTGGCATTTAAATAGCCGTTTCCATACTTTTGTACCTTTTGCCAGGAAAAAACATACTTTAGGTAAATATGCATTCGAATATCCGATCACTAATTATGATGAATGTTAGTAGGTATCGATAGAAAAGCTATAGGTACATACCGAACTGAAGTAGTTCATAATCTCAAATCATTTAAAACTTGTGTCAATGGGTCATCATCGCTACGTTTCCATAAGTTTTCGCCAGTTTGTCGGATAAATGCTTCCTTTTCTTAAGCAGAATTTTGAATCAACGTTAATTATTTTTCAGCTGGAGGCAAGCAAAGTTGGCGCTGTGAATGGTCTTCACATCACATATAATGGTGAACTGTTCGTGACGGGAGCTAACGACCAAACGGTTAAGGTGGGTTATAATTATAAACGATCATGATTTGAGAGGTATCCGCGGTTTAATATTACAACAAGCGTTAGAAAGAAACATTCACACATATAAAATAGCCGAGTGCAATTAGACAAAAAAACTCAAAAGGGAAGTTATAAAGTAAGTAGTTGGTTTTTCATGGGACTTTTGAAGAAGTTCGAGATAGGGGCGGAGAAAAAAGTTAAAAAAAAAATTGCCGGTCGAGACTTTGCTTTTTCTGACTTTCCTTTTATTTCAAGAATAACTTAAATACTTGAAATTCGACGAATATTTATCATGGCGTATTAGTGTGAACTGTGTGTATAATTAAACTCCAATTTGGCCTGTTTATTTGTTCATTATTGTCGATGAAATGCAGTTTTGAATTGTTAGTAAATATTTGTAAAATTATTATTATTTTATTTGTGTTTTTTTGTAGCTCAGTGGACGAATGCAACGATGGATTCGTGGAAACTGTCCATACGACAGGGTCTAAGTTCTTCAAGACGCGTCGTACACAGAAGAACAAAAGACTCTCTGATCATACTCTCAAGCTCATGAAGGAACGGCGTGAGATGATCCTGCAGTCTTCAGAAGACGCGTGGAAATACCGGCAGCTCAATAGACAGATCTCTAAATCCTTGAAGAGCGACCTCCGCCGCTTTAATACCGAGCGTATTAAAGACGCCATTGAGCGGAATAAAGGCTCAAAGGTATTTGCAAGAGATCTGGCTATTGGGCAGAGCCAGCTCACGAAACTGAAGACCGACGATGGCAGAATCGTATCCGCCAAACCGGAGCTACTGAGGGAGATCGAGAGTTTTTATGGGCAGTTGTACACGTCAACCAGGAAACCCGTTGTAAATCTAGCGAATGACCCAAGAGCTAGACTGACCCGACACTACACCGAAGACATCCCGGACATCAGCCTGTACGAGATTAGGATGGCTCTGAAACAGCTTAAAAACAACAAGGCACCGGGTGATGATGGAATTACGGCCGAACTTCTGAAGGCGGGTGGAAAACCGGTACTTAAGGCCCTTCAGAAGCTGTTTGGTTCCGTCATACTCGAGGGCAAAACGCCTCAGGCATGGTGCAGGGGTGTGGTGGTACTCTTCTTCAAAAAGGGCGACAATGCCCGGTTGAAGAACTATAGGCCCATCTCACTTCTAAGCCATGTCTACAAGTTGTTTTCAAGAGTCATCACGAATCGTCTCGCGCGCAGGTTTGACGATTTTCAGCCTCCCGAACAAGCCGGATTCCGTAAAGGCTTTAGCACCATAGACCACATACATACGCTGCGACAGGTTATACAGAAGACCGAAGAGTACAACCTGCCTCTCTGTTTAGCGTTTGTGGACTATGAGAAAGCCTTCGATTCGATCGAGACTTGGGCTGTACTGCAGTCTCTCCAACGGTGCCAAATTGATTATCGGTACATCGAGGTGCTGAAGTGTTTGTACAAAAACGCCACCATGTCAGTCCGACTTCAGGACCAGACCTCGGAACCTATCCTTCTGCAGCGAGGTGTGAGACAGGGAGACGTCATATCTCCGAAACTGTTCACCGCTGCACTGGAAGATATCTTCAAGGTTCTGGACTGGAGAGGGCTAGGCATCAACATCAATGGCGAGTACATCTCTCACCTTCGATTTGCCGACGATATAGTGGTCATGGCTGAGACCATGGAGGACCTCAGTACAATGCTCGATGACCTCAGTAGAGCTTCCGAAAGAGTGGGTCTTAAAATGAACATGGACAAAACCAAGGTCATGTTGAATGCCCATGTAACACCCACTCCTATCAAGATCGGAGACTCTACTATCGAAGTTGTAGACGATTATGTCTACCTGGGACAAACGGTCCAGTTGGGTAGGTCTAACTTCGAGAAAGAGGTCCATCGTCGAATCCGACTCGGCTGGGCAGCGTTCGGGAAGCTGCGTGGTATCTTCTCGTCCAACTTACCGCAGTGTCTCAAGACAAAGGTTTATGACCAGTGTGTGTTGCCAGTGATTACATACGGGACCGAAACGTGGCCGCTCACAATGGGCCTCATCAGAAGGCTCAAAGTCACCCAGAGGGCAATGGAGAGAGCTATGCTCGGAGTTTCCTTGCGTGATCAAATCAGAAATGAGGACATCCGCAAGAGAACCAAGGTTACCGACGTAGCCCGAAGAATTGCCAGACTTAAGTGGCAGTGGGCAGGGCACATTGCTCGCAGAACAGATGGCCGATGGGGCCGAAAAGTTCTGGAATGGCGACCGCGAACCGGGAGACGATGCGTTGGAAGGCCTCCCACTAGGTGGACCGATGACCTGGTGAAGGTTTCGGGGATCCGCTGGATGCGAGTCGCACGGGACCGATCAATGTGGCGACACTTGGGGGAGGCCTATGTCCAGCAGTGGACGTCTTTCGGCTGAAATGATGATGATGATGATTTGTAAAAAATATTTTCTTGTTCGTGGAAACTATATTCATTTTTTTTTTCGTTAGAACTTTGCCCCACACTAGGAATTTCTCCTGTGTCGTGGGTGCGTTTACAAACATTTAAACTCACATACACAAACATCCAGACCCGGAACAACTATCTGTTGGCCGTACAAATATTCGTACCGTGCGGGGATCGAACTCGCGACACGCAGCGCAGCAGTCAATGGCTTAGCCACTGCGCTAATCGTGCCTTCAAAAAAGAAAATAGATGGCCGACTTTGTTCCGGCTAAAGAGCGCCAAAAGAAATGCAATACAAAGTTCATGGTTTTATAGAAATAAAGATACCTAAACGTGTTGTGTTTCCAGCTGTGGAAGTACCAGGAGGGCATATACACGCACATGGGCCTGGGTCACGCGGGCGCGGTGACGTGCTGCCGCTTCAGCCCGGACGCGCGCTACGTCGTCAGCTCGTGCGCCGCCGGCAGCATCATCGTGTGGCGCGTGCCCGAGGTACCAGGGGGGCAGGGGCACATCACACACGGGGATGTTCTTCACACGTTTATCACTAGTGATCGGATAATCGGATGCATATTTACCTACTGTTTTTTCTGGCAAAAGGTACAAAAGTATGGAAGCGGTTATTTAAATGCCAAATTTTGTCGCGGGATTGCGAATTTTCATAATTCTTTAGTAAGTATAAAATGTAGTAATCAAAATATCGTAACGAATATTTTAAATTTATTTAAAACCTGGCAAGTTTATTGAAAATAACAAGGAAAAAAATACAACAACTATTTGAATTCGTATTTTTGTGCTGAAATATCCAATGCTAAAACAAAATAGCTAAACGAAAAAGTAACTAGACTAGTTTTTTTTTAAATAAACTCCTTTTCCCATACTGACGCGCGCTCCATACTAGTCAACACTCAAACTTTGGGTAAATTTATATGCATCCGAATATCCGATCTCTACTTATCAAACATAATATTACAATAGTTTACACACACAATAGTTTATTAGTTACCTTGTCATAAGTTCGCTGTTGGGTTGCTGCCACTACCGAGTCGGTGAAAAACCACGATGATCTTTATTTTCCTTTCAATAAGGTTGTCTGCTGCCAGAGATAAAAATGACTGTTAAAGGGCTACAGCCTTTGCAATGCTTTAGAGGGAGAGGGTCAATTGCGTGAGGGAAAACCGTAGGTATTTATCAATTTGGTATAAATTGCCGATCATTCAGATGTACCGAACACATAATTATGAAAACTTGCTAATTTTAACCAGGAATAGTTGAACTGCTCTTCGAAAGGCAGAATTTATGTAAAGTCACGATATACCTAAGAATAGAATAGAATAATACTTTATTGTACACCAAAAATGAAACATAACGGTTTTACAAAATGCTAATTTTATGGATACAACGTCTTGTCGCTGATAGCGATATCTTCTAGACAACCTTTGGATGGACATTACGGTCATAAAATAAAAAGGGGCCGGTAGTCATTGGTGTACTCCACAATTTTTTAAAATTATACAGGTAATGTACTTATTTGATACTTATATCAAGTACCTAATTTCTTGGCTAAAGCGATCGAGCGACATTTCTGGCTAGATGACATCTTGTTTAAAATGATATTGTAGGTATTGTACACCAGTTTTGGGTAAATTCCTACTTCGTTACTTAACGCTAAAGTCCGGGTGGTTGCACACCCGGACTAGAAAATACGCCGCAAAAACAAACGCGCGGGAAACTGCCCTTTGACATCCTCCCTACTTAAATAATCTGATATGATGCTTAAGATGCTCTACGTTTGTTGTCTGTATTTAATATTCGCATCCGCCTATATTTCGCCGATATCATTTTTTTTATTAGACTCCATTTCTGTCTCCAATTTGATTTTTAACTAAGTACCAGTTATTTGCCTATTAAGTAGTCTACTTTTGCGAACAAAATGACGTTTCAAATAAACCTAGGGTTACTAAGTAAGCTAGGTAATTAAATATTCAGAATAATGATTATTTAAAAGTAGACAACCCTAACGTAGGGGGTCGTCCTTTAATCACGTGAGGTTTGAACAGGGGGAAGTTAGAATAAACACGATTAATCACGATGGACTGGGGATAATTAAATGAAATGATGATGCATGACGTATACCTACATATTTTTTTTTTTACTAAAAATGAATTAAAAACTCGAGAAAGCGAATTGTTATCTAAAATATCCGATAATTTTTATTTTTTTGTCGTTTCTTAAAATTTCCTAGTTTTCGCAACCGCCCTCTATGATTTTGACTCCATGTTCGTTTCGAGCGCCTTGGATTACTATGGAATTGACTCCGATGACGAAAAATTCGCTACTTTAGCAGCCACCATCTTCGATTTCGACCCCATATTTGTTTGAAGCTCACTCGATTACCATGGAAATGACACTCATGGCGAAGAATTTGCTACTTTTCGCTGCTGCCATCTTTGGTTTTGATTAATCGTAAAGAATCTTGTTTGCCGCAAGTGCGTTCACGCATCTTTCGCGCATGTGAAAAAAATTATAGATAAAAACGTAACCCTTCTTTTCATTGCAGTCGGTAAAAATCATTAGGTACAGCAGCCTGCATAACATAACATGAACGTGATAACATTCTTGGGCCAACCAGAAGTCCGATTTTTTTTTATAAAATTCTGGCGACCTTCTACGTCGACTGCTAAACGGTCACTGTGTCTCCTCAGTGATAATTATTAAACCGTAATGTTATGGCCATTATGGTATCTTAATAATTTTCAGTTTACGTTAATGTTTGTTTTATTTTTATCTTGTCGTTTCATTCAACATTGGCCCCTCAATTTTGAAGACAAGGACTGCTGAAACAGAACTCGGAATTGAGTTAGGCGCGAGAGACATCTTACAACTACTACTACCCAACAAGAGCGAGTTTTAAAATCTTTAAAAAACTGGAATTAAAAAAAAATATAAAGATTAGTAATTATAACCAATATTATGTTACACCAAAAACAACTGCAATTCATTAAAAACTTACAAAACAAACATTATGAACCTGCACGATTTTCTTGTGCCCTAAGGTGAAAGCGGAGGGTAGGCCGCGATATTTAAATTTACTTAGGCTTTTCGCAATTTGGTTAGTTTGGGATTGTATATTGAACAACATATCAATTCAACCATCTAACTTCGTGTACCCCATTGAATGGCTTTTTCATGAATGGATGGGTATAAGAGTAGAGGAAGAAAGAATGGATGAACTGTTGTGAAGGATGATATGGTAAGAAAGGAGGTATTTGATGAGATGACAAGTAAAAGAGAAGAAGACATGCTGCGCCGACCGCAAATAGGTAAATTGGGATAAGGGCAAGAGAATGATGATGATAATGAGTCATTCAATGGGATTAAATTAAATGGGTTGTAATTTGTTTCGGCCGCGAATCATAATTTAATCAACATACAACCTCACACTGACCGCTACTCCGCGGCCTCCAGCAATACATCCACGCGCCGGCGCCGGCCGCCGCCGCGCCGCGCTCGCTGCAGGACGAGCTGCGCTTGCCGCTCGGGGACAAGGCACAGAAGGCAGCCGGGGACCGGCCCTATGTCCCGTCGGCGCCTAACAAGGTATGTTTATAATTTAACTCTTTACTAGCTTTCTTGATCAAACTCTGTGAATAAGGACGAATTCCACCGATGAAACTGACCGAAAGCACACGGGATCTTAACTGAGTTCAAGAGCTGTGTCTTAATTCATAATTGTTGTGGATTATTGCCACTGCTCGTACAGCGAGAATTCATACATATGCTGATCGCGTTCAGTTTCATTGATGCTTGCCCTGTCTTCAAAATGAGATTGATTCCAAAGAAGAAAAGAACTTGTGACGCCCTTACATCACAATCAAAAGTTTACATGCTTATAGAATAAAAGAAATAAACTCGTATCACCCATGTATCTATTTTTCTGTTCCTTTCTTCTTTTCTGTAGTTAGCGTGTACATAAACTGTTAAATAATTAATAAATTTTCCCAGACGGAGAAAATCGAAGCAATGGACACGACACGCGGCAGTGTCCTAGCATGTTGTCCGTGCGACGAAACGGCTCGATCTAACATGAGCAAGAAAAGCGACAAACCCACCCCCAAACCTAGCCAAAAACCCAGCCCCAAAGCTACTGGGCTAAAGTGCTGCAGACCTCCTAACACTACAGGTGACTGACCAATCCGATTGAATAATATTTTGAGCCCAAACGGTTATCACGTATTCGGTACAGTCACGGACTTTAATTGATGAGCCACTTGCTACTGTTCGTATTTTAGCCGTGTAATGCAAATCGGGTTTAGTCGGTTCGTACATAGTACAGAGTTACTACCCAAAGTCAATCTATTGCAGGTCTAGCAACCATTACCTAGCGACAATTTGTTTCAGCGTAGCCATAGTAACGCTTAGCTTATGGATAAATTTTGATTGGTAATTTCACCATCGGAAAAACTCGAACCTACGATTTTATCCGAACGCATGGTGTCCAAGATGACATTCATGACAATTATTCGTTTCACCAAAATTCGAAATAATCGTCTCTGAAATCTTCAACTGTCTGAAAACGTACGCATGTATGTAAAATTTTATGGATTTTTATTTCATTGACAACTTATTGGTCATTCTTCAACCTCTATGGATAAGACTATTTCCGATTATTAGTAATATGACATCTTGTTTACGAGCATGCGTTTTGAGTTCGTGTTTAATCGTGTAATCCCGTGAATGTATAAAACTGCAAAAATGGAAAGTTTGAAAGTGGCTCATCAATTAAAGTCCGTAACTGTACATTATTCTGAACCACTTTACATAGAAAGTGTAGGTAAAGCTGTAGGTGCCATATATTTTAACCGTGTGGATATTGCACTTTGTAGGAATCAGCTGTTTTGTACTTTCATATCAATCCAAAAAAAAAAAAGAGTTTTTCCATTAAGTACGTATTTTGTGCAGTTAATATTTTCATTGCAAAAATTTTAGGTAGTACAATTTAAAATCACAATTAAAGGAGAAATACCAGACTGTAAAAGATGTTCTTGCAGCTTGCCGCTACGGTATGATTTGCTATCTCATCTCCATATAATTTTGTCCTTTGTCCTTTTCAATCTGCCGTAGGTACCATATCTTTTAACCGTGTGGATATTGCACTTTTGTAGGAAACAGCTGTTTTGTTATTACATATCAATCGAAAAAATCGAGTTTTCCATAAAGTATACGTATTTTGTGCAGTTAATATTTTCATTGCAAAAGTTATATGTAGTACAATTTAAATTCACAATAAAAGGAGAAATACCAGACTGTAAAAGTTTGCTGCATGCCGCTACGGTATGGTTTGCTATCTCATCTCCATATAATTTCGCCCTTTGTCCTTTTCTGTAACAAAATTATAATCCTGGCAAACTACAGTCGTATCACTATCGTTACTGTCGTAGTGATAAAGTTGTTGCCAAAACCACAGTACATCGTTCTTTATTCTCTTTATTGCAATAAAGTTCTGCTGTCGGACGTAAAATAGCACCCACACATGCTCGAAATTTCTTTTCCCAGATAATCTACCGACGCGAACGACGAGCAAGGAGTATGTCAGTGGTAGCGGTGACAAGAAGTAGCCATCCAGTTCAGTCTAGTTTACAGATTTGTGATTAAGTATTGAATTGTCTTCGTAAATAAACGTGTTTTAGGTATTAATCTGTTATTTTTACTTTAAAAACTATCCTATCCCAATTCCCAAATTAATCAGCAAAAGTTACGGAACATTGATAAAACATCAGCAGTTAGAAATTGTTCATAATAGCTTTATTTAAACTTACAATTAATATGTTACATAAATATCACATTTACAAATGCACACACATAAGGTGCTATCCATAAATTACGTCACACGTTAAGGTCGGAGTGGTTCTAAATTTCGTGGCGTCACGTTCATAATCTAATATAATTATTTAAGTAATAAAACACGGAACTATGCAGGGGTTACTTAAAAATATTATGTAAAATTGCAAACTATGTGACGTCACGCTAGGGAGGAGGGAATCTCACAAATGTGACCAGCCTGAAATTCATGTGACGTAATTTGTGGATGGCCCCTAAGCATCCTTTCAAGCATTTTATGACTCAAAAGTCCAGTATCATCTTCAGTAAGCCTCAAATGTTCAATTTACAGGAATGCAAATAATTCTGAGTTAATACTTCACAGCCTAACTCAGGTGTTCATACAACATAGAAAGTCATACAAATTATTTAGTAAAGTAATATTGGTTTATATTATTAAAGACTACAACATTATAGACTAATATTATGTTTGTCAACAATCCGACGTAATTTTTGAGTAACATAATATGCGTGTATGAATAGGCGTATTATATCTGCATATACCTTGACATTGTACAAACGCCAGGAGTTACAGCAATTACACAGTTTTCGGACATTGGCAGTTCCATGGGCATGAACATACCAGCCCGCCACTGACACCATCTATGACTAGAAACTAACTAAAACAAGTACATCATTTAAATTTAACCAATTAAGAGCACACATTCTAACACAAAAATATATTAACTATTGGTTCATAGACCACTCCCCGTACAATTTTGCCCAGTGTCCTTTCATCACAATTGGCTCACTTTACAAAGATGGGCATCCTCATTGGAAACATTTACTTAATTAAAATATAAAATCTCTTACTTTTAAAATAGTCTTAGTATTTGCCGCAGCTCAGTTCAGTACACAATGGAGCTCAGTTCAGCCCCACGCTTGGCTCTTACAGTAATGCAACACAAGTTTGCCGTCAGTCCCGAAACACTCATACAAGTTCTTCACTAACTGGTCTGGCGAAGGAGCGAATGTCTGGTTCACATAGAGAAACTGAAAAATTAACATAACTGTGTTATTTGGAGAGCGAAAATTGTGACGGTATTAAATTATGGTAATTTATCACAATGTTGTTCATCGTCTGTCCATTGCCTAGCTGAATTTTACTGAATAATACTTTGGATACTGTTATACTTCGTAAATAGTAAGGTGTTCGCCAACAACCCTATGCAACATCAAAAACCGGACAAGAGCGAGTCGGACTCGCCCGCTAGGGGTTCCGTACAAATTTGTATTTTGTAAAGACTATATTTTTATGATTTCATTACAAATGACCATAAATGTTCAGTTTTCAGACTTTTCCATGAACTTGTAGTATAAGACAATATTACTTGCTAAAGGACATGGTCCAAAATGTATGGGCCAAAAACCCAAAATCGAAAAGTAAGCCATTCGTTCAAACTGTGTAAACAAGATTTCCCTAGAACTATCTAAATCTTCGATCAATATTATTGATCGAAGATCTAAATAAACATACCCAAGTTGCAATATCCTAATACGTGGGATATCGGAGCTATGGGCTGAAAAAGTGTGCAAAAAATAAACCTATTGACTTGGCATTTTTCATCTAGGTTGCTTGGAAGAGGTATTTTGAATTGCAAAATAGACAATGGGGAAGCCCGTTAAACGCTAATAGTAGATGGCACGACTATAGCTGGTTCTCAATCTGACCAATGAGGTCGAGCTATTATGAAATATAAAATGACAGCTATGGTAGCGCCATTAGTTCCACAGTTTCCATCCCCATTTAAATAAATATTCATTTTTTACACACCTAAATACTGTCACTGACAAAACAATACCATCAAAGAAACAACTACTTTTACTTACTATCTCCTTTATTCATCTTTATAAACAAATTTTATACATTTTTAAATATTTCTTATAAATAATAAAAAAATAAAAAAAACATTTAAAAATATAAAAAAATTGTAGCCCACCGGTATCGGGAACAGGGTCCAAACACACAGGGTCAGGGCGCCAGAGAAAGGAACCTCCTAACAATACGAGCCGTGTCCAGGAGTACCGCTTTCTGAATCAAGCCCTTGATCCAGCTGCCTAACGAGAGCTTCATCAGATATTGGTCGAGGCTCTTGGCAATTAGGCCATTGGCTAATACGACTATCGGCACAATGGTCGCTGAGTCAACATGCCACATGTCGACAACCTCGCGAGCCTAGTCAATATACTTGATTTGTTTATCTTTCTCAGCCTTCACGAGGTTCTCGTCATGTGGAACCATTATGTCAACAATCATTGCGCGCCGCTTTGATCGATCCACCACCACTATATCAGGCTTATTGGCTACAATAGTCCTGTCAGTGATGATGGATTGATCCCAATACAGTGTGATATTGCCATTTTCGAGAACTGGGTCGGGCACATACCTATAGTACGGCACTTCCGATTCCCCAAGGCTGTATTTCAGCTATTATTATTATTTTACAAACTGTACATCAATATTATTCCTAGTGTAATAAAGCTAATAGCATCTATGACGTAGTTGGTACATAATACAATTGATGGCATAACTTTTTTGGCACCACAGCTGTGAAAATCGCAAACCAAAAAATGAATTATTTGCATAGTTTGACAGCCCTTATCTCCAATATCTCACGGATTAGGATGTTTCAAGTTGGGTACATTTATTTAGATAGGGATTTTTAGGGATTTTTTAGGGGAATATAGATGATGGGAATGATGAATGGGATAGTTTTAGGGGAAGTACCCTATACATTTTGATTCCCTTGAGAGTGTTGAAATACACGTTTTTTGCAGCTTAGATGGTATCATATCTTTTTTTTATTTTTTCACAACTTCAAGAGAGGGCTTTTAATTTCAACTTAATACCTTCACACGTTTCTGTGATAAAAGGGTCTAGACAGACAGATGGACAACAAAGTGATCTTATGAGGGTTTCATTTTTTTCTTTTGAGGTATGGAACCCTAAAAATAGAAACAATATAATAAAATGGCAACTCTGTGTGTCAACACGTCAACAAATCATCCTTATTCGTTTTTGACTATTAAATATTTATTTTCATACACAAATTGTTTAAAATAGTGACGAAAACCCATTTTTATTATTAAAGCTCAAAATATTTGGAATAAACTCAAAAGGAAATTAACAAGAAGCCAAAAACAACACCGAACAGCAAAAATCAATCAAAAATGACATCTGTCAACTTTATAAAGACGAAGGCGAAAAGAAAAATATTTGTAAATATGGCATGATTGAACGAATGATACGATGATTACCAGAGCTGCGTCACAACGCGCACGCCTTCAACCCCCGGACTCGTCGCTGAGCTCCGCCTCGCCGCCGCCGGACCCCGGATCACCTGTGTCACCGGCAGCGGCAGTTGCGTCGAGTTCCAGCGACGAATATTTCTCCCCGCCGACGTCGCCAACACCTGTACGTCGGCCGGGGCGAGGCCGGCCACCGTCAAGCTTCGGACCTAGGAGCCAACCGGCCCCGAGCCGGGTCCCCGCTGCCGGTGGTTGTGTGCAGCGCATGAGATGGACTCCGTCTATAAACGAAAACGTCATGCGCGCATATTACGGGTCTACAGAGGGGGGAACTAACCTCACTGCGTACCGTGTTAGGATGCTGTCTCTTTTTCAGACTCTTGAACCAACCGTCAACGTCTCTGCCCAACGACTGTCGGATCAGGTGCGGGTCATCCAACGCAATCACATGTTGGACGACGCCGCACTTGATAGGCTGCGCTCAGAAGTACTGAGCAACCACATCGACTTGACTCCGGCGCAAACCGCGGTGCAAGCGTCAACTATTGACGCAATACCACCGCGGTCCAATCTTGGTGCTGTAGAAGAGGATGATAGGGTTGCCACGGTAAGTAGCCAGTGTAACGAACGTTTGAGGAGCGCTCTGGAAGATGCGCTTCACGAGTATCGATCCACTCCTGCCCAACTTAGGCCCCGATTACCGCGGTTACCCATGCATAAGAAAAATAGGGCGCTGGTGTGTGCCTTGGACTCGCAACTCAAAAATATTTTTGAGAGTAGTGAGAACCTCGTTGATACGCACTCGATCTTGTATTGTGGGGCTGTAGCGGCTTGTCGTTTAGCTAACGTCAAATTCCCAAATTTTGACGTAGCTACTCGACCAAAACCAGCCGTACCAGCCTGGCAACGCAGGATCGAGAGCCGTATCGATGGGGCCAGGGTACTCATCGGCAAACTATACTGCTTCAGGGAGGGCAATACACGCCCACGTGTGATGCGCTTTGTGAGACGGGCATTCTTGGGGACTGGAACCAGCCCTCAAGAATACATGTCCGGAGTCACAGAGCGCATCGACTTCCTGAAGCAGAAAGTTTATGCATGGGCGAACCGTATTCGGCGGTATAAGAAGCGTGTTGATCGGTACTCGCAGAATCGCATGTTCCAGAGTGATGAGAGGTGGGTATACAGAGCTTGGGAGCGACCCGAACAAAGTGTGACGGACGTGTGCCGCCCAGATGATGATGCCACGAGTTCATTCTGGCGCAGCATCTGGTCGGTGCCCGTCTGTCATACGGAGGCTGACTGGATGCGAGATGTCGAGCGAGTGTGTGAATCCATCCCAGAAATGGATAAAATTATAATAACACCGTTAGATGTTGCCAGAGCAGTTCGTCCGTTACCGAACTGGAAATCTCCGGGACCGGACGGACTGCACAACTTCTGGCTTAAATGGCTGAGTAGTTCACACACTCGCCTGGCATCTCAATTCCAGTCATGCTTAGAGTCTGGGTCGCTACCAGAGTTTCTTACAACGGGTGTTACCCACCTGCTTCATAAGTCCGGTAGTCCTGCGGAACCCAGGAATTATAGACCGATCACGTGTTTGGCGACGGTTTATAAACTTCTTACATCCATTTTGAGAGTGAAGATTAACAAGCACATCGATAGTAATTCCATTATGTCGGCCTCTCAAAATGGATGTAGGAATGGGTCCCGTGGTACTAAGGAGCTACTCCTCATCGACATGGCCATTAGCCAACAGGTTCGTCGATCCCGCAAGGATCTGTCGACATGTTGGATAGATTACAAGAAGGCCTACGACTCTGTGCCACATACATGGCTCATGAGGGTGCTGGAGTTGTACAAGATTGATGCAACTCTACGCGCCTTCCTTGAGTCGTGTATGAGGCAATGGAGGACGGTCCTTCGATATCCAGGATGTCGACAGATCCAGGGGAACGCTGAGCCTGTATGGATTAAACGGGGAATATTTCAGGGTGACAGTCTGAGTCCTCTTTGGTTCTGTCTAGCCCTGAATCCTCTAAGCACATTGCTGGAGGATTCAGGTCTAGGCTACCGGTTGAGGAGAGGTGGTCAGGTCATATCTCACCTTCTTTACATGGATGATCTGAAACTCTTTGCCCCCAGCAAATTGCAACTGATGAAGCTACTGAAAGTAACTGAAACTTTTAGTAGCGCCATCAGGATGGAATTTGGTGTGGACAAATGTGCAGTCATGTATGTAAAGCGAGGAGAGATTATGGAATCCGAGGGAATCCAACTCTCGGATTCCATACACCTCAGATCTCTCTCCTCATCCGAAAGTTATAAGTATTTGGGTATGTCGGAAGCGTTAGGCATTAACGTAGCTGACATGAAGCAATCGTTGAGGGAGCGCTTCTTTGGTCGCCTGAAGAAGGTACTAAATAGCCTTCTTTCAGGCGGGAACAAGGTGCGCGCCTTCAACGGTTGGGTCATGCCGGTTTTAATGTACTCTTTCGGCATACTCAAATGGACTCAGACCGAACTGGACGCCCTGGATAGGAGAGTTCGTACACTGCTGACCGCAAACCGGATGCATCACCCACGATCATCGGTGATGAGACTGTACATCCCGCGGAAGTGCGGGGGTCGAGGCTTTTTAAACGCGAAGACCCTCCACAACCGCGAGGTGTGCAGCCTCAGAGAATATTTTTTAAAAACAGAGGTGGGTATGCACCGAGATGTGGTCGCAGTGGACAAGGCACTCACCCCGCTGTCCATGGCTAAAGAGAACTGGCGCAAACCTGTCGTACTTACTACCGATGACCGCAAGAAAGTATGGCAAGGCAAGGTGCTTCACGGTCGCTTCTACCAGGCTCTTCATGGGCCCGATGTAGACTTTCTAGCATCCGTGTCCTGGCTACGATTCAGCGACCTCTTTGGGGAAACTGAGGGTTTTGTCTGTGCGATTATGGACGAAGTTATGCTGACGAACAACTACCGGAAACATATTATGAAGGACGGGACGGTGGACGTGTGTCGGGCATGCCACCGTCCGGGTGAGTCCATCAGACATATTATTTCTGGTTGTTCTCGTCTGGCTAATGGTGAGTACTTGCACAGGCACAACCAAGTAGCCAGGATTATTCACCAGCAACTTGCCTTGAAATATGAACTTGTGGAATCTGAGGTACCGTACTACAAGTATGTGCCCGACCCAGTTCTCGAAAAAGACCATGTCACGTTGTACTGGGATCGGCCTATCATTACTGACAGGACTATTGTCGCCAATAAGCCTGACATAGTGGTGATAGACCGATCAGCGCGCTGCGTAATGATAGTCGATGTTACCATCCCGCATGACGAGAACCTCGTGAAGGCTGAGAAAGAGAAACAAATAAAATATCTCGACTTAGCACACGAGGTTGTCAGCATGTGGAATGTGAACTCGGCTATCATTGTGCCGATTGTCGTTACGGCCAATGGCCTAATGGCTAAAAGCCTCGATGAACATCTATCGAAGCTCTCACTTGGCAGTTGGATCAAGAGCCAGATTCAGAAGGCATTACTCCTCGATACGGCCCGCATTGTGAGGAGGTTCCTGTCTCTGCAGCCCTAACCACCGGTAGCTTGGACCCTGCTCCCGATACCGGCGGAAACCTGTTTTTTATATTTTTAAATGTTTTTTTTTACCTTTTGTTGTTTTGTAAGAAATATTTAAAAATATATTTAATAAGATGAAAAATGAATAAAGGAGAAACAATATAATAATAAAATATCATACCAGTTTCTCTTCAGCTTCTAATTTAAGGTACTTCTTTACAAACTCCATGATCCATCCGATTGGTTTCTCTGCATCCACTGCCCACTTCTTTTTCTTCATAATTGGAGCATTCCCAGTGGCCTTCAGTAAGATGTCAACTGGAAAATGACGTTTTCATGGTTAGCCAAATTATAACTGTCTTTATCTATCTAAGAAGCAATGAAAACAAAGAATAATCAAAACACAAATAAGAATCTCAAAACCCCAAATCAATCTTTTAATTTTGATCTATGAATATTCTTCAGTGTTAGGGAAATTGGGAAACGGTGTAGTAGATGATTAACAAAAAGGTGGATGGATAGTGACGTATATTAAATACAAAACGCAACATATTGTGCCGACGATCCCAAATAACATGGAATTAAGGCATGCAGCAGCAGCAGATATCTAATACTTGTTTATTTGCATATCGAATTATACAAATCAATTTGATAATTCGGCACGAGAGCGTTTTTTTCCTGTAACCTAGGCTGCAAAAAATACAACAACAATCTTACTTTTAACTTTGTCCGATTTCGAGGCATCTCCGTTCTCTTTTTGGTCACCTTCAATTTTTAAGCTCTCAGTTGCGGTAGACAAGTCCGATTGGACATCGTCAGTTTGCTTTTCGTCTCCCATTTATCCGACAATATTTACGCAATGTTACGAGAAATAAACAATGATTTTATCCTAACAAAACCAACCTAACCTCAACGTTATGTACTGATTTTTTTTTTTTTTTTTCGCCCATCGGGCAGGCTATAGTTTTTCAACCATACTGCCTAGTCTTTCGTAGGTATTTTTTTCTTACGTAATAGGTTTAGTAAATCGTCTTTCGTTTTTTAAAATCATGTAGTATTAATTTTAAGTTTGTCTTTGATTAGTAGTTAAAATCATGTTTGTATATAATTCCGTTTTTATTTTATTTTATGTCGATTCCGAGGTAAACGTCATGTCCATTTTAGTCAATTCCAGGGTTAGCGTCATTTCCATTATTTTCATGTCATTACGTCATGTTTTTTTTTTTTTTTTAAACTTTGCTACAGTTTTGATTATACAAACAATAATAAAATAATAAATAAAAAATAATAACCATACGTTATATGTATATACATAGGAACAAGAATCAGAATCATTTAAATCTCACTTACAGTCTCTAATATGTATCTATACAAATATATATAAGTTGAAGCGTTCTTAAGCAACTCCTTTATGCACAGCGGGACCATATCAGGTTTTTTATAAATTTTTAGCAACTCATCCGACAACACAAGGCGCTGAATGTTGAAAGATGAACACTCAAAGAAGATATGATGTAGCGATTGAACTTTTTCTGATTGACAGTGGTCACAATACGGTGATCTGACCATTTTGAGACGATGAATATGATAATTTAATCTACAATGACCAAAGCGCATACGACAAATCTATATATATAAAAGAAAGTCGTGTTAGTGTTACTTCGCTTATAACTCAAGAACGGCTGAACCGATTTGGGTGAAAATTGGCAGGGAGGTAGTTTAGAGCCAGGAGAAGGACATAGGATACTTTTTATCCCGGTCTGCGCGGGTGAAACCGCAGGGCGCAGTTTGTTATTATCATGTTCTTGGCGAGCGCCACGCGCTTCGGGGAGGCGTGGTCGGGATTGAGGTACTAGGAGAACATAGCTTACCGGGATATATATGGGCGCGTGATCGGGATTGAGGTACTAGGAGAACATAGCTTACCGGGAGATAGTCGAGTGTGGAGTAGGTGATTGATGGCGCGTTATGTTCTTAGCGAGCCTGTCTGGGGGCGGCGTGGTCGGGATTGAGGTACTAGGAGAACATAGCTTACCGGGAGATATATTATATTCTTGGCGAGCGAGTCTGAGCGGCGTGGTCGGGATTGAGGTACTAGGAGCACATAGCTTACCAGGTGATAGTTGAGCGTGGAGTTGGTGATTGAGGTAGGGTAGGGTAGGTAGGTAGGGTAGGGTAGGTAGGTAGGGTAGGGTAGGGTAGGTAGGTAGGGTAGGGTAGGTAGGTAGGGTAGGATAGGTAGGTAGGGTAGGGTAGGTAGGTAGGGTAGGGTAGGTAGGTAGGGTAGGATAGGTAGGTAGGGTAGGGTAGGTAGGTAGGGTAGGTAGGGTAGGTAGGGTAGGTAGGGTAGGTAGGGTAGGTAGGGTAGGTAGGTAGTAGGTAGATAGGGTAGGGTTGGGTAGGGTAGGGTAGGGTTGGTAGGTAGTAGGTAGGTAGGGTAGGGTAGGGTGGGTAGGTAGTAGGTAGGTAGGGTAGGGTAGGTAGGGTTGGGTAGGGTGGTGTAGGTAGGGTTGGGTAGGGTAGGTAGGTAGGAAAAGTGCATTGCTTTAACTTTTGACAGAACGAAGTCTGTCCGGGCAGCTAGTAATTGAATAAAATTTTCTATTTATAAATAAATATTTTTTGCAAAACCAAGGAACAGAGTTAATTTGAACATCAAGACTATTAAACCAAGAACCTTTATTTTCAATATGTGTGCCGTGGTATGAATATTTGCCCCATGCCACACACATGCGTCGTCTTAAGAGACTAACTGCATCTGTGTATGGGATGGGAACACTCATATCAGTGCTAGGTATTAATTCTTCCAATTCAACAATTTTTTTGGCAAGAAAATCTGCTTTTTCATTTCCTCTAACACCAATATGTGATGGGACCCATACAAAACGAACTTCAATATTTGACTGGGCTAATTCGACCCACAGTTGTTTTATTAAATGAATAATGTAATTAGTGTTGGCATGTAGTTTATTATTTGCCAAATTTTTCAGAACACTCATACTGTCACTTACTACAACCCATTTGCTATGTTCGAAATTGCTATTTTTAATATGTTTCAAAGCACTCAAAATTGCAACAGCTTCAGCTGTAAAAATACTAGCATTTCTATCAATTCTCCTACCGATACCTACGTTTGAAGACGGCTCATAGATGGCAAAAGACACAGCTCTATCATTCTTTGAACCATCAGTATACACAAATTTATGATCTGACCACTCTGACAACATTGCATAAACTTCCTCTTTTGAAGGCAAATCCTTTTTCTTGTTTAAAATAACACTAATAGCTGGAAATTTACTGCTGAAAGTTCCCTCGTAGCAAGGCAAAATATGCTTAGATCGATAAATGTTAATATTTTCAATAAAGTTTTTGAATTTTTTAAGTTGCTGTATTATATAAAAAGATTTTGTAGTAGTTTGCATAGCTAAATGCAACATATTGGCTAAAAGACTATTACCCAAAACACTGTAAAGCTTCAAAAAAAACCTTTCTAGCAAGTAATCAAAACGAATGGCTAACGGTGGAACGTTACATTCAATCTGCATTGCATTTACAGGAGTGCTTCTGAACGCCCCAGTTATAATACGCAAACACTTGTTTTGCAAAATATTTAAACTATTTACATGTTTAGAGTCTGCAGCGAAGCAATAGAAACCATATTCAAAGTGACTACGAACTAAAGATTTGTACAATAATAACAACATTTTAGGGTCTGCACCCCAATATGTACCACTCAAGGATCTCAAGATATTATAAGCTTTATTTGCTTTGCCAATAATATGTTTCATATAATTATTCCAAGACAAATTATGTGAAAAAATGACACCCAAAAATTTTACATCCAAAGAACTGGGTAATGCGCAATTATTGTACAGCACATCAGGCATATTAAGATTCTGTTTTCCAAATAGAACAACTTTGGACTTCAATGGGTTGACACTAAGATCAAGGTAGGAGAAATATTTATATAAATACATTAATGCAACATTCATTATTTCAACTACTTGTGAAACATTTTTCCCAGATGCATAGACCACTAAATCATCTGCAAACTGTAAGTTTTTAACATGAGACCCTAAAATTAAATTTAATCTACGTATATACAGTATAAATATCAAAGGTGATAAAATACCCCCTTGACAAACTCCTTTAAACGATAGTCTAGGACCATAAAGGTGTCTGTTAAATTTTACAAAGACTTCCCTATTGCAAAGAAATTGTTTTAACCAATTTAGAATTTTTCCAGGGATACCTATCTGTGATAACTCATTACATAGAATGTCTATATTCACACTATTAAATGCACCTGCAATATCAAAAAATACTCCAACCAAATTTTCATTTTCCATTAAAGACTTATGAATATCAAGCTGTAATTGACAAATACTTTCCCTAGCAGAACGATTCCTACGAAAACCAAATTGGTTTGATGGTAAGATACAATTTTTTTCAATATAAAACTCTAAACGTTGTTTTAACAATTGCTCGAATAATTTACCAACACAAGAAGTAAGAGCTATAGGACGGTAAGAATCAGGACACATTTTAGGCTTATCTGGTTTTAGAACAGGTACAAGGCAATCCACCTTCCAGTTATGAGGTATAATATCATTTGCCCATAGTAAGTTCAGGAGTTGTAAAAATATTTTTAAACTAGTAATGCTAAGTTTTTTAAAAAGTATGTATGGGATTCCATCAAGACCATAAGCGGTATCTCTTCTGGAATATATGGCCGATATTAATTCTTGCAATGAAAAAGGACTAAGAAGAAAACTATTGCTGGGATTAGTACTGGTTGTGTATGTAGATTTTGAGTCATGTGATGCAAAGTCTGGTGTGTATTTCTTAAGAAAATCTAAAACCCATGCATCATCTTCAAGAGCATTAAAATTGAATGTTTTATTATACTTCCGCATAAATTTCCATATGACAGATAATGGCGTAGTCCTATTGAATGTTTCACAAAGAGCAAACCAACTTTTTTGTCTTTCCAATTTTAGAATAAGTTTTTTAACTGCTCGAAGCCTTTTAAATTGCAGATAACTTTCATCTGATGGATTATTTTTAAAATATATGTATGCATTTTTGAAATTTAATACAGCTTCTGTGCATTTTTGATTCCACCAAGGAAGTAAACGTCCTTTGAAATTATTTACAAAACATGAGCGATTGACAGAATTTGTCCTACCATTCAAATGATTACTATTTTCTATGGAATTTACGGCTGCTGTACGTAAAATGCTACAAAATTGAAGATATGTATCACAAAGACTTAAATTATCAACTTTAAATTCTAGTAACAATTCATCAACACAACTGCTATACCTTTGCCAATCCACCAATTTATAATTTGGATAAATGGGCAAATGTTCCGCGTTAGAACATTTGCTGTATGTATTACTATTGTTAATATTGCTAATCACTACTTTTATGATTATAGGAATGTGATAACTACTACCAAGAGGACAATCATGTACGTTCCATTCACAATTGAGGGATAAAGACGAAGAGACTAACGTCAAATCCAGCGCGTTAGGACGCCAAGTTAAAGAGCCAACTGTTGTTGCATGACCATTATTGAGCAGAACCAAATCATTATCGTCTATTACATCCAGAATGTTTCGACCTCGTACAGAGTCAGAGCCACAGCCCCAAGAGGTGTGATGAGCATTAAAGTCACCAGCAAATATAAATGGTCCAGGAATAGATTTTATTAATAGATCAAGATTTTCTTTTTTGAATGCTGGATTACAATTCAAAGGACTATAAAAACTGACTATGCTTATCTCCTTGTTATTTACTTTTATTCTAATACAAATGTTTTGTAATGAGTTATCAAAGAAGGTATTAATTTTAGAGTAGGTAATAGTATTGTGAATAATTATTGCAACTCCATTATGTTTGTTACCGGTATCATTTCTCTCAATATTATAATTTTTTATTTTAAAAATTTGATCTGGTTTAAGCCATGTTTCACTGATAATTGCTATATGTATATTGTGTCTATAAAGAAAATCGATAAATAAATGTTTATTACTATTTAAACTTTGAGCATTCCACTGTACGATATTTAATTCTGAAAAATCCATCAACGGGTTGAAGAAAATTTATTACTGAACGTCGTTTTCAGGGCTTCTTTAATAGAAAGTGAATTAATAGGTGCATCTTTATTGCTTATTATTTTAGTGAGTGTTTCAACTAAAGTATTTATAAATTTATCTGATTTCATGAGATTACTAATCTGAGTGTCTAGATTGCGTGCTGTTAAAGCTGGGAAAGTATTTACATTAAAAAGATCTGAATATGTAGCATTTCTAGTTTTTATTTTATTTTCTTCCACCTTTTGTTTTTTAATTGGACATGCTGAAGAGATTGCAATATGATTGCCATTACAATTTGCACACTTAGCATCCTTCGGATCAACGACACATGTTTTGAAATTGTGATGTTCAGTACATATTGAACATACTTCAGTATTACGACAAAATTTAGCTATATGCCCATAACGCAGGCATTTAAGACATTGTTTTACTGGTGGAACATATTTGTTCACCTCGTGACGCCATGAGTCCAAATAAATATAAGTTGGCAAAATAGTGGATGCAAATGTCACAGCGACAGTCTGCGTGGGGGCAAAAGATATTCTACCTCCATCACCTCTGATCCTGCGCATGAAACGCCTTACCTGTATGACATTCTTTGAACTGCCGATTAAAGAAAATATCTCTTTATTGGACATATCTACTGGGACTGAAGTAAGAACTCCAGTGACCTCTGTATCACCAGCAGGGATAGATGCTTTTAAAGAAAGCTGATCTAATAGTTTTTTGTTTTTTATAAACATATTTGCGTTATTTGGTAAGTCGAATGTGACACCGACCTTGTATTTATTAATTGTGCGCAAGTGCGTCACACCAGACACTCCGTGTTCTCGTATGCCCTTGGAGAGGGCCATACGATCTTTGTCGTTGAAAAACCTTTTCTCGTCCATATGAGTAAGAAAAACGATGAACTCTGCCTGTTTCGTTTCTTCGCTGTACTTACGCGTATACCCCTTTACCTTGTAAATGGCATACTTAGGCTCCTTATCAGTAGCATCTTTAAATTTATTATTTTGGTATGCCGACGACGACACTGTGGACTCTGCCGTGTCAGAGTCCGAAGATTCCTGTGAGGTCTGCTTCAAATCCGGAGGAATTTCCAGCTCATCCTTCCTCCGCCTTTTTTTCCCCATTTTTTTCCCTTTTTAACACTTATTCAACTTAGTAAAACCGAATTAACAAGTTATTATTATAAATATTTACAGAATTATATTAAAATAAACCCAAAAAGTAAAATTATTTTAAAAAGCGCGCCTTTCCACTTCAACCGTTTCCCGCCTTTTCCGTTATGTACTGAGTACTCCTGTCACTCACTGTCAGTGTTTTTTTTTTAATTTGTTCCTTTCGGAACAGGCTAAGGTCAGACCATGCTGCCTTCGCCTAGTCTTCAGTTGGATGTCAGTGGTTGAGTCATTGAGTGATAGAAGTCAGGGTTGCCAAATGAATATTTTTTCTTCCTTAGACAAAACTTACTAAGTCTGCTTATTTTCTTAGGTTTTAGTTTTACCCAAAAGCATTAAATTCTGAATCCTCTGACATAGGAAATGTACCGAACATATGATAAATGAACCGAACATATTGTAAAAGAGGGCAGTCCGCGCGATCTATAAAATGGGTCCTCGCGAGTCCCTCAGACAAAAATTTTAAGAGATCGATATACTGACTCTGCCTTCACTTTATATCTTAGAATGTATTTTATATGTCCGCAAAAACCAAGAGCTTTTCAAAATTAGAAGCGAATTCCATAATATAAACACACGCATTGACACGGAATTGTAATACCCAAATTTAGATTAACAAAAATTATCAAGTCATTTCTTATATGATCAGTACACGCTTTTGTAATAAGTTGCGCAAGTCAGTTACAGAACTGACCGATAGAATTTTTAAAATGACATCAAACGTAACCTACCTACAAAATTAGGAACTACGCTGTGGATAAAGAAGCTTGGCTCTAGTTCCTCCTGCTCATGTGGCTTCCCTGGTAGCTCATAAACGGCATAAATGTGTGGATGTCTCAAACTATTTCCAATTTTATTTTTTCCATTCTTTTTAATCAGATGTTTTACAATAGTTTTCAAATCATTGCACCGTTCATTTTACAGCACTGATGACAACATTTGTAGCAATTGTTTAATTTCTTCTAACATTGCTCTTTTAACATTTTATTTTTACTCTTTTATAGATTCTTTTTTATTTACCTTTTTTTTTGTAAATATGTGGACAGTGTAGGCTTTTTAAATTCGTAGTTTTTTTTCTTCCTTTATCTTGTTCTACCTTTTGTAGTAAGCAACGACTTATTGTCGGGCCTACGCTGTCCTCCCAAACGTTAGTATGTACGTTGTAACATTCAAATATTGTTAAAGCAATTTTTTTTTTTTTGCAAATAGAAACCGACTTCAAAAACCCTAAAAGCACTAAAAAGTTAAAAAATAATACTATAACCTACCTAGATTAATAAACCTAACCTAACCTACGATTATCCTATAATAAAATTTAATATCTTTTTGGAGTCGGTGCCATGCATTATAATTTTAATTAATTAATGAATTAATATTTAGAAGCTGTAAGATTTATCTTTTGTTTTTTTCTGGCCTTAGTCTGTACTCGTATATAGTAATTTAGGTATTTGTATATTGCTTGGCACCGACTCCAAAAAATAAAAAAAAATATTATAGGATAATCGTAGGTTAGGTTAGGTTTATTAATATAGGTAGGTTATAGTATTATTTTTAACTTTTTAGTGCTTTTAGGGTTTTTGAAGACGGTTTCTTTTTGCAAAAAAAAAAAAACATTGTTTGTTCATTTTTAGTGACATATTTTTAATCTAATAATAAAATATGGGTAGGCCTAGTAGAGATGCTTTTCGTGTGAGAAAACGGCGTCGAACTGAAACTGAGACTGAAAAAAGGAAACGATTAAAAGAAATTAGGGAAAGAAATGATCAACGAATTTTGAATAAGAACCCTGATCAGCGCGAAAACAGACTGTCAAAGCATAAGACCTACATGTTACGTAAGTTGAATAAGGAAAGTCAAGAAGTTAGTGGTACACCTGGAAAGTGCATACCGTTACAATTCCAAGAAGCTCAAACACAGCTATGATACATTGTCTTATTATGGAGTTCTGGTGCCTGTCTCTTGTCTTCATCATCAGATCTGATGGTAGAATGGTTCTTATTGAACGCAAATGCTTCACTTTTATAGAAAATACTAAAATCGCCGTACGTTTTCCTATAAAAGAAGAGTTCCCTCGATTTCACCAAGATTCCATCATCAGATCCCGACTTGGTGACTATGGGACCAATTGGAAAGCATAAGCTTTAAAAAAAAAAAAAAAAAAGCCAAATCGGCTCGTAAATGACGGAGTTATGCGCGAACAAAAAACGCAATACAGAGTAAACGAAAAGATCGGTACTTAGCGTAGATTTTTCAAAAACCTTGTCTGATTTCGATACAATTTTCATGGGACTATTTGGGGAGTTCGCTTTCCAAAAAAGGAAGAATTTTTTAAATCGGTTGGCAAACAACGGATTTAGGTGCGAAAACACATAAAAAAAAAATCAAACATCCGAATTGAAACCTCCTCCTTCTTTAGAAGTCGGTTAAAAAAGAATACCCAGTGAGTTTCTTGCCAGTTCTTCTCCATAGGAAATGACCAAACCGAACCGTGCACCTTTTGCTGGTTTATTTTATTTCTTTTTATTTTTACTAATTGTCTTATAAATGTGTAAAACATTAGAAAATATAGTGACGATATTATTATCACTATTTGTAAATAGTGAAAATAATATCGTCACTATATTTTCTAATGTTTTTCTTTCTTTTATTGTTTGGAACTGTCATTAGTAACACAAATAATTTCCTATGCTACTACCTTTCAACTGCGGTAGTAAAAATGGTAGTAGCACGGGCTAGTCACGAAAATTTCTATGTGGTATTTTTTTTTTGCAATAAGTACTCTAAAAGTTTTGGAGTTCATGGGAAAGCTTTTATTTAATATTCTCTTATTTTTTTTTAAATTATTTTATAGAATTTTGGTACAACCTGACTTTTCGTACAACACAGGACAAGGCTGAAGATAAAGATTATTAGATCTAGTCAGGGATTTGAATTTTAGCCAGTTTAAACCGTAATTATTGTTATCTCTAAAGTCTTCTATAGTTTTTAAACGGTCGACTATGTCCACGTGTCACGGGTCGGTCAATATGCTAACTTGCAGTATTTTTCGTAGGCAGGGTATTTTTGGTGTCATATATTCCAATGTTGCTAGATCTGCTTTTTCTCGCTTTCCAGGGAACAACCCGTTCTTCGTTCTAAGGGAAAGATAAGAAATACTTGTTTTTTGGGGAAATAAAATGTTGCAAACATCGTGATAATTTCTACGAGATTAACGAAAACGAAGTGGAACAATTTGAATCATATCCATTAGTTTATATGTCCTAAGATATATTTGTGCTATCTTTTTTTTATCTGTCGAATTGTTTTATTTTCTAATGAAAAAACTAAATGGGGAAAAAAGTTGCAATGGGAAAAATTTAATACTTGAAAGCAAGCCTGTCATGGTCGTGGTCCCAAAAAATGACAAGGATATGATTGAAAAAAATTACAAATGACATTGTGGTTATCGGACCTGTCGTTGTTTTCTCTTTTGGTCAAAGACTTTCGGTTTATGTATAGTTTGCTAAATGTTTGCTTATTCGGTTGTTGTGTGCGGTAGTAATCTGGAAATTGGTTTTATTTAATTCATTGTTCATTGTACATTCGGTTGGAGCTGCCTTGATTTAAATTTACTTACCGACTCACCGAGGTATTCAAGATTATTTTTTTATTTTTGTCCTTCCACAACTTCACAATTTAACGTGGTTTGCTGTCCACTGTTATGCCAGAAATCTAATTACAATATTCAATAACAAATTAATTTTATGTTTTGTAGTACAGTATGGCTTACGTGAAGGCTTGGTCTACAAAGGAAGACGTGCTGAAGGACCTTGCCAAAGCCTCGGGTAAGCGACACAGGAAGAAGGACGACCTCGCCGAAAGTTACTTGGTGATAGGAGATGCCCCGCCACCCGTGATTCCCGAAGACGAGGGTAAGTCATCATTGTAAATAAACTGACAGATTTTTCAAACTTTTGACGTATTTTTGTTGATTTGGTTTGGCAAAGCTAAAATAACCTTTTTATTCTTCAAATTGGATCTTTCTCTGACCACATAGAATACTTACATTATACAAACACACCTGAAGGATAAATAAATTGATGTAGTAATTTACTTTTTAGTATATTTTGTATTCATTCTTGAACTATTTCTCATGAAACCTATTAAGCAATTGCCTACAATCTGCCTTCTCCTCGTAAGAGGTACACAATTTATTGATAATATTATTTTGTAAATTTTCTTATGCACTATTGCATGCCACTTCAAAATTGTCAGATTGACACGCCATTCCAAAGCTCTTGTTAGGTACAGGCTGTTGATTTTTGCTGACTATTAGTAATAAATTTTACTGACATATACAGTTAAGGTTAGTTATTAAGGCAATGTTTTAGTTAGCATTCATTATTCATAACTTAAAATGCAATCTCAACCTTTCATGTTGCAACATGTACAAACTTGATCAGTTATATAAGCCTGAGTCACAACATGCCATACTGTAAGCAATAATTGTCTTTTGGTAAATAGTAATAAACATCCTATTAGATTGTGTCCAACTCTTGGTAGTTATTTACATGTTTTTATAGTTTTTTGCATGTATTATGTGACCTGCTGACAATAAGTATTGAATTTAATTCAATTTATGACCTTTGTACAATAGATTAGCATTTGCCTGCATGGATTTCGAATAAGATCTTTCATGCAAAAGGTTGATTTCTGAAAAGTTGTTTGCTTTGTGTGGTATATACAAATAAACATATCATGCAACTCAACATAACTGTCAACAGGCAGTCCGGAACCAACCCTTCTGGCGACTAGACAGTCCCTTTGAGTAGCACACTAATAACTGTAAATTCTGTGGTTTTAAGAACTAAAGACTTTTTCACCATTTTCAAATTCTCTATCTTTAGCTCGTCTTTTCTTGTATTCATTTAATTTGCTTTAAAATTCCTTCCACTGACCAAAATATACAGTCAGACTCCATTTTTATGCTCCATGTTGTGCAGTGTTTTTGGTAATGACCCTTAAATCCACATTTTATGCAAATTGCATTAATTGTAGGGCAGGAACTATTATCACTTTTGTGATTTTTGCTGCCACATCGGCAACAGGAATCAACCTCTTTTTTATATTAACGTTTTGTAGTTTTTATGTCAATTTTCATAAGTCGGGTACTTGTGGAATTTCTGCTCTGACTATCTTTGAAATTGTCCATTTGCCGATCTATGGTTTCTAAAGAATTTGCTTCTGCTATGATTTTTTCAATCGTTGTTGAATCACCAAGGATTAAAATGTTTTTTCTTAATTTAGTAGAGAAACACTTTTCTGTTATTTGGTCAATAAGATATTCATCTTCTTGAGCTTTGACGCCTCAAACGAATCAAAAATGTTTTAAAATTTTCTTCCGACTCTTATTTCATTAATCGGAAAATGTGTCGTTCAAATAAATAACTTTGTTTCGGGGAAAAATAATGATTCAACTTTTGAATCGCGATATCGTAAACGTCAGTCGCGTCCGGACCAGTCGAGTGAGCGTCAGGAAAATTAAAAGATATGTCTTGAAATGCTATGCCTCCGGAATGCAGTAACATTACACGTTTTTTGTATTTATCCATGGTGTTTGTGGTTATTAAATATATTTCTAAAGCGCGTTTCCATTTTCCCACTGGGAGCTTATTGAGTTTGGATCGCCTTCACAATTGAATTGTTCTATTGCTGGGATTTGTAATTGGGACATGTTGATTGATCTGCAAGTAATGGAAAGGGGACCTCGTATGAATATCATAGTAGTAATAAAATTTCTGGATGCGAAGCGCACGAGATCGGTCAATGTGGCGTCACTTGGGGGAGGCCTATGTCCAGCAGTGGACGGCTTTCGGCTGAAAATGATGATGATGATGATGAATAAAATTTCAATAACAATTTGTTTCGATTCGATTATGGTATAACAAATAATGTTAATAATGTTCTGTATGGTGTCGGACGTAAAGAATAGGACCATCCCATATCTTCCCGTGGGTGTCGTAAGAAGCGATTAAGGGACTTGGCAGAGAATAGGCAGCAGCGTTCTCTGTGCTTTTGGAACAACCGTACTGCGATCGCCAACCCGCCTGCCAAGAGTGGCGATTATGCCCCTTTGGGGGAGGCCTATGTCCAGCAGTGGACGTCTTTCGGCTAAAATGATAATGATGATGATGATTGTATAACAGTTGTTGTAATATAGAACAATGACTTTCAGTGTTAAAATAATCAAGTTCTGTCTTCGACAAGGAATCAAGTAGCGACTTAGTTTATTTTAGCTTCGTGTTTATCGTTTCCGGCTAAAAAGCTTTATGGCTCCACTTAGCACTTAACAAACAAAACGCACTTGACAAAGCGTACAAAAGTCTCATCTGACTAATCGTACAAAAATCCCACTTGACAAACCATGGGTCCGTTTTTGCCCGTTATGTGTTACTAAGACAAAACACGGCCACTGGACATACACTTTGGTTAGGGCTTAACTTAAAGAGGCCCATAGAGAGGTGATACATTTATTATTTTTGTCACAATAGTCAGTGCAAAATACACTATAGATTTGGTTAAATAACGAATTTCATGATACTTGTTCAGTTCTAACAATAGATAAATATTTTATCTCCATTTCTTTGAGGTTATCGAAATAGCATTTGGTAAAAATTGGAATTTACGTGAAATGTTCTCGTAGATAAGATACATCCGTTTTTATTGAAAGTTCTTTCAATAGGCGGCACATTGACGAGAAAATGTTCCAGTTTTAATCTAAACCCCAAAAGTCAAACAAGTGATCTTAGTCAACACCACTCCCAACTTGCAAAAGTTAGTTGTATAGAAGACCATAGAACGTTTTGTAAAAACTAATCGGTGGTCACATAAAAGGCCAATAAAGGTGCACCTACAAAGTTAGTGGTGAAATTATATCTCCATTCAGTTTTAAAGTACAACTGTAGCGGTATCAGGCATAACTTGATATCACAGGCCCAGAAGGAGATGGCGGGACGAGTTGGACTCGTTCTCTTAAGGATTGGCCTACAATCGCACTAGATCGCGAAAAGTGGAAGGAGGGAAGGGAGGCCTTTGCCCTGCAGTGGGACAATATATAATAAATAACAGTTGATGTAACAGTAACGCAATCTCTATATTCGATGACATACAAGCCACCGCAACGCTACTAAAGTACCTTTTTGTCATTCATTCAGTTTACATTCGTTCACGCCGCTGCAGTCTCAGTCTTTTTTTGAAAAGAAATAGATAATAAAAGAGAAAACGAGGTTATCGTGGGAAGTTAGATATTATTTTGGTAATTAAATTTTTTGCCTCTTACGGTTTGTGCCTCTTACGGCTCTTATCAGTAAAATTACAGTCGCACGTTATGGAAAATAACGTGCGACTGTAATTTTACTGATAAACTATGTAAGGGTTTTCGACAATAGTTGAATGCCCTCCTCGAATTAATGAGCTTTCTCTACTATAGCACTCGTTATGACAGGTTACAACCATCATTAATTACGCTGAATCAAAATGTCAATATTGTTGTAGAAGAGCGATAGAAATGCCTTAACATGACAAAACTAAATTATCATTTTAAAGCATTGCTAACCTACCTTTATATACAGTAATTATGTTTTAAAAGAGAAAGGATCTCCGTTATAGTACTTCTGTGTAATAGAGGGTCTATAACAGTTAAAACAAAACAATCTTGTTATAAAAAGGTGTCTTTGTAATAAGTTTATCACTACGACTATAACGAGCGCTAACAAACCTTTATATGACAATTAAGTGAATTAAGTGACATAAATGTAATTTGAAACTCAGCTATATCACCAAATCACTCGGTTGTAGACTTTTTGTGTCCACTATATTACTATGTACTGTAACGTCGATCTAAAAACCCACAATATCACAATATCGCCCTATTCTTGAGTCTTCATCTCTACTACAACGAAAGACCCATTATAGTTCGTTCCAAACCTTTATTGCGCAAATTAGTCGCATTAGGGCGACAGTAAACACTGCTATAAATTTCTATCGTTGTATAATAGTCACTTTGGAATTGCTATAGCGCCTGACTATTACAGCTATACAAAGTCGCGAAGTAAACCTTTACATCAATTCCTAATAGGTCGTTTTTGCTGTATAAACTTATAGAGCCAAAATGTATTCTGAAAAGCTTTTACACAACACTCTATCACCGCCAAACCATTTATACATCGTTTACCCAGCTTTTTTGAGAAGCTTTGGTTATAGAGCAAAATTGCTAGTTGGGCACTTTGTTTAGTTATTTAGTTGAAGCAAGCTGTAGTTTAGTTAACTCCTCGCCTTTGTATAGTTGTGAAACACTTGAAACTTGCGTCCCTTTTGTGGACAAAAACACATTAATTCGCATCCGACACATTACAGTGCTGTGTGGTATAGTGTCATCAAGCACAAAACAAATTTAGTCCCACATTTAATAAAATATAAGGTTCACTGCACTAGTAGTACTAAAACTACTTCTCAACAATGTTTTTAAAAAACAGATGACGCAATGCAAATCCTATTTGGGGGAGCGGCAAGCAGGAAAGCTATACAGACAGAAGAAGATGCCACGCCTGATCTTGCAGGCATAAAACAAATGTTACGCATGGTGAGTCTCTGGTTTTACTTCTTTGTTCCTGGCCAGGCTGCGGATCACAAGGTTTCATCGTACTGGCCTCCATTACTGAATTGCAGCAAAGAGGGTTTCTGTTAACCCAAGCGCCAGTGTAGCCCGCCAAAATCGGGGAAATGGAATACGGAATTAAGATTTATATGTGGATATGGATTTGTGCCGTTACTGAAATACTGAGTCAAATGACATTCCTTTGCCATTTACGGCCAAATTGAAATTTATGGGTTGTATTCTAGTGGAATCAACTTTTATCTCGAATAGGTTTAGGTTTTATGTAGGTGTTCCGCTTCCTACTTATGTACATAATGCTCTGTCTTTTCAGATGCAAGACTTCAACACTACAGATGATGATTGCAATGACGCTGGCGACGCGGACGTTATAGCAATATCAAAAGTTAGTAGATTAAATCCTAACGTTCAGGAATTCAAACCGAAGGGTCTCATATCACCTAGGCCCATTACGAAAAGTAGTAACAACTTTAGTTCACCCAGTAAGAGTCCTAATAGTAAAGACATTAACTCTAACGTTGTTACACAGCCTGTTCACGTAATAACACAAGAAAGTAAAAAGGAATCCGAAGAAAAGGGAAAAGATAGCGGCGATAATAATGATTCAAACCTAAACAGTATAAATATTGATGAAAACAAGTTTGAAGAAATTGCAACGACGTTAAAGAATCAAATCAGTGACGCTGCAAAGTTCGAGTCGTATGAATTAAAGAAACAGAAAAATGTTGCTATTGCAACACTCCTTAGGCTTTACGCTAAAAACAACGTGTCACCAAAAAAAATTGAAGAGCCAATAAAATTAATTACGCCGGAGTATTTTGAGGGGAAAGTAGAAAGACCACCAGATGTAAAGCTCGAACCCGCGTTAGATGTGTCAACAGCAACCTCCTCTACACCGGAACCTAAGGAGTGTTCAACAACGTTGCCAACGACCTCCACACTTAGTACCAGTTCGAGTTCAATCCCCTATCAATCGTCACCCAGGATTAAATTAGATCCCGAAATTAAAAAATCCATCGATAAGGTGAATAGATGGCTGGGAGACGAACCAACAAAGCGTCAGTCCCCCGCAGTTTGCCTGGGGCCAATAGCATTTAAAAGGAAAGAACCTATCGACAACAAATCTCCCATCAGCGACTCCGCCCCGAAGGCTACGAAACCTGCTAACCAATCGCAACAGTACCAACCGTCAAAGTACGCTGCAGATCTCGGGAAAAAGTACCTGGAGAGGAACAAAGCAAAGGTAGAGGAAAAAAAGGACGTGAACTGGTCGAACCTGGACGAAGTACTAAAACAAAAGGACTTAGAACTAGCAAAAAAACGAGAGGAACAAGCATCGACCAGTTCTTAAAAATACCTACAGCGGGTTGTATCAAACTAAAACCAATGATCAGGATTTTTTCTAATGGTACAGATACGAATACTGAACCTATTGTCACCGGTACGTTCCATACAATTCACAATATAAACCATATGATCAGTTGTAGGCCTAAGGCCCTAAGCACACGGTGTATTTTAAACGCGCAGACGACGCGCGTTTCAGGAACAAGCGTTTTCTGCGCCGTAGATGCCGATTCTCGCGTTTTTATAGAATCAAACGCGCGTAAAACGTTCGAAACTCGTTTGATGCGTGTAGAAGGTGTCGGAGGAGAGGTAGAGGAGGGGTGAGAGAGGCACAATTGACGAGGAGTTTCTGACAAAAACGCGGAAGCTACGAGCGACTACAGCGCGTCTGTATCGCTGTCTCTGCGCGTATACGCGCAGCAGACGCGCGCTTCACGATCGCCCCGTGTGCTTAGGTTACAAGGTTGCGTTTAAATCTCCTTTGAAGCGCGTATACGCGCGTTTAAAATACGCCGTGTGCTATGGGCCTAACACGAGTATTTTGACGTTTATTACTCGTAACGTTATTTCATTATTAACGTCAGTAACTTATAAATGGGAAATATTATTGGCACATAATATTTAACATTTATTTCATTGAAAATTTTATATTGAGACTGTTTTCACATAGATTGAAGATACTTTAACGTAACGATAAGTCAAAGTATTCATACTACATAGATTTAGTACAATAATATTGTATTGTCTTCATTCTCTTGCCCTTATCCCGATTCATTTGTGGCCGGCGCAGCATGTCTTATTCTTCCATACATCTCTTTTACTCGTTGTCCCATCAGACACCTCCTAATATATTGTAAACCATTAAAAATCTTAAACTAGTCAAATTTACAGTTTTACCTATGAATGTTATCCATGTACTTAATGTGACTTAGTTTTGATGCAACTCGCTGTTGTAATGGCTAATTAATTAGGAATATTGTATTATAATGTTAAAAGGAATTGACTGAGATATAACATATCTGTGACACATAAGAAATGATATTTTATCTAGTTCTTTTAAAAAAATTATATATTATTAAATTATTTATATGACATTAGGGATCGGATATTCGGATTATTATATTTTTACGGAAAAAAAATGCTACAACAAACTTCTTCACATATTTTTTGTCCGGGTTTGAATATAGAATTACACAATCCTAAAAATTAAGATCCTTCTTCGATACATCCGAATATCTGATCCTTACTTAAAAAATATTTTTTAATTAAGTAGTTATTTTTAATATATATTTGTGGTTAACAATAATTCATATTTTAGTAGTATTGTGCTTTAAGAATAATATGAAATATTTGTATGCCTATGCCAAGTCGTTTCTGTACATTTGTGTGCTCAATTAGATAAATGTACTAGACTGGTTGTACCTCCCGGCTTTCCTCGGGTTGAAACTGAAATGATAACTATTGCACAAATGAACGCGAACACCGTTGTGGCGGGCTTTTTTATGTTCTGTTTTAAACTAATAGCTCAGGACTGGCTATGCCCGTTTCTACTAAAGACCAGCTCACACTGGGACAGGACGGTAAATAATTGTATTATTACCCAACGTAAATTCAAACGTAGCTAGTGGTAACAAGATACAGATTACAATATTTGTACATATATCGACCCCAAGTCATCAAAGGGCATTTCCCGTCCACGGTATGCACTGGCAATAACTCGAGACAGCTAAATGATTGGCTAAATAAAAGCGTTCTATTCGATTTTCAACTCTAGGTACAGGGCCTGGAAATGAAAATTGCAACAGTGCAGTGCAATCATATTAAGGCATTAATTTAGGCGTCGCTTAGTCACTGATTTAAGCTTTCACGGTTTATAACTACACTTACACTGCCACTGTTATCATTAATCGATTTTTTTAAATGTTTTGTCCCATACTAAGAATTTCTCATGTATCGTGGGTGCGTTTACAAACATTTAAACTCACATACACAAACAGCCAGACCCGGAACAACTATCCGTAGGCCATATAAATATTTGTTCCGTGCGGGCATCGAACCCGCGACACGCAGCGCAGCAAGACTATCGCTCAACCATTGCGCCAACCGTGCCGTCAGTCACAGTAAGATATCTCGTAAGCGAAAGTGTAAGTGTCGCTTAGTGTTAGCGAAAACTGAAATTTATACAATACTAGCTGCCCGGACAGACTTTGTTCTGTCAAAAGTTAATGCAATGCACTTTTGCTACCTACCCTTCCCTACCTACCCTATCTACCCTACCTACCCTACCCTACCCTACCCTACCCAACCCTACCTACCCTACCTTTCTCACCTTTTAAACCTACCCTGGACTACGACAAACATTTCAAAACCAAAATCAGCCAAATCGACCCAGCCTTTCTCGAGTTATAAAATTACAACAAAAAGTGGCATTGATTTTTATATATAGATTAATTAGTTATGTAGGTACAGTGCCCTGCATCATTACCTGGCCCATCTCACAAAGCAAAAAAGAGGCAAATGGGTCAAGTAATGCTGCTCACTGACTGTACTATGGGATCAACTCTATGTCGGTATAGAAAAAAATGCTGTTGCTTTCTTGATATTTTTGTGGTTCCCATCAATATAAATGGGTGTAAAAACACTCTTAGCGAGCGTAGAGGCTGTTGTTCTTCCAAAAATTGTTAATCTCAGCAATTATTTTTGTGTAGTGTTACTTAGTTTTACACCCTGTAAACTTAGATATAATGTATTCATATTCGTAAGTACCTACCATTTAAAATAACTATCTTGTATGTCCAAAGTGTTTAACACTTCATGTTTAGTATTGTAGTTCGATGTAAAAAGGACCGTTTTGGTTCTTAGAATAAGTCCCACTTAAGTATTTAAACCACTCAATTTCGATCAATTTTTGTAAAAAGTAATGTAGAATAAATCATCGAGTGTTCAAATTCCTGAGCTGTGGCTGTGATAAAGGGAACAAAGTGGGTTATTCTTGAGGCTTAAGTGTTTAACAGCCCTCAAGCCCTTTTTTTATCAAGAATTAATCTCTCAGTTGTGCATATTTGACACCCGCAGCCGGAGCATGTGAAAAGGGACTTAGATTTATTTGCTTATGATTTGTTAACAACTAATTAACTTTTATATTTTGCGCTCCGTACCACTAATACTGTTACTCACAACTTGATTCTGTTCCCGACTGTAGCTCCAAAATGTCGGAAACTCAAAACAAATAGTTAAACATGGTAAATATCCCGTTTGTAGTGTTATTGATAACTATTTTAAAGGGTAAAGTAAAGATGGACGTATGAATTTTTGTTACATCGAACGGATTACATCGGGTGTAGTTTTCTCAAAATTATGAATTTGCAAAAGCTTGTTTTTTTTACCGAAAATATGATTGATCGTTGATAATTCAGTCAACAGATATTAACCATGGTTTCTTGCCGGTTCTTCTCCATAGAAAACGACCAACCCGAACCGTGCACCTTTTGTCGACGTTTTATAAGTGCCCATGTAAGCCTATGTGAAATAAAATATAATAAATATTTATAAATATCAGCTACTTATCTATACTATAATATTATAAAGCTAAGTTTGTATGTTTGGTTGAACTCAAAAATCTCTGGAACCTTTTTTTTTAAATACGATGCCCCGCACTAATAATTTCTCCTGTATCGTGGGTGCGTTAACAAACATTTAAACTCACATACACAAACAGCCAGACCCGAAACAACTACCTGTAGGTTCTAATTGAAAATTTTTAGTGTCCGATATAGCATCACGCTACAACTAATAGCGCCTCTCGCACGATTCTCACCGTTCATCTTCTACTAGTTCAAAGCCCAAACAGTCAAGCTTGATGTGTGTCCGTGTGTACCTAAATGGTTTACTTGAAATAAATGATTTGGAGTTGGGAGTATATCAATTTAAAGAAAAGTTCGCTGAGCGAATACTTCAGTTCAGCATGGTTGTATTGGCGCTTGAGTGACATTGACAGGAGGGCGCAGTTGGTAAACATTAATGAAATTAAACCAAGGAACTTATGTACTAACAGGAATGAGTATGAGAATCTCAAAAGCGTTCTGAGCGAGACAAACTTCAAAAGTGGATGCCATCTCTTTCTAATAGGGTATCCAGTTTTTTATTGTGATGTATCTAGCTGGCTAGTTTATTCAAAATAACGGGGTGTAAAAATACTTGATGGAGCCAACACCTACTTATTAGGGTCATAAGGGGATCCGGACAGTAGGATCACCTACGTGGTAGATACCCTAAAAAAGAAATTTCACATCCAGCAAACCCGTCATTATTACACCCCTTCACACAATTTTACCATAATTTAAGTGGAATTATGTACTTAAATACAGCAAAAAAAACACTCAAGGAAGCAAAAATACGAATTCCGCGCGAAAGTCTGTCGGCCATATTTTTTTATTTAGTGGCATTTATGTTGCCATTCGAAAATAACCTAATTAATAAATAATTGAAAAAAATACTATTTTGCAAGAAATGATTATTTATATATTTGGAATTTGAATATTAAATGAATCCCGTTACGATTTGTGTGCTAGTTTAGCTATCAACGTGATTTCCGACTTCTATTTACTTTTAATTTTCTTTTACTGACAATTGCAAGACAAGGATACACACTCGTCGATTCCCCACTAATTAAACGCTCCAAAACAAAAATAACACTATAATAGTGGATATATGTGCAGTTATTTGAATCACTATGGTTCATTGTAATCATCTCTTAATAAAATTAATTTGTGTTGTCTGTGATCACTAACAATTATATTTACTATATTACTAACAAATATATTTATTGTGTTGTCTTTCTAGGTTAGGTACCCACTCACATAGACCCAGTTCAAAAAACTGTACTGAAGGCTGTATAACATCAACCTCAACGGATACATTTTGTTTACCTCAACCTTGACATTGGCAGAATCATCGATAAAACGATGGAGCCATTACCATAAAATTGGAATTGGAATCAACCCTTGTAGCTATCTCGCTCTGAAGTTTTTTCTCCCTTTGACATAGAGTGCGTATTAATTAAACTAAACAGACTCAACGTGTTTGAGATAAAGTTCATTTTTATACGGTTTCTTGATTTCGTGACATTTCGTTTGTACACATTCTAGTTAGTACAGAAGTTCCTTGAATTAAATAGTGTTAGTGACCATGTCAGTTTAAAAACTTATATGGATTAATGAAATTTTATTGAGAAATCAAAATGGCGGTGTTAATTCTGATTATGGCCACACATAACTTGTGGTCTTGTGGTCTAATAAATAACCATGCAGCAATATGTACTTACAGCCCTTTTACAGTTAGTTATTTAACATCTGTTTTCTGCATTCGAACATTAACTTTACGAAAGTAAAGATTGCAATTGATTGTTGCAATTCCATTTTGACACCGATGAAAGGGTAAAATAATTGGAAATGACTGTATAGTAGCCCAAATAATGTGCATAACGCCAAAAGTCCACCAAGATCCGAGATGAGCGGAGATGCGTAAAAGCTAGGATGTAGCAAGCTAGGTCGTATTTAACGAAGGTGTGCGCAGATGTGTTAAGTGGAGAGGAGCAAAACGCAAAATGGCACGCCGCTCAAGTCTCTTGTCGTCTCCGCGCTGCCCTAAACATTTACTAGACATCTCTCCTCTCTGCTCAACCGTTTCCACTAAAACTAAGCGGATACCAGAAGAGTAAAAAACGAAATTCTATTATTGGTTTATTAAACATCCGTCTTTTCGTCTCGTCACCGCTTCGGAGGATTTTTGATGTAAAACACTTAATTTGTATTTGTTGTAAAATTCGAACTGAACAAACTGCAATTTAGAGAAGTAAATGTACCTAATTTAAATTCTAAACTGGGGAGTTGGTTACGCCACTTCATCCCAACTAGAACCTTCCTGACCCATAGAACACCAAAGTGGTTCACCTAGGTGTCCACTGTTAACTTTCTGTACCCCTTTAATGTTCAAAAATTGCTGATTCTCAACCTTATTTGAATAAATGTATGGATTTTATCAATTTTTGTTTTATTGGTCGGGCACTGATTTACCGGTACTTTTCATCTCAAGAAGCTGTCTGGTGTTTGGGTTTGTGCCCGGTCAAATGTAGCAATATGCTCTCCTTCTCTGTAACTTCGTACACAAGGCGACACATCAACAATGAGAGGTGTATTCCTGTTGTCCCCACTGAGAGCCCTTTAAACAGGTTTAACAAATGTTCGCCCTGCATACTACTTAATTAATACACGTAAACTCTCCCAAACCTTGACGAATGATTTTCAACTCGGAGCCGTCACTTCTGAAACTAAAAAGGCTACAAACAAAAGTTAATTTACCTGTGAACTAACTGAAAAAAAGTATCTCCTTTATATTTTTTATACCTACCCATTTCTGATAAATAGCTGATGAATTAGTGATCAGTTGTGTATTTGTGATTGATTTAAACAAGTGTCTTTGTGTTAAATAAAGATTTTTAGTGTATAATTGGTAGTCTGACAATTTATCCTATACCCAGCTCGTAACAAATTGGTGTCAGAAGTGAGGATAAATTATGCCATTTCTACCGAAGGATGACACAGACGGTGTCCGCACCAGAAGTCATCGACAGCAAGACATGTACCAAAGGTGGTTTGGAGATTCTCCGACACAGACACTGGCTGGTGTTCAGCTTACGTCAGAAGCAGTCGCAGGCTCTTCCGGAGTATCTCCAGCATCAGCGGCGCCAGACTTGTCTGCTTTAATGGCACTGCTGCAGGACCAGGCCCGCCATCAAGAAGAGCAGGCTCGCCGGTTGGAGGAGCAGTTACAGCGACTTAAAGAGGAGCAGGTGCGTTGCCAAGAAGAACAGATGATCCTCATAAAGGATCTTCATGCAACCTTTGGCAAAGATCTCAAGGTGATGAAGGAGCAGGTTCACCAGCATGCCACAAAATTGTGGCGTCACCTGAACGCCAGCAGCGTCCGCAAAGATACAGCCCTAGGGGCTACACTTGTGGAGAAAGGGGTATTCTTCGATCAAATGTCCTAGGCGAAACACGCCGAGAGATGATCAATCTCAGCTGAGAAAGGCGGCTGATATGACTGCCCAACAACAGTGGAGAACTCACGGTAACAAAGACGCACTGTCAAGAAGAACTTGGCGTGAGGACTGTAAGTACAGTTTCAGGCAAGAGACTAAGGAACCTGTAAGGATGCTAAGAACGGATCTCAGTGATGAATGGAAGGAAACCATACAGCATGCTCAGGAAAATTACATGGACATCAAAACGATCTTCGAGTGGATCAAAGCTGGTGGTCCTAAACCCAAGTGGAGTGATGTGGCAGCGATGAGTTCCATCACGAAGAGTTATTGGGCACAATGGAACAGCTTTGTGATCCAGGATGGAGTCTTGTGCCGTAAATGGGAAAACGCTCGAGGTGACAACTGTCATTTAAAAATGGTTGTCCCTAAAACCAAGGTACCAGATGTTCTAAGGCTCTACCATGATGGATGTTCAGGTGGACATATGGGGGTAAAACGGACTCTACTGAAGATCCGAGAGCGATTTTACTGGATCCACTGTCGAGAAGATGTGGAGGACTGGTGTTGCAAATGTACCACTTGTGCGGCTGTAAAAGGACCCCAAACACGCAGCAGAGGTGCATTAAAAGTGTACAACGTTGGAGCTCCCTGGGAACGGATAGCATTAGACGTTGCGGGACCATTCCCAGAGAGTGAAATTGGGAACGAGTACTTCATGGTTGTCATGGATTACTTCACCAAGTGGCCAGAAGTGTTCGCCATTCCTCCTAACCAAGAAGCTACTACTGTCGCAGATAAATTGGTTCAGGAAGTGTTCTGTCGTTTTGGAGTACCCTTAGAAATTCACAGTGATCAAGGAAGGAATTTTGAATCACAAGTATTTCAGGAGACTTGCCGATAGATGGGTACCCACAAAACCAGAACCACTTCTTACTACCCACAATCTGATGGAAAGGTGGAGCGCTTTAACCAAACGTTGGAGAGATATCTGGCAAAAGTCGTGGGAAGCAGGCAAAGGGATTGGGACAAGCACATACAGCCGTTTCTTCTGTCCTACCGTAGTGCAGTCCACGAAAGTACGACTGTGACACCAGCCTTCGCGAACTTTTTCGCGAAGGGAATCACGGTTGCCTGCAGATTTAACCACTGGAACTGCCCCTGATGCACCACGCAGTGTTACAGATTATGCAAATGACTTGCGTAACAAGTTGAACGATGTCTATGAGCATATCAGACAATCTGGCCAACAGATGTCTGAGAAGATGAAGACCCGTTATGACCGAAAGGCGAACAGTAGAGGTTTCGACGAGAATTCACTGGTGTGGTTGCATAACCCAGTGCGCAGCAAAGGTCTCCGAAATTGCAAGCAAAATGGGATGGACCATACCGAGTCGTGACCAGGATCAATGATGTCACCTATCGAATACAGAAGGGTCCACGAGGTGCGCCTAAGATCGTACATGTAGATCGATTAGCGCGATACTACGGGACTAACGATGCTCGGGATGAGCATGTCTAAGGGGAGGGGGCAGTGTTACGTCGCCTGCTTAGCGAGAACATTCTAGGATTACGTTCGAGTCTAGAATGATCCAGTATGTCTAGAAGATTCGAGAATAATCCTAGAATGTTCCACAATGGAAAAGTCTAGAAAGTTCGAAAAAGTTCTGGACCTTTCTAGAATTTTCTAGAAGAATTGGTTCCACTATGGAGCTATCTGGAAGGTTCAGGAAGGTTGTAGAACTTTCTCGAAGGATGGGTTTCCCTTAAGGAACTATCTAGACATTCACGGAAGTTGTGGAACGAAGCGATCGAAGTGAACTACTAGTGCGATATTTAAGTGATTAGCATAGATTGGAGTAGGTAGAATGATTTTTGGTACTTGTATCATAAATGCACACAGAAAGAATAACATGGACAAGCCATTTTTCCGGAAAGTATTTCCGGAATTTCCAGATTCAATTAAATATAATAATAATTTAATGTTGGTAGTGATATTACTACTACACAATTCAAAATTTAAAGGAAGGTATCAAAACTAAATTAATTCTAAACAACTTTTTATAAATTTTTGCACTTTCAATCAAATCAACCAATTCCGGAGGAATGTCCATATTAATACAACGTTTCGGATCAATGACCGCAAATCAATCTACCTACTCCGATCTATGCTGATGACGCATTTGAACAATTTTAAAAATTAAAAACTGCGATGCGAATGGGTTGCCTCTTGAAATTAAATCTTAGGCGGGATTTTTGACTAGAGTAGGGACAACTTGCAACTCATGGATCACTCGAGTTAAAAGCGAAAATATAGACCACCCACGGCGACTTTTTGTAGCGATGCTGTCGCGCGTTTACGAAATGCGCGACTGCATCGCTACTAACGCGCGTTAGTCGCATTTACAACGCGTTGCGATGCCAACGCGCTACAGTATCGCGACTGTATCGATGCAAAATTGCAAATGTGCGACAGTGTCGGACGACATCGGGGAGAGAACGGAGGGAGGGTGGCGCGTGAGTGGAGAATTACACGTGAATCGCGACAGAAGCGTACTAGTATCGCGTTTGCATCGCGACTGAATCTGGGCCCGTGGGCGAGGGCACACAGCTAGTGACCACTTCGCGACTGTATTGATAAGTACGCGCGACAGCATCGCTACAAAAAGTCGCCGTGAGCGAAGACCCTAAAAGTCCGTGATTAGATCTGCCAGATTTGAAAACTGCGCCGTGAAGAGAATATGAGAAAAAATAAAAATGGATATTATGGCCTGTATTGACATGACATTCATCACATTGTGATGAAGAGGGATGAAACGCACCGTGACTAAAAGAGTAATGAATGGAGAGGGAGAAGGCCAAAGATAATGGGTTGGATGGATAAATAGTGGTAGGAGGAATTATGTATGAAAAAAAAAAAATCTTAGTAAATGGTAGCGTGATGGCTCACAGGCGTTAACGGAGGACTTGGGAGACAAAATATATATATTCATTTATTTAATCAGATAACAAAGATCTGAAGGCTCTTATCCGCGGCATCGGAATTACTTTTGATATGTGGCACTAGATTTAATTAAATTAGGAAAACAGACGTCGGCGATCCGTCAACGACTTGCTACGCGCCACCTTCCTTGACAACTACCCAAGTCAATATGGCTACCCGCAACGACTTGACGTTCCGCCAGAGAGAAATGTAGACCCCTTCTCTCTCGTCTGTGGTCACAGATTAGTTTGCAACGTGAATCATATGAAGCCTTTTTGCAAAGGCGCCGACAGATCCATTGGGTTAGCAACAATATTCTTAAGCTATGTTAGTACTTAATTGAAAACACAGACAATGTACAGGTGACTAGATACCTCACCAACGGGCTGTCATGCCACCCGACTCTGGCGCTCAGAATGAAAAAAAAATGAAAAGATGAATTGCACTGACACATCAAGCAAAACACGCGACACATCAAGCTAATACATTTCCAGTTTAACATAGCATGCAAAGCTTTGTTAAGATTTTCCATACAATGAATGATCCGCATAAATTGGCTCTGTATAGCTTGATTGGTCTTCGTGCGTACATTACAAGGCTTACAGGTAGAACATTTGGCATCGAGCTACAACGAGGGACAACGGGAACGAAACAATGGTAAAAGAATTTTGTTCAGTTATCGGTTTCTCACTAGTATCTTCTGTTGTTGGTTTTATAGTTTTCTAGTGTACAGCTTGGCAAAAAAGAGTCTGACGTGGTGACAGTTGGAACTAAAAATCGTACTGGACATTGAAGCCTTCCATGGTGTTTTGCGTAGCGTCCGAGGGACTGAACCAGCCACTTGGAATTGGGATCATATTATTATCCCTAAAAATAAAAAAATAAAATCGGCTGAGTCGTAGTATTACGGTTGCCACAGTTGCGATACTGGCGACCCTAGCTGTATGTATGTCTCTGAATAAAAGTATAACAAAATGTAGTGTGGAAATAAAACGAATTATTAATATGAGTAAGTACGTTGAGTTTATGCCACTTGTAGCATCATACATATAGGAAAGGTAAATAACTGAATACCAAGAACGCGATGATGGTCGCGCTCGCGCTCCTAGCCATTCGGAACGAGTTTTGATGCGCTTACAGGATTTTGGCGTGACTCGGAAGTTCGGAACGCACCCTTTAGCTCTTCACTTGCACAAACTGTCAGTCAGTTAGTGTCAAAAGAGTCAAAACAATAGTAATTGTAACATTTTTGTTGTTGTTACTGGTTGCTACAGTACAGTGAAGTTGTGACATATTCCTTGAAGTTGTGACTACAAGCAGAAACAACAGAGCGCCACCTGCACGATCTTTTCACGGATTTTCACCACGTTCACGTTTTTAAATCTGGTGGTTCAAGCAAGCCGGTTGCGAGTACTACGCAATTGGCATTTTTGAAGAATATCAATAATAAGGTCAGTGTATACCGCTGTAGGCCGTTGCCTCTCACATCGGCGTTGTAAATACCTTTTATTAGTCGCCTTTCACACATCCGCTGAACATGACGGGCGAAATATGGATGTACTTGGAAGGTATGCCTCTGCCCTAAACCTTAGGGGATTGCAAGGCGTGATGTTCTGTTAATTACAAATCAAATCATTTATTCGCTAGAATATAGGCGTGTAATGTAAGCACAAAAGTAGATTTCAAATAATGTCAATAATATTAAATTGCTGGAATGTCACACACAGGATCAGAATAGAAAAATAAAATAAATAAGATTATCACATAACAGAATTTCTGAATAATAATAAAAAAAAGTATGAATCATATTAATAAATGAGTACCAATGAGTAAAATTATGAAATAGAAAATTATTACCTAAGGTACAAATAAAAATAAAAGGGCCAGTGATTTTTAGTTTAGTTATTCATCCAATTGTTCAACAACTAAATTCTAAATTTAACGTTTGGTATCTTGATGATGGAACCTTGGGAGGTGATGTAGATACCGTGTTAAATGACCTAAATTTCTTAAAAAATAAATTTCATTCCATTGGCCTTGACCTAAATCTTTTGAAATGCGAAGTATATGTAAAGGACAGTACCGACAGACAACAGACTATTTCCAAATTTAACGCAATAGCCCCTGACATCAAAATTATTGAGAAAAGCTCTCTTCGTCTCCTCGGGGCTCCAATCCATGAAAATTCTTTTCCCGATTTCATAGAGGAAAAGATTCAAAATTTTAATGATGTTTCCGCAAGATTGCTCCAAATTAACATGCATTCGGCCATTACTATAATTCGGTACTGCTGTTTCGGTCCTAAATTAAAATATTTGCTTCGTGCCTCCCCTTTATGGAAGCACATACATCTTTTGGACAAAATGGATCAAATTATCAGACATACATTGTCATCCATTTTAAATGTGGCTTTGGACGACCGAGCTTGGGCACAAGCAAGTCTTCCTATTCGCATGGGAGGACTCGGCGTCCGCAAAATTTCTAGTATTAGTTTACCGGCTTTCATTTCCTCGCTATGCGGCACTGAAAAATTAGTCAGGAATATCCTGGCTTCCACACTGAATTGATTTTGATGTGCCGTGTTTCTCCAAGGCTATCGATGCTTGGAAACTCGCTTGCCGGAATACTAAAAAACCCGACAATCCATTTTCCCAGAGACGGTGGGACGAGCCGCTCTGCAGAATAGTTCAGGATAATTTACTCAACATCATTTACGTCTGCTACTACTGCTGAGCGTGCGCGACTGCTGGCTGTGGGTGAGTGGGAGTCGGGTCTTTGGCTTCACGCACTGCCGTCGTCGAGCATAGGCACTTTGTTCGACGACACGACCTTCCGCCTCGCTGCTTCTTTACGTCTTGGTGCCTCCTGCTGCACTCCTCATCGCTGTCACTGCGGTGAAGCTGTCAACAGCCTCGGACACCACGGCCTTTCATGCAACCGAAGTGCGGGCCGTTTTGCGCGGCACGCGAACATAAATGATATCATCCGTCGAGCTCTTGTTACCGTCGGCGTTCCAGCTATCTTAGAGCCCAATAGCTTGGCACGCGACGATGGCAAAAGACCGGACGGCATATCGTTGTTTCCTTGGAAGATGGGTAGGCCTTTAGTCTGTGACGCAACATGCGTCGATACTCTTGCGCCATCACATCTTCCAAGCTCATCGTGCTGTGCCGGCGCTGCCGCTGCGGCTGCGGAGAACCTCAAACGGCGTAAATATAGTAACCTTTGTGGTAACTATATCTTCGACCCATTTGGGGTTGAAACTCTGGTTCCGTGGGGTCCGAGTGCTCACAGCCTTTTTAAGGAAATTTCGAAACGCCTAGTTGACGCTTCCCGTGACCCAAGGGCTGGGATTTACCTTGGCCAGAGGCTAAGTATTGCCATTCAACGTGGCGACGCCGCCAGTCTCTTGGGCACGTTACCAGCTGACAGCGTTGAGGAGGAGTTTTTTGACGCCCTTTTATAATTTGTTGTTATTTTAGTTTTAATTATCTAGTTTTATGTTTAGTAATTAATTTAGAAATTAGTACTTTAATTTACTTTGAATAAATAATGTCCTAAATAAATTATTTTAACAAGTTTAGAATAGTTAATATGTAATGTAAAAACTATAGAACTGTTAAAATGTCACACAAAGGGTCATTCAAAAAATCACTATAATAACACTTCTGTATCAAAAACGACTTAAGTTTATTTTTAAATTGTTGAAGAGTGTAATTTTTAGGGTTCCGTACCCAAAGGGTCAAACGGGACCCTATTACTGAGACTTCGCTGTCCATCCGTCCGTCCGTCCGTCTGTCATCAGGCTGGATCTCAAGAACCGTGATAGTTAGCCAGTTGAAATTTCTACAGATTATATTAGGTCTTTACCTATGAAATTGCCGTTTTGTTTGAAAAAAGTTAAAGTTTTTTTTTTTCGAACTTATTTATTTCTTTTATTCAAAGTAATCACCCCTGCAATCAATGCATCTTTGCCAACGCTGTGGCAGTTTATGGATGCCCTTCTTGAAAAAATCAGCTGGACGGGAGACAACAAACTCTTCAAAGGCGTTTTGTACTGCCTCTCGGGAATTGAATTTTTTTCCCGCTAAAAAGTTGTCCAAATTTTGGAAAAAGTAATAGTCGGAAGGCGCAAGATCTGGTGAGTATGGCGGATGAGGGAGAGCTTCCAAACCCAACTCCTGCAGCTTAGAGACGGTCTGTTGTGCAGTATGGGGCCGCGCGTTGTCGTGAAGTAGCAGTGGAGACGACCGATTGACCAAAGCTGGTTGCAGACGTGCGAGTTTCGCCATCATTGTGGTCAGTTCTTCAATGTACACATCTGCAGTAATGCTCTCGCCGTTTTGTAAAAAGCTATGAAGAATCACACCAGCACTAGACCACCAAACTGTGACCATCACCTTTCTAGGGGTCATTTTTCGTTTTGCACATTGCTTTGGTACTGAACCAGGATCTAACCAACTTGCTGAGCGCTTTCGATTGTCAAAAAGAATCCATTTTTCGTCGCACGTAACAATTTGGTTCAAAATTCCTTCATTTCTGTGCCTGTTAAGCAGCGCAAGGCAAGTCTCGACGCGTACGTTGCGCTGGCGATCGTTAAGTTCGTGGGGCACCCATCTATCAAGCTTTTTTATCTTGCCAATCTGTCGCAAATGGACCAATATTGTTTTAATGCTAACATCAAAAGCTGCTGCCAGCTCAGCTGTAGATTGAGTTTCATCAGCTTCAACAATCACCTTTAATTCATCATTGTTGACCAAAGTTTCCGGACGACCACGAGGTTCATTTTTCAAGTCGAAATTCCCAGAACGGAACCGAGCAAACCAATAACGGGTTCTGCGTTCGTTTGTACAGTTCTCTCCGTAAACGTCGTTGATGTTACGGGTCGTTTGTGCCGCGTTGGTGCCACGACGGAACTCATATTCCATAATTACACGAAATTTCAAAGTATCCATTATGAGGAAAAATGTTGAAATGTAATGAAAATACAACGCTAATCAATAAACAAAAGACTGATTTTGTAAATAGAATGTCATATTTTTAAAACAAAATTAATTTGAATTTAGAACTCATAGCCAATCAAAACTTTTTTTTGTTTGAAAAAGTCTGTACTGCAATACGGCAATTTCATAGGTAAAGACCTATTATATTTCTGTTGCCGCTATAACAAGAAATACTAAAAACAGAATAAAATATATATTTAGTAGGCCTATCGCTTCCGAATCATCCATAACGATGTTATCAACCGTGCGAACGTCCACCTGTGTCAGATGGACCGATGTTTGATCCCATAGCGTGACTTTTATAGGTTAGGGTCAAAACAAACAGACGATTATTAATCAAGGATGCTATTTAACCTCTAGGTCCCAGCCGTTCCATTTATGGAACGGCGAGAAAGTAAATTTCTAAATTGTTCTGTCAAAATTTACCTCTATGGTCAACTAGTAGTCGATTCAAACAAAATTAATCGTTAGTAATACTAAACGGCACAACATTATTAAAAAAAATATAGAAACTCGTCTATGTCGAATGTCAAACGCAATGGCAACCCGTGTTATTATGTTCGGAAAAGTGTTGTTTTTGTGAGATATACGTTGTAAAACTTTGGTAAGTAAATGTATAGTATGTTATAAGTGTATAATGCAACATTTTAGATAGTCATTTGCTTGAAAAGGAAGTGTGCTTGGCCCAATTTTGTACTTGTTATACACTTGTGACATCCCAGAGCTGGAAAACAGCACCATAGCGACCTTTGCAGATGATACTGCTATTATGGCCACCGGATCAAGCCACAGAGAAGCAGTAGAGAAAGTTCAACTAGCTGTGAACAAAGTTTACGACTGGACACAAAAGTGGAAGATCAATCTGAATGAGTCAAAATCAGTTCACATTAACTTCACAAACAAACACAGTGACTACCACCCACTCTACATAAATGGTATGCAAATACCTTATGCTAATACAGCCAAATACCTTGGCATAACTCTCGACGCCAAGCTGCGTTGGAAAGCCCATATCAAAAAGAAAAAACAGGAACTCGATATTCGTTATAAACGTTTGCATTGGTTACTGGGAAGGAAATCCTGTTTATCAATACATAATAAGCTGATAATATACAAGCATATTCTGATGCCAATTTGGACGTATGGTATCCAACTTTGGGGCTGTACTAAGCCAACCAACGTCAAAATAATTCAACAGTTCCAAAATAAAGTACTCAGGGCTGCTGTAAATGCACCCTGGTACATAAGAAACGATGACCTCCACCGTGACCTCGACATGGAATTCGTCACCACCATCACACAAAAATTTGCTGAAGCCCACGAACACAGACTCCATCGACACGTGAATGTTGAGGCAATCCAGCTGTTAGACAACACAGGCATAGTGCGTAGGCTAAAGAGAACTAAACCATTTGAATTAGTGTAGTGTAAGTGAATCAATAATAGTAACAATGTTGTGCTATTTATATAACACATGAACAAAGTGTTTTATCAATTTTACCAGACTCTAAGGAAGTGTTACGAACGTGTGTAAAAGTGCATACCTAATTATGGACACTATTCTTAGCATTAACATAATTTATAACGTAGCATAATAAGTTAGATTTAAATTGTTTATTAGTCTTCTTAGGCTAGATTGCAATTAACTAGTAAGAACTTGGTTCTTACTAATAAGGGAAAAAATTTGCTTGAAAAAATAACAAAAAAATTATGATTTGAGCCAACAAAAAATCCTTTGTTGTGAAGTTTGTTAGTCGAAATAAAAAAAAAATATTTGACTCTTGAACCATGTAAAATGGTTTTGGAAACAATAGTAGCAAAGAAAAAATAGTGATAATTCATTATTTCATGTATTCGAGGCATATCTATTCATATTTATTGATATTTCAAGTATTTTCATGCTTTGAACAGCGGAATTCTAAAATGGCCGATTCTAACAAGAAGTTTGAGTTAGGATCTTATAAGAATAATGTATGTAGGACTCCTAAAAAACACTGTCATTAGATTACTTGTATATTTGTGATGTTAGATATAAATTTTCGTGTAAATTGAATGAGTAGTTTTACCAAACAAAAATAAGCAACGAAAACAGACGTATTTGCTACGACCTCTCTCATATCTATGGGATATGTATAATTCTCAAGTAGTTCTAAAAGAGTTGTTTATTATTAATAAATGGCCCCGTTCATCACGAACCCGACACTGTTTACCGTTTAAGATTAGAGCTAATATAACTCGAGTTATAAGTGTTTATCTTTACGATATCGGATGACTCACGCAATAGCGTAATCAAGGGGCCCCCGAAGGGTTTCACGCGGGGTTTTACTGTTACGCGCGAAAGGATAGTGAGGTTAAATTAAAGGGGGCTCCCATACAAAAAAGTGATTTTTTTGCTCGTTTTTATAAATAATGGTACGGAACCCTTCGTGCGCGAGTCCGACTCGCACCTGGCCGGTTTTTTATACTATCTGGTTTGTTAAATATCACTGGACTCGTGGGTCCAGTGATATTTAACAAACTACCAGACAAAGAATTCTTTATGAAATTTTGCTCAGAGAAGAACAGAATAAGTCTGTCTCACTCGAAATGAGGTTGAAGGTGCAGAGTGCAGCCCCCGGCTACCGTACGCGCTGGCCTGGGGACGGTCAGTACTGGGCTAGCTCACCGTCCGTCCGTCTTATGACGACAGGCCGTGCCGACAGCGCGTTCGTGTTCCACGCGCGCCTCAAGGAGATGTCAGCAAATCGGAAGGGGTCCGAGAGGGCCGATGCCTGCCACGGCTGCGGGACTGTTCGAAAGAGAAACCGTAGCCCTGGAACACAAAGGCCTAAGAAGGAACATGGATAGTTTTTAGTCAGTACAAGTCTGACACTCCGTCCCGCTCCGCCCAGAGTGGGGGCCTCATTTAATGATTTCCCATCCATAAAAAAGGGTGCAGATTGCGCAGATCAGCGGCGCCTCCCTTAAAAAGTCTTAAATGAGAATGGTCTCAGTAGAACATTTACTTAGGACGAGTTTTATTACTACTCACAGTACCTACTACATCATACACTGTACTTCAGGTCCGAAGCCTCCCTATAAGCCGATTCCCACCGGCTTCCCTTGAGAAGTTTGAAACACAACCAAATAACCAACGTTTGAAAATAGCACAAGAAAAATCACAAAACTACACTACACAAACGCCTACACTTTCGGAAATTCAATTAATAATTTGCTCTTCAACAACAAATTGCTATACAATAACCCGCAGGCGCTATCGGCTTGTTCGCAGTATAATCTTCTATGCAAAATGAACGTCATGACCTCACCGTCAGACTGCCATAATATAGCTTGAGTAAGCCGCAAAAATTCGAGTTATTTGATAGAGAAAGTAATAGCAAATGCGTGCGCGTGAGCGAGATGGAAGGAGAAATATCGTAATCACTCGTAGTATTTCGTGCCGAATCGGATATCGTTCAATGCCAAACCATTGCATGTTTGTTATTGTTGATGGATTTATATTTTGAACTTTTAGGTTAGTTTACCTATTAGAATTTATTTCTTGGTTTATAATAGTGATTAGTATTATAGTTGGACTTTCTTTTTGTTTGTTATTGTTATTTGTGATGAGTGTAGTGAAAGCAGTTACGTACGTTGTAATTAGGTATTTGCGGTAAGTCGTTAGTTTAATAAGTTGAAATTACTAATTTAGGGTAAGTAGATTTGCAAAGTAAATAGTAGGATGGCGGCATTAATAGTTTTAATTGTTGTTTGAAAGATTATTTACTTTGTGAGGAAACATGCTTTTCAAGGTTAAGTTTTGAAAATAAAAAACATTTATCTAGTTCAGTAGTATTTACGAAACTAGGTTTTGAAACCAGGGTTTTGCTTCCAACCAGGGCACCCTAGTAAGAGTGAGAAATACTTGGACTATGATAGTTTTTGCTAGTCTGGCATGGCCGCGCGGGCAAAGTTAGAAGAAACCAGACTTGAAAAGTAATTGCATAGGAAATTAACCCATGTACTCATATAAATAAGGAACACTATCGTATTTGCGAAACAAAATAATTGGATGTTTTATTTATTTATTTTTTATTTATTTATTTAAAAAACACATACACTATCATTACAGGGTTACCTAATACAATAGTGCAGTTATGGTTATATAATAGATAAACAAAAAACGTAATACACCTAAATCTTAAACTAATAATTATATGAATAACACACTAATTAATAATTAAATGTTAAAAGTCTTTCTAACGCAAATACGATTATGATCCTTATTTGTAAGACGACATGGATTGTTATATGCAAGCATTTTAAACTCTGGAAGTACAGGGCGCAGCGCGGGCGGCGCGAGACGCGCAGCGCGGTTTGCGCGGTTTGCGCGTTTTGGCTGGCTGGCCGCACAAGGCTTCAAGCCTTGTGCACGCCGTGGGCCTAATCTGTGCCGTGGGGCTCGGGGCGCGGTGGGTGCAGGGCTAGCGTAAATGTAATAGTTTATTTCGCGGGTATATTAGAAAGACGATTTTTGGGACTGCGTGCCCGCCCCTTGCTTAGGTAAGCATTTTTTTTGCTCCGGCTTCCCTCTGTCAATATTTCACCCTTCGCCACTGCTGTACTTGTGCATTCAAACTAGTTTGCCCCATTATAAACTAATCGGTTTGTTTCCACAGTTCGTGAAATACTATACTAGTTCAAGCCACCCCTACCTTATTGCTATTTTCCCAATTTGCACTAAGCGTTTTCAAACATCTTTCATAATGCGCACATCAAAAGAGTGGAACTCTCTGCCTGCGTCTGTGTTTCCGAACGCTCACAACCCTAATCTCTTCAATGTTAGAGTGAACAGGCTTCTTCTGGGTAAGCTCGTACCATCGTCGACTTTGTCTCTTTATCTTTGACCAGTCAAGAGCAAACACATCGCCAATAAAAAAAATAACTGTGTTTATTTTTTTTTCTTTTAACTTTATTCATATTTCCTAGTTCGGGTCACAAGGTTCTCTTTGAGTTTTGAAATAGATTATACTATTAAAAACCGGTCAAGTGCGTGTCGGGCCACGCGCAGTTTAGGGTTCCGTAGTTTTTATAACAGCCAAAAGCGGGTCGTATTCGCTGACTGATAGTTCCGTACCAAGCTCTAACTAAAAGCTAAACATGACTACCTGCCTAATTTGGCTTCCTATACAAACAACAACAACTGTTTTTTTTTTATAAAACTTACTTAGGAATGAAACAGCGCGATACAACTGACGCTTAGCGCCATCTATCGACATTTCTATAAAAAAAAAATTATTTTACCTTTTTTTTTGGCGTCATTAACGTGTATACTCATACGAAATTACAACTTTCTAGTACCAATAGTTTTTGAGCTAAACCGCGGACAGACAGACAGACAGACGGACATGGTGAAACTATAAGGGTTTCTTGTTGACTACGGAACCCTAAAAACTCAGAAAAACAAATTGCAAAACCAGCCAGACATAAAAAATGTTTTATTGAAATGCCTCACCAACCAGACAAACACTTGTTTGATCATAGGATGGTAATTCTTTCAGGATAAAGCCAATCAAGAGTTGAAGTTAAACAAAAAACTATCATGATGAGTGACTGGACTAACTTGGACGAAATAATGCAAGATCTGTCATTGGCACAAGGGTATGCAGTGCCCGCCAGGTTGGAGACGGTTGCTAGTGTGGGACCTCCACCATTACTTGTGCAGGATGAAGAAGGTAATACTTGCTATTCTTCACTATTCCATACTTTTCTTCATCATTTACTACATTGTTCAGTGGAGTTGATTGATATTTACTTAGATTCATTATATACTAGCTGTCCGGCGCAACTTCGTCACATTTTCTCCGTTTTAGCAACATTTTTCATTGCTGCTCCACTCCTATTGGTCGTAGCGTGATGATATATAGCCTATAGCCTTCCTCGATAAATGGGCTATCTAACACTGAAAGAATTTTTCAAATCGGACCAGTAGTTTCGGAGCCTATTCAATGCAAACAAACAAACAAACAATCAAATCTTTCCTCTTTATAATATTATTATATATTATATATTATATTTCCTTTATTCATTTTTCATCTTATTTACTATATTTTTAAATATTTCTTATAAAACAAAAAAGGTAAAAAAAACATTTAAAAATATAAAAAAACAGGTTTCCGCCGGTATCGGGAGCAGGGTCCAAGCTACCGGTGGTTAGGGCTGCAGAGACAGGAACCTCCTCACAATGCGGGCCGTATCGAGGAGTACTGCCTTCTGAATCTGGCTCTTGATCCAACTGCCAAGTGAGAGCTTCGATAGATGTTCATCGAGGCTTTTAGCCATTAGGCCATTGGCCGTAACGACAATCGGCACAATGATAGCCGAGTTCACATTCCACATGCTGACAACCTCGTGTGCTAAGTCGAGATATTTTATTTGTTTCTCTTTCGCAGCCTTCACGAGGTTCTTGTCATGCGGGATGGTAACATCGACTATCATTACGCAGCGCGCTGATCGGTCTATCACCACTATGTCAGGCTTATTGGCGACAATAGTCCTGTCAGTAATGATAGGCCGATCCCAGTACAACGTGACATGGTCTTTCTCGAGAACTGGGTCGGGCACATACTTGTAGTACGGAACCTCAGATTCCACAAGTTCATATTTCAAGGCAAGTTGCTGGTGAATAATCCTGGCTACTTGGTTGTGCCTGTGCAAGTACTCGCCGTTAGACAGACGAGAACAACCATATTATTATCTCCTTTATTCATTTTTCATCTTATTTACTATATTTTTAACTATTTCTTATAAAACAAAAAGGTAAAAAAACATTTAAAAATATAAAAAAACAGGTTTCCGCCGGTATCGGGAGCAGGGTCCAAGCTACCGGTGGTTAAGGCTGCAGAGACAGGAACCTCCTCACAATGCGGGCCGTATCGAGGAGTACTGCCTTCTGAATCTGTCTCTTGATCCAACTGCCAAGTGAAAGCTTCGATAGATGTTCATCGAGGCTTATAGCCATTAGGCCATTGGCCGTAACGACAATCGGCACAATGATAGCCGAGTTCACATTCCACATGCTGACAACCTCGTGTGCTAAGTCAAGATATTTTATTTGTTTCTCTTTCTCAGCCTTCACGAGGTTCTCGTCATGCGGGATGGTAACATCGACTATCATTACGAAGCGCGCTGATCGGTCTATCACCACTATGTCTGGCTTATTGGCGACAATAGTCCTGTCAGTAATGATAGGCCGATCCCAGTACAACGTGACATGGTCTTTCTCGAGAACTGGGTCGGGCACATACTTGTAGTACGGTACCTCAGATTCCACAAGTTCATATTTCAAGGCAAGTTGCTGGTGAATAATCCTGGCTACTTGGTTGTGCCTGTGCAAGTACTCGCCATTAGCCAGACGAGAACAACCAGAAATAATATGTCTGATGGACTCACCCGGACGGTGGCATGCCCGACACACGTCCACCGTCCCGTCCTTCATAATATGTTTCCGGTAGTTGTTCGTTAGCATAACTTCGTCCATAATCGCACAGACAAAACCCTCAGTTTCCCCAAAGAGGTCGCTGAATCGTAGCCAGGACACGGATGCTAGAAAGTCTACATCGGGCCCATGAAGAGCCTGGTAGAAGCGACCGTGAAGCACCTTGCCTTGCCATACTTTCTTGCGGTCATCGGTAGTCAGTATTACAGGTTTGCGCCAGTTCTCTTTAGCCATGGACAGCGGGGTGAGTGCCTTGTCCACTGCGACCACATCTCGGTGCATACCCACCTCTGTTTTAAAAAAATATTCTCTGAGGCTGCACACCTCGCGGTTGTGGAGGGTCTTCGCGTTTAAAAAGCCTCGACCCCCGCACTTCCGCGGGATGTACAGTCTCATCACTGATGATCGTGGGTGATGCATCCGGTTTGCGGTCAGCAGTGTACTAGCTCTCCTATCCAGGGCGTCCAGTTCGGTCTGAGTCCATTTGAGTATGCCGAAAGAGAATACATTAAAACCGGCATGACCCAACCGTTGAAGGCGCGCACCTTATTCCCGACTGAAAGAAGGCTATTTAGTACCTTCTTCAGGCGACCAAAGAAGCGCTCCCTCAACGATTGCTTCATGTCAGCTACGTTTATACCTAACGCTTCCGACATACCCAAATACTTATAGTTTTCGGATGAGGAAAGGGATCTTAGGTGTATGGAATCAGAGAGCTGAAGTCCCTCGGATTCCATAATCTCCCCTCGCTTTACATACATGACTGCACATTTGTCCACACCAAATTCCATCCTGATGGCACTACTAAAATTTTCAGTTACTTTCAGTAGCTCCATCAGTTGCAATTTGCTGGGGGCAAAAAGTTTCAGATCATCCATGTAAAGAAGGTGAGATATGACCTGACCACCTCTCCTCAACCGGTAGCCTAGACCTGAATCCTCCAGCAATGTGCTTAGAGGATTCAGGGCTAGACAGAACCAAAGAGGACTCAGACTGTCGCCCTGAAATATTCCCCGTTTAATCCATACAGGCTCAGCGTTCCCCTGGATCTGTCGACATCCTGGATATCGAAGGACCGTCCTCCATTGCCTCATACACGACTCAAGGAAGGCGCGTAGAGTTGCATCAATCTTGTACAACTCCAGCACCCTCATGAGCCATGTATGTGGCACAGAGTCGTAGGCCTTCTTGTAATCTATCCAACATGTCGACAGATCCTTGCGGGATCGACGAACCTGTTGGCTAATGGCCATGTCGATGAGGAGTAGCTCCTTAGTACCACGGGACCCATTCCTACATGAGAGGCCGACATAATGGAATTAATATCGATGTGTTCGTTAATCTTCACTCTCAAAATGGATGTAAGAAGTTTATAAACTGTCGCCAAACACGTGATCGGTCTATAATTCCTGGGTTCCGCAGGACCACCGGACTTATGAAGAAGGTGGGTAACACCCGTTGTAAGAAACTCTGGTAGCGACCCAGACTCTAAGCATGACTGGAATTGAGATGCCAGGCGAGTGTGTGAACTACTCAGCCATTTAAGCCAGAAGTTGTGCAGTCCGTCCGGTCCAGGAGATTTCCAGTTCGGTAACGGACGAACTGCTCTGGCAACATCTAGCGGTGTTATTATAATTTTATCCATTTCTGGGATGGATTCACACACTCGCTCGACATCTCGCATCCAGTCAGCCTCCGTATGACAGACGGGCACCGACCAGATGCTGCGCCAGAATGAACTCGTGGCAGCATCATCTGGGCGGCACACGTCCGTCACACTTTGTTCGGGTCGCTCCCAAGCTCTGTATACCCACCTCTCATCACTCTGGAACATGCGATTCTGCGAGTACCGATCAACACGCTTCTTATACCGCCGAATACGGTTCGCCCATGCATAAACTTTCTGCTTCAGGAAGTCGATGCGCTCTGTGACTCCGGACATGTATTCTTGAGGGCTGGTTCCAGTCCCCAAGAATGCCCGTCTCACAAAGCGCATCACACGTGGGCGTGTATTGCCCTCCCTGAAGCAGTATAGTTTGCCGATGAGTACCCTGGCCCCATCAATACGGCTCTCGATCCTGCGTTGCCAGGCTGGTACGGCTGGTTTTGGTCGAGTAGCTACGTCAAAATTTGGGAATTTGACGTTAGCTAAACGACAAGCCGCTACAGCCCCACAATACAAGATCGAGTGCGTATCAACGAGGTTCTCACTACTCTCAAAAATATTTTTGAGTTGCGAGTCCAAGGCACACACCAGCGCCCTATTTTTCTTATGCATGGGTAACCGCGGTAATCGGGGCCTAAGTTAGGCAGGAGTGGATCGATACTCGTGAAGCGCATCTTCCAGAGCGCTCCTCAAACGTTCGTTACACTGGCTACTTACCGTGGCAACCCTATCATCCTCTTCTACAGCACCAAGATTGGACCGCGGTGGTATTGCGTCAATAGTTGACGCTTGCACCGCGGTTTGCGCCGGAGTCAAGTCGATGTGGTTGCTCAGTACTTCTGAGCGCAGCCTATCAAGTGCGGCGTCGTCCAACATGTGATTGCGTTGGATGACCCGCACCTGATCCGACAGTCGCTGGGCAGAGACGTTGACGGTTGGTTCAAGAGTCTGAAAAAGAGACAGCATCCTAACACGGTACGCAGTGAGGTTAGTTCCCCCCTCTGTAGACCCGTAATATGCGCGCATGACGTTCTCGTTTATAGACGGAGTCCATCTCATGCGCTGCACACAACCACCGGCAGCGGGGACCCGGCTCGGGGCCGGTTGGCTCCTAGGTCCGAAGCTTGACGGTGGCTGGCCTCGCCCCGGCCGACGTACAGGTGTTGGCGACGTCGGCGGGGAGAAATATTCGTCGCTGGAACTCGACGCAACTGCCGCTGCCGGTGACACAGGTGATCCGGGGTCCGGCGGCGGCGAGGCGGAGCTCAGCGACGAGTCCGGGGGTGGTGGGAGTGCACGTCGTGCAGCTGCTCGTGTTTTCATTTAGTTAAATCATTCCATTTTTCATTTTCGTCTTCGTTTTCACTATGATGACAGATGTCATATCTGTAAGGTCTTTGGTGGTTGGGTTTTGGCTTTTTGTTCGTTTCTTTTGTGTTATTCTTCCAAATTATTTGCAGTATAATGAGTTTTCGACCTATTTAAATAACTGTAGTAAACAATTTGTGTATCAAAATAAATATTTTATTTTCAAAAAAGATTATGGATGACTTAACGTGTTGACACACAGAGTTGCCAGCTTTTTTATATTATTATACCTTTATATATTATTATTATTATTAAGTTAAGACTAATGACCTACTACTACTAGTGACCCAACCACGGTCTGCAAGCATTAAAAAAAAAGTATAATATTATTGTATTTTAATTGTATATTTTTTCTTATTTCACAGGAAGTGTGGAGCAGTCTTACTACGAATCGTATTGTGTGGGGGGAGGGGACTTTGCTGCACCCGACTATTCACAAATTAAAACGATGCTGGACTTGGTATGTCTAGTGTTTCAAAAGCATGAGTGTAGTGTTTATAAACTGAACCATAGAAACAAATGTAAGAATGTTCCCTGCCATTTCAGACAGCCAAATTTTGGTCCCTTTTTGAAAAGAATACAATAATTGATTGGCATATAATTAAAAAGAGTTAAATAATTGTTAAAATACCTATAACTGACAGGGTCTTCTTTTTTTTGTTTTCAGGTAAAAATTGATGAAAAGGATGATGTCCCTCTCCTCTCTAGCGAGTTTACCCTGCTTTCCTCAGATTCTTCAGACTCCTCAGAGTTCGTACCAAGACGCACCAAAGAGAAAATCAAGATAAATGTAGCTCTCTCACCCAATACAACGGCTAAGGAAGCTAAATTAGCTGCCAGGCGGCCCGTTCCTAAAGAAGTAATTCCTAACATGTTCAGGAAGAAGTCTTTGTCCCTAACTGATGTTAGGAACGAAAATGTTTCGCCTACCCTGTCTTCACAGACATCGTCATCAGAGAAAATGAAGCATTATACACCATCTGTTCATGCTGATGTTTATTATTCAAAATATCTACAGAAAAGCATGTTGAAAGAGCAGATTGCGGAAGATATTTGGGTAAAGGCCGAAAACCAAATGAAGGAAATTGAAAAAAGACAGTAAGTATTAGAACAAAGTCTATGACATTTTGCTGTGCTATTGCGATCTTTTGGCGCTCGAATGCGTTGAACGTTCGTTTCGATTACAGTTACGTACAAAATTATTTGTTTGACAGCCTTTTGCTGACCGTCTGACAGTACTACAATTTCTTTTTAGGGTTCCGTACCCAAAGGGTCAAACGGGACCCTATTACTGAGACTTCGCTGTCCGTCCGTCCGTCCGTCCGTCCGTCTGTCACCAGGCTGTATCTCATGAACCGTGAAATTTCTACAGATTATTTATTTCTGTTGACGCTATAACGACAAATGATAAAAACAAAAAAAAAAAATAAGGGTGGCTCCCATACAAAAAAGTTTTTTTTTTTCGTTTTTATAAATAATGGTGGAACCCTTCGTGCGCGAGTCCGACTCGCACTTAGCCGGTTTTTAGGGTTCCGTAGCCAAATGGCAAAAAACGGAACCCTTATAGATTCGTCATGTCTGTCTGTCTGTCTGTCTGTCTGTCTGTCTGTCTGTCTGTCTGTCCGTCCGTATGTCACAGCCACTTTTTTCCGAAACTATAAGAACTATACTGTTGAAACTTGGTAAGTAGATGTATTCTGTGAACCGCATTAAGATTTTCACACAAAAATAGAAAAGAAACCATAAATTTTGGGGTTCCCCATACATAGAACTGAAAACCAAAAAATTTTTTTTAATCATACCCATACGTGTGGGGTATCTATGGATAGGTCTTCAAAAATGATACTGAGGTTTCTAAAATCATTTTTTTCTAAACTGAATAGTTTGCGCTAGAGCCACTTCCAAAGTGGTGAAATGTGTGTCCCCCCCCCTCTAATTTCTAAAGTAAGAGGAGGAAAATTCTGAAAATATTTAAGATTGTAGAACGTAAAAAAAACTATCAAAGAAAATTGGTTTCAATAAGATATGATGTCTAGTTTTCGAGATATGGGACTTTTTCATCAAACTGCAGCAGTAACTTTGTTTTTCATAAATATACTATGAAAAACCAATTTAGTTTTGCGGTTGAGTGTAAGTTTACTAACTAATACTACTAAATAATGAATGACAGTTCAAAATATTGTTTGGGGCTATGGAACCCTGTGTGCGAGTAAGACTCGCACTTGGCCGGTTTTTTTTAAGTATGTCTTCCACCACTGATGACATTATAAATATTTGTTGTCACCTTGTTAGCATGTTACCGAAAGAGTTAGTATTGTTGAACTGTTCATAGATTACGATATTGAGCGTATGAGTTCGATCTGCCAAAATATCAACTCACAGCAAAATGTCTCCTGTCTCTATTTGTCTATTTTCTTAAGTAATTGTTATTACTTTGAGCAATTAAGTCGATTAATTTATAAAATATTAAATCTGTTCGAAGTATACCTTTTGGCTGTATGTGTATCTATTTGGATTGATTTTACTGAATAGTTATTCTAACTACTAAATATTATAAATGCGAAATTTGTTTGTTACCTCTTCACGCCTAAACCACTGAACCGATCATTCTGAAATTTTTGCATATACTGTATACCTATATTTCATCATCATCATTTCAGCCGAAAGACGTCCACTTCTGGACATAGGCCTCCCCCAACGCTACATTGCCATAAGGGGGGTTTGCCATAATCGCCACGCTTGGCAGGCGGGTTGGCGATCGCAGTACGGTTGTTACAAAAGCACAGAGAACGCTGCTGTCCATTCTCTGGCAAGTCCCTTAGTCGCCTCTTACGACACCCACGGGAAGATATGGGATGGTGCTATTCTTTACGTCCAACACCATACAGAACCTATATACCTATGTTTACAAATAAATATTTTGATTCGGATACGTTGGCAGGTGTACAGATCAGAAATCCCGAGAAAAATAGTAATAACGATTATAGATGGCGTGTCCGTGTCCAAGACGATTATTGTCAAATTCTAAATTTACGCGAGCGATTAGTATTAGTATACCATAATTATGGATTAGTTTTATTTTGGATTTGTTTGTACTGACTACAATACAAATAATGTTCCTACATAGAAATCAAATGTTTCTATTTCAGAAGGCTGAAAGCAGTACTACGCACTCCGGAAGAGCGCGGCAATACGGCTCCCCACGACGTTTCACGTGGTGCGTATGTTTTTTTGTCTACCCTATTTAGTTTTTACCCGACTGCGCGAAGTATTTAGCGTAGTAATTATCGCTTACATGTTTTGGGTTCTTTTCATATTGTACGTAATGTTATTTCCATGTTTTTAGTCGATTTTTAGATCTTTAAAGTTAACTTATTTTAAATTTCTGATTTCTCTTTGTCTGCCTCGTTGCTTGTTGGTTTCGCAGTCGCATGCGCCGACCGTTAAGCGTGTGGTTTGGGTTCAATTCCCCTCGGACACATATTAGTTTTTTTTTCATTGGGGTATTATAAGCCCATAGTCTGCATGGAGCACTGGAGCTTATTGCCATAAATATATGTTTATTATATATGTTTACTAGCGACCCGCCCTGGCTTCGCTCGGTTGCAATGCTGATACTAAATACACTACAGAATGTCTGTCGACATCACATTTGAAACCTCTAAAATTATCAGTACTTCTCTTAGTATATTATGCATGTATCATGATAGTGATGATAATAAGTTCCAGTGCTCCACCTTTATTCATTACATTTGTTGCTTATCTATTTGCATTATACAATAGTGCTGTAAAGTTTGGTAATTTGCAATAAGACCGCTTTTTTATCAATTAGCTTTTCTTTTTGACTTGGTTTTGGTTTGCATCTAGTATTGGTTGAGGTCGTGTTCTTTTTGACCATATTTGTTTACGTCAAAATAATAGATTTTGAAAAAAAAAAATGTTCTTCACCCTTCTCGGTCTAGTGGTCGCAAACGGAACTGCTGAGCATGATTTCCCGGGTTCGATTCCCAGTTACGGCAAAGTGTTATTGGGTTTTTTATCAAGAGTTTCTCTGTAGCAGCCAGAGTCTAGATTTTCGTCCTGATGATGGCAATATGGTGATCCGTATTCATTGGACTTATACATAACTGGCGAAATGTGGATTTACTGTTAGGCACATCTCTACCTAGCCCTTCCTGGATCACAAGACATGATGTTATGATATTTTAGCCGTATTAAAAAAATGCTTATCTTTTTTAAGTCTCATCAAGCAGAGTGCATTCATCATCATTTCAGCCGAAAGACGTCCACTGCTGGACATAGGGCCTCCCCCATCGCCACATTGACATAAGGAGGGTTTTACCATAATCGCCACGCTTGGCAGGCGGGTTGGTGATGCAGTACGGTTGTTACAAAAGCACAGAGAACGTTGCTGCCCGTTCTCTGGCAAGTCCCTTAGTGGCCTCTTACGACACCCACGGGAAGATATGGGATGGTGCTATTCTTTACGTCCGACACCATACAGAACCAGAGTGCATTAACAAATTGTATTTTTCTTCAGTGACTGCCGACGTGCTCTTGCCTGAGCATCGACATCTGCAGTCGGATGATTGCATGGTGTGCATCGTTGCAGCGAAACATGGCTACTACTTCTAACTCCTCAGGGTTACACTACGATTATTTATAAACGACTCATGCATGTACGTAGTGATATAGTTGTTGCGTTTTAGTAGGGCGAAAGCGGTCATTGTCATTTTTCATTTCAGAAACGTAATTACAGTCTTTCTGACTGCTGCAACCTAACAGCAACCATAATGTGACGTAAATAGTAATCAAAGTATTTTTGTCACCCTTCTTACTGACAGCAACACCTTTTTTTCTCCAATACGGATGATGACATTTTTTTTTCTTTGACATCAGGTAGATTATGAAAAAGTATTGGACAAGTAGTTTCTTTTTTCACGTTTTCAAAAAAAAAAAAACTGGGATATATTGAGTTGAAATGGCGCATGACAACACGGTTGAGTAAATCTACCCCTACCCCCACCACAGATTACTGAATAGTTACTACGTAACAGATACTTCACTCAGTAGAAAGCTTCCAATACCTATTACGATAATTGCCTACTCCCTCGCGTCAACAACCACTGTATGCTAAAATGCGCCTAAATGCGAGCAAGCGTACAGCAGTGATTGCTTCGCACCGCGCGATTCCACAGTAATCGCAGGGCTGCCTCTTCGATAAAATTTTATCTATGTTATTGAGAACTGTGAATATGTTCTGACTTTTATGTGGCAGTTAAAAATTTTATCATTTATAAAATATTTAACCAACTTAAAAAAAAGGAGGTGATCAGACATACAGGCCAAACTGAGAAGTTGGACTTGTATGGTTTGTAGGTATGTATGTTTGTGCGCGATAATCTCGCGTTTGGCTAAACCGATATCGATGCGGTTTTCAGAAAAGGATTTGTTACATTTAGGAGAACGTTTTCAAATAAGTATAATACTTCTTAGTTTGATGATGATCTTCGGAGATGTTCACTAGAAATGAAAAAAAAAGTCTTAAAAAAAGAGAACCGACTTCAAATAAAGCACTAAGCCGTAAGAAATAATTTGTATTTTTTTTTTTTTTTTTAATGTTAGTGCTAACAGCACATAAGGCACCACACGGCATCGTAATACGCGTACGAACGAACAGCACTATTAAAAACGGCGTGCGCGCGCTTCGCTTGCGAAAACCGCACTGAATTTGATCCGCCGGCGGACCGAGACCGCTCGGCTGGGCGGTAGGCACTTATAGCGCGCAAGTACATGGAGTGACGGAAGCCTGCCCCCACTCTCCAACTTATTAACATTGGGGAGTAAAGGCTCACTACGTTTTAACTAAGTAATTTTTTGTTAATTTGATAAAACAAAAAATACGTGTCATATATTTGTAATACCTGACTGACGGTCATAATATAATTTCGTTTTCTCTACCAAGTCATCATCCCTATTACACTTGGTCGTTAGCCCGTACTCGGGTGATCGAATGACTACTCCAATTCGGGCTCCCGATGAATTTATTACACTGGTCATCACAATGGAATACGAGCTAACGACTGAGTAGTTTGAATGAAATCGAATACCTACTTGCGCCTGTCCCCGAAACGACGAAGCTGCACGAGTTTGTTTGAAGACGGGCGTACTCGAACTCGTTCATTTACACTTGGTCGTTTGCCCGAATTCGATTTCCTATAGAATTTGGGAAAACGATTTAAGCCAACTATTTAACGATTGCCGTATGCCCGACGAGCTGTGGGCCAAAATAACCACGATGTGGAGCCCTGACTCAGCCAGAAGGCGACGCGGTAGACCTCGCAGGAGATGGCGGGACGAGCTGGACAGAACTAACGACCAGTGGTCCACATTGGCCCTGGATCGAAGGATTTGGAAGTCATGGGAAGAAGCCTTTGCTCAGCAGTGGGATGATATAGGCTAACAGCAATATTTAACGATTGTCTGGCAGTTTGAGTACTAAAAGCGACCTACCCAAAGGTCCTTTCTTTCGTATTGTTGGTCGTGTCGTTGCGCTCCTTGAGTTAAAAGTCGAGCTACATGATAACTGACAAATGTTTGCACTGGCTGGACAGGTCCACTCAAATCTGTGTGGTTCTTTCTTCAAAAGACCGTCTGAGGCACTAATCTGCATAGTCCTCATGACTAAGATTATGTCTAGACTTAAAAGAGACCTCTAAGTTTGTTTCGGCGGTTTCTTCTCAGAGTAGTTAGGTGCGAAACACCGGACCCAAATGGTTAAAAAAAAATTACGTGTATAAAAGTGTTTGTAAAAACCTATTTGCAAAATAAACATCATTTTTTTCATTTAACGACCAAGTCTAATTGCGCCATTATGCGGCAATGGCCGTCATTAACATGCTAAAATGCAACATCTATACACACATGTTTAGATCCAAAAACTCGTTTTTTTTTTTTTTTGTATTTGTATAACAAATATCTTTATCTTTATCTTTATGTTCGGCATATAACATTGCTGTATCATTATCGGGTCGGCTCGGCTAAATTCAAGTTAAGCTGAAATTTTTTGCCGAACGTGTTTCTGTTATGTTTAAAGATGGGTGTAAAAATAAACTTAGGTTTATTTAAAGTGTAACCGCAATCTCTTAGCTAAAAATTTTATGATCGGACTATCATTTCAATAAAATTGACACTCATTTTTTTTTTGTTTGCGTTATTTTGATTAGAAACGTGACAAATTTCTGTGCGAGCCGAGATGGTGCAGCTAGAGCACCGAATGGATTAGATAAACTTAGAACTGTGCGATCTACATCTAAGTTGTTTCCATTAACTATTAGTTACAATCCTATTTCGAAGTCGCCGTGAACATTTTTCATTTTTAACCAAGGGGTTGCGCAAATCTAAACTTTATCTTCACACTCATCTTTAGCTGTAACATATGTAAATGTATCCATACAGGGTGTATGGAACACCGACGCGAAAACGTTACGTACTCAGTAGGTACATCATTTTGAACCCCCAAATATAAATTTTTCATCGGTTTAAAAAAATAAAACCGCTGTTCCATACGTTTTGACTGTGTAGGTACTACATATAGCACTTTTGTAGGAAACTGTTGTTTTTTTTTAATAACTGATGTACCCTACTGATACTGATGTAACCGATGTACGTGTATGTGTACTGATTCATCCTCTATGGAGAAACCATACGTTTGTATGATCGACTAACGAAATGCTTAACCATTACAAAGAACCTTTATAGTGTTATACGTTGCAAATGGCGACGTTAACTATGTGATGCGTAATAGAACGATTTTAACGTGTATGACAAAGTAAACATTTTAGAAAAGGTGACGATATTTTTTAAAATATATTTTTGTATTGGTATTTTAACTATGATACTTAATACACTATAATTTATTATTGTACCTATACCTGTTTAGGTAAGATGCTGTTTGTATGTAATTCTTGTACATACAATGTACTAGAATATATATGGCGTATCGCTTTTAGAAAACTTAGACTTTTAGAGTATTTTTTCTATGCATAGTTATGTGAGTGTCTCAATTTTTGTGACGTTGTTTCTCTTCTATATAAACTGCTGCCATATCATGAACTTTATTTAAGATTTTTTTTATCAAGTCAACCATGTATGTATTTAGAGTTCCGTACCTCAAAAGAAAAAAGATGGATACTCTATCTATACTATTATACTACTGGGCTTTGTTGACCGTCTTATGAGCCCCCCTTTTCTCAGAAAAGGGGAACGAGAAGAAAATGAAAAAAAGTAAAATAAGCGATGAAATAGGTTGACTTTCCACCTCAGATTTTGTTTGTGTTTCATTATATTTGGGTTTGTGATATAAAAAGAGCGTGGCCTAGTCATCAATTTAAAATTTATTGTTTTGTATTGAATATATTGTTAGTCTGATTTCTACCAGCCTTTTTTGATGCGAAAATGTATGTTATGTAATAGTGTTAGATCAGTGAAACTGTGGACAATTTTAAGGAAAATAGCTGCTGTAAGTCACGACCGCACGAATATGAGTTTTATCACGTTTGCTCACGAAATGGAACGTATAATGCAAAAAAATTGTCTTCGGCCATCCTTGCCATTGTATATAATACATATTATGTTACAGTTAAGAACTGTAAATCGGACAAATCCACTTTTGACCGGTGTCAGTCAAACCCCTTATTAATTAAATTAAATGGCGTTTTCTCTATTTTAAATATTTTGTTCTTTTGTTTTTTGTTGTGAATATTTTGAGAACGCATGAGCTAATTACGTAGAACTACTACAACGCCACGTTTTTCAAAGGATCACATAAAAACGTAACAACCTAATGAGTTTCTAAGTAAATATTAAAAAAGTTTAAACCCTTCAAAAGTAGTTTTGACTAATTATAAGTTTTGACTGTGACATAGGCAAGTCCTTACTCAGTAAGTTCACTTCCGGCATCAGCAACCTTATCGTAACGAGGTTAAAGATTAACTGTGATTTTGAAAGTGGTTTAAAATAACTGCTGAGGAAAGGCCTGTATTTTACTTTATCCTATAAGTAAAGGAATGATGGAACTGTATTTTGTATACATTGGTTCAACGTTAGCAGTACTTTTAGGGAGTGGAGTACTCACAAATATAAGCAACTTATATTTCTACTAAAATATGTTAAAATATGTTGTTAATCTGTTAAATATGAGAGCTTTCATACCCCCTCCATGGTAGCGTTAAACGTTTAACGCAACCTTTTTGGAAGTCGCCTAAGAAGTTTCACTTCAAAAAAACTAGTGTTTTCTAATTTTATTTCGTGTTATGCAATTACGAATGTATGGAGAAGCTGATTATTTTTTTCATGATTTCACTGTTGCTATTGTAGTATTTTTTTCATATTCATGAGTACTACACGCCGTTAAAGTATTGCCCTCGTTTACCAAATCACTAAGTATATATTATTTATTACCTAAACAGTTAAGTTTGTGCCACGGTTCTGTTATTTGATTTTGTGAAATTTAATTCTTGCATGCTTACAACAGATAAACTAGACCTAGGTCTAAATTATGTGATTTTGAATCTCATTGCGCTGAAAGCATTTTTATCATTTATTTATCTTATTTACTAATGACTGTGTGTTTGTGTACATATCACTTAATTTATGTGATTTTTAAGTTTATTGGCGACGAAAAAACCTTATTAAAACGCGAAATTAATCGTCTATCATCGTGAGTGGGTCTTACCAAGAGGTATGTAAAATACCGGTATTCAGCTGAATCTGGTAAGACTGGGAGCCGACCCCAAGATAATTGGGAACCGACGGGCTTGGCAGATGATGATCATAAGTGGGTGATAAGTAGACGATGTGTTGGATGCCTATGGCATTAAATGTCAGTACTGTGATTGTGAAGTGAGAATAAATCATCAAATGAAACAAAAAAGTTTTAAAGTACGAACTTAGTCCGTATAATGTTGATGTTGATGAATGGAGAAGTAGAGGAAGACCAAAGAATGTATTGTGTGAGGAACCGTGGTCGAGGACGGCTTAGGCTTAGCGTGACGGTTGAACGGGAAAAATGGATGAAAGAAACGTGTTTCGCCGACCCCAAGTAACTTGGAGTAAGGGCAGGAAGATGATGTAATGAATTAGTACTTATAAACACACATTTATGGGCCTACCACACGCACAAGCTTCACCACAGCTTTGTACACGGAACACTTCGCGTGCGATATTAGTTTTTAAGCTGACATGGTCACTAACACTATCAATAACACTAGTAACGGGATATTTACCATGTTTATTATTTGTTTTGAGTTCCCGATATTTCGGCGCTGTGGCAAACGCCATGATCACGGATAAACAGAAGTTATTGCGGGTGGATGTTTATGAGCAGACAAAACGGTCTACCCTCTTTCTTGTTCGTTTTTTGCGCGCCGTACCACTACTACTGTCACTCACAACTCGATTCTGTTCCCGACACACGAAACTCACTGTGTCCACTCGCGAATTTCTTACGGCACTCTTTCGTTCTTGTCTCTTTCTTTTTTAACAAGTAATAAACATGGTAAATATCCCGTTACTAGTGTTACTTCGCGTGCGGTTGGAAACGTGATACAGTTTTACCAACCGCACGCGCAGTGTTCCGTGCACAAACCGGTTTGCGCAGGCAAAAGTGTGGTGAAGCTTGTGCGTGTGGTAGGTCCATTAGGCTGTTTATACGAGTCTAAAGAGGTAAATAGTTGGGAGGTAGTCGATGCTGACTCCTTGTTTAATTGATAAGTTGGTGACCTATTGAGATTTTTGTGATGTACGTGTTTATATTTTGTCTGTATTGGTGTTTTTATAGAAAAAAAAAATATGTATACAATCGGTGATCTGAGACTAGTATCCACTCCACCTCAATAAGTTAACTGTTACTGTACTAAGTATACTAAAGTGATAACTAGAGGTCGGAATTAAGTAGAGTTATTTGTGTACTAACACTGATTTCATACAGCGAAAGAATAAAGTGGATATGCCGTAAATCCCGAGATTAATTATAGAGAGCAGAAAAATCCCATGATTTATTAAATACAAAAGTTATTTACTTTTACACAATTTAAACCATCCGACATCGGATGTCCGAAGTTGCAAACTCCAATGCGCACACGCAAGGGAAGATCCATATTCATATCTACATTTCGATGCAAGTACAAAAATAACTCTACCTAATTCCGACCTCTGGTGATAACCTAACAGTTACCTTGGCGAGTTGGATACTTGGAGATGTATCTACGCGGCCCTATAGCCATATTTAAGACAAATTCCTGTTGAAGTTTTCTCCACTTAATCAAATATAAATTTTATGTCAGTATAAATAAAGACAACTTAATAATGATAAGAACTATTGCAAAAAATATATACCTATATCTACATGTTTAGAAATTAAATTGCAATCTCAGTATAGATTTAAGATTTCTGAATGTATCTCCTATTTTTTAAACTATTTATAACTTAGTGCTAAGTATGTGAAGGCCATTATTGGTCACATAGGTGTTTATCCTTTACAAACCGAAATTTAAGTGTAGTTTTTTAATTTAGTTTTATTGACCTCCAAATATGGAAATTAAATTATCTTGTGTTTAATGTAGTTTTAGAAAGTACGAAAGAAATTTCGTATTTGATAATTTTCAAACCGAATTTAAGTGTAGTTTTTAATTTATTTTTATTGGCTGCCAAATTTGGAAATTAAATTATCTTGTATTTAATGTAATTTTAGAAATTACGAATGAAAGTCTTAAAAAAAAATCTTAGAGTAGCCGGGAAAGGATTAACCTGAACCGTGCACATATTTCTTTTATTTTGACCTTTTATAAATGTGGCGCAGGCATATGATGAAATGATTCAAACAACCAAAATAATAAGAAAAACGTATTAGATACTTCCAAGAAAAATAATCAGCAAAATAATTGGTATTTTATTATTTTAATCAAAATAAAATCACTTTAATCAGTGTTTTTTTGATCCTGTGCAGTGTGCATTAATATAACCTTTTAGTGCAAGATCTCTCTATAAGATATCTATTTTCCTGCTGTATTCATTTACTAAATTAAATAAAATAATATTCTGCATGTACTTTCTTTTTTATTTATAAACTAGCTGTGCCCGCGGCTTCGCTCACGTGACAGGGGTCACGTGATACGAATAATATTCTTTTAGCATTGTCAGGGAAAACATGGTAACGTAAAATCGTAGTATATTCCTAACATACTCTACATATAATATACTAATAAACTAACTTACTGTTAGTTTAAACTTAAACCCGTTGGCACGCACGGCGACCAATCAAGCTGTGCAAAACAAAATAAAGCTGAACTCTCATTGGTAACAAAGCGAGGTTAGGTTATACTGCAGATCAGATGTATAACTTGATGTGTCGCCGTGTGTACTATACTACTACTACACTATACTATCTTTAGCATTCATTGCGCACTTATGAAATCTATCCATTTTGGTCGCACTCAACTTATTTATGTTACTCAAGTTTTCAAAAGAGTTTAGTCGTAAATCCGTAATATTCTAATCATAGACCTTAGTGATACTTAATAGACATGTACTTCTATGGTTGTACGTGTTATAGCAGCTCAAAGTGAATACGGGGCTCCCGACCAGACCATGGCTGACTTGTGTCCAAAATGTCCCTGCGTTTTAGAGGACCTTCTGTCAAAAGTGGTACTGAAATCGCAAATAACGTAGCCACCTGGGTGTTAATAATCTGATATGACGTACCATCGATGCGAAAGAAGAAGAAGAACAGAGCAATAATGTTAGATCTTGTAATTCCGATGATAGACCATGATTGGCAAAGCGGATACTTTTCCAAGGACTCTGGTGGACGGACGAAAATAAGTTGAAGCGTTGACGTAGGCATCACGCAGATCTGTATGTAACAAATACTGACGAAGCAAGCCCTTCATCTATTCACCATAATAAAATTATGTTGACTATTATCAATATTTTGCTCCGTAGTTCAAATGCAGTCACTTAAACGTTAAAGACGTGCCATGAAAAAACATGTACTTACTTTTTTAACCTAGTTTAATTTGACCATAAGTTTAATAGTGTTTGTAATAAAATTACCTAGTTTTTTAAATGCATATTTTAATAAGAAAACACATAGTTTACATATAGTATCAACACATCTATTTATACCTTACATCCCTGTAATAAGGACAAAAATATAGACACAACCAATTCTTGGCCCATATGTTTTATACTTTCATTCAATAATGATTTCCGTTTGGTATGAGCAAAAAAACATAAGGTTTTAACAAAAAGTTAGCATTGACTTATTTTAATCAGGCAACCCATTCGCAATCTTTCATTTGTGTTGTGCATGTAATAATAAAATTTAGACGTGAGGCATAAATATTGGATTAGGTATGTGGATTAGGTATTTTTCGATGCGAATCCGTACCTAATCCAAAGCGTCGAGGAATAGGTATGGCACAAAATATTCGTACACAGTCTACACAGGAGATATTCCGTAGTTCTGTACCTTAAAATGTGGGGTTTAAGTTTCAAGTTTAATTGGCACTGCCGCCATCGCCGTCTATGTAGAATACCACTGGACTAGTTGTGCTCTAGCGACGTGTGTCGTAACAAAACACTGCACCATCATTAACACATTGTGTAGGCGCACTCTTTAAGTATGAAGCGTAATTTTGATCACTTTTTTAGACGTTAAAAACCAAAGTATTCACGTTGACTTTAAGTACCGTTTGTCCATAAAAAACGAAATATAATCCACCGTTCCACAATATATCAGAAACGGAACGTCCTTTCGATCCATTTACCTAGTCCGAATATTTCTTACCCAATCCGCATACGATACAAAATATCGGTAACAGGCCAGCGGCCATATTGAATAAATATTCGGATTAGGTAAATGGATTAGGTATTTTTAAATATTAGGATTAGGTGGATTAGGTATCGTTTTCACCTAATCCGACCCATGTCTAATAAAATTCCAAAATAAATCCAGGAACTCTAGAATTTGCGGCAGTAATACCGCATGTATCAACAGATAAATAATTAAAATGGGAAGTTTACATTTACAAAGCACCATTTAGGATACATCGATTCAGATTATTATCTAAATCTAGAGTGAATGTGTTACCTATGTGTGCTACTATTTTGGTTCAAAAACACTACGATGTAACTCGGCGGATAGTCATTCTTTCACGGAAAATCTTAACATCGCGATTCAGAAAATGGCGACAAATGCACAACGCCATCTATTGAGCATGGAGTTAAACTTCCAAAATAAAATGTATGGAAAGCAATTTATCGAACAAACACTCTGCTACGTAGATCTTCAAAGAGTACCTTTTCCTCTTCGATCAATAATAGAACTATTATAATTTTTGTTTAATAATAGAACTATTTTAATTATATTAATAGTACTATTATTGATCGAAGCTTTTCCTAACATAACTTTTTGAAGACCCCGGTCAGTCGATTTAAAAGTAATCTTGTGGAGACATTTTATTCATTGGTACCATTTTAGTCCAATAGATGTCGTTGAATGTATCTTACCCGTGTAATGATGAAAAGTTCTTCTCGAACACTTTAAATTCATATATCTTTTGATAGAGAGCACAGATTGCAATGAAACAAAAACTAAATGTTACTTCAAGTTACGCACAATTTTTCTGTATAAAAGTTGTCTATATTGCTTTCGTACATTTTACGTGATACCCGAACAAATAAACAGACAAACAGATAAAAAGACAAACAGATAAACAGACAAACAGACAAAAATTCGAAAAATGCTGGAAATGGGTTCTGTTGGTTGTCCTTTAACACCCTGACTATTTTTTTTGGAAATATTTTCGATGTACAAAAACAATTTTTCAACAGTTTTATTATATGTATAGATACATAGAGACCCTGCGATCGGTATGGATTGGCCAGGCCCACCTGGTTAAGGCGAGACAAACCTTGTAGACATAGAAATTAAGTCTGAAGTAGGTTGACTGGAATGTAGTTGAATTTACGGGGTGCTAGGCACACCGACGCTATAACGCTTACCTCAGTACATTATTGTGAACATAGATATGTTGTATCAGTAATTTAAAAAAAAACCGGCCAAGTGCGAGTCTTACTCGCACACAGGGTTCCATAGCCCCAAACAATATAATAACAATATTTTGAAATGTCATTTATTAGTTAGTAGTATTAGTTAGTAAACTTCCACTCAACCGCAAAGCTAAAGTTGTTTTTTATAGTATGTTTATGAAAAACAAAGTTACTGCTGCAGTTTGATGAAAAAGTCCCATATCTCAAAAACTAAAAATCATATCTTATTGAAACCAATTTTCGTTGATAGTTTTTTTTACGTTCTACAATCCTAAATATTTTCAGAATTTTCCTCCTCTTACTTTAGAAATTAGAGGGGGGGGGACACACATTTTACCACTTTGGAAGTGGCTCTAGCACAAACTATTCAGTTTAGAAAAAAATGATATTAGAAACCTCAATATCATTTTTGAAGACCTATCCATAAATACCCCATAAGAAAGGGTTTGATGAAAAAAAAATTTTGGTTTTCAGTTCTAAGTATGGGGAACCCCAAAATTTATTGTTTTTTTTTCTATTTTTGTGTGAAAATCTTAATGCGGTTTACAGAATACATCTACTTACCAAGTTTCAACAGTATAGTTCTTCTAGTTTAGGAAAAAAGTGGCTGTGACATACGGACGGACAGACAAACAGACAGACATGACGAATCTATAAGGGTTCCGTTTTTTGCCATTCGGCTACGGAACCCTAAAAAACAGGTGTTTCCTAAATGACGAAAAATAATCTGCACACAAACAGCAGTTTTTTTTATGAATTAGTTTTCAGCCTGTTTCAGACTTTACTGAGTAGGTAACTAGGTACGAGGTAAGTTTTTTCGAGTCGCTGTCCCTTACACCCTGTAGGTATATTCTAATAAATTGTGATAACATTCCAGCCCCAAAGCAATCAACCTTTCGGAAGGGGTCCGAGAGGGCCGATGCCTGCCAGGGCTGCGGGCTGTTCGAAAGAGATACCGTGGCCCTGGAACACAAAGGGCTAAGAAGGAACATGGACGGGTTTTAGTCAGTCTGACACTCCCTTCCGCTCCGCCCAGAGCGGGAGAAGTCATTTGATGATTTCCCATCCGAAAAAAATAAAAAGTAATCAACCTTGTTAGAAGATACAACAAAATACACGTGTATAGTGTCTTACAGTGCGGTCAATCGGACGTCATACTTCAATTACCCAAACAGCCCATACTTCGCAAAGACGCTGATACAATATAAGGACGCTGCCAATCATCATTATTTCAGCCTGGAATCTCCAACTGTTGGGTATAGGCCTCCCCTCTCTTCTGCCAAACTTCTCGCTTCGTGCGTCCCTCATCCGTTTCCCGCGACTTTAGTCACTATTCTGTCAGAACTTTACTCCATCGGCCATCCAAAAATCACTCTTACTCAAAACAAAATAAGGACGCTATTAATGTCAAACTGTTTCTAATTATGTGTAGGTACAAGTTGATAAATATGTGTAAAATATAATAGACACGACGTTCGATTCACGATACATCGCTAATCAGACTCGTTCAATGTAGGTACCACTCTGTGTGTGTATGTATGTATGATTCTCTTAACGCTTATTGTCATTTAAAGATGACACAGTCAGTTGGTCCGTTCATCAGTTGATTGGCGCGCGTTTCTTGTTCCTTATCAAAAAGATCATTACTGTGATGACAGAAAGTGGATCAACTCAAGTAAGAGTAGGCTGTGCGTTGTGTTTCCTTGTCATTGTTTTGTGTTGTGGAAAAAAAGGGCAGTAAAAAAAGTAAATATTGTGCCAGTTCCATATTCAAATATTAAATTTTCAGTTTAGTTTTTAATGAAAAAAGTATTCTTTCATGGTTGCATTACTGAAGGCTTAGTCCCGTGTTTAAAAGGTTAAATCTTATCGATATAAACTTGTTAAAAGTAGCAATGTAAAATATTGTATGTATTTTTGGCAGAATCAGGCTGAAATTAAAATGCATCAGTTTAAAAAAGTACGGGGTTTTGATTGTTCCTGAGTTAAAAAAATCCCGCATGCACAAAACTGGTTCTATTAACAAAAAAATATTTTTGAATACATCGATCTTTGCTATTACTATGATGGTACGACACTTTTCAACTGAAAGTTTATCTATTTAGATATTTAATGCTTCGACCTTGCGTGAAACATACATTCGTTTTAAAATTATAGATACTGAATCAGAAAATGTTTTATAAATTTTTATTTTAGCTACAAAATGGTCCACGCAATTGACATAACCAACATCCCGATTGGTCTGGAAGGCGTTATTCACTCGGTAAGTTATGGTTTGATTCATATTTATTAGTTACGCTGTAAATTTGATTTGTGTACAGTCGAAGGCAGAAATATGTCTCTACCTATATTTAGCAAGAATTAACATCGACTTTCTCATAGTACTAATTTGATGGATGACATTAGTGTGTACATATTCGTACATACATACTTCTGACAATCGGACTGAACGATTTTGCCCTACTATTGTGTTGCATGACCATAGTTTTAGCCTCCGCTGTGACCTTGCAATAAACAATTCAATCACGATTGGACTATTTAGTATTAATCTACATGTTGTTCATAAATATTAAATACTAGCTGTCCGGCGCAACTTCGTTTGCGTCACATTTTCCCCATTTTTGCAACATTTTTCATTGCTGCTCCACTCCTATTGGTCGTAGCGTGATGATACATAGTCTATAGCCTTCCTCGATAAATGGGCTATCTAACACTGAAAGAATTTTTCAAATCGGACCAGTAGTTTCGGAGCCTATTCAATGCAAACAAACAAACAATCAAATCTTTCCTCTTTATAATATTAGTTTAGATTAATAAGGCTGTACTTAGCACATATTTAATTTATATATTAGAAGTGGAGCTAGTATATTTACATTTTTAGTTTGGATATTTCCACTGTAGGTGTTCAGTATTTTCCGCGAAGCTTTACTTCAAACAAGTGCATTTCTTACCGCGATTTCTTTCTTTATCTTTTTTGGGGAAAAATTTCGTTTTCTTTTATGGAGTCAGTGCCTAAGTTGGTGCACAGGTCGGTGTCAGAGCTTTTATGCCGGTCATGGACCTCTGACTTGGCTTGACATGCCGTCGAGAAATATCTCTCAGGCATGCTAGTTTCCTTACGATGTTTTCCTTCACCAAAGGAAGTGATAATTACTCAGTACGTAAATGAATCGATATACTGCGTATTGATATTTCTCGATGGATTGTTAAGCGAAGTCAGAGGCCCTTGGGCCCATGCCTAAACAACAGTACCTATGCTATTGGAATTTCAGCTTTCGGCGCTGAGACTAACGTTAAAAACGCTTTCGCTTAGGCATTCATTTAGGTGCCGCTTAGTGTTACTGAAATGGGGCTTGTTGTCATGTGTATCGGATAAGAATAACGAAGTGTTGGAAGGAAATTGTGTTAGAGCAGCCCTCTCATCTTCATGTATCAATGGACTGGGGCTTTATCGCTATCAGTTGATTCTGAAGTAAGTATAGTGCCTTCATCCTATGGGTTTCAGTTAATCTCTTATTTTAATACCTGGATCTGCATACACAAGTGTAGTAGGTGTCTAATTAATAGGCAGATTTCATTGAAGCCTCTTCTATACACGTCTGTTTGCCGTGAAAATCTACGGTCGTCAATGTTGTCTAGAGCCACAATGATCGGTTAAATGAATACAATTTAGGTTCCTTCATTCTTTCATAACTTGACAAGATTTCAGTATTTGTGCTGCCGCGCCGTAAAGTGGTTTGTAATGATGGTCCGTTATGATGGGTCAAATCTGAAACACGGTATTGAAATGTCACAGTCAAAACTTCTTTTCGTTTACTTAGAAACTCATTAGGTTGTTAGGTTTTTTTGTGACCCTTTGAAAAACATTGTATCGTAGTGATTCTAGGTAACAAAATATTTTTGATAGGGAAAACGCCATTTTGACTGACACCGGTCAAAAGTGGTTTTATCCGCTTAGCAACGCTTTGACTGACAGAAATACCGCGAGCTACCGCGAGCTCCTTCAGTAATCAAATGGAGTGCTAGGCATTACTGAGATTACAGATTGAGTGCCGTAGTCTAGTTGCTATCAGATTTCACATCAAAATCACATGGCAACAAGTGTGGACAAGACAAGACACGTGGATTCCTCAAGGGCCTTACGTATGCAATACGTATAGGTGCCATAAATAGGTAGATAATATAATCCTTCTTTACATTATTATACGTCTTATGCGTTTATCATTATTTCCGGGTAGAAAAGGATCTTCAGAGTAATTGGAATCAGAGTGATAGTTTCATTCATCATCATCATCATTTCAGCCTAAAAGACGTCCACTGCTGGACATAGGCCTCCCCTAAGTGTCGCCACATTGACATTTTGAGGGATTTTGCCATAATCGCCACGCTTGGCAGGCGGGTTGGCGATTGCAGTGCGGTTGTTACAATAGCACAGAGATCGCTGCTGCCCATTCTCTGCCAAATCCCTTAGCCGGCTCTTACGACACCCACGGGAAGATAAGGGATGGTGCTATTCTTTACGTCCGACACCATACAGAGCACACAGTTTCATTACGTACCTTTAAAAGGCTAACTTGAAACTTGGCTTCACTTTGCGTACAACACTTTGGTAGGTCCCTTATTATTCGTTAGATATAAAGGGTATAAGGAGACTTCTAACGAAGCCAAAAGGCACTTGTCCTCACAGCCATTGCGATCATATTTTTGTTCTGGACCATACCTGGTGGGAACCTTCTAGTTACGGAGATATTGTAGGTAAAGTTTGCACACATGTTTTTTTTGTGCTAGTTTGGGTCAAAGGGTCAAACGGGACCCTATTACTGAGACTTCGCTGTCCGTCCGTCCTTCCGTCGGTCACCAGGCTGTATCTCATGAATCGTGATAGTTAGCCAGTTGAAATTTCTACAAATTATGTATTTCTGTTGCCGTTATAACAACAAATACTAAAAAATAAATAATTATTATTTAAGGGGGCTGCCATACAAAAAAGTGTTTTTTTGCTCGTTTTTATAAATAATGGCACAGAACCCTTCATGCGCGAGTCCGACTCGGACTTGGCCGTTTTTTTATTGTGTATCTTTACTTTAAATACCTCCATGGCTCGTTTACTATTCAATGCACAATATTTTGACCGCGTTGCATTGCGTTTTACCGAAAAACGTCACCAAAAAGAAGTCACTTCCCAGCAATAACTTTTGCATAGCGTCACCTATTTAGTTTCATGTACCTACAGCATTCTTGGTTGTCGGCTTCGTGAAGGGTGCGTTTACAACTTGTATTAGCCGGGATGGTGGTGAAGCAAGCCATCAGTAATAGATTAAGTATCACCATAATCAAACTCATACCCCTGCTCGTCTTAAAATTAACTTGGCGTGGGCGCAGCATATCTTTTTCTCCCATACATCCACATATCTCGCTTACGGAGAAAATCATACCTATATCTTTACTTTTAAATGTTTCGTCTGTTGCAACAAAAATCGCCTTCACGCTTATTACCCCTTGATGTCATTGGCGGAGGTGTTCAAAGAGTCGTCACTTCTTCAGCACTAGTTCAGCATTAGTTTTGTAGTTATCGAACACGGCTAATTTTATGCATTCTATTTTTGGGTTGTTGGCGAGGGTATTTGAGCCAATTTACTATATAACTAATTGTATAATGTTGAGGCAGTCACTGTTGTGTGCTGTTTGTTTACAAACACTCATTGAATTTCGGGTTGAGGAATAATTGTTAATTTTTCGTCAGAGTAACCTACTGTTTTAGGAGTTTTTAAATTAAACCAGTTGAAACTTCTAATGACTGACCTGTTAGACGTTTTATTGGTGATGCTTTGAGTGTCCTTTGCTAAACTACCTAAGTGCTCTCGAAGATATTTTCCAAGGGCCTATCTATGTAGAACTTTTAATTTTGTTTGTCTTTTATAATATTGTTCAATGAAAATTCAGGTAAGCAAAAAGCAACATTACAAATCATTCATTCATCATTCCGAGATTAAAACCAGTTATATTATACTTACAAGTAACGTGGCTTCTGAATGGTCAGTCTAAGCGTCACACCGTGAAAATGCAAGCAATGCATGTTGTTGTATTCGCTAGAATACACTTCGTAGGTACTTCGTTGCGATAATTTCGCCATAAACCGCAGTCTAGAGTTTTTCCTAGCCTCAAAAATGAGCCTGAGCGAGTGTTCTTACAGTATTGTTAGCGGTAAGGTAGGACATTTTTTCAGTGTATAGTCATTTATTCGTTTATGAATTAAGGTTTAGGTACTTACTTAATTCCTATAATGAGACATAAGTCACCTATTGTTTTTTACATAGAGAAACGGTCGTTTAGCCATTCTCTCATCTTAGCTTGTGATTTGTGTTGTAGTACTCGTAGTTAACTGTTCTAGATTAGCCAGGTGAAACAGTGCAGTGCAAAATTACAGATACAATAGGTAATGTTTGTGATATCTTATTTACATGTGCAGTTATACGGATTAAATGGGTATTGTTGTGTCGTATTACATCTTTATGGTGTGGTTTGTGATTTGCTAGGATGTTAATAAAAAAATATGGATAAATCATAGGTTAGTGTTACAACATGTTTGTAGTCTCAATGTTTGCTCACTCAGTAGGTTTGCAAAACGAATTGCCAAACATTGTTAAATGGAAAATTTTGCAGCTCGATTGCTAAGTAATATAGTGTAAGTACCCAAATAACCACGCTGATAAAGTGTTAAACGCACACTAGATCATTGGAGGCATTTTTCCACTTTGCTCTTTCGGGTTGATCGAAGTGATATTCACAATTTTGGAACTGTTTTTATTTGGGCCCTAGTGGAAAAACAAAATACATGGGACAAGAGTAGGAAGATGATGATGATGAATTCGCCATTGGATCAGACAACACTGTTAACCATAGTTGTCAATGATGTCATTACCTAACGCTACCTACAAGCATAGTTTAATAACCACGACCTCGACTCTATGTACTAAGTATTTATTTATATCCTACTTAATAAGTTTCGAACACGTTACCCTTACTTGCTAATAAATCTGTATATACAATTGATTACTAAAAAATATATTGAAATGCGAGAATTAATTCACCAAGTTTTATTAATGATATGATATATCTAGCAGCAAGCGTTACTTCGCTGATTTACTTAGTTGATTTTTGAGACATAATAAAAATGTAATCAAAGGTGCCTCTCACAGCGAGGAAGCCTGTATCCCAGGTGTGGGAACGTTACACTTTACAGGCTCATCATGCTTATGCTACAGGTGCCAGACGGAGATGGCGACGGAGACGGCGAGAGGAAGGGTAATGTCACCTACGGCATCGACGACATACCGCCCTGGTACCTCTGCATCTTCATGGCTTTACAGGTGCGTACAATATGGATGGGAATCATTTTATTATGAACGCTGAAGCATGTGTAGGTAGAACAAATAAAAGAGAATGGACGATTTGTTCCCAGAGCTTAATTAGCCAACACCTACTCAGTATTTTATTTAAATAAAATAGTACCATTTGTCCGGTATGTTGCAATTGACCAACTTTTTGAAAAGACAACCAACTTTGATATGGTAACCATATATGGTTAGGCATTTTTAACCGCACCGTTCGGGGAGATGGATTGGATATGAAAAACACCAACGTGGACCTACTGTCGCCTTGGTGGATGAGCCGCGAGAACTACTACGTATGACGTTCGAGACCCCGATATGGTAACCCTATGTTGGGTCCTTATTTCTAGAATGTAAACCGAATCCTGTAACAGCACCAAGTTAAAATGAAGTCAATCGCAATTATAGAAGCTTTTGATTAAGTCTTCCAGACAAATACATAAAGAGGTCTGTCCACGTGTAGCGGACAGGACCGCCCGCGGCTGACCGTGCTCGGCCATGCCATTAAGTAGGTACCTGACATAGGCCTGGCAGGAAAGTTTATGTTTCGGGGGGACTTTTCCCTAAAATGAAACGAGGGTTCTTATAGGGATTCTTCTTTGGCTACTGTTGTTTTTTTTGGAAAACTTAATAATTTTGGAACTTACCTATTTCTTTCTATATTTAGATAAGCACAAGCTCAACAAATAATTATCGAACATTGTGCCATAACAAGTTCTTTAACAAGACTGTACTAGGTGAACATAGTTGAAATAACTGAAAAAAGGGGCGTTGGAGTTACTCATTGGTTAAAATTTTAGTTACTATGAGAATGGGACCAAACCTGAAATCGTCAAACTTGTAAGAACTTAACAGAAAGATAGAAAGAAAAAAAAAACAGATTTTTTCGTTTTTTCATGTTAAGTTTCATAAAAAAAGTTGTTCATAATAATGAGTAAGCTACAATAAATAGCCCTATTCAGTTTTTCAGTTTTACCAATTACATCTTGTAAAAAAATAGTAGCGAAGTGGATGTACGGACGGCGACCAATAAAGCAATACAAAACCAGTTTAGCGCATCTCTTATTGTACGACAAATCTATACAAAGCGAGGCCATTTTATACTGGAAATGTATAGCAGCTTGAGGTTTCGCCGTGTGTACTAGGGCACCAGTTAAATAGGGTATTTGTCTTCTGTTTCTAGCACTATCTGACGATGATCGGCGCGATAGTGGCGATCCCGTTCATCCTGTGCCCCGCGCTGTGCATGGCCGAGACTGACCCGGACCGGTCCAACATCATATCTACTATGATCTTCGTGACTGGTACGTGAGCTCTGCTTCCTCTAAAATCTAAATCAAAAGTAATTTATTCAAATTAGGCTGATAATCAGCAAGCTTTTTGAATGTCAAAATTACAAGAGACAGTTCCCCTAAACGTCCGCCCTTCGCCACTTCCTAGTGTTTTAGCTGGGAAGAAGAAGTGGCGGAACAACCTCCCCAGCAACACATCTGCTTGTTAGGTTAGAAGAACCAGATTCTATACAATAGTGTTCAAGTTAATATAAACAAAGAATCCATTACATCAAATTAATGTCACATTCAGCCTTAATAAATAAAATATTAAAAAATATACTCAAGAATAAATAAAGCCTCCAGGCACGCTTACACGTGCATACAGACGAAAAATTAAAAATAAAGTAAAATAACCAATCTACTCCTCTCTTACCAATACGTGATACCCAGTCGGAAGTTATATGCAAGTGTGATGTAATGATTAATTTACAATCTACTCCTCTCTTACCAATACGTGATACCCAGTCGGAAGTTATATGCAAGTGTGATGTAATGATTAATTTACAATCTACTCCTCTCTTACCAATACGTGATACCCAGTCGGAAGTTATATGCAAGTGTGATGTAATGATTAATTTACAATCTACTCCTCTCTTACCAATACGTGATACCCAGTCGGAAGTTATATGCAAGTGTGATGTAATGATTAATTTACAATCTACTCCTCTCTTACCAATACGTGATACCCAGTCGGAAGTTATATGCAAGTGTGATGTAATGATTAATTTACAATCTACTCCTCTCTTACCAATACGTGATACCCAGTCGGAAGTTATATGCAAGTGTGATGTAATGATTAATTTACAATCTACTCCTCCCTTACCAATACGTGATACCCAGTCGGAAGTTATATGCAAGTGTGATGTAATGATTAATTTTAAGGCTCGCCGAGGACGTCGAGTTGGTTTTAATTCTCCAGGATATACTTTCCTTACATGGTACAGTGCGTTTAGTCAGTTAATTCTGTTGACAATTCTGGGTTGACATAATTCGGGTGATACTTATTGCAATGGCGTGATTGGGTCGGCCAGTTCGGCAAGATGCGGCTCAACCGAGCATCAAAATATACATGCAGTTATGTATGTAGAACCCTATCCACCATTAGTTAACCGGCCGACTGATGTCCACAGCTGTGAATAGGCCATCTCCAATGGACATCTATAGGTAGGTTCCCTTAAGAGGTTTTACACCTTACAGCATTTCATACAAACTTTCAAGTCCTTATTTTCTGAAATAACTAAACACAAAAAAACATTTTCGAAATGTCTTTTAATAAAAAAGATAAATGGAAATTTCTGTTTCAATAAATAATTTATAATCGGTCTAATTTAGCTGTAACACTATTTCTCGAATATGTTTTTTAGTAACTTTTTAGAACTATGTGTCCTGCTTATGCTTATGAAGTTTCATTTAAATCGGTTTAGTCATTTCGGAAACATAGGACTTGAAAGTTTGTACGAGTATTGAAAAGTCGTAAGGCGTAAATGCTCTTAACGATGTACAAAACTCATCATCTACTTAGCGTTTTCCCGACTATGTTGGGGTCGGCTTCCAGTCTAACCGGATGCAGCTGAATACCAGTATTTTACATGGACCGATTGCCTATCTCATCTCCACAATCCAGTTAGTACTGGTTAATGTTGTCGCAACGATAACATAGATACTAGGTGCATTTAATACTAAGCAATTGCACTTTATTGGGCCATAAACCGTTTGTAGAAACAATTACGTTTGAGCCGTAACTAGGAACAAACAGAGTAATTGTTTATTTAGCAGAGATTATGTTTGTTTAGTTGCCAGTATTGGAGTTTCCGTATTTGTACAAATACATCTTGAAGGATGGCCTCACGAGGTACCTACATGTGAAGAATAGGTACTACCTATGTGAAGGCCGATGGTTTTCATAAATGAAGATACAATTTCTTTTTTACGCTTCTGCCTAACCCTTCTCGAAAACAGGCGCGATGATATGACATGCTGTTTTTAACATTCCAGGCCATATCTAAAAGAAATGCCTCAATTTACTTCGCAGTGTAAACAATATTTTTGGAAACAAGTGGTATTCAATCAGAGTAAAAATTTTAAACGATTTAACAACACTGATTCGCACCCCTTGTTCTACTGGACACCCAGCAACAACCATGGAATATTAAACAACATTGCCAATGTTTGTCGATTAAGTCCCGTATTCATACTGATATTATAAACGCGAAAGTAACTCTGGCTGTCTAGTGGAGTACCCAGGGGCCAACAATACGGCAAGTCCATAAGGCTAGCAGACTCTTCAAAAACACATGATGAAGTAGTAGTAGTAAGTTATAAGGGCAAGCCAAGCTTGAAAGTACCGCCACGAGCTGTCTATTATCCTCTCATGGCACAACGGCGGAACAGATTTCAATGAAATTTGGCACAGAGGAAGACCGGGACCTAGATCTTCTTCTTCCTCGTTTCCTCATGACTGAGGGTCGTGACCACATGAGGTCGTCGCCTTCTCCACCAACGCTCCTCATGCTGGACGGTTTTCGGCCATGCGGTCAGATGCCTGAAAATTCCTTTAGCAGAATTCCTTTACCGCATCTGTCCATCGGGTTGGTGATCTTCCACGGCCCTTTTTTGCCCTCCACGTTACCAGCCACAATAAGCTTCTCCAAGCTATCAGGGTCCTTCCTTGCCACGTGTCCGAAGTACTGTAGGAGTCAGGACCTAGATAGAGAAGACATAAAATACTTTGTTATTTGTCGGTAAAACTGGCAATAACTAGTGTAGAAATCAATATTCTCTTTAAAATCCATACAGATAGTTTACACGAATTACTTACATTAGCATAAATAACTTAGTATCCGTTTGCACATCTCTGAACATTCTATATGCGATAGCTCTCGTATATACATAATAAATTCATCTGCGGAGAAAGATTAATCAAAATTCTGTTCCATTTCCCCGTCCTTGTATAGCGCTGAGAACGCCTGCGGCAAATAGAATAGCAACGTGTAGTAGGACGCGAGTTTCTTGCTCCGAACTTACGATACAAGTCATTAGCTCGCCAACGAAGTAATAGTAAGGTCGGTTCAGTTAGACTGCAATTACATTCTATCCCCATAACATGACAACGTCTTTAATGCTCGAAGGGGTAGGTAGAGCCTGTACTTGAGTTCCATGTAGCACATGGCGAACCAGAAAAAATATCTTAAACAAACAATATTAAATTTAGCCACTCCGTCCATCCCATTTGTTTACTTTTTATTTAATTTTTTTCACTTATCTCAGTATTATTGTGTAGTTTATTTGTTATTATTATTGCTGTAAGTATACACAAAATTTTTATTTTATATTTCATTTAAGTACCTACTTTTTCACATATATTGTACACTGTGACTAAGTATGAAACTGTTTAACGTCCGTCACATCACTTTCTCAGGTTCAGTTGAAAACCAGCGTCGGACACTAGTTGCCCGGCATTTTGCTGAACTGGGCCTATTCGGCACAGTCGTGTGACACACATAAATATATTTTTGTTTTTTTTTTCTCTGTGTATTTTGGTTTAAGTTTTATTTTATTTTTGATTTTTTTATGTTATGTGTTTGTGTCGTGTGCCAAATAAACGTATTTTCTTTCTTTCTTTCAAACCTTGTCATTAAACGAGCACACATCTGGATTCATCTGTTCTGTATGGTGTCGGACGTAAAGAATAGCACCATCCCATATCTTCCCGTGGGTGTCGTAAGAGACGACTAAGGGACTTGCCAGAGAATGGGCAGCAGCGTTCTCTGTGCTTTTGTAACAACCGTACTGCGATCGCCAACCCGCCTGCCAAGCGTGGCGATTATGGCAAAACCTCCCCTATGTCAATGTGGCGTTGGGGGAGGCCTATGTCCAGCAGTGGACGTCATTCGTCTGAAATGATGATGATGATGATCTGGATTCCGGGCTGCTGTCAAGAAATTCTTGTTTGTAAAACTCAACAACACTGTCCAACCTGGGAATCGAACCAATAACCTTATGCTTAGCAGTAGCGGTTGAGACCAGTTGACCAACGAGGCAGTCAGGCAGTCCAGCCCCATTCCTCCTCTCCTATTCATCATCAACAGCCTATAATGTTCCCAGTGCCAGGACACAGGCCACCTCTCTATGAGAGGGAGTGGGCTGTAATCCACCATACGGGCCCAGTGCGGGTTGGTAGATGTCACATGTCTTCGAATTTTTAGTTCTAGGACATGCCGTTTTCCTCATGATGTTTTCCTTCCCCGTTTTTGAGAGCAGTGGTGTTGAAATAAATTACACAAAGTAATGCGCCTGCCAGGGTTCGAACCCACGGCTGCTCGTAAGTCGGGGCTGCCACCACTGTACACCAAACAACAAGTTTACCATCACAGACCATTTATTTCGTAGGTTTGTCCATACCGAAATGCGAAAAAAAAATCGAGAAAAGAATACTTTGGTCTGGTTCTACTTACTTTCCGTTGGTCGAAACTCATCTTTACTAAAAAGACAGTTTCATTTTCATGTTTTATTCCTCAGTCCAGACGATACAGTTCGTCGGGTTTATTCGCTTAGTTTTGCTGAAAATTGTCTGAAAGTTTTATAGTTATGGCTGAACATTAATGGGAATAATAAAATGTGCACTCCAATGCAGCTGGACATTGATCAGGGGTCCTGTAAAGTTTTGTTGAGTTTATAATACTGACTAGCTGTGCCCTCCGACCTTCGTTAGCGTGAAATTATTATAAGAATATTACATTACATTAATTTGAATCGGATTTTTGTTAACAATTTCAAGGGTTTTAATTTTTTTGCAATTTTTTTGCACCTGTATTATGTATACCATCCAAATTTCCACGTTTCACATAGAGTGACGCAATGGCCGGCCTTATGGCTAAAAGCGATCAAGTAGATAAGTTACGACTACTATTTTTAAAGAGTCGGTTAATAATTTATTAGTTTATAAATACTTAAGGCAAAATTCACACAAGTTGGACTTCAAAATGCCAATAAAATCTGCGTTTCAAACAAATATCAATTTAAATCATGAAATAATATATGGTTCGCACGAAACCCTCATAGTACCTACAGTATAGTATAGTAGATCCATTATTCGCAAAACCATAAGGTTTGTCCGCTCAAAATCCGCTAGCTTTTCAAAAAAAAGTCGAAATGCAACTTCTGCAATCTGTTCTACTTCGACAAAACTAGGATTCATTGATCCCAAAAAAAAACCATTCATTAAAAAATATCAACGCAAACTAAAAAAAAAAACTTTGGAGGTGCTGGGATTTGAACCCAGGACTTTCAGCATGCGAAGCAGACACTCTACCACTGAGTTACACCCCCGACTACGTACCAGTTCATAAATAGTGTTTGGTATACATTGCCGCGAGTGTTTTGTATTCTACTAGTCTAGTTACTTTACTTTCCCTGCCGCGGCGAGGCCGGTTTTTGCACGTACTTGCCAACTTGATACACTGACCTACTTTAAATGTTTGACAGTATAAAATATTTACTAAATCATCATCATTCATTATCATTGCAGCCGATAGACGTCCACTGCTGGACACGGGCCTCCCCCAAGTGTCGCCAAATTGACATTTTGGGGGGTTTTGCCATAATCGCCACGCTGGGCAGGCGGGTTGGCGATCGCAGTACGATTGTTAAAAAAGCACTGAGAACGCTACTGCCCGTTCTCTGGCACATCCCTTAGTCGCCTCTTACGACACCCACGGGAAGATATGGGATGGTGCTATTCTTTACGTCCGACACCATACAGAATATTTACTAAATATCTGATGTTGAATAAATTGAATCGGCAGGATTTTCTGAAATCAAAAGTCATTTATTCAAATAATGCTGATAATCAGCACTTTTGAACGTCAAAATTACAAGAGACAGTCCCCCAAAACGCCCGCCCCTCGCCTATAAGATAACCTTGGAATAGACTTTTTGAATGAAGACCATCATTGCTAGTAGAGTTACTCTCTGAAAAAGGATTGTAGCTGTTGGCGTTATGTACTATCTGCCTAAGCCAGTGGGAAAAAAGCGTGAGATCTTTTGTGTGGTTTTAGAAGACGTGAGTTATTATATTATTATAGCTAGCCTGTATTGTCCCACTGCTGGGCAAAGACTTCCCTCCATTCTTTCCAACGGTCACGATTCTGTGCTGGTTTTTTCCATTTATCAAGGAAGACATCCAGTTCCTCCCGCCATCTCCTTCGTGGTCTGCCGTAACCCCGTGTCACTGTTTCACTGAAGACTGAGTTCCCAAACCAAAAATATCGTGCATAGCAAAGTTTGTATTAGATCCTCAACCAAATTTTGATGTGTACTTAAAACTCGTGAGGAGTAGCTATAAACCCGTGGCGTGACCTTCAAAAAAGGTCATAGTTTATTGTTTACTAGCTGTTCGGCCCGCGACCTTCGCGACCTTCACGTGAAGTTATTATTAAAATATAACTTCCCTATTTGCATCGGATGTTGTGTTGGGTTTTGTTTTTGCACGGAACCTTAGCCTTCCATTTTAGTACCACCAGTCCATTTTTTTTCTAAAACAAAATTAGTCTAAGTAGCTCCTGATAACATCAGCTATCTGCCAGTAATAGTCCCATCTAAATCGGTCCAGCCGTTTCGGAGATTAGCCGGAAGATAGACAGAAATACAGAAAAACCAAAAATAATAATGTTTTATACAAGTATCAAATATTTTTTCATATAGTTTATGGTCAGTGAAAAGCAGTTATTTTGATTTTACAAACTGCGACTACAACAATATTATTTATTTGTATAGAAATGATTATCTGCGACTTTAATTTTATTTAGTTGTATAGAATAATACCTACCTTTTCCCTTCCCCCAGGTCTAATAACCTGGCTCCAAGCAACCTTCGGCTGCCGTCTGCCCATCGTGCAAGGTGGCACCATCTCGTTCCTGGTCCCCACTCTGGCGATCTTGAACCTGCCTCAGTGGCAGTGCCCTGCTGATGCTGTGCTGGATGCCATGACGGATGAGGAGCAGAAGGACGTGTGGATGAGCAGGATGTGCGAGCTGTCTGGTGCTATAGCTGTGTCGGCACTGTTCCAGGTGTTTCTTGGTAAGTTATTAATATTTGAAGGTATAGGTGTCTCTATAGTATATTGTCCAGTCACATTTAAACAAAAAAGCCCGAAGAATTGCCAAACTTAAGTGGCAGTAGGCAGGGCACATTTCTCGCAGAACAGATGGCCGATTCTGGAATGGCGACCGCGAACCGGAAGACGATGCGTTGGAAGGCCTCCCGCTAGGTGGACCGATGACCTGGGGAAGGTTGCGGGGATCCGCTGGATGCGAGGCGCACGGGACCGGTCAATGAGGCGTCGCTTGGGGGAGGCCTATGTCCAGCATTGGACATAGGCCTCCTTCGGGTCTTTCGCCTGAAATGATGATGATTATGATTTAAACAAATATGTTGAAAAACCAGTGTCTTTAAAGGGGGCGAGCTCATTGGCATCAATTAGATAATTTCAGAATACGGACACTATCAATCAATCAATTCAGCCCATCGTAGTCCACAGCAGGCCTCTGCAGAGCTTTGCCATAACACCATGCCTTATGCCCTTCATATCCAGTCACCTCACCGAGCGACTCCGGGCTCTTACAATTCCTAGTGCCCCCCAATAATACTTTTACAATACCTAGTCAGGTTTCAAACCTTAGGTAGGTTTGAAACCTGACTGTGAAAGTGAAATTACAGAACAGTCGCTAACTAAAAACTATACGATATACGCTTAAGTACACTAGAAAACGTTGGCCCGTAACAAACTTCCATGCTCCTCCGAACAAGAATTTAATTAACCCAGAGACGACGCAATTTTTTGCTAACAAAGTAATAAACTAATAGGCTTTCACGAGCAAAGAGTTTTTACTGTACCGACGTCGTCGTGACTAAGTTATCTCCATATTTCCACGCAGAGGCAAACTCCTCGCTTTGATGCAAACTTTACCTTTTAAAAGCGCACTCTCATTTAACTTTGCCTAGTTTTTTTTTTAAACAGAACTTTGAAATACTCTTTCATGCAATCATCATCTGAGTGGTCGGGGTTATTAGTAAAGTCTTGTGGTATTTAATTAGAAACTTGGTTCCTCTACCTTGGTATTTTCTTTAACATTGAACACTTTACTTTTGTAAAATTAGGACTTGATTTTTCTGTTTGACTACATTTTTATTCGTGACAGTTTTTCCTAAGAAACTTTGATTGATAGAATCATGTTCTTCTAACTTGACAGAAATACATGTTGGTGGAGAGTTTATCCCAATTCTTAACTCTAATTAAAATATTTTAAAAGTGGAGAAGGGTGTTTTGGGGGACTGTCTCATGTTATATGGACGTCGGTTTTGATTCTCAAATCAATAAATGACATAAAGAAAGCTTTATTCTTGCACAAGCATATGGTTAATATTAGGGTAAATAAACTTCTCAAACGATCTCGGCTGCACATTTCATTCCTTAGCATAGCCGTCACTATGTCTACAACTTGTTCTGTACCCGACAGTCGTGCGGATCTAAGACTATCTCCTTAGTTCTAAGCCGGGCTTACAGCGAAGATCAATCAGGTGACCTAGATCGCCAAGGCGCTCTATATTCACTGCTATTAAAGTTTCAAATTTCAGTATTTGCAGCAGCTTGCAATCTTGATATAATCGATATGTCGTCAGTATGTGATATAGTGAGACAGCGTCAAAGAGCGATTAGAAACTTGAGATTGTAGCGTAGGACGAGGATATATTGTTGTCTCACTCTATTTTCTCGTGGCTTGATCTTCAAGGTTCTGCGAAGCTTGCATAGGTCGGTTCGTAAATGTTAGACCATCTATCACATAGTGATCCTCCCCTCCGTGCCTCGGAAACCACGTTTATTACTAAGTACTAGCAGTCATTCGTACATAGATCTTTTAAAGTCTTTTCGTGTCGTCAAAAGTTCGACAGTCTGGCAACCAGTGTTACCCAGTAGCTGGGTTGTGGACGTCAGATACTCAGGCGCTATATGTGAAATACTGGTATTCTGCATTCGGCTAAATCAAGAGCGATCCTAACATAACTATGTTGCAAAGTGCCCAATGTCCCTAACATAAGTGCAAAGGTAATGATGTCACACAATGATCACGTAGGTACAGTTATAATCTTGTATCTTTGGTGTAGGTTACTTCGGTGTGATCGGTTCGTTGCTGCGCTTCGTGACGCCACTGACGATCGCGCCCACAGTGGCGCTGGTGGGCCTGACGCTGTTCGAGCACGCGGCCGACGCGGCCTCGCAGCAGTGGGGCATCGCCGCCGGGTGAGTCTACCCATGCATTCGCTTCCTTAGTCTTTATTATAGGAAACGTGCATTTTTTTGGTGTTTAAATGCTTTTCTTGACATTCCTTTGCAAAAGAACACTTGGATTCGTTGTTACGTGAAAGAATGATGGACTAACAAACACACTATCGCACTTTACTTTTTTTGATAATAATAAAGGAATACCTATTTTAAAATATATGAAATTTGTCAAGAAATTAATAAACGAAATAAAAGTTTAATCCGTTTGCAATACAAGAGTCGGATTAGGAAACTGTAAAAAAATAACATTACATTGCATAAACCATTTGGAGCAAACTTAAAACAAAGTAAACACTATACAGGCATTATTTATTTCTTGCGGGATCAAACCTAAGATTCTTAGGTCCAAGCATAAGCTTAAACTTAGAGCGACTGTGCTAAACCTACTACCTACGAGTCGGCTCTTGAACTCCAACTTTTACTTCCTGTGCGGTTGTGGGTGCATAAGAAATGATCATACATGATATATAATTCAAATGGTTCCAAAAACTTTGGCTCAGTAACCTACTTCCCGAAGTAGGCCGTCGTAAGTCAAGTAAATTAATGTTTTCTTGTAGCCAAATTGGCGTTCTCCAAACCCACATCCGTCCTAATTCCGCTAATTTATACGTATTATGCAGTTTCAAAGCGAGATTTCCTTTGTAATTAAGCTTTTGACGAGTTCCTCATGTGTAATAAGATGTATGCCGTACTACCAAGCATTCCAAGCACACATACGTATTACCACTTTCGAGTGTAATTCTTATAAGCCAGGTTTCACAATGCAAACTAATCACGCTCAGGGAATGCCAGGGGAATCGTAAACTGTTCTGAAACCGCGACAAAATGATAGCGTTTGCGAAACAGAGGTTTCACTTCAGTGCAGCAGTGTGATGCTTCAATGCAAATTCGTCCTTATCTCAATTTATTTATAGTCGGCGCAATTCATGGTTTTACTTTCAAACATTTCTAGTCATAAATTGATATCATCTGTCATGCAATCCATTCATCTCTTCTTTGATCAGCCTCATCAAGCACTTAGCGTGCAAATTAGTACCTATTTCAGATGATTTTCGCAAAATTTGTACTAGGCATACAGCAAAATGTCAGAGGTTAACGCACTACCTGCCTGCAGGCTCCATCGATCCGTATCGGGCTAGTTATCACTGCCCGCTCAGATATAGGCCAGTTGACATGTCTGGCAACTTGTCGATTGATGTGTTGAGCCCAACGTCAATCACAGAAATTATACAGTTTGCAATATATTCATTTGCATGGCAACGGGTTTTTAGCAGCAGCCGCGCCCGCCCGCGAGAATGTATGTCAAGTATTTTCCGATCGGGTACAGGTGTATAGTTGTACGCCTACATTTTGCTTCTTGTTAGATGTCCCATTTTGTAATAACTGTCAGTTACCCTTTCCTTGCGTAAATCCAGACTCGAGGCTGCAGCCTCTTACAACCAACCAATCCGGTATCAAATCTAGGACACTCGGCATTCGTTGCGACCACGAGATTCACAAAGCTAGCAAAAAAAAGGGTTTATGAAAACTCACTGGAGTTTAAACATATTGGTTAAAAACTTATCACAAAGGAGAATGAGCATAAAATTAGGTTTGAACACAAAAATAAAAACACACTTTTATAGTACCTACAAGTCCCTATTTGTATTAACGGAGTCAGGGACTTAAAAACACCTTCATAAAGGTTACAGAATTATATGTGTTACATGTTGAATTGGTAACAGAATCAAATATGTAACAGATATGTATCTGTTAACAGATATAAAAGTGTTAACAGTGTTAATAAGTTTAACAGGTAAACGCAGCGTACTAAATCTATAATTGATTATTTCAGTTACATATAATAACACTGTTTTTAAAACAGTTTCAACAGAAAAACACATATAAAAGGTTACAGATTGATTTGGTAACAGTATTGTATCTGTTACATTTAAATTGATTCGGTAACAGTATTGTATCTGTTACATTTTAAATTGATTCGGTAACAGTATTGTATCTGTTACATTTTAAAGTGTTTTTCTGTCAAAACTGTTTTAAAAACAGTGTTAAAAACACCTTATTACGGTTACAGTTTGAGTCCCTGAACGGAGTTTATATAGCGGGGTCCAGGAGGAGTCTCGACTTATAGATTATCCGGGACGGGCGAGTCGGGGCGACTAACCCTATTAGCGTCCACGCTAATGGAAAAACTTACCATATTTCACTATACCAGAGTTTATTATTTACTCGGTATATTTTCCCGGTTATAAGTAGAAATATCCTTTAAGCACTTTAAAGATTTAGGTTGTTTAGGGGATGAATACTTAAATAAACGAAATGTTTCAGGTACATTCAAGGGTAGACTGTATGTTATCTCGATAGGGTGACTGGTAATTGGTGATGAAAACAAACAGCTTTCCCAAAGAAACACTTTTTTATACTCATTTACTTTTATCACAATAATACAACAGCCGTATGAAATTCGCGCGCGCGCGTCTCTGGCCTATCAGCTTGTGATAAAAGTGAAAGAGTATAAAACATGTTTCTTTGGGAAAGTTGTTTGTTATCATGAGCATAATCACGTGTTTAAGTATCGATCACTAATTACCAGTCATCCTTGATATAGTTCTTTAGTAATGTTCTTTAATTCCGTTGCATAACAATGATGATGCCATTACACTGAGTCGTCTACTACGATATTACAGTTGTTTAAAGTAAACGAATCCGAATAAATATACATAGAAAATACCGTTTAATTGAAGGGTTTCATTTCAGCTAAATCAATACCTATACCATTTCCTAGCGAAGCTTTTCAATTATGACTGTCACAGCCAGCACAGACATAGGTATTATTTTCAGCTGCGCTTATCAGGACTTAACTACTTTTACACGAAAATGAATTTAAGTTGCCGTCAGTATTTTTACCTTATTTCCATTTCCGACTGCCTCCGAAATTAGGGTGAGTGGAAAAATGTGTATTTTTTTTTCATTAAATTAATCTTAATCAAGTACGGTAGGCAGGAAGACAGGTCCATAATTGATAGGATAAGGCTAGGCAGGGAGAGAGAGAGAAGCTTTTTGCACTTTCACAAGAATTAAGGTCCCTTTATCTAAACTAATATTATAAAGAGGAAAGGTTTGATTGTTTGTTTGTTTGTTTGCATTGAATAGGCTCCGAAACTACTGGTCCGATTTAAAAAATTCTTTCAGTGGTATATAGCCCGTTTATCGAGGAAGGCTATAGGCTATATATCACCACGCTACGACCAATAGGAGTGGAGCAGCAATGAAAAATGTTGCGAAAACGGGGAAAATTTGACGCAAACGAAGTTGCGCCGGACAGCTAGTTTATAGATATTAGTCGCTATACTCCAGAATAGTTAATGAATAGTTACCGAGTTAAAGTTGTTCCGGTCACTAAGTTCCGGTTATTAATGTCGGCAACAAAATAGCCACTTGTTGATGACGCACGCAACCGTTGCTATCAAAATGTTGTGTTGTTAGCCCCAAGTTTTGGCAATTTACAAAATAGCGGTTCCAATTTCCTGTGTAACTTTTCGTGACTGAAGCAAATTTTCGTTTGTAAGCGGTTTTTGGTACGTATGATTAAACTGTTACGGGTCATTTTGCAAGGAATTGTATCGACCAAAAATTGACATATAAATTAAAATGACTGCTTCGTTGCTCTTGTGGTTTCAAGCGTGCGACTGTCGATCATGAGGCCTGGATACGATTCCCAGGTCGAGCAAAGTGTTATTGAGTTTTTCCATCAGGAATTTCTCAGCAGCAGACACGGATTCTGGATTTGTGCCCGGTTAATGGCAAGTGGCTCGCCCTCCTATCACATTGAACTTAAAAATAACTGCTTAATCAAAAATAACTATAATAAAAAATTAGGTACACAACTGCTTAATCCTTCGGGGATTATAGGCGTGATGATGATGTTATGTAAATCAAAGTGTGGGTACGCGGCAGATGGATAAGTTCTTGCAACTTCCTTTTCTAATCTGATTCATTAGCTTAACCTGATAACGTAAATTCTTGTTTTCTATAATAATTCTTACTAACGTAATGCCATTCAAATGTTAAGTAAACGTTTTGAGGCTAAATTCCAAAATGAAGATCAAAAACAAGTTAATTTTATCACGATTTACTTGTAGAATTTATTACATTTTTGTTTATTTTAAAGTATATCCTATCATCAATCAATTCGTCAAAACCTTGCCGCATAAATCTCAATATTCCCGCGTCCGGTACCAGGCTCTCATAAAGGTCGAGCGAGGTGAGCGGTCGCCATGACAACCGGGTCGGCGGCCTCTCCCGGCTGCAACAAGTGCGCTCTATTGATTTCATCTGCATCCCCGGCCACTAACTATGTTGTATGTCATGTAACGCTGCAAAAATATTAATCGAGGGGAATATTAAAATAACATTTGTAGTAAGAGCGGAGTCTGCGAGATTTTCAGGATGAAAAGTTTATTTTTAAGCTGGGGTTTTGGTCTATTCTAATACACTGACACTTCCACACTAATTTTATTTTTTTATTTTATAATCACTTATTTGTTTATCCGGATATGCAACTTATGTTAAGAAACGACAGAATATTAAGAATAAATTAGCAATCTCTGTTCTGAAACGATTATTCGGGTTTTCTCAAACCTCTTTACATTTCTGTGATCCGGGTGATCCTAGTCCATACGCTTGTATTTTTTCATTTCCTACGGATAAAAAAAAAATATCAAAGAAGGAATGATCATTACCAAAATAATTAAAATCTCTTTCGCTTTAATGCAATTACCATTTCATGAAGTTCATCCCTCCTGATTTATTCTAATTGACCTTTGCCTTTGACTTAATTTCAGTAAATCTACTGAAGAGACATCAAGCGAAGGGCGGGCGTTTTGGGGGACTGTCTCTTGTAATGTTGACGTTCAAAAAGTGCTGATTATCAGCCTAATTTGAATAAATGACTTTTGATTTTGATTTTGATCAAATCAAGTGATGTCAATGTCCGAATATTCTTACTGGTACACTATAGATTTATGAGCTAGCTGTTACCCGCGACTTCGTACGAGTTAGGTTCGTGATTTGCCTTAAATGAGTTTTTTAGTGAGGAGTTTCAAGATTATTTTTGTTTTGTTTTGAGTTCGTAACCTGATGTCTCCAGTTTTAATACACCATCTGTCCAGTCTTTTCACAACTATGTTGAGAACATTCAGTCTAACCGGATGCAGCTGAATACCAGGATTTTACACGGAGCGACTACCTATCTGACCTTCACAACCCAGTTGGTACTGGGTTATACTCTTGGTAAGACTGGTTGTTAGACTTTCGGGCCCCTGACTACCTGTAAAGACTGTCAAATTTACAAATGACAGCCGGGACCTAATGCAATATTGCTCACCGCCAAAAGTTATTAGCGTAATACCTTCCCCAGGTTGAAATCTATCATCTTGCCAAATTACGATCCGATAAGCCGTGAAAAAGTAACAAACAATATTACAAACAAACAGAGTGACTTTCGCATTTATAATATTAGTATGGATTCTAGAATTCTAGATATTCCACTATATGCTTTATAGAATTGTTTGTTGGTTGTAAAATATGTAAGGACGAAGTAGCATTGCACTCAGAATGTCTTTGGTAGAACTAAATGTCAAGTTTGTTTTGACGGTATTAATCTTTTTATCTCATGTGTAAGTAAGGAACAATTCTTTGAAAGATAATCTTACTTTGGTCTAGCTATCTATGAGTACTCTCATAGTTTTCAGGTTTGTCGACATACCTATAATCAAGAGAACTTATTGCTCATAGGTGAGCTTACAAAAAAAATTGCCAAAATCAGCACTGAAAACAAAATGAATTTCTCACGTTTTTTACAAGTTAATATCGCAATATAATGTACCTCATTCTTTGGATAATTGTGGTCAAACACGCCCAGATAAAACTTAATCAAAACTTTACCAGTTACCGTATTGAAAATTCGTTCAACACAAGCTAATTATAATTTCCACCATGTCACTAAAGTTATTTGAAGCATGAGCCGGTTATTAGCGCTCAAACTCGTCGCTAATTAACTGCCACTATTGAGTTACGGCCGCGCGATATCTGTTAATTAGTGATTATAATGGACTAGCTTTTGGGAGGGTAATAACTATTTTATGTAGCTATGTCAATAGGGAATATGAATGTTAGTATTTATGGTGGAGTTACTGAAATACCGACATAGTATTGCAATCTTTCTCCAGGGGTGTCGTAGACGCTGCGGGACTGTTCGAAAGAGATACCGTGGCCCTGGAACACAAAGGGCTAAGAAGGAACATGGATGGGTTTTAGTCAGTCAAGTCTGACACTCCCTTCCGCTCAGCCCAGAGCGGGAAGAGTAATTTGATGATTTCCCATCCGAAAGATACCATATAGATTCCATAGAAAAGATACGGACATCTTACATGTTAACGAAAGCCTAACTATTCTCTCGAAATGGTTCGCAGCCATCTTTTATTGAATACGAATAAAACAAAATGCCTAAAGTTTTCTTTACCAAATGTACCACAACGTGACCTAAGACCAAGAAGCTTGATGTTATAGCGGAAACTGTATTCTTGGGGATTACTATCGATTCAAAACTGCAGTGGGGCGCGCACATTAGAACTCTTTCAGGAAGGTTAAGCTCAGCTGCCTATGCAATCAGAAAAATAAGGCAGTTAACTGATATAGCCACAGCTAGGTTAGTATACTACGCTTATTTCCATAGTATTATGTCCTATGGCATTCTGCTGTAGGGATCGGCAGCAGACATTGATTCAATTTTCATACTGCAAAAGAGGGTAGTCCGCGCTATGTACAAAATGGGTCCTCGTGAATCCCTCAGTGAAAAATTTAAAGAAATCGATATACTGACTCTGCCTTCACTTTATATTTTAGAATGTATTTTATATGTCCGCAAAAACCGAGGACTTTTCAAAATTAGAAGCGACTTCCATAATATAAATACACGCAGTAAACACGAAATTGTAATACCCAAATTCAGATTAACCAAAACTAGCAAGTCTTTTCTTATAAACAGTATACGCTTTTATAATAAGTTGCCGAAGTCAGTTACAGAACTGACCGATGGAAAGTTTAAAAATTATATTAAACGTGTCCTAATTAAAAAAGCATATTACAAAATTAAAGACTACTTTGAAGATAGAGAAGTTTGGCCTTAGCCCCTTCGCACATGCGGCTTCCCTGGTAGCTCATAAACGGCACAAATGTCTAACTATTCTCAATCTTATTTTTTTTTCCTTTCTTTTTAATCAGATGTTTTACAATAGTTTTTAAATCATTACACCTTTTGTTTAGAATAGTTACAGCACGGATGACAACATTTGTGTCACTTATTTGATCTAGTCTTTTTGTGATATTTTCTATTTATTTTTTGTTGTTGTATAGACTCTTTTTTCTTATTTACCGATTGTTTGTAAATGTGTGGACATTGTAGGCCTTATAGATTCCTAGATCCTTGGTAACTTATTTCGTTCTACGTTTTTTAGTAAACAACGACTTATTGTCAGGCCTACGATGTCCTCCCATACTTTAGTACTAACGCTGTAACAGAAATATTGTAAAACCAAATGATTTTAAAAGAGTAACCATGGAGTTTCTTGCCGGTTCTTCTCCATAGGAAACGACCAACTCGAACCGAGCACCTTTTTGTCGACGTTTTATAAGTGCCCCTGTAGGCCTATGTAAAATAAAAATAATTTGATTTGATTTGAAAAAAAGAAGGCTGTCGTAGACTACGACAACGTTTTTCCATTGGGCGTTGTTGTTATCTTAAAATTTTTCCGATATTATTAATATTTGTTTACAGTCAATCACGTCAACTATTATGGGTGTATTAATACCCCTAATAAAACCGAAAAACACTTGTGCTCCACATCATGGCGATATTTTTTTTGAAACATACCTGCGAACCTTCTAGTTACGGAGATATTGGAGATCAAAGTTCAAACTGTTCCTCCTATAATTAAAATTCATAAATCCACTGACCTACAGACCAGCACCCTGTAGACCCTGTAGTCTAGTCCAGTGCTCCAGGTTCTAAATCTACTCGCGTGAGCATTTGTATTAAATCAGTCAGCTTTAAATTGAAAATCATGTTTGAAACGGAAAATACAAAAACAAAATTGTAAGGTGGTAAAGTGCATAATTCCTAACTTTTCTTCACAATTCCGTTAAATAAACACTTTAATATTCTAAAAGGATTAATAACAAAAGTTCTTTGAGACGGAGCTTTGACTTTAAAATAGAAAAGCGAATACTTTGCATATAAATGTATGAAAGGAGGGGACATTGACCCCGCTGCTTTACTCGGCTACGACTTAACGCGAGATATTTATTTGATAACCGCATAACTGTATTGAAGTACTGTATCCGTGATAAACAAGCTGTTGTTTTGCATCCTCGTCAAATTCAAGAAGGTAACTATGCTAATGATTCTCGACCCGAATCAATAATAAAATGGGTAGGTATTTTTTTTTCTCTTATTTCCGCAAATCAGTAAGTGTGAACTACCCGTGTTTCAAACGCGGCCCGTCTGATCCTCGCTCCATAACCGATTTCAGACATACCACCAATCTCAAACGTTTATTCGATCATTTATTATTCCCTGAACCACGTTACGGAGGTTATTCTAAAATACTGACAAACTTAAACAAAAAAAAAATAACTAGGTACCGTAATTTAAATTGATTAATGATGTTTTTTGTGACAACCTCCTGAATTTTGAGGAGGATGCAAAACAACACCTTGTATAGAAAATAGTTAGGAATTTCTATCTTTATATTTAATCGGTCATCGTCAGCATTTGAGGACGAAATACTACTGCCATGGATTATATTTGTAAACCCCTAAATAATCAATACTTTGAATTGACTGCGACGCCAGATTATGGGTCAGATTCTTGCGCAATAACTCATATGGAGAGATATGGAAACACCAGTCAGTTATCGTACCCGGATATGTGGCTCTTCTTGCCAATTCCTAAAGAATTCATTCTGTTCGTGGTGCCATCTCCTTCGTAATTTACATTATTTGATATCATAATTTTTGTAGCAATACGTTCATCAAAAGTTGCTATTCAGTTGACAACTGGGAAGAAGCCGTGACTTTGACGCGGGAAGAGATTTCGCAATTTGGTTTGTCAAGCTATTAATTTCGAGAAGTTTGGATGCGTAATACCGGAAATTGATATCGATTTTAAGATAAAGTTGTTTCTTGATTTAACGTTTTAGCTATAGAGTTATTATAAGAATCTTTCAAAATAGGTACTCATAAAAATGTATTTTAAAACATTGATGGTGTTCCTGAAACTGTTTCATTTCATTTGTTTTCAAAGTAACCATTTAAACAAAGGCCTGCTTAACAATCTTAGGTTGTCTTCTTCTTGTTTCGTATAAAGAAAGAAAGAAAATGCATTTATTTGGCACAAGCCACAAGTACACACAGCATTAAAAATTAAAACAAAACTTAAACCTAAACACAGAAAAAAACATAAAGATATTTTATGTATGTCTCACGACTGTGCCTAATAGGCCCAGTTCAGCCAGATCCGCCGGGCAACTAGTGTCCGACGCTGGTTTTCAACCGGACTAGAGAAAGTCATGTGTTTTCGTCTTATCAAATTAGGAGGGCCCAGAAGGCGGCTCGTTATGTCAGTAGCATTTTTAAATGTGCGATGATCCGTTCGGGAGCACTGCATTCATACTGAGTATTGGAAGGCTCTTTAACCTTGTATAAACAAATGCTAACTAAGACACAGAAGGCTCTATTTTCTAGGTTGTTAGAGTGCTATTTCAACTTTAAGGCCCATCCGGTGTCATGTTCCTGAAACTTCCATAACCCCCTTCCAATATATTTATATTACACAGTACATACTGTACTTACTTCCCGCGTGTAATTCGAGCGAGTTCATTTGGATTACCTTCCCTTTGATCTTCGCCGCGTAATAGCCGCCATTTTGTAATTAAACGCACTTTCGCGGTAACCCCGCTGTTAACACGGTGGATTTCAAACCTTCGGTGTATGGCGGTAGGTCAGGATTTAATTTTTAGGAAATTTCTTCGTTAATACTTCAACCAGATAAATAATTAATTTGTTACTTTGTTAGGCAACTCTTAGATTACTGTGTTTTCTTGTTTAGAACTTATGCTTTGACAAAAACTCGTTAATGCACTGTCGATAAATAAGTGGTTTATTAGAAAAAAGTTCACTTTCGCTAATATTTTCTTTTGACGAATAATAATACAGGGTTTAAGGGACACCGCCCCGAAAACGCCTAATACATACTCAGTATACAAACCCCCACAAATAAATTTAACATCGGTAATTTAAAACAAATCTTCTGTTTCCTACAAAAGTGCAATACCTCATCATCATCATCAGCCTATAATGTTCCCACTGTTGGGACACAGGCCTCCTCTCTATGAGAGGGAGTGGGCTGTAATCCACCACGTGGGCCTGGTGGGCCACGTGGGTTGGTAGATGTCACATGTCTTCGATTTTTTAGTTCTAGGACATGGTATGAAAGATAGAGATGGGCCGAATATTCGTTTTATATTCGGTATTCGGCGTATTCGGCAGCTTTACCCAATATTCATATTCGGCCGAATATTCGCCTGAATCACCTAATATTCGGCAAAGTGATACTCAAAGTTTTTACTGTTATTGACCCGTGTATTATTATGATTTGAGTGTACAGTGTAATGAGGTAAGTATTTTGGAGTGTAGCTTTCTGTTTTTGTCGTCACTGAAGCTTTATTTTCAATTAAAGTAGGTTGGTAAAAACCGGAGATATAACAGATAAGAATAATTATAGGCCCATATCGCTGGCTACTGTGGTCTCTAAAGTGTTGGACAGCGTGCTTAATGCACAATTAAATAAACATGTCGTATTGCACGATAATCAGTTTGGATTTCGGCCTGGTTTGTCGACGGAGAGTGCGATATTGGGGTTTAAACACGCTGTGAAGTACTACACAGACCGCAGCACTACTGTTTACGCCTGTTTCCTCGACCTGTCGAGTGCTTTTGACCTGGTTTCCTATGACATTCTATGGAAGAAACTAAATGATGCTCATCTACCACCGGAAGTTATCAATATTATGAAGTATTGGTATGGGAACCATCTATGCAGATGACATGGTGCTGCTCAGTGCCTCAGTATGTGGTTTGAGGAAGCTAGTGGGCATGTGTGAAACTTATGCTCGGGCCCACGGGCTTGTATATAATGTTAAAAAAAGTGTCGTTATGGTCTTCGGGGCTGGTCGTAAATACCCAGAAACTGTGCCTCCGATCAAGCTGAGTGGTGTACCCTTAACAAGGGTACGGCAGTTCAAGTACCTTGGGCACGTATTGGCTACTAGTCTCGAGGATGATGACGATATTGAGCGAGAGCGGAGGGCGCTGTCGGTGAGGGCGAATATGATTGCCCTCAGGTTCGCGCGTGCTTCTAAGACCGTGAAAGCAACGCTATTCCGAGCTCACTGTACTTCTTTTTATACCTGTAGCCTGTGGGTACATTTTACGCAAAAGTCGTACAGCGCCCTTCGCGTTCAGTACAATAATGCTTTTAGGGTGCTGATGGGGCTGCCTCGCTTCTGTAGCGCATCAGGGATGTTCGCAGAAATGCGAGTGGATTGCTTCTATGCTATAATGCGGAAAAAATGTGCATCCTTGGTGCGCAGGGTGCGGGCCAGCTCCAATAGCATCCTGAGCATGATTGCGGATAGGTTAGACTGTTGCGTTGTGAATCGTTGCTCCAGAATTTCGGGTGGAGTTCTGCAGAGTTGATTCATAATGTATTTTCTTTTCTTTTTTAATTGATGTAAATAAAATATTAACATAGTCTTAAGTAAATATTGTTACTAACCGTTTTATATGAGTCATAGTTACTTGAAATAAATAATTTATATATTATAAATACTATAAATAACAGATAAAAAGATACTAACTGAATGCAAAATATAAGTATGTAGCTGTTTTGGGATTACATGCTGTGTAAACTCTTTCGAATAATATATTATAATCAGGCCTTAATTGAAGGAAGTCTGGCGGCAATCCGCGCGCTTAGCGTGAACAAGTTTACACCTGCATTTGTGCGACGGAACGGATTCAAATGTACCGAATATTCGACCGAATATTCGGCCGAATATTCGGCTCGGTAAAAGTTTTACCGAATATTCGGCCGAATGTTCGTATTCGGTGAAACCCATGTTCGGCCCAACTCTAATGAAAGAGCTGATTAAAAAAAAAGTACCGGAGAAAATTTTCAATGTGGGTTCAGAACGATGCACTGAGTAGTTACGTGGTAAGCGTTTTCGCGTCCGTGTCCCTTACAACCTGTTTACGTCGTGATATTCTCATCTGTAAGGAATTTTCAGAAAATAACTGATGTACGACCGCGATATTAAATGAATGCGGCATGACTGAAGACCTGTCATCTTGGTCTCCCGTCGCGCCTGTTCAGTTAACGTAACGAAAATCATTCATTGAACAGTAACACTCGATCAAATACTACGTAACAAGGTTTGTTTTAACCTACGTTTATTTATTTCCCAGACTGTTTTCTTTATACAGGGTGTACCGTGTAACGGAAACGGTATATCCTACATACTTATGCAGCAGATACTTTTTCGCTATTACGATGTTTGTCCGATGGAGAAACATGTTCAGTTTGATGGTCTGTAGCACACCCTTAAGTATGTATATACCTTTACCCTGTATAAATACTAAAAAAAAAAACCAACTCAGATAATAACCGCAATCATACAATTACATTTGTAATTTTACTAATCTGTATTTTTAAGATTCTGACTATTTGTGTCAATTAATACCTAATACCTGACAATTCGCTAATCTGTAATTTTGCGTTTCTGACGTTCTTCGCCCGAAACGTTAGTAGGTACAATACCGCGCGATTTTCTTATAAAATAATCAAGAAAAGAAATCCCGTAAACAAAACGGAAAATCCAACGCGGCAAGTTTCTACAAGTTGTATAAAACCTTAAAGGAAGAAAGTTGATCCAATATAGCTGTGGTTATTTTTCATTCTCCGCCAACTCGATTGAAAATGCCATGGATTAGGTGTTAATAACGTTCTTTGAACGAAAATGCAATGCAACGGCTCCCTAGCTTTGTTGTAATATGAATTAAGAAAAAAAAAGTCGAACAATTTTATTATGAATGACTGTTTCGTTGGTCTAGTAGACGCAAGCACGATTGCTGAGCATGAGGTTCATAGGTTCGATTACCAGATCGCGTAAAGTGTTATTGGGTTTTACCAACAGGAATTTCTCAGTAGTCTGGATTTGTGCCCGTTTGATGGCTATAGGCTCGCCGCGTATTACATACGCCTAAAGGTGTCTGCCCACTGTACTGTACCATACCATGACCGTGCTATGAACGTATCAGGCACGAAACGAAACATAACACAGACTACTATACCCAATGCACCGTATCACGTAACTGGCGAAATGTTGGTGTACTATTAGGTATACTTATACGGAACCCTTGGGGATTTACCTGCATCAGGGGCGTAGCTACCGCCGTATCTGCCGTATCAATTATACGGGGCCCCCGAGCCACAGGGGAACCCGACGTGCGTAAGCAAAAATGAATAAAAACTGTATAAAAACTAAAGTCATCATCAGCTATAAATGATTTTATAAAAATAAAATAAATCAGTTTGCCGAAAAAAAGGCAAGGAGAGTGTAATATTATGTTTGTAAAAATTTTGGTAAAAGTGTCAAATTGATAATTATGATGAATAAATATTTATTTTAATTTTTGCTATTTTTTTTTTTTTGTGAGAAATCTTTACGCTTCATAAGGGCCCCGAAACAAATTTTTATACGGGGCCCCGCCAAGGCATGCTACGCCACTGACCTGCATGATGTTATTATGATGCACTGGTTTACTTAACAAGTCAATCTACCCACATCCCACATGACAAAGCTCTGACGAAAGCTTTATGCCTCGTTCTAGTGAACCAGTGATTGAAGTGGTCGTTCAGTGCGGCGATGCCGATTATGCAAGCACGCCTTTGTCCGCGCAAACAATGCTTGTCGACACAAAGCGTGCTAACACGGCGGCGATGCATTCGATTTTTGATTCCTCGCCACATATGAGCTTGCTGAATAGCTTGTTGAATATTTAATTTACGGTTCTTATTCTAGGAAGATTTCACCAATTTTGTCCGCGAACAGCACGTCTAAACTGCGTTTAATAGCTGTACGTGTCATTATCGCACAACAATGCCGGCACTTTCAATGGTCTCTTGAACGCAGTGTGGTGAAATTCGCAAAATTACAATCAAATGATTGGGGAAAAGAATTGCTGTTTGTATAGAATCAAATCGAATAATATCGAGCGTGGAGTCCCTCCGCACGGAAGAAGTGAAACTTCGTAATATGGAAATGAGTGCTTTCATACCCCCTCCAAAGTACCGTTAAACGTTTTACGCAACCTTGTTGGAAGTCGCATAAGAAGTTTCACTTCAAAATACGTATCAAGTTTCAAAATACACATCAATAATTTCAAGTACAGATTTTAAAGTTTAATTTTAGTTATTTGGAAAAGGTTTATTTCAATGTAGGGCCACTGTAAGTTTTCAATAAGATTTTTCTTCATCAACTTACTGCTCTATTCCAAATTTATTTTCGACACACTACTGGTTGTTCTCCCCTTGACGCATTTACATTTAAAGAGAAATAGGAAAGAACTAAAATAATAGTTCTCAGACGAAGATATAAACCGCACAGACATCCCTCTAACGGATTTCAAATTTAATTAATTTCATCGGATCAATGGAATGGGATTGCGTGAGCGGTGCAATCTCGTGATTGGAAATATTTGCCTTGACGGTTCTGCAGGGGCGGTGGGTGTGGGGTGCCTGGTGCCTGATGCCGGTGGCGGGAATGTTCAGTGTGCGTGTCTGTGGACGGAGGAAGGGCCTAGGATCACTACCTATTTGGGAAAAAGTCTAAAGACAATTCTGCCTTCGAGTTGCAAAGTTTTATTGCATTCAAACAAAAAACACCTAAAGTCCTTAACAATAAATACGGACTAAGTTTACAAACTAAGGTTACAATACTGATTGTAACTTGAAAACTTCAAACATTTTTCGGGGTTTTGATTTTGGTTAAAGTGAATAATTATTTAGGCCATTAAAAGGCATTTTTGATCGTCGACTTTTGAAACAAAGTAAATAGAATTGATTATTTATTGGTATAACTTTAAAGAATAGCACCAACCCATATCTACCCGTGGGTGTCGTAAGAGGCGACTAAGGGATTTGCCAGAGAATGGGCAGCAGCATTCTCTGTGCTTTTGTAACAAACGTACTGCGATCGCCAACGCGCCTGGCAAGCGTGGCGATTTAGCAAAAGCCCCTCTCTTGGGGGACGCATATGTCCAGCAGTGGACGTCTTTTGGCTGAAATGATGATGAATGATGATAACTTTATTCCGCGCTTATAGGACAGGGCAAAATATAAATAATAAGGCTGTACCTAATTATCTCTATTTAAAAAATATGACACACAGCGTATAACTATAAATAACACAACAAAACACGGCTTTGTAATAGTGGCAAATAAAAGCCAATCCATTTCTTATTTTCCTCCAGACAAAATTGATTGAATAACGCGAGGATATAATTCAATAAGCCGGTCTCAGCCCTAGCGCCCCCTCCCCCAGCCCGCGGCGAATGCCACGTGTGATTGCTAGAGCAAATAATTATTTAAAGCGTTCGAAACGGAAGAAATAAACACAAACCTATCTTAATAACTCGCTACACGTGTGTTACACGAAACAACTTTGTTATTACAAACAATTTTATTCAGCACTTATTCATAAGAAACGTGAATGTAAAGCCGTCACTTTTCGGACATTATTTACGATGTACTTTATTGAAAAAGATCGCTTTACAGTCATGTCCCGTTTATGGGTTTACGCCTACAACGCTACGCTTTGCAAAAGGTATGAATGTACTGTTGCTGTAATGTTGCTAAGAATAGTATTGAATCAGGTGGCTGAGTACAAAAGGATCTAGTCTTGTCTAATCTCTTCTTCACTTGAGCGAACCAGTGATGCGTTTAAACGAAACCTATTTTCAGACTTATTCAATCGTGGTTCACAAGAAAAGTGCTATGAATAAATTGGAAGATAGAGTAACATGCTTCTATTTTTATTTCTCGCTTTCAGTTTTTAATAAATAACACTTTATACTTCACGTTTTCAAAGTCAAAACAAGCAGAATTTCTGTGAGAGTGTCTATGATTGATAATTTTGTACGTTTCTATGAAAAAAATGGCTGCGTCTAAAAATTTCATCATCATCATCAGCCTATAATGTTCCCACTGCTGGGACACAGGCCTCCTCTCTTTGAGAGGGAGTGGGCTGTAATCCACCACGCGGGCCCAGCGCGGGTTGGTAGATGTCACATGTCTTCGATTTTTTAGTTCTAGGACATGCCGGTTTCCTCACGATGTTTTCCTTCACCGTTTTTGAGAGCAGCGGTGATGAAATAAATTACAAAAAGTAATGCGCCTACTTGGGTTCGAACCCACGGCTTACTGCTTGTAAGTCGAGGCGGGCACCACTGGGCCATCACTGCTGCTCTAAAAATTTGAGAATGGCTAATTAGTAAATGTTGACAAAACTTAACTTTGAGCAGTTGTCTAGCAGTTTGGTTCCAAAAAACCTAGGGTTGTTTTCACTGAATTATTTAAACAACTCATAGACACCTAATACACGATTTTTTTACTAAAAAACTCTAACATTTATGAATTCAAGAAACTCGTATTTGTTCCAGGACATTCTCGTTGCTGACCATATTCTCACAATGTATGACCAACGTGACCATTCCGACGCTGACATGGAAGAAGGGCCAAGGTATCACCATTGCCTGGTTCCCTCTCTTCAAACTGTTTCCGGTAAGAACACCATGTGTATTCAGAAGTACATTTTAACATAGATAATATTTTATAAAATTAGCTCATAAACAATTTTACCCATTTGATTCAGCTATCGCCCTGAAACTTCTTCCAAATTTTCACCCTTCTCATTCACAAGTCCTCCATTTACAACTTTAAAATGGTTTTCGTGTTAGATATGTTTTGTAGAGATGTCCCGACCATCACTCTAGCTACCGACTAGCCGGTTAGTCGGTTGTAAAGAGACCGATTTGTAGGCCGCAATTTTTTTTTGTAAAAAGTTTTTTGTTTTCTTCGCATTGTTTCCTGTTTGTTTGCTTTTGCACTGGTCAGAGAGGTGTTTTTGTTTGATAAAATATAGATTAGATTTAGATTAAAGTGAATTTTGGTTAGTTAGTGTAATTCCTCCTATACATTTTATTGGGAAATACATACAAAGTAAGGATTCGGATAGTCGGCTTTACCGACTAGTCGCCGACTAAACGGAACATCTCTATTTTTTTGAAATTCAACGTGATAAAACCTTAGAGGCAACCCCTTCGGAGATAAAACTTTTTATTTCTGTACAAATACGATGAGAAAGGTGGTATTATTTGCTTCTGTACTCGGAACAATTTATTGGTAGGTGCTGCTAACAATAGTGATAATGTGGTCGTTGTGCGCTGTGCTGACTGCGACTGGCGTGTTCCCGCCTGAACACCCCGCCAGGACTGATGTGAAGCTCAATATTATTGAAGATGCGCCCTGGTTCAGGGTGCCATATCCTGGTAAGCAGGTCCGAAGCCTCCCTATAAGCCGATTCCCACCGGCTTCCCTTGAGAAGTTTGAAACACAACCAAATAACCAACGTTTGAAAATAGCACAAGAAAAATCACAAAACTACACTACACAAACGCCTACACTTTCGGAAATTCAATTAATAATTTGCTCTTCAACAACAAATTGCTATACAATAACCCGCAGGCGCTATCGGCTTGTTCGCAGTATAATCTTCTATGCAAAATGAACGTCATGACCTCACCGTCAGACCGCCATAATATAGCTTGAGTAAGCCGCAAAAATTCGAGTTATTTGATAGAGAAAGTAATAGCAAATGCGTGCGCGTGAGCGAGATGGAAGGAGAAATATCGTAATCACTCGTAGTATTTCGTGCCGAATCGGATATCGTTCAATGCCAAACCATTGCATGTTTGTTATTGTTGATGGATTTATATTTTGAACTTTTAGGTTAGTTTACCTATTAGAATTTATTTCTTGGTTTATAATAGTGATTAGTATTATAGTTGGACTTTCTTTTTGTTTGTTATTGTTATTTGTGATGAGTGTAGTGAAAGCAGTTACGTACGTTGTAATTAGGTATTTGCGGTAAGTCGTTAGTTTAATAAGTTGAAATTACTAATTTAGGGTAAGTAGATTTGCAAAGTAAATAGTAGGATGGCGGCATTAATAGTTTTAATTGTTGTTTGAAAGATTATTTACTTTGTGAGGAAACATGCTTTTCAAGGTTAAGTTTTGAAAATAAAAAACATTTATCTAGTTCAGTAGTATTTACGAAACTAGGTTTTGAAACCAGGGTTTTGCTTCCAACCAGGGCACCCTAGTAAGAGTGAGAAATACTTGGACTATGATAGTTTTTGCTAGTCTGGCATGGCCGCGCGGGCAAAGTTAGAAGAAACCAGACTTGAAAAGTAATTGCATAGGAAATTAACCCATGTACTCATATAAATAAGGAACACTATCGTATTTGCGAAACAAAATAATTGGATGTTTTATTTATTTATTTTTTATTTATTTATTTAAAAAACACATACACTATCATTACAGGGTTACCTAATACAATAGTGCAGTTATGGTTATATAATAGATAAACAAAAAACGTAATACACCTAAATCTTAAACTAATAATTATATGAATAACACACTAATTAATAATTAAATGTTAAAAGTCTTTCTAACGCAAATACGATTATGATCCTTATTTGTAAGACGACATGGATTGTTATATGCAAGCATTTTAAACTCTGGAAGTACAGGGCGCAGCGCGGGCGGCGCGAGACGCGCAGCGCGGTTTGCGCGGTTTGCGCGTTTTGGCTGGCTGGCCGCACAAGGCTTCAAGCCTTGTGCACGCCGTGGGCCTAATCTGTGCCGTGGGGCTCGGGGCGCGGTGGGTGCAGGGCTAGCGTAAATGTAATAGTTTATTTCGCGGGTATATTAGAAAGACGATTTTTGGGACTGCGTGCCCGCCCCTTGCTTAGGTAAGCATTTTTTTTGCTCCGGCTTCCCTCTGTCAATATTTCACCCTTCGCCACTGCTGGTAAGTCTTGTAAAAGATAGACACAGGACTTGTAAAACAAGACGCAGGTCTGATTCAGGTTGTTAACTTTATTAAAAAATAAAGCGTTCCCAAAAAATCCAATAAATCGTAATATTTGAAGGATGCGCATTTTGTATTTAACTTGAGTTCAAAGAAATTTTATTTGGCCAAGGGGTGTTGGTTTTAAACCGGACCACTTTTCAATTTCTTACATGGTATTTAGACTATAGTATTTGTATTATGTTAATTGTTCATAGTGTTAACACAATCGTAAGTCTACACCCAAAATCTTTGAAACTGCTGCTACAAAAGATGTTATAAACTGATTTTGCGTAATGGCGCATTTGCCTTAACTGAAAAAGCTTGTGCTTAAGTCTCCTCATTTGTATTATTTCTGTTAGGGCAATGGGGTGCGCCCACAGTGAGTGTGGCAGGAGTGCTGGGTATGTTGGCGGGAGTGCTGGCCTGCACTGTGGAGTCCATCAGCTACTACCCGACCACGGCCAGGATGTGCGGTAAGGAGAAGTATACGTCTGTTTTTTAGATGAATGGACCATGACGCCCGGTGGTTCTGGAGTGGTGACCGTGTAACGAAAGTGAAAACCTGGGTTGGAAGCCCCAAAGTGTTAACCGAAGGCTTGGAGAAGGCCACTAAAATATGCTGCATAAAAGAGGCTTAGTATTGGCGATAAGGGTGAAGCTTGGATGAGGCCAGGAGTTGATGTCTTTGAGTTAAACCGTGTTAAACCTTAATGTGTCTATTTTTTTGTTCGATTTTCTTTTGTCCCTCTTCTGGGCAAACGCCTTCCCTTTCTCCTTCCAAATCTCTCAATCTTATGCAGTTTCCGACTACGTTAGTCCCGCAAACAGGATCAGATGGTCACACACCACCTTCACCGCGGTTTACCTGACGATGGTGTCCTCCATCAGTCGTGCAGTGAGTGAAGAACTAATGGAGAAGTATGGAAGAAGACATGCTGTAGCGACCCCAAATAATTGACTTAATGGCAGGAGAAGATGACGGGACTAGTTGGACCAAACCAGCGACCAGTGGTCCACATTGGCCCTGGATCGAAACTACTAGAAGTCTTGGGAGAGGCCTTTGCCCAGCAGTGGGAGGATGCCTACTTTCAGTATAAGTAAGGGCAGGAGAATGATGATGGTCTTTTTGTCCCTGGCAGCGGCCCCCCCGCCCCCCCTGCACGCCATCAACCGCGGGCTCGGCACGGAGGGGCTCGGCACCGTGCTGGCGGGGCTGTGGGGCTCCGGGAACGGCACCAACACCTTCGGGGAGAACGTCGGCGCCATCGGCGTCACCAAGGTACGCAGCTTCCTGTGGGATTAACACGGGTTCTATGTTATTATTAGAAAAATAAGTCGTCAGAAGAGTTGTGAGTCTACAGTCTGATGAGCTTTTTCTTATATCTAAAAGGCATTGATGCATGGATTTTGTGAAGGATAAGACAGGAAAGAGAAGGGAAATTCGTAGATATCAAAGCAGTTTTGGTACATGTCTAGAAATCTATTAGTTTTACCTGACCAGGTTGATCAATCCAGCATTCAAGATCAGCTCCACTTCCAACAGCGCCAGTATTACCTATATTTTTAAACGCTCTAAATTATTACGTTCTAAATTATTAACGTCAAATAATTAAGGGTTTAGTATTATCTGCATGATCTAGAAAGTTTACGGGTTTTCTGGTTCAGAAGAAGGCTTTTTTGCGTTAATTAAACAAAGGTCAGTGCTGACGACAGATGTCGCTGTCGCTAGCAAGCACGGCGGGTGGTACAGTTGCGTATACTTCAACATTGTGGTCGCGTGGTGTAAACATCGGACATTCGGACCGACGCGACGCAATAGTGTGGCGTTGTTTTAATTACTTTATGTGGTTTGTACAATTTTGGGGAGGCTTCCAGTTCAAATGTGTCGTTAAAGTGACTTAATTTTATTGTTGTTATTTTTTTTAAAGAATTGAGGCTTTCAGGTTTTGCTATTCTATCATCCTTCTTTATTCCAATATTCAGGATGTTTGCTCGTTTAAATAATGCAGCGTACCAACGAGCATCGAAAGAGTTACCATACCAAATTGGATTTTTTACTACGAGAAATTTCTAACCTAACCTAACCTAACCTGGTTGCCGAAAATTTTATCAAAACCGAAATTTAAAATGGTAGCTATTTACTAACTGAGCGAAGATTAGGGCATGTGGAACCCGGTTTCGGTCCCATAGTACGACCCGGGAAATCTCAGGTTTCACGTACCATAGCAAATTTTAACCTTGCTGGGGTATGGAGATGTGTCGCAAACTATACTCCACCTGCCATCCTGCACTTTTAATCCAAAAACATGCCGCCGAAATGATCTCTGCGCTGCGGCTTACACTTTAAGAGCGTTTACACCTTACGACATTGCATACAAACTTTCAAGTTTTTATTTTCCAAAATGACTGAACCGATTTCAATGAAACTTAATACGCATAAGCAGGCCACATAGATCTAAAAAGTTACTAAAAACATTTTCGAAATGTCTTTCATTAAAAACTATAATGGGAAATTTCTGTTTCCATAGATAATTTATCATCGGTCTAATTTTTTTAGTAACTTTTTAGACCTATGTATCCTGCTTATGCGTATGAAGTTTCATTCAAATCTGTTCAGTCATTTCGGAAAATAAGGACTTGAAAGTTTGTATGAAACGCCGTAAGGTGTAAACGCTCTTAAGGCTTGTATCGTTGGCAGGTGGGTTCCCGGCGCGTGGTGCAGTGGGCGGCGGGACTGATGGTGCTGCAGGGCGTGGTGGGCAAGCTCGGAGCTGTGTTCATCATCATCCCGCAGCCCATCGTGGGGGGACTGTTCTGTGTCATGTTCGGCATGATATCCGCTTTCGGTAAGTCCATTATCATCGGTTTTTCATGTGCGTGCCTTAACCTGGGTCAAACATATGTTTGCTCTTTCTTCCCTACCGCCGTAGACTTCTCAATCACGTGTACTCAATCGTTGGCTATTCTCATATAGCTGCATTTAGTCACATTGCAAAGACCGACGCTCTATCAGAATAGGAAAAAACGGAACCATTATAGTATCACTTTGTTGTCCGTCCGTCTGTCTGTATGTCAAGACCCTTTTGCTCAGGAACTTGTGAAGGTATCAAGCTGGAATATATCAAATACTCAGGTGTACTGTCCCTTGGAGCTGTAAGAAAATCAAACTTCTAAGCCAACGCAATCAAAAGATACAGCCGTTTATGCCGCAAGTTTTCGACACTCGCAAGGGAATCAAAACCTACAGGGTACTTCCTGTGAACTAAGAATCTTGAAATTTGGTACGAAGCAACGTCTTATAGCACAGATAAAAGAAAATTTGCGACAACCGTAAATTTTTAGTAACATCATCCATTTTTTTTTATAACGTTTGTACGGGACCGTCGGTGCGCAAGTCCGGCTCGTAATATCTTTCTTTACACAATCCATCCTTCGTTTCCTTGGGCTTCATCTACATCCATCAACATTTATAATCATCACTTTACGTCCACAAAGTCCATAACTATCGGGTTTGAACTACTCGTAACGACTGTCAAAGATCTACAAATGGCATTCAGGGACCAATCACTGTAGCTCTAGCTTGCTTGATCCTTTAGCATGGTCATTTCTTTATTCAGGTCTATCAGCTCTTCAGTACGTGAACCTAAACAGCTCTCGGAACCTGTACATCATCGGGTTCAGCATTTTCTTCCCGCTTGTGCTGACGCGCTGGATAGCGGCGCACAGCGGGGTCATACAGACGGGAGCTGAGGCTCTGGATGCTGTGCTGCAGGTTCTGCTCTCCACGTCCATCCTGGTCGGTGGGGTCATTGGATGTCTGCTGGATAATCTGATACCAGGTGAGAGGTTCGCTTTACTAAAAATTAGGACACTTTTGGACTGTGTCGCATTTAGCTAGTAGTTATAAAAAGTAGCTGACTTCGCAAGCATCATATTTAAGGACTCCCAGGTTCTGTATAGTTTCGGACGTAAAGTCGACGTTGCAGCAACCGTACTGCGATCGCCAACACGCCTTTCAAGCGTGGCGATTATGGCAAAACCCCCTTTTATGTCCAGCAGTGGATGTCTTTCGGCTGAAACGATGATGAAGGACTCCCAAGAAAAGTATGCGGTTCTGTATTCTTTGTGTTGTCGAATGACCTTGCACGTCATGCAAGAGAGTGACCTGCCGCAGACGAGAGGCAAAGTTTCCTTTTCGGTTTTATTTATTCCTACATATTTTACGTCACGTCACCTTACTCCACATACTGCTAAGAACAAACCCCCCTTTGTGCTATGCTTCCTTGGTATATGCAAATCTTATCCATAGAAGATAAACCTTGCATTTATTAATTGTAATCAAAACTGTAGGTACGGACGAAGAGCGTGGGCTAGCAGCCTGGGCTAAGGAGATGTGTTTGGACGCCGCCGGAGTGTCTGCAGAGGGAGACACATACGACTTCCCGGTTGGCATGAGTCTTATACGAAGGTAATAATTATTTCGTAAGACCTTTTCAAGTGTTGTTCTAAAGTAGCCTGCAAAATTCTGCCAAAATCAACAGTAGGTACGCAGAATAAATTATGTTACTTTTTATTTTTAGGTGGAAATGGACCCAATACCTGCCATTCATGCCAACGTACCAAGCTGGGAAGTTCACCGCATTGTTTACGAAGAAAGAGGTCTAAATACTTAAGTTGAATTAATTTATGAGCAGTCAATCAGTGTGCCATGATTGCCGCACCAACGTGTAATTACTTTATGTTAACTTTTTTAACTAGTTGAGTATGCATTAGAGAACAGATTTACGTACGTTAATGGGGCATTGGGCGAGTTTTGACTTCAGACCTCTTATTCGGCAGTCTGAGGATCAGGATAAACGAGTGCGAATCTTGTAGATGTACAATTATATCCAGCAAAAGAATATAACAGGACATAATTCTTAAATCAAATTATTCACTCATTTTATTTGCAGTATCAGTCAAAACTTCATTCACTCCATAACTAAGATTGTAAAACCATTTTTACCTATATTTAAGTATCATTAAATTAAGTAGAAAAATGTACATTGAATGAATTATTGTTAAAATAAAATCTTTATGAAATATGGCGATAGCAAGCGAACTAATGAGTTTTTGATTATTTTACACGTTTTTATCGTTCGTTCGCGTTAATTTAGAAGTGGCCTTTATATTGATTCAGTTTTGTTGTAGACTGGTAATGAAAAAAGCGACCAGGGTACAAATATTGATTCATTTGTGTTTTTACATTGATGGACAAGGAATGCATGATTTAATCAGAGATTTTTCATAACAAAACCCTAACTAACTCAAAATTTACTAAACGTCGGTAGACCATAGTGTTGCATTGACATTATGCAAAGTTTGCAAAATTTGTCGAGTTACCAGTAACCCTGTATACTGCATCAATAACGGTCTCTTAATAAAACCATATTCTACCCACAAACTAACTAACATTTAACTACAAATATAGTTAGGATGCCGTGGCTCTGGTCACGTCTTTGAAGCTATTTTAATATCCTGTGCCCTCGGCTCGCGGGTGCAAGATAAAATACCTACCATACACTAGGTGGAAAAAGAAGTGAGCTAGTTTTCAATAACGCGGTGTACAAGGAGAATGTTTAAGCAAAAAAAATCAAATAAGTCTTGGGTCCGATTTCGTGAAGAATAAAGGAGTCTGCCCACTACACTGTACACTACACACTGTACCATACAATGACCCGGTTTACTATTCCCCTAGAACGTAGTTATCAATAGCATATCTTGTTAGTTTTTATCGGGTTTAGAACGGTCATCATAAGCGGTTATAACGAGTTAAAAGCGGGCATTAAACTTGGTTACACCCAATATATATTCTTTCACGTGTTTGGCAGAATCCTTCAAACTGGGTTTTTGAAAAATCAATAAATATCTATCTAGTCGAAATCGAACCCGTCGGGTTTGGAAAAAACAACACACACTGTAATTTCACCATTCGATACTAAGGATCAAATTCTAGAAAGTAATGATATACGGCAAACTAAAGGCTAGGAATGTCGATTTCCCAAAAATTCAGTGATTCGGTTTTAGTAAAATCAAAATCGGATTCCTTGAGTATTTCTCGCAATTCCTCGTGGTTTCGGAATTGGCCATTCACGCCCACTAGAAAAAATCATAAGAAAGTGGAAAATATATGCACCACACGATCAAAAAAAAAATGCTTCTGTGTTATGATTCCCTGGTCAGTGCGAGTCTTATCGGTCAAGTAAGTTCTGTCTGTCATCCACACAATGACTGCTATGCCGCCAACACTCTTCATTCACCAAAGACTCAAGACTAACCCTCTCGACATCACTTATTATACTTATGAGTCACCTCTTCTGCCACGCAACCAAGCAAAATCATATTACTTAAAACATATACTCTATATTCTCCTGAGCACATGTAATCACGTCCCTAACAGCATTTATACAGAAATTCTCTTATGCGACGAAGTAATAGGATAAAAATATGAGGTCGGCCCTGACGAGAAGCTCAGGAGACCTGGCTTACGCGGGGTAAGGATCTTAAGTAAAAGTGGATCCATACCTTAAATCCAGCCTGTTTTATGAGATGTATTGATAAATCTATTTGTATGATGGGTCGGTAGCGGTACAGGATTATTTGGTGTAAGCTTGTTCGAAAATACACGTAAAGAGAAAATGTGTCCTAATCTTATGTCGCCTTAGTACTTTGTTTCCAAGTTCGTTGTGTTCAATATCAGTATTTTGCTTTAGTAATATCAGGTGTCTGTATTATCTTGTTTAGATTATTGTAGGATTTAAAACATGTTTTTCGAAAGGTCAGATCAGGTTTGTTACCTAACATAAGGTTACAAACCTGAGGTTTTCCATTACAGCCTTCTCTTCTTCGATTTCTCTTAATCTAGGTCTGTTTAAGCTGTTCAGTTTTATATTGTACTTTTTTTTAACTGGCCCACATAATCCTTACATTTTGCGACAACTATGTTTGGTTTCTGTGTCGTAATTGTAACCTACCAATTATTTCAAAAAAATTAACTTACTTTGTGCCACCTCATCTTTTGACGTGTCCTATAATCTATTTTTTATCTCCAGAGATACACTCCTAGAAGCAATAAACCTTCGAAAATAAAGTGGTCACTAAAAATATATGAGTAAAGAAAAGGTTTTGTTCCATTGTGCTATTGATTCAGAGTCATCAATAAGTGTCATCGAAGTAATTGACACAGCCCGTAATGAAACGTGAAATGGAAAAAGAACTCCGTAAAGTTCGGGATTTTTCTGAGACTATGATGGACGGACTCCCTTTCCGGAGATCTGAATGATATTACAAATGTTTCTTATGTCTAAGCTTTTACGGGTCATTTCTAAGGTCAGCTTTGCTTGGAAACTGACCGTGTTTCGACTTTTCAAAAGGTCATGTTTTGCTTTTCGTTTCGAGACAGTTAATTTTATGTGGATAAGCCAATAGTATTCAGCGACTATTGAATGCGTTTCAACAACATCACATGTAAGATTAGCGTATCAGCTTGATTAAAAGATAGGAAAATAATTAAATGTATAATATTAGAAACAAATTGTGATTGCTTTTAGTTTTAGTATCCTGAAAATGGTACGTATTTGCATCATCATTTCAGCTGAAAGAAGGGAAGGCCTATGTCCACTGCTGGACATAGGCCTTCCCCAAGAAGGGAGGGTTTTTCATAATCGCCATGCTTGGCAGGCGGATTGGCGTTCGCAGTACGGTGGTTACAAAAGCACAGAGAACGCTGTTGCCCCTTCTGTTCTAAGTCCCTTAGTCGCCTCTTACGACAAACGGAAGATATGGGAAGATATGGGATGGTGCTATTCTGTACGTTCGACACCATACAGAAGTCTAATTTTGCATCATTAAGATTATATTATGTTAATACACATATATTATTTTAATACACAACATACCTTCAAATAAAATATAAACATAAATAAAATGCACATTGTCAAAGTAAAACTTACTTTCGTATTTACCCAACAGTCAAAGAGCGTGACGAATAAATCGGAAATGTAGTACACTGCCAAAGATGGCGCTTCACTCGACGTTACCGGTAGCCGGTTTGAGGGGGAAATGAGTTTGAAAATTTGTAAAGTTTCAAGAGTGACATTAGCACAACAGTTTTGCAACAAAACAAAAAAAAATAAACAAAACAGGGAAATTAAAAGAAACACTCATCATCATCAGCCTATAATGTTCCCACTGCTGGGACACAGGCCTCCTCTCTATGAGAGGGAGTGGGCTGTAATCCACCACGCAGGCCCAGTGCCGGTTGGTAGATGATCACATGTCTTCGAATTTTTAGGTCTAGGTCTAGGACATGCTGGGTTCCTCACGATTTTTTCCTTCACCGTTTTGAGTGCAGGGGTGATGAAATAAATTACACAAGGTCATGCGCCTGCCTGGGTTCGAACCCACGGCTTACTGCTCGTAAGTCGGGGCTGCCACCACTGGGCCACCGCTGCTCTCAAAGAAACACTGCAAATTGCAAACTTTTGTTTGAATGAGATCTGTGTTTTCCTTCATAATCATTGTTTTTATTTAATTAAATCTACCTTTCTCTCGTTTTTGTAAAGAATTAATTAAATCTGGCATTTATTTTAGCTTGTGGTAAAAAAAGGTGAAATGAGGCGTTTCTTTTGTTTTGTTTATATGTATAGTGCCTTGTAGATCACAAGGAGATCGTTGTTATTAGAGATTATATTTAGGGGATTCTAACTCCAGGGATGATAACATAAAAAAAACTTTCATATAATTTTAAAGGGGAAGCCCTTTAAAATTATATGAAAGTTTTTTTTTATGTTCTTAAAGAACGTTACTTATGCCTACATTAACGACTCACACCTGCACATCCAACAGCCGAATTTAGGTTAAACTATCCTATGTTTACTCGGAAGCAGGAACTGCAATCAAAACCAAAAATAAATTTAATAGATAATTTAATCGATCCTAAACTCCTTTGACACGAACACATTGGAATATGATAATATCTATGGACGCACACATTCAGTTTTATGAAAACCAAATGTAATGGCCGCGTTCCAAGTTGAGTCAATGTTAATAGACAACATCACAATGAATCCGCTGTGCCTCTGACGTCACGTCCGGGCCGTCAGGGGTGGGATACAACGCTAATAGTTGTATTGAGCGCCAAATCACGTCGTCAAATGCGATGACTGTATTTGGTGCGGAGATTAAAACAGCTGTTGGGTCATCAGATTAATTGGGACTATCATGCAAATACTCGTAACACAAATGACATAGTACCTACCTACATCATTATTAACCGACTTCCAAAAAGGCTTTTCAGAAATGAGGTGTATTATTGGTGACTTCCTCACAAATTGGTGAGAAGAAAGAACAACACCGAAAGAATTGGAAGGTATTAGGGTACGCCTTTATCCAAGAGTGTGAGAGTTGAGGCTAACAATTGATAATTCTTACGAATATGATAACTGATTTTTCTGTCTTTCATTCTTATGGGAGCATTGAAAGGAGCATCTCTCACACATCTGAAGTGCAGAATACTACCTACATATTGGTAGAGATGAATGGCGAAGTTACTACTAAGACCAAAAGCCAACACATACCTATTGCCTTACACAAATCAATTAGGAAAAAATAGTTCGATTTTTTTTCCGATATTACGAAAAGGACCGGTTGCTATGATTAAGGAGTACACCTGCCACGTTGGCAACGAGTTATCACTAAGCAGTCAGTTCTTAACGTGGACATAACACTTTAGTACTTCGTGCGGTGCCGGTGGAAGTCACAAAAAATTCGTAAAAATTATTAAGGTCTCGTATGACTCGAATCTCTCTATGTGAGTGAAACTGCTTATATAAGCATTTTTTTGCGAATATTTCCGGGCAACAGTTGCCCGAGGAAATAGCAATTCAATTATTTAAAAAAATATTAAATTATTTCGGATTTAACTCGCTCAGTAAATATAATCGCTCCAAATACATGTCGTTTAAATAATGGATCATCCTTTACGTGCGGGTAGAGATCATGTTTGATCAAAAACTTGAAAACTATGACACTTTAACGCGACACTATGTAAGTAGCTGTATTAACTATTCTTTCTTCATAATATCATCTCAATAAAGTGCTTAAAATTGTCGTAACTTCCGTAACTGTGCAGCATTAAACTAACCCGGAATTCAGTAAATTAAGTTGCCCGTATAAGCTCTGTTGCGTGAAACGGTCTGGAAGGTAAACGAGGGAATTTAAAGGTCAAGCTAGCGTCGTCGTCGGAATTCTGAACCGGTGACGTAACGATACCGGTACAGCACCTGAGACGGATCGGACCACAGTGTATTAACACGTGACCCGGGAATTGAAAGCTAGAGCCTTCGAGTGCTCTGGAATCTACGAAAAATGGTGAGATTCTGAGGTGGATTCTATATGATAATTAAAATTATAAATCAGTGAGTGTTATTCTAGAAAATTAGACTAGTTTTTGAACGTCCGCGTCGTAAAAGCAACTCATAAATAATAGAAGGTTGGTAGGCGGCTCGGTTATCCTGCGGCCTCCAATTGATTAGATCAGTCTAATCGTGTCTAATAGTCATTGGGAGACTACATGCTAAACTATCTTTGGCATTTAAAAGCTATACAGCTTTTCCTACAAGTTGTTACGGGGTGAGTCAGCAATCCAGAGACGTTTTTGGGTATAAAGTTTTCAGAACTTCGCTGCCTACGTCTTTGGTCAATTTGTCACCACCAGTGACAAATTGACCAAAGACGTCACTTCTTTCTTGTGTGACTTCATTCTGAAGAAACAAGTACTCTAATTTAAATTATTTATTTTTTACGAATGGATTTGTTTGATCTGTAAAAAAACAGTCTAGGAGTTCAGTACCAACTGCAATTCAGTAACTAATGTACATGAGATATAAGATACATGAGAATACGGTTTCTTATACTATGATGGGTATAAGTACCTTTCTCGAATTGTGCATCAATTACTGTCCGGTAACTGTAGCATTTTTCACAATGTCTGTAATTTGTACAAACCCTAGTATTGTACCTTTATTTCAGATTATTATAAAAATAGTGCGTGGAGTCCCTCCGCGTGGAAGAAGTGAAACATCGTAATTTGGAAATGAGTGCTTTCATACCCCCTCCATGGTAGCGTTAAACGTTTAACGCAACCTTGTTCGAAGTCGCATAAGAAGTTTCACTTCAAAAAAAATATTGGCAAGCTCCTCGTTGGTCTAGTGCTCGCAAGTAAAACTGTTTGGCGTGAGGCTATGGGTTCGATTCCCAGGTCTAGCAAAGTATTTTAAGTTTATTCCATTAGGGATTTTCCCTGTAGATACTAGTATATAGTAGCATGTGACATGGTCACTAAACACCTCTGTCATAGACCCTCCGGAAATACACGCGTTATGTTATGTAAATAACACGGCGCTGATCAGGCAAATCCGTCAGATGTCCGCGTTGACACGTACCTCCCGGCTCGGCTGGCCGGGGCCGCCTGGTACCGATGGCTGTCACTAGCGGGAGCGGGATCATGTCCGATTAATATTGTTATTTACAGTGCCAATAGAAGGGTCAAGAAACAATCAATTTAATTGAATATGTGACGCTCGAATATGTAGACACACATACATGTCATTAAACTACAGTACTTTCATCTTTAACAGTAGCAAATCCTACAGCAACATTTTTTACCATAAACGAAGAACATTCTGTTTTAGACAGTCATGCAAGTCTTGAGGTAAATTTAAACGTTAAATTACTGAAACCTTGCTTTCTTTCTTTTCTGCTAGCAAGCTGAGCAAGTGAGCAGACGCACTTATAGTTGTAACTTAAAGTAGACAGTCAATGTCATTTGTGCGTACCAACATTTGTAAGCGTAACACAAACACTTAAACGGCTCACTTACTTCCAGTAATTACAGAGCGTGCGAACCCATCGCATCGCTGGGGAAATATACGCATTTATATGTGCTCTGTTGTGTTCTGACATCTTTATCTAATATGGGGTTTAAGGCAAACATACAATAGTTTTGTAACCCCTCGCTAACACCAAAAGAAACCCATGTTGTGTCTTCTAGTTCCCGTTTATCATTTATATCTAAAACAAGTTTGAGAAGAGTAGTATATAAAAGATAACACTTTCTGAAACGACGTCAATACATGTTTGATATGTCAAAAATAGGTGCTAATGAAGTGGAGAGATCCCAGTCAAGAATTACCAAATGTTCTGACCGTAGAAGTTTTATCACTTCAAATGTGGTTTTCGTAGTTTATATGGGAAAGGTCTGCATTAATTCTGGTCTGGTTTTTGGTTTCTTCATTTCCGACCCAAAGACTTGTTTAGGGAGATGAAAGTTCCATAAATGTCTTTTACATCCCAGATTCCGTAGCGGGAATATTTGAAAGTGGTGGAAGCTTGCAGTTGACACGGACCAATACGGATTTAGGTCCATTAGTGTTGAACTGCACACGAGTGAAGTAGTGTTTACGTTTCGGCGCACGCATACTAACCTGTTGTTCCCGAGTATCGACCGGCGCCGGGCGCAAGCCGGGGCGAGGCAGTCTCGGCCGAGCTTTAGTCGCCGGAGGCCGTGTTCGTGCTTCACTAGTGAGTCCCGTGCCCAGTGCAGTTCTTGTGCCCGATATCGACATGCAGTTGCCGGCAACGAGCCGGCCGCAGTAAGACAAACGCTTCAGGTGAATATCATTCTTATTTATTTTTTAATAGCAGCGTAGGGTTGACATGTTTTGGTTGAGAGTAGGTGCGTTAATTGAGGCAGGTCCTGTAATTTGCAGGTGTGATTTTAAAGTTTTTGTATTGATAGTATTTTTAAATACTAGTAAATACGAGGAAAATCTTCAGTGGAAATCTTTTTTAAAGGGGAACAATAGCAAACAACTTTCCTTAAATCGTTAACGTTTTTGTGAATGTTACCTACATCGCAATTTTAACGAAATTAACAGTCGAACAGTGACACTGACCGCGACTGAAAAAGGACAACCTTTTTACTTTTAAATTCAATCTGTTCAAACAAACAAATCTATACAAAATGTTTCCAAAAACATCGAAATTCCTTTGTTGCCCCACGTAGCTAACGTCGCAAAAGAAAAACATTATCCATTAGAAAAGGAGCGTTCCTTTGTTAGATCGTCCTAGATCACTCGTCGTCAGACTAGTCACGCCTCCCGGCTGTTCCCGATGACTCACAAGATTTACGAGGCCCGTGTGATTAGCAGTTACTGATCATTTATTATATTTTGACGCACCGCGTCATCCGCACGGCTTTTAGTAAAGATTATCGCATTCCGCGGGCACGCGCGGTTTAATGCGCTCTCCAAATATGCGTGTCTGTTTTGTAAACTGCGTTTAAAATAACAATCGATGTTTTTGTTTTGGTTTCACTCTATATTACGTTTGGTTTTATTAGGTGAAAGACGAAATAAAAATAAAAGAGGGTATACATACAAACTTTTTACCGCTAACAGCAATTTGAACACAATATTTTGCTGATAACTACAGGAAATCTAGAATGCCTTTTGCTTCTCAGGAAACAAGATTCAAAACTGTAAATCAGAGATACAAAACCGATATCGTTTTTTTATCTCGTCTCCGGATATATAGCCTACTTGATGCAATCCTAGTAGTCCTGTCGCAATCGCGCCTGCGTTGCAACAAGGTTCCGAGTGAACTCAAGACCTTTAGCGATGAATCGGTTTATGCGCAGTACAACTTTTCGATCAATTTTATCGCCCACACCTTTGTATGTTCTCCTGTTCTGGAAGTTTACTCTAGAACATGATTTTGAGTTGCTGCCTGAAAGGGGGAACTACTAATGTCTTCTAATAAACATTGTTTTTGTCATTCCATGTAAAATTCTAGTTTTCAGCTGCATTCAGCGAAACTGGAAGTCGAACCCAACATAATTGGGAAAAAGAAAAATTTGTTAGATGATAATGATGACTTTTACCTCTTATTTTTGAGGATACAAATAAATCCGTATTGCCAAAAGCTTCATCTTGCAGTCTTTAGCTATGCTTATGTCTTTGTATATATTATGTATATATATATATTTGCCAAAGACATAAAAGACACTGAGTTTTAATAAACGAATTGAGAAAACTGCGGGCTTACGTGCGTAGTTGACAAGACGCGTTGACTTGATCCTGCGTTTGGAGGAAAAACTTTTGAGTAAAGGCAATGTCAGGCTGTAGTTTTGATAAAATGGGTTTTTAAGAATCTTTCACGTTCACTAATTAGGAAATTATCCAAACTCAATATAGAAGCAGCAACATTATCGGGGGTATTAAATAAGAGATTCACAACAATAACATACAATAATCTATAAATCTTTATCATGGTGGCTTGAAACTTTCACACTGAAGTGTAAATCTTCTCATACAGAAACGTAAAAGACTGATTGTCTTGACGATTTTGAATTACTAAGTCCAGATTTCCTTACGTTATTTCATCACTATTATTATACCAGCCTTGTTTAACACACTGCTGCTAGCAGGCTTATGCTCGCTTTCTTATTGCATGCTTTCCTGGTTCCGCAAGTTGTCGGACGTAAAGAATAGCACCATCCCATATCTTCCCGTGGGTGTCGTAAGAGGCGACTAAGGGACTTGCCAGAGAATGGGCAGCAGCGTTCTCTGTGTTTTTGTAACAACCGCACTGCGATCGCCAACCCGCCTGCCAAGCGTGGCGATTATGGCAAATCCCCTCAAAATGTCACTGTGGCGACACTTGGGAGAGGCCCATGTCCAGCAGTGGACATCTTTTGGGCTGAAATGATGATGATGATGATGATGCTTTCCTGGTAAGTAAGGATCTCATCCAGATCCTTTGTTGTAGGTATGAGCCTAAAATGAATAAACCCACTTGAAGAGTTAGAATTCTACTTGCCAGGTTTTGAATGGTGACTGAAAAGATGGTCCTTTGATCTTCCGACGCACCAAGGAATCATTATAGAAAGATTCCTTAGAGTTTACGATCAATACCTTTAGAAATCTTATCTTGCTATTAACTAGTTAAGTTAAATTGCACTGACGCAGTTACTGTGAGGTTGTTACCTTGCCTTTGTGTTACAGATAAATAGATACCGTATACCACTAACTACTGCTCGAACCGCAATCGTATATACTTCGTAGTTTAAACCAGTATTAATGATGTACCTTGCTGATAAAGGTATGTAAGGGGAAATGCGCCTGTTTATATTATTTCAGTGCGATTTAAGGTAGTCTTGTAAGCTTGCCTTGCACCTTTGTTACACTTACACATTACTTAACCTTATAAGGGAACGTAAACTGAAGTCTGAATAGACTGGCTTTCAACTTAAATGTGGAAGATATTTAAGTTGACTGAAACACTTAAGTGTAATGTGTCAGGCTGTTAAACTCCATATTATTGTGCAGTTAACTAACATTGATTCTGACAAGTCAACAGCCGATAGTATCAATTCTACTGGTTAGAAACAAGTAATAAGTTTAATCAAAAGAAACAAAACAGTTGTACCATACATAATCGGTTGAAGTAGAATTGATAATGTGGGACTCACTGCATGCACAGTGCAAAACAACGATCATTTATATTAGTACTTTTTTTAAGAATGTACCTATGATTTTTCTTTTACAATCATTCCACTGACATATTGCAACTACTAACACAAGCTTTCAATTAAAGCAGGTTATTGGGTAAAAACATATAGTCAAATCAGTACAATTTCCTGTGCCAAGCAGTTTACCCCGCTAATTAATTGAGTGGTCGGAAACGTTCGCCGCAAAAAGTAAAACAACTTGATTCACTCATTCAATTTCCTGTAACATGAATAAAAGTATTTACGAAGTAATAAATAACCATAATTGTCAGCCTTTGGATTCAGCAAATTCTTTCGGGTTTACTTCTGAGAAAGTTGGTCATTAAATTGTTGCTTGAGATGACACTTCATAGGATTCGTATTTTTCAAAATTGGTTGTACGTTGTTTGATAGCTTGCTTATTGTTTAATCGAATTTCGTTTCACATAAATTGTTTCTCATATTATTATTTCATAGAATAATCATACGCAGACGAAGATACTTACTTTGAAGAAATTTAAATGATCAATTTTTGTTTCAAATAAAGTTTAATGTTGGAATTTTCATATCATAGATAACAAATCAAATATCCTTTATCCTCATATTGTTTGTTTAATATAAAACTTATTACCAAAAACATTTACAATAACATTTTATCGAATGACAGTTTCTAAAATGCATACCCTTTAAAAATGCGTACCCTTCTATAAAATTACAACCCCGCGTTCACAAAAATAATGCGGGTAAATTCTTGTCAAGCAGGAAAACTATTTTGTTATTCTCACAAATTCTGTCCATGCCTGTTACATGTTGCATGCAGCATGCCACATTCAGCGTACAAGCGCACATGCAGCATGCAAGCGCACATGTAACATGCAACTGGCATGGTTTCTGGCACGGCTCCGGCGCTGCGTTGCTCCAGAGCGGTCCCACGCGAGATAGCGTTGTTATCGTCAAAGATGGTATTCGTACGCCATTATTCATACGTTCACCACCGCAGCTTCGGCTTGCTGCCTGGCAAGCCGGCCAGCGTAAGCCGGCGGCGAAGAGCCTAGAAACCACCTGCTCCTCAGCTCGCGGGACGCATCACTATCTGTCTGCAAAACAAGGGGACACCCTTATAATCATAGATAATGATCGTGATATGTCTCATTTCTGATGATATCTAAACCTAAAATACAACTCGATTAGAACAAAAACCTAGCCAGTCTTCCTATGATACCGAAAAACAGATTTTTTTTCGTACTGTGGGACCAAAAAATTGACAGGATAATTATGGACCTTATTTATTTTATTCCAATGTGCAGGGTTGCATAGACATAATTATTCTGGACGGATTCTCGGGCACAGCTATGTAGGTGAGATCAAACATGAGAATATTGACTTTAGAAAACTGCAGTTCATCATTAAACATCTTATAGCTAAAAGGTGCCCAAAGCCTCAAAACAAAAATACTTAATTCATTGAAAACAAAGCGCTTAATATGTAAACATGACTAACACCTCAATCGTTCTCGGAAACGTTAAAGCTTAATGATACATTTCCTTTCCTCCCGCGGACTCAAAACATTGCGTTTAAACACAAATGTAATAACAAAACAAAGTTTATTTTTATTATTTCCTTTCATAACAAGAACACGGTATTACTCAGAGAAAATCGTGGAAATCGCGACCAGAACCATTGAACGGATTAGCCGCATGGTGTAATTTACATAATTAAATAAACGGGAAAGAGCAGCGAACTACGGCCGCCATATTGTCGTATTACAATAAGATAGCTTGGCAGTGTACCCTGAGTTTGCTTTGTAATGGCTTAGAAAAAATAGGGGGAAACGTTTATTAGATTAATGGCCACATGACATGATTGTTCGGGTACTTTTACGCCACAAATAAACGAAGGGATGATCGCGTGGAAGTGATGAAGACGACGACGAGTGACGGCACGGCTGGCGCAGTGGTTGAGTGATCGACTGCTGCGCTGCGTGTCGCGGGTTCGATACCCGCACGGAACAAATATTTGTATGGCCTCCAGATAGTTGTTCCGGGTCTGGCTGTTTGTGTATGTCAGTTTAAATGTTGTAAACGCATCCATGATACTGGAGATATTCCTAGTGTGGGACAACGTTTTTTTAAAAAGAAAAGAACGAAAAAAAGAAGAAAATTGTGATGTAGAATAGTAACATGACAATTTGATGACGTGAGGCTCTTAAGCATATAAGCATGTATTTTGTAAATAAAAACTCATGTTTTGCTGTCTTTTAAAATAAGTTCAGTATAATCTCTTGAATGATTTCCTAGAAACGAAATCGCTTCGTTGTAACTATCATACACAAAAACTTCGCCCGCGACTTTTCTGCGAAGATTATTATATAATATAGCCTATGTTACTCGGTAAAGATCTACCTTTCTACTGGTGAAACAATTTTGAAATCGGTCGAGTACTTTTTGAGTTAAACAAACAAACAATCAAATATTTCCTCTTTATAATATTAGTTTGGATAAATTCGCGACTTTACATAAATAAATCACAGGAGTGAATCTATGGTATTTATATAATGATAAATGCTGGTCAAAACTACAGAACGCCACTTACTAAGATCCTTATATTTTGCTAGGTCCGCGTTTATACTAGGTATACTCACATGGTTCGTTATTTAGACAGCAAAATACTCATATTTTTACCCACATGCTTGCATTATGTAATATTACGTAACTTGAACTCTGCCCAATTCATGAGTCAAGAGTGTCAAAATACGCTTATCCCATTTATCGACAAGCTCGTCCAATCGACAGCCGATACTATAGAAGGAGGCTAATCTACAGTCGGGCCTATAGTATAGAGGTGGGCTAATCCCGCTTTTTGCGGACTTATCGGTCGGGACTGATTACCAAGTGACGGTGATGTGACTCCGTTCCGGGATTTAGCGGTGTGATACTGATGTTGATATGACATGTTTTATGAGGATAATAACCTGTTTGATTTTGGCATATTGAGTGTTTTGTACCTACGACACTGATAATGGCTTGTACTTCTTTGTTTGTTCCCTCGTTTGCTTGTTGCTACGATTGCGCGATTGACTACTTAAGTACATCGCAAAAAACAATTAGAATATCTAAATTGAACCAGTGGCAAGCGGCCAGCGGCATTGATAGCAGCGGTGGCCCAGTGGTGGCAGCCCCGACTTACGACCAGTAAGCAGTGGGTTCGAACCCAGGCAGGCGCATTACTTTGTGTAATTTATTTCATAACCGGTGCCCTCATGAACGGTGAAGAAAAACATCGTGAGGAAACCGGCATGTTCTAGAACAAAAAATTCGAAGACATGTGACATCTACCAACCCGCACTGGGCCCGCGTGGTGGATTACAGTCCACTCCCTGTCATAGAGAGGAGGCCTGTGTCCCAGCAGTAGGAACATTATAGGCTGATGATGATGATGGTGAAATTGAACCAAACTGTAATGAAACCTAAGAATTATTGCTAAATATATATGTGAATTAGTACTAAGCTAAGTAAAGCGTCACTATAAACGAACGACCTTGTCAGTCCCCCATACCATAAAGTAGTACCATAGACACACAGGGTGTCTGGTCAGGCTATCGTCTCAACTCGCCGCTCCATTACTGTCGTCTGTCACCATCAGAGCTGAAAGTCATCCATCATTATGACATAATACTGTGAAACATATACCATACGTTGGACATGATTATATTGATTCAAGTTTTCGTTGTAATTTCCTGCAAAACTAAACCTTAGAATCGAAAACATACGAATATTTTTGCTTTGTTATGTCACATTCACCATCCAGCATTGTGCCTGCGTTGTGGCCTAGGCCCTTCTTCCTCTCACGGAGGGAGGGATTTTATAGCAGCAGTGGGAACATCCAGTCTGCATTATTTTGAGAATGTCATATATGTCAATGATCCAGAAACTGGGTAGTCGAGGTCAAAAAGGCAGTCACTCCTTGTAAAATACTGGTATTCATTCTCCTGCATCCGGTTAGACTGGAAGTCAAAACCAAAATATGTGGGAAAAGACAAGCTAGAGATTTGTCTAAATAACAATGACCTTTTGTTATTGCTCCGATCGTAACGTTACAATGAGCGTAACGTTACAATGAGACATCCTTTTTCGTGCGTGCAGGCGGCGTTCATCGATTTATTAGACATTGTCACGTCGAATACAACTGAGACAATTGTGTACACTTTAACTTTAAGCAAACTTTGTGAAGCGAAAATAAATGATTCATTATTCATCATCATCATCATCATCATCATTTCAGCCCTTTTAACGTCCACTGCTGGACATAGGCCTCCCCAAGTGTCGCCACATTGACATAATATGGGGAATTTTGCCATAATCGCCACGCTTGGCAGGCGGGTTGGCGATCGCAGTACGGTTGTTACAAAAGCACAGAGAACGCTGCTGCCCATTCTCTGGCAAGTCTCTTAGTCACCCACGGGAAGATATGGGATGGTGCTATTCTTTACGTCCGACACCATACAGAACAAGATTCATAATTATTATTATATTATAAGCTTATGATGACGACTAAACATGGATATCTATCTACATTATATTAACATACGTTACAACGATAGCCACCAGTTTCGTCTACATAATTAATAACCATCCCCCATCAATCATTACACAAGTTGTCAGAAAATTTAGCTTTTATGTAGTTAACAAGAATTTAGTTAGTAGCGAAATAATGAGTCTAATCGATCCTTGATTGCTCGGATCTGATAAGGTCAGTGTTGAAATAACAAATTCGTACAAAATTCACTTTTACTAGCTAATGAGATTCACCTTGAAGTAAAACGTGAAAATATTTTTATGAACTGAAGCTGAAAATAGTAACACTAACTGAACTTTGTTTACTGTATTTAACCACACGAAACTATAAATAAACTAGTTTTTTAATTACGTTTCTTTCAGTAGTTTCATAATAAATCGTTCTGCTGTTTTAGTGGGTAAATGTTTGTTTTATTTTTCGTATATTTATGATGAGACTTCAGTTCTTTTTAAGCTTTAATTTATTGCCGTAGTTTGTAAATGATTGAATTATAATTCTTTCAGAAAATTGTAATTCTGTCCAAGTATTTAATTGAAAACTGATTTATACAACCTATGATTTACTCAAAAATATGAATGGCTCCTCTAATAAATAAATTAATGTGATTCATAGACCAATCCAATTTTTGTGTCCAAAAATACGAAATAACCAAGTAACTGCGGCCAACTTGCGTGTGCCGATCGCGGCTGCGTTCCTCATTAGAAAACCAAAAGTGTTTGAGACCCATTCACTTCTATCTTTAGAAAAAAGAAAGGAACCCATTTGCTAGAAAAATAATTATCATTAAAAGACTAAAAAGTTTTTAGAATTTATTATCTCGTAACATATTCTATGTATCCAAAAACCTAATAAAGTAAGGGCCTCCTTACAAAAGGGAATTACACAACAATTGAAATCCATCCGATCGATTCGTACCCGTGATTCAGACCTCAAATTTGATTTTACGAGGGCGCTACGGCGTAGCGCTACGTCGTAGCCACTGCGGCTCTGACGTTGACGCCTACGCCGTAGCTTTATCCTCGTACCCTGCGTTATAACCTTGCTATCTGGCATTTAGGCTCCATATTCTGTTATATCGACAAACCTTCGTTCAAACAATAGTTGAGCTTATAAAATAATGGCCTATTGTTCTAGATTTAGTGCGGAGTTATTTCTAGGCAAAGAATATTTCCATTTTTAGAGTCCAGTACAAAAAAATAGTTTTTGTTGTTCGTTTTCGAAGTCTTTAAGTGCTGTCTGTATTTTCAAATATGAAAATTAAATTCTATTTCACAATTTTAATTTATTTCTCCCTATTTTTGTCTTGTTCAACTTGTAACAACGTTTTCATAGTCTAATTTCAAGCTCTAAAGCAACCTAACAGTTACTTATTTAAGAGCTTGTCAGTTATCCAAAATAAGACGTAAAATAACTGTGAAAGATAGTAGATGCTGGCTTTAAAATCTCGTAAACAAAAACTTCGCCGTAGTCGGGTAAATAGAACTGTAGCAATATTGTTTCCTGGCAACACTGTCATAACTTCCGCGCCAGTCGGCATGGCATGCCGTCACCTACTCAGACATTCACGGTGCTTCGTCGGCTGATCCATGGAGTGAGGATAACGGCTGGATGACACGACGCCATCTTGGATATTATGCTAATACGCCATTATTTATTATCTGATGAACATGGGTGTTCGCTTACATAAGTAGACAAGAAAATACAGCGTGTTTCAGAAAAAGTAATCAGTTGTCTCTTACAAAACTTCAATATCTACACAAATAAATTATATGACAGGGACAGTTGATTATTTTTTGCGATTATGATGTCGGTCCCATGGAGAAAGTTTTTGAGTTTGAAGTTTGAACTACAATTTTAGGATTCCTTACCTCAAATTAAAGGACTAAACCAAATCCTTATAGGACCACTTTGTTGCCCATCTGTCTGTCAAGACCCTTTATCTCCAGAACGCGTGGAAGTATCGAGTTGAAATTAAAACGTACGTACGTATGCTCAAGTCTACAGCCCCTTTAAGATGTGAAAAAATCAATCTTGTAAGTTAACGTAAAAGAAAGCTACGGCCGGTAATGCCGCAAAAAACGTATTTTCGACATTCTCAAGGGAATCAAAATGTATATATAGGGTACAACCCGTTGACCTAGAACTATGAAATTTTGCAAGTAATCTCGTCTTATACTACAGGTACAGGGGAAAATGTGAAAACATTTGCAATTAAATCATCAAATAAAAAGTTATGTATTCAAAAAATTAAAAAACAAAAAAAAGGAGAAATAAAAGTTTGGTCTTTAACATAATCTAAAATACCTAAATATGCCAGTTGTTTTTGAGGTCGGTGCCATCTTTAATATTTGGGACTAGCTGCGCCCCGCGTAGCTTACCTACAGCCATACTTGATGAGTATGGCTGGCACTGGCCTAAAAAAATGGCATATTTACGCATTTAGATTATTTTAAAGACGAAACTTTTATTTCTCCTTTCTTTTAGTTTTTTGAGAGTCGATTTAAAAAATATATATAATTTATAATGACGCACAACTACCCGTTTCCTCAGTGAGAGATACACGCTGTACTCTCTGACTAAAAAAACTGATTTTGATAAAACTTGCCGGTTTCCCTAAGTTTGACTATACTTAATCCAACTAAAAAAAAATGTTTGCGATCCAACTTATACTTCTTGAGATATGCGTGGACAAACATATACACATACAAACAAACAAACATACAAACACTGATGAAATTTAGCATACATGTTTAGAAGCTGGTGGTACAATATTACATAGGTACATACAGTTCGAACCTCCTTTTTTTTGAGGTAAAAAATAAATAAATAATTTTTCTAAAATATAATAATTTTTAAGATTTAACTAACGCGCATAACAAAAGTGAATTTGTACGGAACCCACGGTGTGCGAGTTCGACTCGCACTTGTCCGGTTTTAAATATGATCATACTTTTCCGATGCATACTAGATATTTATTTTTAATTAGGACTTTCCTGTACGCGTATCACGACTGCCGTAGAAACGGGCTATGTCGACGGAAGAATCGATAAACTGAAACATTTTCATTGTCTATCTGTCATTATGTCGATTCTTCCGTAGACAAAATTCATTTCTCCAGTGGTCATGCTACGTGTGCTGACCTGCATAGTGAACAGAATACCTTTTCCGGTTGCCTTGAGCTGAGCAGGTTTGTGTCTGATTTGAACTATTAACAGTAAATTACAACGGTAATTCTTTGATAATTGCTAAAATATTTATATTATTACTGTTTACATTTGCGATTTCAGCAAGTTTATAAAAATCTATCATAAACAAATGCTTCTTTTATCTTTTTATAACGTACAAGTATTTACTAAACATTGTTAGTATAATTTATTTACTTCATGCTTTGTTTATTTAAATACCTAAAAACTTACACAAATAGTTAACATGCATAAAATTATATCAGTTATAATATTAGTCCAACTAACATTATATAGAAATAATGCACTGTTTATTTAATGTCACCAGAACAACTAAACGCGATCAGCACATGTAAACTGCGCTTAATATTCTATCGAAATAGCCTCCTGAACGCCTGTTAAATAATAAGAATAAGTCTAGTTTCATTTGTGATAGTCACCCTGAATTGACAAAATTCTCTCTAATCCGGCTCGAAGGACCAACACTAACTTGAGCATCTAAAACCATTTCACTCACTCATGTGTGTCCATGTAATCACTCATCATTACAGATCAAGCCCCTGAAGTTCAAAAAATTCAAACTGCCGCAGTAGAGCGTCTTATAATTATAAGACCTACTTACTTGAAATACCAACGTAAATGCAATGCGGCTGCAACGGAATGCGTCAGCAGTAAACACTGCGTACGGAAGCCTCAGACACATACATATTCAGTATTTGTCGGAGTTGGTTATCAATTATAATTGTGGGTAGTCACCAAATTTTGTTCACATTTAGTTTGTTGATGTTCTTATTGCTAATTTAAGTGATTTTACTGTAAAGTATAGTCTACTAAATCAAAGCCTTTTTACTAAGTACCTAGTGTACGCACTAATTGATTTTTGGCAACTTATTTCGGTGAATGTGACAGTTAGTTTTGTTCAAAACAATTGATGGCCTGTTGATTTAATTTTAAATGATTTACTTTGTGAATTTACCATTGCTTATTTACGACAGTTATTCTTGTGTTATTTGGTTACTTTATCACGTAAGTCTTATTAGATTTAGCACATTTTGTATCAAGTAAGCGCGTGACCTACTTTTGTACGTCAACGGACAGAGTTGTCATGGAGGGATTGCAAAGTGGGGGCATCGCTGTATAAAACAGCGTGCCCTCTGTAAGCTAGTCAGTTTTCTTCGATAACGCCATTAAACACCGTAATCCCCTGATCGCAGCGGCCGCCCGTTACGAACCCTCGCGCATTAGTACAGTACGCCGTCCTCGGCATACCCTCGTCACTCCCGATGATGCTATCACCCTCCTCCAGGAGAGTAGCAAAGAGACTAGCACTCTTAAAAAGTTTAGACACAAACCGCCGTCTTTCCGACCTCGCCGTCGAGGTCCGTCGCGACGTCCCGGTCCATGCCCTCCCCGACCCTCGCTCGAGCCAGCCCGCGATGCTGTGCCAGTAGTTTTAAATCAGCCCCTAAATAATGATATCATTCAGATCCAGCCTGTCCCCATGCAGTCCTCCCCCAGCGACGCCCTAAGCCGAGGCTCGTACCCCACAGGGGGTGCCCTTAGCGTGTAGTCGCTTAGTTTGTAAGTTTTATGCCCTGGCTCCAGCCAGGGCATAAAACTTACAAACTAAGCGACTTACTCTTAAGGCCTTACTCTTAAGGCACCCACAGGATAGTCCGGTTAAGCAGACGACAACCTCCTAGGTTGAACTGCGAGATGCCATTCCAAAAAAAAATAAGCTAGTCAGTCGGTCTTCGGATTCGACTCGATACAGAGCTCCCCTGCTCCCGACAAAACTGTCGGTTTACTGGTACAGCGCTGCTGTATATTAACAATAGTCGTATTATCTTGCCTACAGCAAGCAATACACTTTGTTATTGGGTGGCTTGGCCACTGTACGAACTGTGACCTGAAAAGGTCTGTTCGCCTATTGTTACCTTTTTACTGTTACTGTATTTCTGTGTGTGTTATAATTAATTATCATTTTCTATTTTCATTTCCTATTGTGTCATTTTCTAATTTGTATCATTTTTTATTGTACCCACCTTAATTAAAAGTCTGTAATTACTTATACAGTCTTGTTTATCCCAATAAAATGGGAACTACAAACCCTGACGACATACCCCTCGGCACTCCTGATCCTACATATTTATACATTTTATATACGTATGTGTACAATATGAACACATACCGACGTGTATGTGCCCGACAACATGAGAAATACAGAAAGACGAATGTTAACTTAAAAATTGCAGCATTGACTATTAAACAGGAGAATTTATTTCACTAGTCACACTTTTTAAATCAGATGGAGGAGCTCGTGGCTAAATAATAACAGTCGCTCGTGTCGGTTGTTAGGTTAAGCCGCGCTTGCCAAAGTTGGTCCGTGGATGGGTGACCATCACACCGACACTATTACATTCCGAGGCTCGTCCGTGTCTCGGAAAGCATGCTAAGCCGTTGGTTCCGGCTATCATTTGTAGATCTCTGTGACAGTCGTTACTGGTAGTCAGGTGGCCCGAGAGTCTAACAACCAGTCTTACCAACGGGTATCGTAGTACCCAGTACTAAGCGGGTTGTGGAGGTCAGAAAGGCAGTCGCTCGATGTAAAATACCGGTCAGACTGGAAGCCGATCACAACATAGTTGGGAAAAGGCTAAGCAGATGATATTTTATAAATCAGAATATAGTCGAATCAGAGTATAATAGAATCAGCTTTATAAATCAGAAGTGTTATCTGTTGTGTCAAATGATTGATTGGTCACTTTTGTTTTAACTTCATGTAGCTGATATGTAGGCGGACCGAATACCACAAGGCATTCTCTACCAGTTATGATTAATTATGTATTCTTCGGAAGTTCATTTTCCTTCACCCCGTAAACACGTGTGTCCACTTTTACTGATCCGCAGAGCCACAATGTTTACACAGCTAATTAAGTAATACGCTTCTGTTTTGACAAAGTTATTTTATTTCTTTAATACTATTTATTTCGTGTATATATCCCCGAAACTTCGTTAAAATGTTCTTACCCTCTTTGATATACTTATATTGAAATGTTTTTAAACCTTACCGGGCTGGTGATTTTACTATCACATATTTGGGGAATCGATTTAAAATAAAGAGTGAGACTAAAGAGATTTTAAAACTGGTTCATCTTGAAAAAAGTTCCAAAAGATTTATCAACGACATTTCAAAAGAACATTATAAACCGATGAATAATGATCGAAGACATGGATATCTGATGTAGAAATTCACTAAATCGTATTTGATATTGAATCTGGTTATTCTACTAAAAAGAAAATTGGTCAATAGCTACGCGTATTTAAGATACATTGAAATAGGAATACAAATGACTATGGCCATCGAATGCACTAACTTCTCAAAAAATAACAACACGAAGGAAACTATCATTGCAAACAATGGTACATCCTATAAATAATTTTAATAACCTGGGTCCCATACGTTACGCGGGCCATTATGATCGGAATCAGTGTCATACGCGATGAGCGTGCAAACACCGCGGATGGGCGCGCTCGAGGGCTCTTTAAACAATTGATGTGCCACTCTATGTTATCGGCACTGTGATACGCGATGGGAACCCTTCGTATTCTATGCATGCCTGGTACATTTTTTATGTGTTTGGGAAAATGACGTTATTCGTTCAAGTGATGATGCTTTAACATTTAATAATATTCATATACCTAACAATTCAGATAAGACAATTTAGCTTTATTTCTTTAGATCTGCATTAGTTAAAGTCTCGCTTCCGTTTGTTGAAAATATCCTGGGAAAGCTTTGTCTTGATGGTTGGAGCCTTGAGAGCAATTTAATTGATTGTGATTCACGTTGGGACTATTCGCGTTTGTGCAAACCTAGTACATTTTTAATGTACACGGAAAATGGTTTGTTTTTATTGAAGAAAAACCCAGCTATTCGATGTTTTCGTTTCGTTGTTGTACGTGAATGAAATAACAGGTATTAGGTATAGTACAATAGTGTCTTGTTAGCAGGTACAAGATAAAATATTCGGTTTCAATTGCCTTGGGACCGTCTGGAGTCACGCATTTCGTTGAGAAAGATTCAATAAATCATGTTTACTTTGTATACCAAAACACAAGATCCTAGTATGGCGTCAAAATTATGAATGTCAATCCGTTAAGGGCTTCGATGTCGGCAAGTAAATAAAAAGCTATACAACGGTTCAATAGTAAACAAATTTAACTAAAAGCTTCATATTCCAGGTTTTCAACCAGTTGCACATAAAAATAATTTGAACGGCAACACAATATGAAACCGAGCGGATTCGCTCAATGTGTTACAGCCGACAAATTTCCGATACACACGGGTCAACTACGCATGTTACGACCGCGCTTTACGACCGATCGCGCGTTTGTCGGCCGCGTGTAATCGCCCTTATGTTTTGAGGACGATTTCACGCATTAGGTGACCTGTTTAGCGATTATCTGCTGTGAGTCAAATGTCTTGTGCGGTTAGGTAAGCATCGTGTTAAGCGAGGGCATCGTGTGAAACCGAAGACGTCCGCCGTTTGATATTAATTCGACCCACCGACATTTTGTAAATGGAGCATGTAAATGTGAGGTTAGGTAAGAGGTGCACCAATATTTTCAAATGACAAGGATATTTCTAAAAAAATACTTATGCATAGACTACCTACATGTTTCCATATATTGTAAAGTTCTAAACTCATCCTTCTAAAATCATATCTAGAATGGAGTCAAAGGACTGGCCGCTTTAACCTTTAACCTATGACCATTGGGTATTTCACATTTGCACCACTATAATACTAAAATAGCCCGAAAATCTAGAATTTTCGCCCACACGAACATCAGCGAGTGGGTGAAACCATCGGTCGAGCAATCACTCACGTATCAAGATTACAAATCGCTGCAAATTGCGGGTAGGTTGATGGCGATTTGACATTTGATCATTTATTTCAATTATAGATATATGGACTGTTTGGTCATTGGTTGAGTACTGTCTATGGAGACATAGGTACTATAATTTGAACCGTTATTGATTTATATTGTTGCTTAACGACAAATTATTTTTAATACAGTTGCTCAAAAAGTGGCGTATTGCAGGGATGTGTAGCGTTCGGGATGTGGGCTATTACACACTCGAGCTTTTTCTTTACCTTTTCCGAACTCGTGCGTTCTCTTTCCCAACTGTCAAAATAATGTCTTCTAAAAAGAAAAAAACCAACCACGAAGTTTTTACAAAAAAAAAAAAATATAGAAGTTTTTATGATTCATGCAAATATTTCTAAAAAGAAGCTACTAATTTCTTTCAATATCAGATTTAATGATTTGATTCAATGAGTTAGGTTAGGTTTCATTTCATTTTATATAAAAGTAAAAAAGTAAAAAGTAAAAAAAAGTAAGAGTAGTAAAGTATAAAGTTTTTTTTTATATTTTTTTTTTATATAGTTCCCTTTGCCTACCCAGAAAAGGTGAAGAAAACAAAAAAAAAATCGCTGCCTTTATTATTTTACGGTTGGCGCCATTTACCAAAAATGTTCTTTATTAAATTGTTTAATTTTTTCGCAACTGTATTAAAAATAGTTGTTCAGTACACGTGTGGAACCGTCATTGCAACTTGTTCCGACTGTTCCGAGCCGAGGCACAGCCGAAGGTGAGGGTTGACAACCCTCACCTTCGGCTGTGCCTCGGCTCGGGTAGGCATTTGTCGGAACTCTTTGCAATGACAGGCTTTCCACACTCGTAATGAAATATACTATTTCCGAATTCATATTCTTACGAGAACCACGAAATTGTGAAATAAATAAAAGAGAACGTGACTATACAATTCCGTCGCCTTTTAAGTAAAAACTTTTAAAACGTTTTATGTTACCTAATATTGTAGCTTGTAATTTTTTTTTAAAGTTTTCAAACTACTGCCACACTATCTCTGATTTATAAAATTAATACCTAATAACTGGCTTGTGCAGGTTAGATAGGCAGTTCTTACATGTACAAGACTTGTATTCGGCTGCACTCGGCTAGACGGAAAACTGACCCTAAAGTGAGAAAAGCCAAGCCACATGACAACAATATTGTGAAAACATCCTCTATTTCAGCACTTTAGGCTAGCAACACATCGGACAAAGACGGCACATTACGCAACAACGGTTGACACCCGACACCGCTGATATTTCTGTAATGGATTGTTTATATCGATATTGTGTGCCCAGCCTTATGGTGGGAATAATCTGCTTTTGTTTATTAATCTATTTGTTGATCTAAGACTGGATGTAGTTTGTTATTCTGCTTCATCATCATTTCACCCCTTTTAACGTCCACTGCTGGACATAGGCCTCCCCCAAGTGTCGCCGCATTGATATAACATGGGGGGTTTTGCCATAATCGCCACGCTTGGCAGGCGGGTTGGCGATCGCAGTACGGTTGTTACAAAAGCACAGAGAACGCTGCTGCCCATTCTCTGGCAAGTCCCTTAGTCGCCTCTTACGACACCCACGGGAAGATATGGGATGGTGCTATTCTTTACGTCCGACACCATACAGAACCCGACACCATACAGACATTATTCTGCTTGAATGGAAACAAAATCTTAATGAAATGAAATTGTTATATATCGATGTGTTGTTGTGGGTTAGCAGTTGGCCGATTAAAATGTGGACATAAAAAAACCAGCCAAGTGCGAGTCTTACTCGCACACGGGGTTCCATAGCCCCAAAAAATATTTTGAACTGTCATTCATTAGCTAGTAGTGTTAGTTAGTAAACTTCCACTCAACCGCAAAACTAAATTGGTTTTTCATTGTATGTTAATAAAAACAAAGTTACTGCTGCAGTTTGATGAAAAAGTCCCATATCTCAAAAACGAATCATCATATCTTATTGAAACCAATTTTCGTTGATAGTTTTTTTTACGTTCTACAATCCTAATTATTTTCAGAATTTTCCTCCTCTTACTTCAGAAATTAGAAGGGGGGGGGGGGACACACATTTTACCACTTTGGAAGTGGCTCTAGCGCAAACTATTCAGTTTATAGACCAGAAACATAGAAGATTTTTAAAGACCTATCCATAGATACCCCACACGTATGGGTTTGATGAAAAAGAAAATTTTGGTTTTCAGTTCTATGTATGGGGAACCCCAAAATTTATTGTTTTTTTTTCTATTTTTGTGTGAAAATCTTAATGCGGTTCACAGAATACATCTACTTACCAAGTTTCAATAGTATAGTTCTTATGGTTTCGGAAAAAAGTGGCTGTGACATACGGACGGACGGACAGAAAAGAAAGAAAGAAAGAAAAAATATTTATTTGTCGCAGGGACATGACGTACATACAAAATGAAAACAGTAAACATAGGTACAAAGCATAACAGACAGACACACAGACAGGCGGTACAGACATACAGACATGACGAATCTATAGGGTTCCGTTTTTTGCCATTCGGCTACGGAACCCTAAAAACGTAAACCCGTAAACGTAAAGCGAACGTAAAACCTAAGTAGCAATTCCTGTATGAGAATTATTGTTATTATTAAATTAAATTATTAATTAACAATAACATGTTTCGCCCGCGGCTGACTCGCGTTAAATTAGAATTTGACAACCAATTCGGGTTGTACTCGGCCGTCGAAACTGGCGCCATCTACTATCATAATAACGTAATTGTTGTTTTTCTCGGGAACAGTACTTTTTTCGGGATGAAAGGTACCCTATGTTCGTTTCTGTACACCTGACAATGTATATGCAAAATTTCAGGATGATCGGTTTAGTGGTTTAAGCGTGAAAAGGTAACAAACAAACTTACTTTCGCATTTATAATATTAAGTTAGGATTTCATTATTGAATTATTTTATTATTGTTGTATGGGTATTTATTTAAAGCCCATAAAAACAAGGCAGTAGGGAAATTCGGTTGAATATAAAGACCTTAAAAATCATCTCAATATTTTTCATCAGTTAAGCCAGACGCACGCCTGACAACACGTTTGAACAAGAAGAATGTAAAGAATTTTCTTCTGATTTCCCTGTAATCCATCGGTGGTTACGTCAGCAATAAATCGAAGAGTGTATGGCGCACAATGGCGTTTGTTTGAGCGCGCGCGCAGCGATCCAGACACTAAACAGAAGCGCGCTAAATATACTCGCTGTAAGGGACGCAACGTTCGCGCAATGTATGCACGTCTGCTTCAAGTCTTATTATGTATGTGGATGTAATTAGTGTTTATTGCTTGTAAAGATGTCAATTTTTTTTTTGATGTTGTTGTATAGACTCTTCTTTCTTATTTACCGATTGTTTGTAAATGTGTGGACATTGTAGGCCTTATAGATTCCTAGATCCTTGGTAACTTTTTATTTCGTTCTACGTTTTGTAGTAAGCAACGACTTATTGTCAGGCCTACGATGTCCTCCCATACTTTAGTACTAACGCTGTAACAGAAATATTGTAAAACCAAATGATTTTAAAAGAGTAACCATGGAGTTTCTTGCCGGTTCTTCTCCATAGGAAACGACCAACCCGAACCGAGCACCTTTTTGTCGACGTTTTATAAGTGCCCATGTAGGCCTATGTAAAATAAAAATATTTTGATTTGATTTGAATGTAAACTTACTAGGCAACCAGGTACACTGAGAAGGTTGAAACGAAATAATCATAACGTCATAACATCGCCCGTGTAATCCTCGAAGGGTTAGGCAGAGGTGTCTCTAATAGTACACCCACATTTCTCCAGTTAAGTATAAGTCCCATGTGATAGGAGGCAAGCGTATTACCATCAATCGATGCTACAAATCCAGAGACTGGCTGCTTCTGAGCGATTCCTGACGGGAAGCCCAATAATAATTTTACCGACGCAGGAATCGAACCCGGGACCTCATGCCTAGCAGTAGCTCCTATAGAGCAATCAATGCCAGTATCTACCGTAAATTAAACGTAGTTTAGGGGTATTTGGAACAGGGTGTTAAGTTCCTCGATACTCCATTGAAAAGGGAGGATCCTCCGACCAGACGGGTGTTGTGTCTGGTAAGAACTGCCCGACAGTTGTTGTCGGGTTTCTCTATATACTCGTAAGTCGATGTAAACTTTGCTTGCAAGATGTAGGAAATTGATGTTAGTGCTTCCGTCGTGTCCTAGATGGCGCTGTAGTACTTTTTGTAGTAAGTTGCTTTTTTGTAGTATCCCATACGTTCACTCGAATGCTGGTTAATCAATAAAACACTTCTTATAATAACAGTCGTTATAAAGACAACATTAAATTACTTAATAAAACAATAAACACAACAAATGTTCTATCTGAAATCATGATACCAACCAAAATATTACGGCATCGATTTTAGACAAAATTTGAGTAAAAAATTCCTACGTCGGACGGTTTGAATACTTACTACAGTCACGAGAGGTTTTGCCCTCTACTTAGGTATTCATAGCATTAACTGAATTATTATAGATAATATCGCTTCTATTACCACTGCGCTAAAGTCCGATTATTTCGGCTCAATGCTTGCCTAATTGTGTATGAAAGTGAACGACGGAGAGAATGCAACGAAGTAAGATGAAAATGAAAAAAAGTGTAAATTTAGTCTGTTTTTATATTTAGCCAACTAAAATGTAAATTTTCTAAAGATGATGCTGAAGGATTCTGTACTCTTACCTTTCATGAAATAGGTCGACGATGATGTTTGTTTTTAAAAAAGAAAGCTCAATTTCCATCAATCTTAACTTAACATACATCAACCAGTTTTAAAATTTGACACTGAACTCTATGATATATAGCTAATAGCTAGCTTTTCTACTGACTGCGTCGTTGCTATAGTAGTCGGCAAGATGTCCTGGGTTCGAGTCTCGGGTCGGGCAAGGTTTTAATGGGTTTTCCATCAGGGATTTCTCTCTTAACTCTTTCAGGAAGTTGTGGGCAATAGGCTCGCCCCCTATTACATGGGACTTAAACATAACTGACGAAATTTAAGTATACCTACTTTTAGGTACACCTCTGCCACCTCTGCTTAACCCTCCGGGTATTACAGGCGTGATGTTATGTAGCTAACTCTTTATTGTAGTCTATGCTTTACAAATATATCGTTATTGTCTATGGGACGACGTCTGTCTGCACTCAGCCCCGAAGCAAGAAGATTGGTGAAGTGTGCGCACTGCTAAAATAAATAAACCAAGTAAAATAGTCCAACGTGTTTCTTAGATCTACAAGCAATCCCAACCGAACCCCAAATACTCTTCTATATTGTGTATTTACAAACACAAGTCTCAGTACAGTAGGTACTACCACCCGGAACAACCAGGTTATAATAAAAATAAAGGTTTTGTGTTATACTTAAATCCACGACACCCACAATAGCATCAAACAATGTCTTCTACCAATTTTACTTTGTGCACATTAATCCCGTGATGCCACGATCTATAATTACGTTGTTATTTCATCGTTTATGTCCAAGGCGTTTTATAGATCGCTGCGTTCGTCCGTGTGTTTGTTTGTTCGCCGTATCGGTCTGTGGGTGATCGGGAACCAATTGGCAGATAAACCAAGGTTGAGTGAAATTAATTACAATTTGAATACGGATTTTAGCGAGATGAAAATATGGGATCATATGTTTGTTTTTCGTGATGCAATTTGAGTTATTTTTAAGTATAATACTCGATCGAAGAGTTATTTATGAGACTCGTGCATGTGCGTTGATATTTTCTTTTCGGTGTTTGATGAGCCATAATGTTTAAATAAATATCTTCTTTTTAATTCATCACAGAGAGAAGGTTTATCATTGGTTAAGTTTCTGTCATTTGTAGATCTTTGACAGTCGTTGCGAGTACTCAGAAGCCAAAAGTCTGACATCCAGTCTTACTAAGGGGTATCGTATTACCCAGTTACTGGGTTGTGGAGGTTAGATAGGTAGTCGCTTCATGGTAAATACTGGTCATCATCATCATTCATCATTTCAGCCCAAAAGACGTCCACTGCTGGACATATAGGCCTCCCCCAAGTGTCGTACATTGACAATTTGAGGGGTTTTGCCATAATCGCCACGCTTGGCATGTTGGGTTGGCGATCGCAGTACGGTTGTTACAAAAGCACAGAGAAAGCTGCTGCCCATTCTCTGGTACGGCCCTTAGTCGCCTCTTACGACACCCACGGGAAGATATGGGATGATGCTATTCTTTACGTCCGACACCATACAGACCCTAGACAAAATACTGGTACTCAGCTGCATCAGGCTAGACTAGCAGCCGACCTCAAGATAGTTTGGGAAAAGGCTGGGCAGATGATGAATTGGTTAAGTTTCTGACGATTAACGTAGTGCATCCACTAAGGAACTCACGCCTTTTTTTCCCAAAACGCGGCAGGCAGACACCACCGCAAGCCTGCTGCTACGATTCGTACACACTCCTTTACCTAGTAATTTGAAATAAACGTTCAGCTAGAATTTAAGAATATAATTAGATTCAGGTAAATTACATGCCTGATGAGAGCAGCGGTGGCCCAGTGGTGGCAGCCCCGACTTACGAGCAGTAAGCAGTGGATTCGAACCCAGGCGCATTACTTTGTGTAATTTATTTCATCACCGCTGCCCTCAAAAACGGTGAAGGAAATCATCATGAGGAAACCGGCATGTCCTAGAATTAAAAATTTGAAGATATGTGACATCTACCAAACCGCACTGGGCTCGCGTGGTGGATTACAGCCCACGTCCTCTCATAGAGAGGAGGCCTGTATCCCAGAACTGGGAACATTATAGACTGATGATGACATGATTGACATGTCAGTTCATCGCCCGGCGTAAATACATTGGACTATTACTACTTTCGCGTAAGTCTGACAACCAGTCTTACCAAGGGGTATCGTATAATCTACTACTACTAACTGGGTTGTGGAGGTCAGATAGGCAGTCACTCCATGTAAAAGTTTTTACAATGCTTATCGGCTCTGAGTTACAATGAAGTTTACGGAGAAACATGCTGCAATAGGTCGTTTAACATTTTTCATGATCTTTATATCCTATTTTTCAAGTTGTGTTTTCCCGAAATAAGGATCAAAAAAGGTAATAAACCTGTAAAAAATAAATGGATAAGCAAAGGGTTAAAATTGTCTTGCATTAAGAAAAGAATACTATATTATGAATATCAACATGACGCTATAAGCAAAAATTACCATAAGAAGAATTATTTAACATATTCAAAAATTTTAAGAAAATGCATATCAAAATCACAAAAAATTAATAATGATAAATATATTAATAATTCTAAAAATAAATGCAAGGCGACATGGTCTATTATAAAAAATAATTTTAATAATTCTGGTGATAAAAATGACATCGAAAAGTTAATATACCAAGACAAAATAATTAATAAACCCATTGATATCTGCAACCGATTCAATGACTATTTTATTGAAGTAACCAATAAAGATAACTTTGATGAATCAAGTAATGACTTGAATAACATTAGTTTTACCTCTAATAGAGACAGTTTTTTTTTAACCCCAGTAAATGAGGATGACATTATAAAAATTATTAATTCTCTAAATAACACAAATGCTACCGGTTGCGATGAAATCACAACTAAAATACTTAAAATAAGTGCTAAAATCATAGCAACCCCACTGACTTACATAATTAATTTGTCACTGGAACAAGGAATATTTCCCAACAGACTAAAAGAATCTTTAGTTAAACCTATCTTCAAAAAAGGCGATCGCGCCAATATTGATAATTACAGGCCCATCACATTAATTCCAATAATGGCAAAAATATTTGAAAAAGTTATGCACGATAAAATTAATATCTACCTCAGTAAAAATAAGATTCTTACAGACAACCAGTTTGGATTTAGGAAGAGTAGTTCTACTACGTTGGCTTGTTTTACTTTAGTAAGATTAATTACAGAAGCACTTAATAACAAAATGTCAGCACTATCAGTGTTTCTAGACATGAGCAAAGCCTTTGATTTTGTCTCACATAAACGATTACTTTGCAAACTGGAGAGATATGGTGTAAGAGGTAAAGCCCTTGATTGGTTTCAAAGTTATTTGTCGAATCGCCAGCAAAGAACATTAATATCAAAAATATCAAATAACACGAAGATTACATATAAATCTGAACTTAAAACTAACAGCTGCGGTGTACCACAGGGGAGCATTTTAGGGCCTCCTTTATTCCTAATCTACATTAATGATCTCGACGAGACCCTGAAACACAAATGCACATTATTTGCTGATGATACAACATTAACCATTCGATGTTTAGACAAGAGTAGCATAGAAGCCGAAACTAATAGTGAATTGAAAAATGCAGTACAATGGCTACAGCAGAATGGTCTACATGTCAATCTAAATAAAACTAAAATTGTACAGTTTCAAACACATAATACTACACTTACTCCGATTTCAATACTTTACGACAATACCGTTTTAAAACCAGTACAATCAACTACATTTTTAGGTATCAGTATTGATAACAAATTAAACTGGAAAGACCATATTGATAATATATGTGGTAGACTGAACAGATTTGTATTCGCTCTTCGTAAATTGAGACGTATAACCAGTAAAGAAACAGTTCTTAACGCATATCATGGATATGTCTCGTCGGTGCTGCGTTATGGTTTGGTTGTGTGGGGCAACTCAGTTGATGTAGACCGGGCTTTTATAGTGCAAAAAAAATGTGTTAGAGCCATATGTGGAGCTGATTATTTAGACCACTGTAAACCATTATTCAAGCAATTAAAGATACTTCCCTTACCGTGTCTCTACATACTTGAAATCTGCTTATTTGTGAAAAGACATTCCTATTTATTTCCCATCACTGAACATGTTTCCAAAAGAATTGAAAAAAAAAAAACCCAAACAGCTACTAGTACCAGCCCAAAGACTTTGTTTGTATAGTCGAAATGCCTACTGCATGGCTATAAAGATTTTTAATAAATTACCATCACATATTAGACAGCTGCCTATAAATAAATTCAAACGTGCATTATTTTCGTGGCTTCTGGAAATGTGTTTCTACTCTGTAAGCGAGTTCATTAATCATAAGTTTTAATAATTAATTTATAATAATAATAATTTAAAAGAAGGAAATGTATTGTAAATGTACTTATAATTTATTTTTATTTGGTGGTTTCTCTTAATAAGTTTAATATTTGTGTGTATCCACATTATGATTATTTTAAAATTCTAATATTTCTACACCGGCAACGGTAGTATATGTGAACTATTATAAATTGTAAGATCTGTATGTACCTACCATATACTCAGAAATAAATGATATTCTATTCTATTCTATTCTAAAATACTTGTGTTCAACTGCATCCGGTTAGACTGGAATCCGACCCCAACATAGTTAATAGTTTTTGTAAATGTTTTTAATGATACGTATTAGTTTATTATTGTACATATAAGATAATTTTGTGTATTGTATATTCATGGGCCTTCGTTGCCTGAAAATAAAAAAATATGTTGACTGTTGGGAAAAGGCTAGGCAGATGATGTATTTTGTAATCAGGATTATAAACGAATCACTACAAATAATTACGAGGTATACCAAGAATTGAACAAAAGCGCTGTTATATATATAACTAGCTGTCCGGCGCAACTTCATTTGCGTTCATTTTCCCCGTTTTCGCAACATTTTTCATTGCTGCTCCACTCCTATTGGTCGTAGCGTGATGATATATAGCCTATAGCCTTCCTCGATAAATGGGCTATCTAACACTGAAAGAATTTTTCAAATCAGACCAGTAGTTTCGGAGCCTATTCAATGCAACAAACAAACAATCAAATCTTTCCTCTTTATAATATTAGTTTAGAAAAAGCTACAACCACCCACGGAATAAAGTGTTCATTCATGAATAAAAATACATAATGTGATGATATCACTTAGCATGCAGTACATTGAAGGACGATGGTTACGATAGCAGACACGTTACACTTACCGACCGGCGACCGTAACACAACATCATGTTATGTCGTAACTGTCGCTTGGTTTAGTTTGTAAGCTCTGGGTAAAGGTAAATGAGGTCGACTTGCATTAATATGGATTAACGATCTGTGTCAAACATCTCTTTTTCCTTTTGTGTTTTTTGAATTTTACATAATACTAGCTGTCCGGCGCAACTTCGTTTGCGTCACATTTTCCCCGTTTTCGCAAAATTTTTCATTGCTGCTCCACTCCTATTAGTCGTAGCGTGATGATATTGTTATAAATATGTAAAGTATGTGTTATGAATATGTAAATGATGCCTATAATTATTTATGTTTGTTGATTAATTACAATTATTTCTGTGAGCCTGTTTGATTAAAAAGTAGTTATATTTACTTTATGTGATTGGTTGAGACTTGACAGTTATCGTCGACCAATCGTAAGCAAGTTAAACGGTGGGGATATAAAAAAATAGTCGCCGGGCACTCAGGGGATATGCCCGGCAGGCTCATGGCATTCCAACTTCGACATCGGTGCTAGTCACTTGTAAAATCTAGCTGTGTTACTGTACTACTGTTGCTAGAGAAATAAATCTATCTTTAAACTAAAATTAGTCTTTTCATAGTCAAAGTCCTTACTTCTGAGTATTGAACCAGTACGATTTACATCTCAGAAGTGAGATTAGCAACTTAGCGCCCACAAAAGCATCAGCGATACGCTTAAAATATTTGGCGTACGAAGAAAACGCCGCAAGAACATGGATGAACGTAGGTCCAGTTCTCGACGAGAATGTGATGGACCAAGGCGGACCTCCCGCGATACGCTGACACCGCCACTGCCGCGTTGCCGTGATGCAACTCGAAGCCGCAGCCGGGGTCAAGGGCGAACGCGTTCGCCTGAAGAAAGTCGTGGTACCCAAAACCGTCTGTCGCAATCCAGGCGGTCGCTAAGAAGAATATCGCGATCGACTAGTCGGTCTCCTTCCCGACCACACTATTCAAGAAGGGCAAGCCGTCGTGCTGGGCGTTCCAGGACACGGTCTCGCACTCCAGGGCGGCACGTGATGCGCCACTCGGAATCCAGGCATTCCCCAAGGAGCAGAGCTTCTTGCCTTCGTACACCGTCCGGTGAAGAAACACAAAGAGAGCGTGAGTCAAATAATAATCTGGTTATTGAGAACTTTATTAATGTGCTTAAGGGTATGAATAATACAAGCGATCGTGATAGGTTTCCTGTTTTAAATAATGTAATTCCTGATTTTGACCCCTTATGTAAGGAACAAACGGTTGATACGTGGCTTCATAAGGTTGACGAATGTGCACAGATTTATGGTTGGAACGATAAACAAGTAGTCCACTATGCCCTGCCGAAATTAACAGGGGTAGCTAAAACCTGGTATCAGGGTCTACCCTCACTATTATTTTCTTGGCCAGAGTGGAAGTTAAAGTTAAAGGAATCTTTTCCAACTAGAGATAATTATGCAGATCTGCTAACGGAAATGCTGAATAAAAAGGTACGCTATGGGGAGTCATTGGATATATATTACTATGCTAAAATGAATCTTATAAACCGTTGCGATATATCGGGAAAACGTGCAGTTGACTGTGTCATAGCAGGTATAGAAGATCGTGGTGTTAGGTTGGGAGCACAAGGAGCAGAATTTACGGAACCTGAATTGCTACTTAAATTCTTGAAGACTGTAAAAGTTCAAGACAGGTCCACAAACGAGCAGCAGAAGGTTAAAGATAGAGATAGGCGACCACAAAATAACACATATACCAGTAATAAAGTAGGTACCGGTTCCCAGAAGTCAACCGGATCCGGCATGGTTTGCTACAATTGTAAAGAAACCGGTCACCCGTTCTTTCGATGCACAAAACCGAAGATTCAATGCTCTAAATGTAATTGGTTAGGACATAAGGACACAGAGTGTCCTGGGACAAAGCAAAGTACCCACGATAAACCAAAAGCAATATTGAAAATAGAAAAAACAGGCGATTCAAGTGCAAAGTATAAGATGCCTGTTAAAATAAATGGTTTGTTTTCAGAATGTCTCGTTGATTTGGGAAGCGAGGGTACTTTGGTCCGTCTCAGTGAAGCTCAGCGCTTAGGATTAGATTGGAAGGTAGGAGAAGTGCCACTGTTAAGAGGAATAGGTAACGTGCCATATAACCCCCTTGGCAAGGCTAACGTCACGATCGAAGTGCAGGGTGTAGTACAAAATCACGTAGAAATATTAGTAGTAGGTGATTACTTAATAAATTGCCCTGTACTACTAGGCCACACTTTCACCGAAAGGCCCTCAGTCAAAATAGTAAAGACTGAATCGGACGTAATTTTTCAGCGGGTTAGTGAAGAGTCCGTTTTGATTTGTCCGCTTTTATGCGTGGAAGAGACGCGCATAGGTCGTGGCGAATTAAAGGCAGTCCCAGTTAGCTCGCGTAATTCTTTCTCAGGAAAAATTTACGTGAATGGAACCGTGCGCAATATTGAGGGTCGTGAACATTACTTGTTGCCCGGCGAGTATCAATTAACACAAGGTACGGGTAGTATTCTCATACAGAATATCGGCGACAACCATCTGGTTATAGAGAAGGGTAGTCTTATAACTAGGAGCCACACTTTAGCTGAGAGCCTACAAATTCAAAAAATAAATTCTAGTGATCAGACACCAGATGAATCACCAATCAGCTGTGGCGAAAATTTAACTAAGGATCAAAAAGAGTCGCTAGAAGTCTTGTTGGATAAATATAAATATTGTTTTTCCAATAGTTTAAGAGATCTTGGGTTTACAACGGAAACTGAAATGGTGATTCAACTGGATGATCCGAATCCCGTCGTTTATCGCCCATACCGATTGTCCTTTACCGAACGCCAACTAGTTCAAAATATGATAAAAGAAATGTTAGAAAGCGGTATTATAAGAGAGTCCAACAGTCCTTACGCGAGCCCTATAGTGCTAGTTAACAAAAAGTCTGGAGAGAAGAGGTTATGTGTGGACTACCGCGCCTTAAATAATAAAACAAAGAAAGAACACTACCCTCTCCCTCGTATCGAGGATCAGTTAGACTTATTGTCAGGCAGTTCAGTATTTGTTACTCTCGACTTAGCGTCTGGGTACTATCAGATCCCAATAGCTGAAGGTTCTCGAGAGAAAACTGCGTTTGTAACCCCTCAGGGTCAATACGAGTACAACAGGATGCCCTTTGGGTTAGTAAACGCACCATCAGTCTTCCAGCGTACCATGAATAAAATCATCCACAATTCACCTGCTTCATCGTATGCATTGGTCTACATGGATGATATCCTAATCCCGGCCAAGTCATTCGATGAGGGGATGGTACGTTTGGAGGAGGTGTTGCGGTTGCTGGCAAAAAGTGGCCTAACACTCAAAATGAGTAAATGTAATTTCTTTTATGACAAAATAGACTACCTGGGGTACGAAGTTAGTTCAGAGGGTGTTAGACCAGGGTCGCTCAAAACAGACGCTATATCCAAATTCCCTACGCCAACAAATGTTCATGAAGTTAGGCGATTTTTAGGCCTTGCTAGCTTCTTTAGGAGGTTCGTCGCGGGATTCGCCATAATAGCACGCCCTCTGACTAGTCTGTTGAAGAAGGACTCTTCTTGGAGTTGGGGTAGTGAAGAACTGAATTCGTTTGAGAAATTAAAACAGATTTTAGTACAAAGACCGGTCTTGGGACTTTATGATCCTAGTGCACTAACCCAACTCCACACAGACGCTAGTAAGTACGGGGTAGCCAGCATTTTAATGCAACATGACAAGTCTAATGCGTTTAAACCTATTGCTTATTATAGCAGGCAAACCAGTCCGGATGAGCAAAAATTACACTCCTTCGAGTTAGAGACCCTCGCTATTATTGCCTCATTGAATAGGTTTAGGCATTACTTGCTTGGTATTAAATTCACCATAGTTACAGACTGCAACGCTTTGCGTACCACTTTGAGTAAACGCGACTTAGTCCCACGAATTGCTCGCTGGTGGCTGCAGTTCTTAGAATACGACTGCTCAATAGAATATCGCCCTGGTAACAAAATGGCACACGTAGACGCCCTTAGCAGAGGTGCTATAGACGGTGGTCCAGATGATGATCACGTGTTAGATGTACTTTCAGTTGGTACTGACGATTGGCTTGCAACGGTACAACAGACGGACGAAGACATTAAAAATGTTGCGAATATTTTAAGCGATTCCAAATGTAAAGATGCCGTTGACATATTCAAAAATTACAAGCTTGTAAATGGGCGGGTTTATCGTATAATTGACGAAAATACTATGCGTTGGGTCGTTCCTAGTGGCACTAGATGGCAGCTATTAAAAGCCAATCATGATGATGTGGGACACTTCGGGTTTGACAAAACTTTAGCGCGCTTACAAGCTATTTATTGGTTTCCTAAGATGAGACGGTTTGTAAAAAAATACGTCTCGGCTTGCCTTCAGTGTGCACATCACAAGCTGCCAGGTGGTGCCAGGCCCGGTGAACTACACCCCATCCCTAAAGCTATCATACCATTCCATACAATACATGCGGATCATCTCGGTCCTTTTATCCGCACTAAGCGTGGCAATACATTTATCCTTGTTATCGTAGACGCGTTTACTAAATTTGTTGATATCACCGCCGTGCGAAATACCAAATCGGCCACAAGCATTAGGGTATTCAGAGAGCATTTTAGTTACTTTGGCGTACCAACCCGTTTGATTACAGACCAAGGGACAAGCTTCACTAGTAGGCATTTTAAAACATTTATTCAATCATGTGGTACAAAGCACGTGCTCAATGCTGTTGCCACACCCCGAGCAAATGGCCAAGTGGAACGGTATAACCGCACCATTTTGGCAGCGCTTGGGGCCATGAACCACGACAAACCAAATGGTTTATGGGATGAACATTTACCAGACATACAGTTGGGTATCAATACCACCGTACACGCCACTACCAAAAAGACTCCAGCGGAACTTCTTTTCGGGCGAAATCTAACTAACCCATCTGAAGGTTTGTTAAAAGACGTAATAAACGAAGTTACATCTGAGATCGAGGAGAGTCTAGACGACATTAGGGCTACGGCCGGTGAGCTTATTAGGACACAACAGGGCAAGGACAAGAAACGGTATGATAGGTACAGGAAAATGGGAACGCATTTCAAAGAAGGTGATTTGGTTAGAGTAGTAAGAGCCGCGACAGGAATAGAGGGACAGTCTAAGAAGCTCGAACCTAAATGTAAAGGCCCTTACAGAATTAAGAAGGTGCTTCCCAACGATAGGTTCGTGGTCGAGGACACGCCCCTCACAAAGACTAGTAAGAGGTACGAGGCTGTGGTAGCCATTGATAAAATATTCCCATGGATCTGCTTTAACGAACCCGTATCAACCGATTTTGAATCCGAGCGTAATGATTGTGAATCTGAATGTGAAGAGTTATAAATACATGTAAAATAAATTTATTCGCATTAAAAAAGATGAATATTGTATATAGAATTAAAATAAGCAGGCAATTAAGGAGGACACGAAACCAAATCTTTCAACTTCAATTACATTGTGTAACATTTTAAGAACTAAGAAATCGATGTCATAGTAAAAACTAATAATGTGGTTTTAAGTCTCGATGATTAATGTCATGTATCATCTAAATAATTCCATGTACCAATTGCTGAAATATTTGCTGGTCAACGTCATGGACTAGTAAATACCGATTCATTGGTTAGGGTCACGTACTAATGAGTCGGTGAGGGTTATCAGGTAACGGATGCCTCTCATTTTACCAATTGGTGCATCAGTATGTTTATTGGTCGAGGTCATGGACCAATACATATTTATATTGTCGATATAAGATAAAGATTAAGTTAAGAGTGTCAGGTAACCGACACCGTTATAGGTTATAAATATTTCTCAGTGCATTTCTATCATGTTACATTTTAAGAACTAAGAAATTGACGTCATAGTAAAAACTAATGCCAATGTGGTTTTAAGTTTCGATGATTAATGTCATGTATCATATAAATAATTCCCTGTAGTACCAATTGCTGAAATATTTGCTGGTCAACGTCATGGACTAGTAAATACCGATTCATTGGTTAGGGTCACGTACTAATGAGTCGGTGAGGGTTATCAGGTAACGGATGCCTCTCATTTTACCAATTGGTGCATCAGTATGTTTATTGGTCGAGGTCATGGACCAATACATATTTATATTGTCGATATAAGATATAGATTAAGTTAAGTGTCAGGTAACCGACACCGTTAAAGGTTATAAATATTTTGTTAATCAAGGTCATGGATAAATAAATTTAGAGTAAATGTAATGTAGTGACTGTTTTTGAGCTGTATGTAATGTACTAATATGATGATTTATAGCAAAAATGATGACTGACTGATGAGAATTTATGTTCAATAAGTTACATATGTTTTTGTAATGCATAACAACGAGGGACTCGTTGGAAGCCGGATGGCCGAGCTGTTATAAATATGTAAAGTATGTGTTATGAATATGTAAATGATGCCTATAATTATTTATGTTTGTTGATTAATTACAATTATTTCTGTGAGCCTGTATGATTAAAAAGTAGTTATATTTACTTTATGTGATTGGTTGAGACTTGACAGTTATCGTCGACCAATCGTAAGCAAGTTAAACGGTGGGGATATAAAAAAATAGTCGCCGGGCACTCAGGGGATATGCCCGGCAGGCTCATGGCATTCCAACTTCGACATCGGTGCTAGTCACTTGTAAAATCTAGCTGTGTTACTGTACTACTGTTGCTAGAGAAATAAATCTATCTTTAAACTAAAATTAGTCTTTTCATAGTCAAAGTCCTTACTTCTGAGTATTGAACCAGTACGATTTACAATATATAGCCTATAGCATTGCTCGATAAATGGGCTATATAACACTGAAAGAATTTTTCAAATCGGACCAGTAGTATCGGAGCCTATTCAATGCAAACAAACAAACAATCAAATCTTTCCTCTTTATAGGTTAAAAATATATAATATATATATAGCACGACTGCCCAGCATGATGTCTCAGTAGCAGCCTCGGAGTCTCGATTTCTGCCCGGTTGATGGCAATAGGCTCGCCCCCTATTACATGTGACTTAAACATAACTGGCGGAATATGGATGTACTACTAGGTACATGTCTGCCTTCATCATCATCATCATTTCAGCCGAAAGACGTCCACTGCTGGACATAGGCCTCCCCCAAAGGGGGTTTTTGCCATAATCGCCACGCTTGGCAGGCGGGTTGGCGATCGCAGTACGGTTGTTGCAAAATGCACAGAGAACGCTGCTACCCATTCTCTGACAAGTCCCTTAGTCGGCTCTTACGACACCCATGGGAAGATATGGGATGGTGGTATTCTTTACGTCCGACACCATACAGACCTTCCACGTTACGAGACGTCTGCTTTACCTTTCGGGGATTACAGGCGAGATGTTCTGTTACGTTATGTTAAAAGCTTTTCCAGCCTTATTTAAATTAGTTCAGGAAACTTGCAGCTAAGATACAGATGGTGAACATTTGTGAAGAAAGCCCTTTACAAATTTTCATTAACTACCCAGTGTCGATATTTACGAATCCTATACAGTCAACAGAGCGAGTAGAGGAGGATTATATTGCAGAGCTTGGTTTCACGAACACTACACTCATCATATTTTGGTTATGCACTGTTTTCATTTACTAAATTAGAGCAGAACTAGAGCTAGTAGACAGGGACATGTAAGAGAAAGTAAAAAGCACTCGGAGAGAATTGCGGGTGGACTGGACAAGTTTCAGTCATCTCCGAGACTCCAATTATATAGACTAGACATTACTATGCATCGTCATAACATCAGTCTAAAGACAAATTATATTATGCGTGTATTGTCGTAAATCTTAGATTTAGCACAGTAGGTTTAGGACTGTAGTTTTCGGTAAACTATGCAGATGAACTCCGAAATTAACTCTCGTTTAATCACCCCCTAAAACTCAGACAACAATAATAAAAAATGTTGAAAATTGTGTCTTAGTTAGAGTTCAATACACCAAAAAATTATAACATAAATATCTAAAGGGAAAGTAATAAACCCGTCTGTATCTAATAATTGTGTCTATTTCATATTAGACGCAAGTACTTGCAAGAAAAATAAACTAATCGTAAAAGTTTTGTAGTAAATCATGCGCGGGAGTTGAGCAAGAGTGCAGTGACCCAGTTCTGACAGCTGCTTAGGGCTGCCAGATGAGAATATAATAAAATTAAAAACGTTTTACGGGCACTTTAGTAAAATTTTGCTTGAAAACCGGAATAATTACCCGGCACTAAACTTTTATGATAATAGATGTATGTTTCGTTTGAAAATCTTAACAACCGAGAAACTGTTTTTCTGTAATTTTCGGGCCGCGGAATTGCTACGATTGAAATTTTTATGTTTATGTTTTACATGCCATAAAACACCATTATTATATTACACACTTAAAACGTAACCCAAAACCAAAAGCTTCATAAATATTTATTCATTTTCAAGCGTTAAAACCCAGACATTAAACAGAGCGACTGAAATCAACCCTAATGGTCCACTAACGAACACCGCGCTCACATTTGCGTTTTACTCGCGTATTACTGGAGTACGCTGGCGTTTTAACAGCGTGCCCACAAATGCAAGTGCAGTGTGTTACGAGTCATTAGCGGCGGCTAATGAGGCCGACCTGCTTTGTGCTTGCAGACCCTTTATTGTTTTAAAGATGTTTGCGTGTTTGTTGGAATTGATTTAGCGGGAAATCTCTTTGTGTTTGCTAATTATTGATGTGTTAATAGCTTATCAATTAAAGTAATAGTAGTAAATTTATTTCATAAAAAGGTAGATTGTAGTACATGAGGCATACACAAAGTTGTACGTATAAGTTTCATCATTTCAGCCGAAAGACATCCACTGCTGGACATAGGCCTCCCCCAAGAAGGGGGGGTTTTGCCATAATCGCCACGCTTGGCAGGCGGGTTGGCGATCGCAGTACGGTTGTTACAAAAGCACAGAGAACGCTGCTGCCCATTCTCTGGCAAGTCCCTTAGTCGCCTCTTACGACATCCACGGGAAGAAATGGGATGGTGCTATTCTTTACGTCCGACACCATACAGAACACGTATAAGTTTATACCATGTTAATCATAATCTGGTGGGGGGAGTTCTGCCTTCCTACCTAGGTTATAGAATAACCTGTATTGAGGAAAACAGTCCCTGTCCCTTACAAAAAGTTACAATAAATTAGTACAAAAATAATGACTACAATAATGTTTATAATTGAATACGTGCGTGCGTGTGTGTATGTGATTGTTTGTATTTGTGTAAGTGGTATGTGTGAGTGTACGAGTGTGTGTGTGAAGGAGTGAAAGAGATAGTGTGTGTTTGTTTTGTTTGAAGTCGTGTAAGGTAATATTTGATCTGTCACTGTCACTGTAATTAACTGAGATATTTTTTTTTAATTTAAAGGTTTGTGATTGCAGAAAAAAACAAGTGAAATAAAGTTAGATTATGACATCATTATGGTAAAGGCAAGCAGACCGCAAACCAAAGCAGACGCAATAAGAGACTGCCAATTTAGTTTGTCCTGAAAAACTGTGTTAAATAAACAGTAGAAAATATCACCGTGAAAGTCTGAAGTCAACTTGTTGGGGTTACATTTGATTCGTTTCACAATCAGGCAGTAGATGCGAAAGTGATCACTTATAAAGTTTACCAGAAATGAAACTAGTCGAGCGACCCAATTTACTAATCTTATTTGGCGAATCGGTCCCAAAGTTTAGCAATACGGTATTTGAGATCGAGAGAAAACAGGATGTTTTATTGCAAGTTTTGATTCTTAAAACAGTTTGAAAACTTGCTCATTCTTCCCTTTTTTTTCAGGGACATCATAGAAAAAGAATGTCTTAATTTTCGGGGTTTATAGACGTGAGATCATGCTAAAATTAAAAAAAAGACATAGGCAGAAGGACTTCCAACAGAAGTGAAAACTCAAAACAATGGAATTACTGTGTTCTTTTTTAGATTGTTTTAATCAGTACACTGCATACAGGCCGCGTTACTAAGCGTCGAAAGTCTGGCGCAATACGTCACGAGCATGTCGAGGTCATCGTTGACGCGAACCCATAGTTTTTCCCCTACTAACAATCGCCTAAACCAGCTAAAGCAGTTTTCACTTCAAAAAACACAAAATTAAGCATTATTTTCCCTCAAAAATATTGCTGCATACGCAAAAAAATATTATCATGAAAAAGTTTCCTAACTGTGAATATGAAGAGTGCTCCACAGTCTCGTGGGATGCTACGAACACGCAAGCGCGGCATGTCAACAGAGTATATGTCCACAAAGATGCTGCGCAAATATCGTCACTCTTTCACGTTTCTGTACAGCGTGAGCAAAAATATAAATGGAGGAAAGATTACTAGAACTAGAAACATTTAAATCAATTGAAAATTTTGCGTTTTTAGCAGTCAAAGTGCTGCCACTCTATGTCTAGGTGGTACCTGGATTTATACGTCATCATTCTTGTGCCCTTATCTAAATTTATTTGGGGTCAGCGTAGAATGTCTTCTATCATACTTTTCAATTTCTCGTCATATCAGAAGTCCCCCACATTCTAGGCATATAATTTTTCAGTCCTTGATCTTCCCCCTACTTTTATGGCCATCCACACTCAAAACATCGTCACGAAATTGTTTCTCCTCCTCCGCATCACCACACACAAACCTAATTGAATCAAGCGTCTAACCTCCAGCTCTCCAAACAGACACTACTTACTCACTTCACACATCAAAGTCGTCTGTTCTATCATAATCAGTACTTAACGCGGCGTATCATAAAACAATGGGCTCAAACACTTGCCTGGGGGCGACTGATAATGGATGTTCAAACAACCCCATCGCAACACTCTGACCGTGCTCTGTAAGCCTTTTGTATTGCTCTGCAGTTTGCTCAGGGTTACAAGCATTTAACACTGCTTATGTTGTTTTCAAAGTACCTATTTAGGGCAATTTTAGACAAGCTACATTTATTTAAGGCGATTTTAAAATTCGTTGTTGCTATTAAAATCGGGCATTTCAGAGATTCTTTAATGCTGCAATGCGGTTCCAGGACTCTCTGTGTTTGACAACTTTATTAAAAATTTTGATGTTTTCTGCCAGGGACTGTACTGAGGTATGTAAACTATTTACAGGCACTATTGAATAGCCAAAGAGTCGGTCTGTCTCAGTTAATTCAATCTAATGTGAATTGACCGCTGATCGGTTATGCCAAAAGTAGCATATCCGTTAAGGTTTTTACTTTATGATACTACTCACAACATACCTAACAAGTTATATGAGCATATAAACACGAATTAATTTGCAGTTAAACATCAAATAAGAGTTCGGGCGAGTGCGCTATAAATTGTTTTTGAAAAAACTATTTCGAACGCGTTAATTAACGTTACGAACGAGCCGTAAAATGTTCAGCAATCGACATACTTAGCTGAACATAACAGTATTTTATACTTAAAATACGCTAGCGAATCCCACCGACTTTGCTTGCGAAAATGAAAAGCAAAATATTTCAGCAATTTTTACCTTGTCCGGAAAAGAAATTTCTTTTCCACTGGGTCCCGTAAAAGGAGATAAAAATATGTGCTGGAAAGCTATTTTCAGCCCAGTTTATTGCATCGTTGCTGCAAGATTGTTGTTATAGATCAGATACAAACTGGTATTATTATGATTAGGGCAGCATCTTCAACTTGTGATATTTTTATTGAAGCAGACAGATTTGCTAGTGAATTGCGCCATGAGTTATCCTCAGATACCTTGGTCAGACACACAAAAAGAAGTTTATCAAGAGGCCTATGGCCTCTGAATTCTTTCGCCAGAAGAACCTAAACAAGTGACGACTGCTTTTAAAGCGTTTCATAAAGGGTGTAAAACACCTCTTAACGAAGCCGAAAGGCACTGGTTTTCCTTGTCTTTGCGACCATTTTTTTGTTTACCTGGGAACCTTCTAGTTACGGAGATATTAGGGGTCAAAGTTCCAACTTTTTGACAAGTATTTTTTTAAATACATGTTTTTATTGGAAGATTTTTACTTTAAACACCTCCACGACCCCCGTACTATTCAATCCGTCCATCAGCTTAATGTTTTGAGTGCGTTACATTGAGTTCTACCACAAAACATGATTTTACACCCCCCAAAAAAAGTCGTTTCCCAGCAATTATTTTTGAGTTAAGTTACTTAGTTTCATGTACTTGCTTGGTTGACGGCTTCGTGATGATGTGATTTACACCCCGTATATCAGCTACAACTTACAACTAGATTGAGTTAAGCTTTTCGTTACCTTTTGATAATCCAATACACATGTTTGCCGTCGTTGTCAGCCGTCATGTTTATCGTCTAACTCTCTGTTACTTTCTCTAGGCCGTCCTGGATTTGAAAGGCCGACTGACCTAATCTTCTTTATTGTGTGGTTAGTGGCTGTTGTCAGAGCCCGCCCATGGCCCTCAGACTTGGCTTTACATGCCCGTCGAGAAATATCTCTCATACATGCTGGTTTCCGCACGATGTGAACCTTCACAGAAGCAAGTGAAAATTATACAATACGCACATGAATCCCAAAAATCAGAGTTGCGAGTCATGGGTTCCTTGGGACCTGTAACTTGGCAGTCCAACGGTCACTAAGCTATCACTGCATGACCTAATCACGTTCTTCATCATTATCATGCAGTCGAAAGATTTCCACTACTGGATAAAGACCTTCCCTAAACAGGGACCGGTTTTACGCTTCACATGTCCACCGTATTCCCTCGACCTTCACCAGCCATCGATCGACCTTGCCTCACGCGTTACCTGTTCTTTCTTCGCGATCACCTGCGTAAACAAGCGTCTTGACAAAACTGAATGGGTTGCATAAACAGTCCTCGTTACGAAAACGTTACATAAATCCAAATGGCGCTCGTGTTTGTACTGTAGCCAAAAATACTCATCCACACGTGTCTTGCGATATCACGCGATACAGTGCGACACATGTCTTAACCCACGGTTGACAAGGGACCAACTGTGACAATAGTCGCGTTAGTTAGGGACTTAGTCGGTGATTAAGAGGTCGTGGGTCCCAATGAACCCTTTGCCCTGTTGTGGTAACTTAGACAAACAATTTTACAAGTTGTTGTTAGTATTATTAGCACGTGAATAGTCAGTTGAATTGGATTATGTTGTTATGTAAAGGGTACAAGTAGTTAGTTAGTTTTAGTAAGTTAGTTTAGTTTAGTTAAAGTATTTTGAAAATAAGCTATAAAAAATATTTAAAGCGTCATTACCATCATTGGAAGCGTCATGTGCCTAACCTTTTTCCAACTATTTTGGGATCGGCTTCCAGTCTAATCTGATGAAGCTTTATTCCAGTATTGTACATGGAGCGACTACCTATCTGACCTCCACAGCTCAGTTAGTACTGGGTAATACGATACCCATTGGTAAGATTGGTTGTAAGGCTTTCGGGCCACTACCTCTAACGATTGTCAAAGATCTACAAATGACAGCCGGGGCCAACGGCTTAACGTGCTTTCTGAGGCACGGAGGGAACTCGGTATGTGATGGGTGGCCACACATCCACGGACCAACCTAGACAAGAGCGACTTAACTTAAATATGAACCCGAGTGATTATTATTATTTAGTCATGTTTGTGTGTTTGATCCATGTTTTATTAATGAAGTTTTGCGAGTCTAAGCCTATAGTATATATTGTGTGAACCTCGTCTAGTTCTACTTAACACCCGACATTCCCACAATCCATCTCTCAACCATCAGTTAACAATCAATTAAGTTTATTTGAACCAGCTCGCAGTCCAAAACCAGCATCGTTCTAAGCCACTTCGTTTAGAACGTGCCCACGCGTCGATGGAAGCGATTTGACGCTGATTTATCGCGTCCTATTCATGTCATTGTAGACAGAAAGGTATTTTTGATCGATCACGCGTAGATTAGCGCTTGGTATTGCGTGTTGGTATTTCTTTGTTGGAATTAAATATCATCGGTGGTGTGATAAGCAGTTTGGGGTGGTTTTCGTGAAATAACCTGAGAAATAAGGGCTCCGTCTTTATCTACAATGAGTGGATATGCCTCTACTTATATTGCCAGGTAGTTCCTAAACTTGCACTGCTAGATAATGACCATGAAATACGTGACCGAGACCATAGAATAACTAACGCCTTTTTTTCTTAGGATTGGATTATATTTCAAAATCATTCCCTGTTAGTCTGTACTTACAGGGAATGTTTTTTTTTTTTATAATAATTTCATAGGGGAGAGGCTGTCCTCTCTCCTATGAAATTATTATATAAAATAAGCTGCTTCCCAACGCTGGGTAGCTTCTTTGTTCCCTGACAATGCTAAGGCGATTAAGGATGAAATTAATTGGATGCGCAGCAGCATTGTACCCGCTGCGTTCAGCTTAGGTCCCTGAGGGCTGAGTAGAAATCAGATAGGACTTAACGTAAGACCTAGAATTTTCGTTATACATTTCTTTTAAGCTTGGCTGTAAGTCGGAAAGTTTAATGAGATTTAGAAAGAGCTTATGTGAATATAAAGCATAATTTTGAGATACTTTGAGGTTTAAGATTAGGACGAGTGGTTAAATCGACACATACACGCAACATCACGCATTGCACACACAATGTAGGGCGACAAAAGTGAAAATAATAACGAACCCTGCATACTTAGGTCATCATCATCATCATCATTAGCCTATAATGTCCCCACTGCTGGGACACAGGCCTCCTCTCAATGAGAGGGAGTGGGCTGTAATGCACCACGCGGGCCCAGTGCGGAATGGTAGATGCCACATGTCTTTGAATTTTTAGTTCTAGAACATGCCGGTTTCCTCACAATGTTTTCCTTCACCGTTTTTGAGGGCAGCGGTGATGAAATAAATTACACAAAGTAATGCGCCTGCCTGGGTTCGAACCCACGGCTTACTGCTCGGAAGACGGGGCTGCCACCACTGGGCCACCGCTGGTCTCCCATACTTAGGTGATGATGAATAAAAATAAGAGATGAATATGATGATAAAGTATATTCTATGTTATGCATGAACAAAAACTGTGGTATGAAAAAAAAACCTCAATTAATACTCGTAAGTACCCACAATTAACCAAGTTATGACATATCTATCTGAGCCCAATAAAATGTAGCCTCTCGTTGTCTGCTTCTCATCTTATGATAGGCCATGAAACAAAGTTACGAGTCGTTTATTGTCCACTTTCCATACTTTTACGAGCCATCAGTGTGGCTCGTGGCTCCGTGGCTCGTGGCTAACTTGGCTTACGGAGCCACTATTGTTATGGATAGAAAGTATCAGTGGTTAATGGCTTGTATCAGCATTGTTTCGAGGACAATTGTGACGATGTTATTATTTATTAGGGCATTCGTTTCAAGGAGACTTATTTGGCATGTGTCCTGGAACACAAGCTTTTGCCAAGATGAGGGAACACCATAACAATTCTGTGGACCACTATGTTCGCAAAAGAAATGGATGAAATAGGAGAGACAATCGAGTAGTATTAGTCTTTGTTTGGATATTATGATCGGATGTAAATTGATGATTTTTCTCTCGTCTTTCTGATTGAGTTTTCGTTGATTAAATATTTTTCTGATATAGGTACGCAAAGTTAGCTCTTGACCGAATTGTCCACATAACATATTAAACATACCAGATGGAAGATAAATTTCTAAGTAATAGTTTTTTTTCCAAAATAACCAATCAGTGTTGTGTCCACTTTTCCACTACACGCTTGGATAGATAACGTTATAGATAAAACCGTACATGCCTACTTCACAATTTTCTCTTATCTAAAAATAGTGAAACCCATCGAGTGGTACTAGGATGACATACTTCTCTGAGGATTAAGTGTTAAATACATTAAAGCTGTTAAAGAATGGTGCATTATGAACTTCTGACAGTCGCTACGAAAGCAGCAAAAAGGTAAGCACTAAATAACATATGTATATAAATGAAAACTTCATAGCATGGTTTCTTTAACTTTTCAGGAAGAAGTTTGCATTTATTCTAAAAGTTAACATGCTTGAAATCTACGACACAAGATATTTTCTTCTATTAAAATCTCGTGGAAGCGGGAAGTTAATACATAAAAAAGCTTGTTAGCCACAAGGCAAAAACGCGATCTTCTCTATTCAACAAACACGTTCAGCAGTATAACATGGTAAGGCTTTGCAGATGCTTTGCACTCACAAATTGACATTGCGCATTTGACTGTAAACCTACTTCTTGCCAAGTTGTTGTCCTAGTACCTTAGCTGCAAAGCTGACTCGGTAGATACAGTATTATTTAGTTGCCGTCGCTTCATTAAATCGTTAATGAATTTTAGTAAATTGAAAACAGAGTTTCAGGGTATTTCCGTCTGGAGTTTTCAGTAGCAGAGTAAAAGTCTGGAGTTGTACCCTGCTGATGGCAAAAGGCTTGCCCCGTAATACATTCCCTTTTTAAAGAAATATCTTGTCGATTGGTTGACACTTCGCGAGACCAGAGGGGTGGCTATTTCTTTGGACAAAGAATTAGTATTGCCATTCAACGTGGCACTGTTGCCAGTCTCCTGGGCACGTTTCCGGATGACAGCGATGGGGAGGAGTATTTCGACGCCTAAAAGTCCTGTTGTTTTTATGTTAGTTTATATTTAGTTAGTTAGTTTATGTAAATATTTAGTTTTAGTTTTATTTGTTTGTTACAACAATAGTAATAAAAGTTTTTTATTTTATTTAGTGTGAATTAAAAGGATACTTAATAAAAAAAAAAACAAAGTCTCCCACAATATTGCACAAGCCACTCAAACAAAAGCATTGGTTTTTATAATACCCATTTTCCATTTGACGCTGTGAGCATCAAGCGGCTTAAAGCGCCAACTCTTCACAGGTCGTAAAGCAGCTTTGTGGAATCTGTTTAATGACTCTCGAAATCGTAGCATCATGGCGAATAAAAGTAACAATTAAATAAATGTAAATGTTTACAGATACTCGGTTTTGAACGAGGATTTTTTGAGATTCGAGTTTGAATTTAATATTCAGTGCAATGGAATAGATTTTGGACCTAGTGTTTGCACAAGAATTGGATAAATTTAAAGTTTTATTGTAATCAATTTAGAGAGAGAGTCAGAGTTAGGGTCGTATTAGAAATGCAACAAACCGCAAAAAGGGGCGACAAAGGCGCCTAATCGCAATAATAGTCTGCAGACAGATGTGCTGTTGAGCGGATTTGCTACTACAACTTATAGTTGATATCTTCTTTATTGTACCTATCGGATAAAAAAACGTTATAACCTTGTATGACAAGATCCTTCATGACATAGTTCATTTACTTAATAAATGGGTTTATTAAGTAAATAGGCCAAAAACGATGTAAAAGATAGTTAATTTGTAAAGAACCACCCCACACTGAGCACGCATATTGGATTACTGCACACCTTCTCACAGAGCTGCAGTTCGTGTATCCCACAACTTTTAAAGTCATATTTATGCAGGAGCTGGGACTTATTATTTTCTATGAATATGAAAGTCCAGGCTCCTACACTTCCCTAGGGATAACAGGTGAGCGGTTAGTTAGCCGGTTCCACCTCGGAAGTAATGGAACTACTCTATTAAATAGTTCTAGACTCTCGCAGTTTAACCTGTGCATATTTAAACCTAATGGAATTCGTGATGGCCATGTATTGCCTCCAATTTTGCACTGAAATCCTATCGCTGGATTATTCCGTGTGTTTTTAGTGTATATATGCATTTTAAAAAAGGTTTTCTATTGCATTTATGTTTTGTTCAATTGAGCCCGGATTAAAATATTCATATTTCACCATCTGTCAACAAGATTGTTAGTGAGCTTTTCGGTAGATTATGTCAATCTAAAACTTTCTGACTTTTCCCGGATCGTTATCGCTGATACATAGGCGCTTCGTCTAGGCCCTCTAGTTTCCTCGTAATAATTGAGGAAGACTGCCGTCACTTCATTTGTTATTCTTCTCTAGGGACTCAATGTTTCTCAACTCTCAATCTTTAGTTGTCCGTAGAGAGTGTTTACTACAAGTCAGGGTAGCATTTGCTCTACCGACTGTCACATCCAGGAGCAAAGGACTAAAGGGAATAAAAGGGAAGTTGATTTTTTAAAAAAGGAAGTCTAGCGTTATGTAGCTTGAGGAAAAAGAAAGCGTAATTTTTTTTTTCATGATCTTTTATATTTCAAGAAGAAAAAAAATATCTCCTTTTTTGCCGACTATGACAGATTAAAAAAAGAAAATCGGTTGCCCCAAATGACACAATACTATAAAATTCATACGGTACTAAACCACTGACAGAAGAATATATTTATGTGTGTATGTTGCGGAAACTGAACACAATATTGAATGTTACCGTTGCATTTTATCTGCCGGTTTGTTTTACGATTTATTTACGAGTCGGTTCGAATGTGAAATAAAACGGGGCTAGTGTGAGTCTTGGCAGAACCACAGCGAACAACATGTCGAGATTTAATATACTTAAATTAAAGATAAGAAATTGAAATTCAATTTTGGTTTGTTTTTTGAAACTTAAGCTCTCGTGAAAACCTGTAATATAACTACAGGATTTTTCTTTCTTTTAAAAAAAGAACTTACCCTACACTAGGAATTTCTCCTGTATCGTGGGTGCGTTTATAAACTCACATACACGAACAGCCAGACTGGGAACAACTATCTGTAGGCCATACAAATAATTGTTCCGTGTGGGAATCGAACGCGCCACATGCAGTGCAGCAGACCATCGCTCAGCGGTTGCGCCAACCGTACCGTCAAAACCGTGCCGGTTTGTGTTTAATATCTGGCACACTGTCCTTCCACACTTATTTACGCTCTCTTTCACTTTATTCATATATTTATGGGGATAATCATCATGATCCGATCACTTACCTGTGCTCCACGATCGCATAGTAAATCTGGCTATATCTCCATTTTCTAAAGTCCTTGTACCTTTTCCAGAAAGCAGTGAAAACATTAACTTTTAAAATGTATTCAACAGTGAAAGGTTTCATCGGCGAATTTCAACAAAAAATTCTACAATTTTATGTCGCTCGTGCCACTGCATTCTGAATAAACAAAACTATCAATGTCTATGAATTGTTGCTTTTCATAATCTATCAATTTCCAGTTTCTTGTCAAAATAAATATTTGAACGTCATACAGATATTGTTTAATTGCAAAAACAGAAAGGCAGGAGCAACGTAGAGGATAAATTCGTTTTATCCTCTACTTTGGTCCGGTCAAAATCAATGCATCTGTCGAACTGTCGATCGGCTTTCAATTTGTTTGATAGATACTGACTGATGGCGTATTTTACCAGTACGTTCATTGATGTACGTAGGTCTAAACATGAGTAAACAATATCACGCCGGCTTTCTAGAGGTTAGGCAAAGGTGATCAGTAGTACTTCGTAATATGTGTTTGTTTATGTTTTCGATCGTCTGTCACTCGTGGGCAGTAGCTGAAAATCAGCGTCAGGTGATGTACCACCATCTTGTGTTGCCATCTGGCTTCATGGTGAGCTGAGACCCTTTTAGCATTATTAGTCTTGTTTGCTTATTTATTTTGTATAATTTTGAAGGCATTAATGCCAAATAAAAACAATTTTCTTTCTTTCTTGCTTTCTTACACCCACATTTTACCAGTTGCGACTGCCATGTACTTAATAGGGGGAGAGCGTTTTGCCATCAACCAGGCACAAATTAGTGTAAGAGAACACAAGCGAAGTCGCGGCAAAAACCATTTTACGTGAAAAAATCCGCTAAAACATCGCTGCTATAACACAATAGCAGGTATTATATTACTATCGGCACATAAGCCCCGGTACACACTCCCCCCGATAATAGCTCGTTTCGCTCATTTCGCTTTATCCGGAAATCGTGATCGCGGCGTTGTGATTTTTCGCTTCCGTTCCACTTCGGTCCGCACGGTATCGTTCCGATCCGGACGTAGGACGTGGCAGCGACCGGATTTCACCGGCTTATCGGAACAATTATTTTGTTTATCATTATTTATGGAATAAGTTGTGAATTGTGTGTGACATGATTGTGTTATCTTGGTGATTTATAAAGAGTTGATACAGTGTATACATTTTAAAAGACCGATAGCAAACTACCCCTGTTTTAAACCGTATTTAGATAAAAACTAGAATTAAATAAGACCATCATTTTTAGTTGGTTCAAAACTTAGCCCGTGTTCCTTAAAACCTTTTAATAATTTTAATTCCTTACATAATTGCGATGGCCCTAACCTGTTTCCTCGCCTTTCATGCACGAAATTGTGGATCCAAACCCGGGCAAGTACCAATGTGGGTTTTTCAATTCTTATTTACTTTTCGTGTTTATCTTGGACATCACAGATATCAGTGAAGGAAAACAACATGAGGAAATCTGAACTTATAATAATCATCATTAACATAAGTCACCAACCTGTCTTGAGCAGTATTTATCAATGCTAGCCAACCTTCTCCTAGCAGACCTTTGCCCAGCAGTGGGGCAGTAATATGCGGGTTTTATGACTAGGGTTGCATAAACCGGAGGTAAGTTTCAGTTGTTGTGGTCGTTTAAAACTACCTAAACATACAAACTAAACTTTTAAACTTTAACAATTCTCGTTCTACTTAAGAGGAGTAAAGCCATTTATATAACGTGGAAAATTCCCTAGAACTTATATAAACCCCATCGCGATGTATATGAACAAACATGCCATAACCTACGGACTAGGGGCGTTCGATGCTCAATATTGACCGACGTGCCTGCGAGCAAACACCTTTATTTACGTCATCCCAAGCTTTGTATCGATCGACTAATATTTAGGTATTAGTGTACCTAAATAAAGTGTTCCCATTTCGGTTTAATAGTAAACAATGTATGGTGAGTAAATGTGTGTTAATGATCCATTAAAGATGTATTCTGTACCTACCAAAACAACCTACCCTACGTGTTCCTACGAACAGCTCTTCGTTATTTTTTTACTGCGAATTGCAGTTCTGTTGAAAATAGAGCTGCAATTCTTTTGTTCGGAAAATGGACGTAAAAATTGCACGATTCGACCTAGTTCATAACATTTAACACCCAATTCGATTCGTATGAACAACGAATGTGCACGTGCTGAATCCACAAAAAGAAAAAATATTGGTCGTTTGGTCCGGTGTTCTCCCGGTCATTTTGTATTTATTTTTGTGTACTTTAAAATCTAGAATTCTAAATCCCATGAGAGAAATTGCTCAATATCCTGCTCAAAGGACAGCTATCCCGTCCGTCAATTGTTTCATAACAGGCTCGATACCAGGGCATCATAACAGTTAGTGGTTGGGACATATAAACAGTGTAATCGTCAGCAGTCGATCGCTATTTCTGAACATTTGCGTTCCATTATCCCCTGGTATACAGAGGTATTAACACCAGCTCTGACACTTGAGACAATGATCGATTTTGTTGTACTATTGTTGTAACTGATCAAGGTTAAAGCTAGTTTTAGAACGGAACTGAACTTCGAATGGATTGACAGGATTTTAAACTTTGTTTAAAAGTTAGTCGGCTTTGGACGTATGATACTGGATAAAAATGTAACTTATTTTAAGAACAGTTGTTGTAAACCTGGGTGAAAGCTGTATTAGTGGAGTTTAAAAGTTTAATAATTCTTGTCATTCTTGTTTTGAATAAATAAATTAGGACAAAGAAAGATAAAGACTTGTGTTATTTATTCAGTAAAACAACAAAAATATGTAGTAGTTGTAAGATAAAATGTGCTTAGATAATTTAAAAGCATGCTTGTTATATCTACGAAATGATAGAAACGTAATTTATTTAGAAAATAAAAATACTTGAGAAATCTAAATTGCAGTCATTTAATAGATTTTGCATCTCAATCAATCATTGGAAGTTATTATGATTGTAACTGGCACTAAACAGCTAATGTAGTGGCTAGTCCATTGGCCAAATGTCCGTAATATGTGGAGTCTCGAACTTCATGATGCTCATACAAACTTTGAAGTAAATAACTATAAAAATAACTTCTATACAAAATGGGGAGACACCGGCCCTTAAACGGTTACAATGTATTCAGTTAATTCTGAACCCCCTAAATATGTAGTTATTAAAACTCATAATGTATTAAACACAGATTTTAGGGTTTCGTACCCAAAGGTTCAAACGGGGCCCTATTACTGAGACTTCGCTGTCCGTCCGTCCGCCCGTCTGTCACCAAGCTGTATCTCATGAACCGTGATAGTTAGCCAGTTGAAATTTCTACAGATTTGCCGCTATAACAACAAACACTAAAAACAGAATAAAATAAATATTTAAGGAGGCTTCCATACAAAAAAGTGACTTTTATGCTCGTTTTTATAAATTATGTTACGGAACCCTTCGTGCGCGAGTCCGGCTCGCACTTGGTCGGTTTTTTTTCTTTTCTTCCACCCTGTATAGTATGGTATTCCTATTTCGAAGAAAGGCTCTAAATTTAATAGATTGACTAAGCATTTTTTATGAGCACTCAAATGTTTAGGAGGAAACTTATCGCCATCGTTACATGAAATTACCTTTGAAAAATAAATTCTTTCTTTTCTATTTCGCAACCGAATCACACATAAAACAGAACCCGCTCTTTAAATTCACCCTAAGCTGGTAATGAACTAAACAATTTTTTTATTATGTTCATATTTCAGCAGCAATGAAAAATATCACGTTTTTTTATTTGTTACTGCCTCGTTATTAATTTTAACTTTTATTTCTACCCCTGTTTCACCCCAATTCGACCGTATTGCCTTTGGTTTAGGGTTCTTTTCAATAACTCTAAAATAAGTTACTTTGCTACATAATAACTTTTCACTTGACCTTATTTTCCATTGAAGTTAATAAGCCTTTAGGAAACTGTACTTACTACGCATGCCATTATTATTTTATGTTTTTTAGTTAATTTTACCCTTGAATGAATAACTTGTACTAGGCATGCATAATTGATGGATAGTGGCTAAGTATGAGTTGGAAAGAAATAAAATAGAACTATACCTATAAATCAATACTCCATACTAATATTGTAAATGCGAAAGTCACTCTGTTTGTTTGTATGTTTGTTTGTTACCTTTTCACGACTAAACGGCTGATCGGATCTTAATGAAATTTGGCAAGAAGATAGATTTCAACCTGCGAAAGGACATAGGCTATATATCATCACGCTACGAGCAATAGGAGAGGACCAGCAATGAAAAATGTTGCAAAAACGGGGAAAATGTGACGCAGGTGAAGTTGCGCGGAACAGCTAGTAAAAACATATAACCTACTTTTGTTTTTACTACGCACATTGAATTCTTGGATTTATGTCAGCATGTCGTTCTGACAATTTAAAGAAAAAAATTTAAAACATTTACGCGCGAAATTCACGCATATAGGAATTTAATTCCATTCTTACCTTAAAAAAGGTATAAATCCTTGTTTGTACTAAACCATGAAATATTATAATGTGCATGTTATAACTTAAGCTCCAGCTAAAAGGCCCTTAACGGTCGCTGTGAGAGGGTGCAGGCAGTAAACAAGCTTTGTTTTCACAACATGTCGAGTTGAAACGCGAACGCTTTTCAAAAACTTCGTTAATTTGTGTTTGGCCTACATCACGAACAAATTCTGCCTGTAGAATTTTCTTTTGAGCCGGTATACGAAATGCTCTTTATGGCCGTAAAGCCTACATAAAGAGCAAAAAACACTCGAGAGTTTTGTTTTTTAAATCACTACACTTTCTGCGGTTTAAGATCGTTGATCAAAGTATTGTATTTTACTCTAACTGGATATATATTTTTTCTTTATGTCTTTTATTGAAATAAGTTAGGCTATAAAGAAACACTAGTCAATCCGAGGAATAGAAATATGAAAATTCATGAAGTAAACTACGCTTGTCTCAAATACGAAACGTTTCAACCAAATTCGTTGAAAACCAGAACTTGGCAGTGTTGTTATATTTCCGAATGTTTCAATGTTTGTGTAAAGAGGTCAGAGGATTTGCTTTGGTATGTTGAAGTTTTGAAACAACTTTTGCATTGTTATTTTTCTACTGTTTCGCGTTTGTACCGGGGTAAATTCCAGTGACATTTAAAATTCTTATATCTTGGGAATTACGATTTGACGAAATTGTTTGAGATTTAGATACTACATAGAGATTTTTTAGTTGAAAATTCTTATGTTTTCGTGCCTTGGCGAAAAAATCATAACGTGGATGTAGGATAAGCTACTAATAATATCAATATTAGTAGCGGGGTTAACTGTCCAGCGGACGTAGATAATTAATGACATTCTAGTAACAACAACAAAAATGGAAAAAAAAACAGAGGCAAAAGAGAGTCATAAGGACTGCCGGCAAAAGTGAAAACTCAAAACAATGGAATGTGTTCTCTTTTTGAATTTTTCTATTGATTAGGCCACCATGCGTCGCTAGTCTGGCGCAATATGTCACGAGCATGTCGAGGTCATCGGTGACGCGAACCCAAATATTTTTCCCATACCAGAAATTGCTCAATGCGGCTAAAGAAGTTTTCACATAAAAAAAATTGGATTAAGTTATCGAAAAGCTTATACGTGGGACACTCAGAAAGTTTTGCGAAACTAAAAAAAATTGTTCTATACGTACATATATTTTTATTAAATCTTTTCAAAGTACTTTCCACCAGCCTCTATACAAAGATTCATGCGCCTAAACCAGTTTTCAAAACACTTTTTCCAGTCCGCCGCAGACACCTCGTTTACAGCCTGCTCGAACCCAGCCAGCGCATCTTCCGGCGACGAAAATTGTATCCCTTTGAGCTGATTTTTTATTTTTGGGAATAAAAAGAAGTCACACGGTGCTAGATCAGGGCTGTAAGGAGGGTGACCCAGGAGTTTGACTGGCGTGCTGTCCAGGAAGTCCCTCGTTTTGAGTGCGGTGTGCGCAGGTGCATTGTCGTGGTGGAGCAGTAGCCCGCGGAGCCCTGTGTTTGGTCGCTTGTTGCTTATAACAGAGAAAACTTCTGGCAAACATTTGGAAGTATACCATTCGGCATTAATGCTTCTTTGATCCCGTAAGGGAATTGATACCAAGTGGCCAGTCAAATTAAAAAAGCTAGCGATCAAAATCTTACCCCCGCTTCTAGATCGCTTCACTTTGGTAGGCGTTGGCTCATTTTGAAACACCCAAACAGTCGACTGGCGCTTGGTTTCTGGGTCGTATTGATAAATCCAGGACTCATCACCTGTAACGATGTCGTAAACACGCCGAGACGAGCCTGCTTCAAATTTGTTAAGCATATCACGGCACCATTCCACCCGGGCCTGCTTCTGAGCATCGGTGAGGTTGTGCGGCACCCAGCGTGATACTATCCTCCTCACGCGAAGATGGCTGTGTAGAATCTCGTGAACGCTTCCCGATCCAATCTTCAATATGTGTTGAATCTCCTGATATGTAATTCGCCTATTGTCTTGGATTAAATTTTTCACTGCTAGCACGTTTTCTTCGGTAACAGCCGTCAAAGGGCGACCGCTTCTTTCGTCATCCCCCAAAGTTGGTCGACCGCGCTTGAATTCGTTATACCAACGATACACGGTTGCCTTGGAAGGGCCTTCATCCATGAATGCCATTTGAAGTCTATCGTACGATTCATCCGGTTTCAGGCGACACTTGAAATCGTATAAAATCATAGCTCTAAAATGTTCCCGGCGCAGATCCATATTTCAGTGAGACACAATACTTTGAATTAACTCGCAAAAAATGTGGAGGGAAATTTTGAAATTGGAACTTACTTATTTTTACTTATAAATAATCATATTTTCGAAAAACATAATAACTGGCCAGTCTCCCATATATAAAAACTTTTTTTCGCAATACTTTCTGAGGGGCCTGGTATGTCCGTCTTATTGAAAGTCGATGCAGAAAAACGTTACTCTTTGAAAGCGATTTCTACTTCTCTAGGCTATCAGGATGCGAGAGTTACGAGGCAGAATTAGACTGCCTTGCCAGAACTAAAGCCCTAGTACATATTTACAAATTCCATTACATTCGCCGCACTAACCCAGTTCCAAAACGATTATAAACTAAGAACGGAAACCATACCTCTTGAACAACTGTACAACATGTTGAACAATGTTATATTTTAAATACTAGGTTCAGCCAGCAGTGACGTGTTACCGAACGAATTTAGATGGGACGCCATTGATCGAGCGGATGAGGGCCTCAGTTGAACATGGTTGGTGCAACAATGCACATAGTTGCACAAACTCGTTCCCAGTAATACTGTTACATATTTAAAGGGGACTACCCGAATAGGGTCAAGACTCTTGGCACAAATATTGCGGGGCTGTGACCTATGGGTTATAATGGGGACAGTGAACTTTAGCAGATTTATGTGGTGACCTTATTTTTATAGTAGAAGTTATACTTGTGTCTTAAATATAGTTGGATGGATTAACAAGATTCGTCATATGGTGTAAGTATTAAATGTTTCTAGCTGCAGTCTCGATGTTTCGTAGTTTGAATCGTTTGGGTTAAATTAGTGAACGCATTGCATGAAAGAGTATTAAATAAAAAACACAAGAATTTGCCAATTCACGTAGCAATAATCGTGAAATGATATTACCGTAAAAGATGAAATGAAATTAGTAAATGTTATTTTTGCTTTAGACTTATTTATTTTATAATGTTTTTTTACCTTTCAAAGAAAACATTATCTTGTGTCCATTAGAACAAACAAACAACAGTTTTCCTTCATTTTCCTTTCTTTGTTGATTAACGAGAGTTTATCTATTTCCTCCCTGTCACTATTTCCAATTATAGACGTCCAACATTTGGTTTATCGAACAATATGAGTTGTAGAAATAAAAAAGCCAATGACATTAAGTTGGTCGCTTTGTGTTGTTAACATTTCATAAGGATACATTACTTGCATCATCATCTGCCTAGCCTTTTCCCAAACTATCTTGGGGTCGGCTTCCAATCTAACCGGATGCAGCTGAGTACCAGTCAGTATTTTACATGATGACCTCCACAACTCAGTAACTGGGTAATACGATACCCCTTAGTAAGACTGGATGTTAGACTTTTGACTTCTGACTACTCGTAACGACTGTCAAAGATCTACAAATGACAGCGGGGACCAACGGCTTAACGTGCTTTCCGAGGCATGGAGGAACATCGATATGTAATTATGGTCACCCATCCACAGACCAACCCCGGCAATCACGCCTTAACCTTAAAGATTGACCTGGGTGGCTGTTATTATTTAGCCACGAGCTCCTCGATACATTACTTGCATATTAAAGGAAATTATTTTACAACTAGAATCAATAGTAAGGTACTTCTTCTTATTTATCGCGTGCCAAACCAAGTGTCGAGAGTTTTTATGCAACCCATGATGGTCCTCTGACTCGGCTTTACAGGCCGTCGAGAAATATGTTGGTTTCCTCACGATGTTTTTCATCACCGAAGCTAGTGATCATCATCATCATCATTTCAGCCGAAAGACGTCCACTGCTGAACATAGGCCTCCCCCAAGTGTCGCCACATTGACATTTTGGGGGGTTTTGCCATAATCGCCACGCTTGGAAGGTGGGTTGGCGATCGCAGTAGGTACGGTTGTTACAAAAAGCACAGAGAACGCTGCTGCCCATTCTCTGGCAAGTCCCTTAGTCGCCTCTTACGACACCCACGGGAAGATATGGGGTGGTGCTATTCTTTACGTCCGACACCATACAGAAGAGTGATGATGAGGTTGTGATAATATCACACAATCGCAACAATCAATCAACAATCAATCGCACATCAATCTGAAGAATCAGAGGTGCGTGTCTTAGGTTCGAACTACTGACCTATGACTTGGCAGTCCGACGGTAACACCACTAGGCTATCATTGCCTATCAATCCAGTACTTCGTTGAACAGCGAAACCAACTTCTTTGAAATCCATTTTGTAATTTATGCGCGATCTATTAACAAATACCTTCACAGACTATCACATTCACAATGTGTTATAGAAGATTTCTAGACATGTTACAATCCGGGTGAGTCTGCTGTTTATCAGCTCATGTAAATATATTGCGTATCGAGTGTGCTGGGATGTGGCTGGGATGTACCAGATCATCAGATGTATGACGTTGGTCTTGTGTAACTGGAGGGGACGGCGGCGGTAATCGAATATTGTTTACCGTCGTTTGTAGATAGAACTGTACCGTAGCAAGTGGGGTCACAAATCAGCTCAGAATGTAATGTTTGCCTCTTCGTTGCACTATATTGTAGGAACTATTGTTTTAAGGTAAACATGATCAGGGTTGCAAGAGGATTGACGGAACCGCCGAAGTCGACCCAAAAAGAGCACTTGTCTCTTTCGTTTTTTAGATTAATTGAAAAACAAAGCACCAGCGGTAGTGTCACCACGTCTGCAACTGGAAGTGGAAATATTCAATAAATACTATTTCATTGTAACGATAAAACACAATTTATACGATACGATGCAAATATGCAACCGCGGTGCTTTAATGACACCCAATACCCAAATAACACAGCGCCAAAAATCCATTGCATACTAATTTAAAAGAACTAACTACCACAACGAAACAAACGAATGTGATCCACTTAGTATAGGTTCCCGCTATACAACGACCTTCACCGAGCTGGTTAATGGATGAAACTTATTTTATATTAAATTTAATATGTCAATAAATATATTGCACATGGGTTGTCTAAAAAATTTCCGACAGTTTTTTTTTTTTAATATTTCCCCAGTTTGGTTAATAAACAAATTCTATACCAATCGAAAGTATAAGGCCCATAGAATATACAAACGTTAGGTTGCCTTTTCTTTTCCCGTCACAACTCTCGGGTAGGCAGGTATAAACAGGTAAATCGATACTAGTAACTTGCACCGGTCTGGTGAATGTTGTATACCGGGATCTTAGGCTATATGCCTCTTACTACCTAGTTCTGGGTGACTTGGAATGATATCGTAAGTACAAATCTGGATACTGTAATTTGTAGCTAAAAATCGACCCAAATACGACTGATTTCTACGTAACTCATGAAAATGGCTACACGTTTTCATGTAAATACATTAAAAAAACCAGTCTTGTCTGAAACCTTCTGGTATTTCAGCAATTGATCGTAAACACGCTACCGCTCGGCCGCGCGGTTGGTCGGGGGCGTCAAAGAATTGTACGGCGGTGTGCCGCGCCGAGAGGCGGTTTCCATCGGTCGTCCGCGTGGTCAAGCGGTGTACGTGCGTTAGGCATCAATGGAGTTCGTACAAGCCAATGCACCCTGAGATCCTTTTCACCGCGCGGACGAGCGATGTCGTGCGATAACTGTCTAAAAGTGAAACTTCTGTCTCTCGCTGTTTGGTATGATTACAGTTCAGCTCATTATTTTTATTGACGTATCAATACTATATAATATCGTATCTTATCGCCGATGTTATTGGCATCGGATATTAGATGCTATCATTTAGTGGCGGCATCGTTCAAAGAAACTTATTTCATGGTTAACCGTGCGTGAATCTAGGGAGCGAATGTGTTGATGAAGATCGTATCAAAGGCTGGGATGGCTTGACTAGTTCTATTATCATTTGCAATTCTGCCTTCTTCTTCTTCTTAGCGTGTCAATGGCAATCTAAATTGTGTCGGCCCAGAACTGAGCCACTAGTTTGGCGCCCTCTGTAGCGTCCATCAGTTCCTGTAAAGAACAAACAGCAGGACACGCAGGACACAATATTAAGTGCCGCATCGTTTGTGGAACAGTACCACATTTACACTCCACGGCAGAGTCATTAATGAATCTTCACCTGAGCAGGTTTTCCTTGCTGCAACCAACCTGGGTCCTATTTAAAGACTTCCAGGTCAGCCATGGCAACTTATGTCCAGGTCAGAATTCTGCCTTCAGATTGATAATTAGACCTAAGGAGGATCGAGGTTATGATTTTCATGAGCAAAATGATAGACTGCCATACAAATTCCAATTTAATCCCTTTGGGCCTATACAGGGTGTAACGAAAAGGGTATATACATACTTAAGGGTGTGCTACAGACCATCAAACTGAACATGTTTCCCCACAAACAAACTTCGTAATAACGAAAAAATTATTTGCTGCCCCAAACTAAATTTCAATACCCATTCGACCCAAACGTATGGGGCAGCTGATATTTTTTTCACTATGACGATGTTTCTTTGTGGAGAAACATGTTCAGTTTGATGGGCTGTAGCACACCGTTAAGAATGTATATACCCTTTCCGTTACACCCTGTATAAGCGCAGAATTAAAAACGGGCTTCTTAAGTTTCACAGCTGTAGGTTGTTTTCTGTTAGTGAATTTAAAATTCTTATTAACTAGATTTTCTCGATGAAAAACATAAACCACCTTCTCATTTCATACTCCAACTATGTTTGACCCTATTTGTTCCAAGCAACTAATTCCTTGCTTATCTCTGTCGGGCAAGTTATTACGACTTGGCAGTAAGGCGGCCAAGTGGCCAAGACAAGGCTTGGCAGCGCGCTAGTTGAATTATTATATTCTATCTTAGTGAGGTTAAGCCGATGTCGTGTTTCTCACCTTTATATAGCTCTGGCGAGTTATGAGTTCTTGGTACTGAGGGGTATAAACGGAATATGTTGTGTTATATTACAAATATCACGGACGAAATCGCGGGTGAAGTGTTAGTTTATAATAAATTGGAAGCAATGTAGTTTCCTTATAATAAGCAATATTTCTAATTGCAAGGCTGCAAATAATCCCAAAGATATGTTAAACACTAACCAAAACGGTTTTCTGTCCCGACAAAAAGTGGAGTTATCTCCCTGAGTATATTATATGCTGTTCTTTTGTTCGTGTGACGGATTAGTATTCATCCTTCGCGCCGGGACAAACCGCAGTCTCTCACAATCTCTCATCCGCTTTTATCGGTGCTTTGCATAATCTATAGCGGATCGGAGACGGTATTTTTTTCAATTTTAATACACTATTTGAACTGCTTCTGTGTATCTTTACCATCATTGTTAAAGTCAATTACATTTTGAATTACAGGTTATTTAGTGATGGCAATAATTCGTTTTCAAAATCGTACGGTTTTCTTTGCAAAGATGGAACCTAGAACTTTTTAATACACCAAAAAACAAGAATTATAGTCCGTTTATTCATTTTCTTACATATTATTTTATCGTCACTTTGCATAATCTATGTGTAGCGGATCGGAGACTTTTTTTTCCAATATTAATGTACTATTGGAACAGCTTCTGTGTGTTCTTCACCATCATTGTTAAAGTCAGTGGTTAAAAAAAATTAGTTTGCACTAAGGGTTATTTAGTGATGCGAAAAATTCCTTTCTAAAATCGTACGGTTTTCTTTGGAAAGTTGGTACCTATAGCTTTTATTTTAATACGCCAAAAAAAACAAGTATTATATTTTAGTCCGTTTATTCATTTTCTTACACATTACTTACATTTTAAACATTAAGTTAATGAATAAACGGACTATACTAAAAAACAGGTATTATTCTATTTTTTGAATAACTTGCTATAATGATCACCTACTTCAGTGAAGGAAAACATCGTGAGGAAACCAGTATGCCTTAGAGATATTTCTCGATGGCATGTAAAGCCAAGTCTGAGGGCCATGGGCGGCTTATAAATTAACCACACGATAAAGTAAGTGGATTATTTCAATTACTCCAATCGCGTGTGGACTCTTATCATACAACTTTACGTTCGTTAGTCCGACTGTGTCCGAGACGATGGACAGTAATTTCGCCGGAGGTAGGTACAACAGATGTGATAGTACAGATATTATGATAGATATTTAAAAATAGTATTTAATAAAAAACCGGCCAAGTGCGAGTCTTACTCGCACACAGGGTTCCATAGCCCCAAACAATATAATAACAATATTTTGAACTGTTATTCATTAGTTAGTAGTATTAGTTAGTAAACTTCCACTCAACCGCAAAACTAAATTTGTTTTTCATAGTATGTTTATGAAAAACAAAGTTACTGCTGCAGTTTGATGAAAAAGTACCATATCTCAAAAATTAAAAATCACATCTTATTGAAACCAATTTTCGTTGGTAGTTTTTTTTATGTTCTACAATTCAAAATATTTTCAGAATTTTCCTCCTCTTACTTTAGAAATTAGAGGGGGGGGGGGGACACATTTTACCACTTTGGAAGTGGCTCTAGCGCAAACTATTCAGTTTAGAAAAAAAAAATATTAGAAACCTCAATATCATTTTTGAAGACCTAACCATAGATACCCCACACGTACGGGTTTGATCAAAAAAATATTTTTGGTTTTCAGTTCTAAGTATGGGGAACCCCAAAATGTATTGTTTTTTTCTATTTTTATGTGAAAATCTTAATGCGGTTCACAGAATACATCTACTTACAAAGTTTCAACAGTATAGTTCTTATAGTTTAGGAAAAAAGTGGCTGTGACATACGGACGGACAGACAGACAGACACACAGACATGACGAATCTATAAGGGTTCCGTTTTTTGCCATTCGGCTACGGAACCCTAAAAACAGATGATAGATATTTAAAAAACTACTTTAGAGTTTCTGAATAATTGTCTTTACTCTGTGGAAGATCTATAAAGAAATTCTATAAAATTTGTTGAATTTATGTATTGTTGTAATATTTAATTTGTTTTTTTTCCCAATGTATTAAATTTTCTTATTTATATCGTGTTATTTCAGATACAATTTATTGTTCATTGAATAAATGACTTATGACATAATAATATGACGTAGTACAACTAGTCTGCATAAAACACGAATGTTTTTAAATGAAAACTAGCTACTGCCCGCGACTTCGTTCGCGTGGAAATTTTGATGGGTTTTAGGGGTATGAAAAATAGATGATGACCGATTCTCAGACCTACCCGATATGTACACAAAATTTCAAACAAATCAGTTTAGCTGTTTCGGGGGAGTTTGGTAACAAACACCGCGACACGAGAATTTTATATTTTATATAAGAAACTTTACGCAATTTTTTTGCGTAAAGTTACTTAGTTTCATGTACAGAATGCTTGGTTGACGGCTTCGTGATGAGGTGATTTTCACCCCGTATTAGATAGATAGAAGAAGATAAAAACGTTATTAGCATCATCAATGTATAGGATGACAAGGGAGAAATTACGAAACGAGAAGCAACCCTGGTATTGGCTTTAAGATTCTGATTGTTTATTGTAAAACATAAGTAAATTATAAGTTCTTATTTGGTAATACATTGGCGCTATGTTTTGCCTCTAGAGCGTACAAAAGTAGTAATACATGCAATATAATTAAAACAAGACATTAATATAGATATAAGATCTATAAAATGGGTCCTCGCGAGTCCCTTAGAGAAAAATTTAAAGAGATCGATATACTGACTCTGCCTTCACTTTATATCTTAGAATGTATTTTATACGTCCGCAAAAACCGAGGGCTTTTCAAAATTAGAAGCGACCTCCATAATATAAACACACGCAGTAAACACGAAATTGTAATACCCAAATTTAGATTAACAAAAACTAGCAAGTCATTTCTTATAAACAGTATACGCTTTTATAATAAGTTGCCAAAGTCAGTTATTGAACTGACCGATGGAAAGTTTAAAAATTGCATCAAACGTGTCCTTATTAAAAAAGCATATTACAAAATTAAGGACTATGTTGAAGATAAAGAAGTTTGGCTGTAGTTCCCTCTGCTCATGCGGCTTCCCTGGTAGCTCAAAAACGACACAAATATGTGGATGTCTCTAACTATTCCGAATTTTATTTATTCTATTCATTTTTTTTCAGATGTTTTACAATAGTTTTCAAATCATTGCACCGTTTATTCATTGTGCAGAATAGTTACAGTACTGTTAGACTACATTTGTGTCAATTGTTTATTTAATTGTTCTTAGTTTTATTTTTACTTTTGTATAGATTCTTTTTCATTCATATTTTTTTGTGAATGTGTGGACATTGTAGGCTTTGTAATTTTTTTTTTTTTTTTTTTTCAGCTTCATCTTTTTCTACCTTTTGTAGTAAGCGATGACTTATTGTCGGGCCTACGCTGTCCTCTCATACTTAAGTACTAGCGCTGTAACATCCAAATATTGTAGAACCAAATGATTTTAAAAGAGTAACCATGGAGTTTCTTGCCGGTTCTTCTCCATAGGAAACGACCAACCCGAACCGTGCCTCTTCTGTTGACGTTTTATAAGTGCCCATGTAGGCCTATGTAAAATAAAATATTTTGATTTTGATTTTGATAAAAGAACCACAAATAAACAAGTAAATAAATTAGATCATCTATCTCATATAGAATTTTCAATCACACTAAACAATGTCGATTAGATTATTAGATAAATTATGTGTAGAGAGAAAAAATCGAATAATTAAAATAAAAATATTCGCAAAATAAAAGCAAGTATAGAATGGATAGTGTAGAGGATTCTTAATGCATTCGTGATTGACCGGGGGTCATTTAGTCCCTGGAAAAACGACAGCAAAAATTTAAACTTTTTGTTTTATCGAACAAAGATTTTATAAACTTTGTCTTTGTTACACGATTTTTGTCCCTTTTTTTGATATTTTGAACTTGCTAGTACTCTAGTTGTTTCGTCCCGTAGGTACGTATAGTCGATAAAAACGTGTCACGTTATTTATTGCTATCACGGCTGCTATCTAAACTATACTGTTCACTGAAGTGTGCAATAAAATAATAAAGGATAACACTTTGATGACCCGTTCAATGTATAAAGTGACAGCTTGACATTCACAACACATTCGTGTATTTTTGCCCATTTTATTAATAATATAACATGTTGGACGTGCTCGTTGCTCTGTATGGTGTCGGACGTAAAGAATAGCACCATCCCATATCTTCCCGTGGGTGTCGGTAAGAGGCGACTAAGGGACTTGACAGAGAATGGGCAGCAGCGTTCTCTGTGCTTTTGTAACAACAGTACTGCGATCGCCAACCCCCGCCTGCCAAGCGTGGTGATTATGGCAAAACCCCCCAAAATGTCAATGTGGTGACACTTGGGGAGGCCTATGTCCAGCAGTGGCCGTCTTTTGGGCCGAAATGATGAATGATGATGTTGGACGTGAGTACAGCAGTCATTGTGCCGATAGTCAGCCAACGGCTTAATAGCCAAAAGCGTCGACCAAAAGCTGAGGAGGCTCTCGTTTGGCAGCTGGATCAAAGGCTTGCTTCAGAAAGCAGTACTTCTGGACACGGCACGTATTGTAAGCAGGTTCCTCTCTCGAGAGCCCTGACCACCGGTAGCTTGGACCCTGTTGCCGATGCTAGTGGGCAACTATTTTTATATTATTAATGTTAATAGTATGTAAGAAAAATGAACAAAGAGAATATAACTGGAATTATATAATTTTTTCATACTCAGCATATTTTTTTATAACGAAAATCCTTAAAAATTATGTGTCGTACCGAGAACCTCGTGAAAGCAGAGAAAGATAAGCAATTCAAGTAGGGTAAAACCGGGATAGATGCCCCACTTTTCGAAACTGTTTCATTATTTGAATACCAAACATATTTGCTTAGATTGACCCTGTAATATAGTTAGTTTAATCATTCATAAAGCTTTAGAAACTGTATTTATTTACCTAACCATTACTGGTTTTGCAAAAATGTAATTCTTGCGAAACACATTTTTTGGGGATAGGTGCCTACCTATATGGATAGATGCCCCACTATGAAATCACTTAGGAGGATAGATGCCTGTGATGCGGGATAGATGCCTTTTTAAATAATCAACAAGAATACGTAATCACAATGTAATATTTATTTATTATCTTCATGTGTAGGTAATATAAAATGCTTAACCATAATTATATTTATGCATGTCTTTAACAAAAAATACAAAAAAACTGTTTAAGCGATAACATATTAAAACTATCATATAGAATCATCTCAAACGAAACATTCCCGTTTTAACGTAGAAATAATTATTTAACATTTAAAAAAAATCAACATTCATATGAATCTCTAACAAAATAAAAATTAATAATTTCGTTTAACCTTAGTAATTATTTAAACATTCAAAAAAATCAACATATTCGTAAGGAACTATCCTTCATTAAGTGGAACCGGACATTTTAAGTTTTCCACATCTTGAGCAATAGTTCTTAAAAAGTGTGCATGTTTCGTGCAGCCACTTCTGACACATTATACACTGGATCCAATCAGATTTAGACTTCGTGTTATTATAGGTATCGAAGCATTCTACGCAAACATTTTCATCTATAGCATTAGTCTCTTCTAATTTTTTTTTTTAGTTTTTTTCACGGGTAGTCCTATGGTTTTTTTTACCTTTTTCGGCATTAGGTGAGAGGTGATCTTCATTTTCACTGTTTGAGCTATAAATAGCTAGTCTTTTACGTAATCCACGATCCTTGTTTACTTTTAAATAATAATCATTTTCTTTATGACTGCAATCAGTCACGTCACCATCTGTTTCTTCACTTGAGTCATAGTTTTTCTTTGGTTTTCCTTTCTTATTTTTATTTTTTTGTATTTGTTCTTTGGCTTTTTTATTTGCTTTTTTTATTGTTCGTCTTTTTTTGGTAGCTTCAGTCTTGTTTATCTTAGATTCTATTTGTTTCTTTTTCCTGTCAGCAATATCCCTTTTTTCTTTTATTTTTTCTCTAGAATTGAGAATATCTGCCGATTGTTTAGCTCTCCTTGCTAAAGTCAGAGGAATTTGTGGTATTGGTGATGCTTCGACTAAAAATTTAGAAGGTGTTTCTTTTTCTTCGTTATTTAGAATCCGTATTAGTGAATCATCACCTATATCAACAATATCAATAATCGTATCTTCTAAAATCTGAGGGTCGATCAAAAGGCTAGGTGAGTTTCGGTTGAATGAAGTTGATGGCATATTGGGTGGTGTTATGTTCAGGTCTGCGACATACAAATATTCGTTTTCAAATGTAGTTGGACAATCAATTGAAGAAATCGGAGGTATAGTTGTTTGTGTTCTGTGTTCAACTTCAACATGCTCACAAGGTTCTGCATTTTCGTTTAAAGAAGATGTTTGAAGAAGCGCTGTTGTAGTTTGATGTAGCACACAGGGTTGATCAGGATCATTGTCACTGCGATGTGCAATATCAGATATAGTGAAAACAGAATCGGGCAAAGCATTAGGATTTAGTGGATAAATCCCACTTCTTCGAAAGCCAGCAAGAGCATTTGCAGGTGTAGTAGCGCGTATCCATGCGTTGCGTATAAGGGTTCCAGCATTATAACGGCTTATCTTTTTATTTGGATTTGCGCGCATAAACTGATTAGTCTCATGATTAAAGTATGTTTTAAATGGCCCAAACACCGCTACGTCTAATGGTTGTAAAGCTGAGGTAGTGTGGCTGGGTAAACATAACAAAATAATATCATTATCAGAAGCAACTTGCAGCATGTCTGGTGCGGATGAATGAGATGAGTGCCCGTCTAAAATAAGCAGAACCTTACCTTGCGGTTTCAAAGCTATGAAGTGTTCCGTAAGCCACTTATAGAAAAGATCGGTATTTATGTATGCCGACTTTTTGTTCATGTACACTTTTGAGCCCAGTGGTAGACCGTTCTCGAATTCTGGTTTCTTATTTACACCTTTAATTATTACTACTGGTGGGAGAAAATTACCAATGGCATTGCAACAGGCTACGATAGTCATTGTTTCACCTTTCTCCGCAGATGTAACTGAATTTACTACTTTTGCACCTTTCTTTGCAACAACTTTGCCAGGCTTATTGTTAAGCTGAACTCCTGATTCGTCCATATTATAAATCCTTTCAGGCTTATCCAAGAGATCATTATCGGCCAGGACTTTTGTCAGAAGTTCATGAAAATTATTCACTTCTTCTCTGCTAAGACCTTTAGCCCTAGCGACAGATAAACCTTCTGCTTGCCTAATAGACAACTCTGGATTTCGCTCAATAAAACTTTTGAACCATTCATTCCCAGCTATCTGGTTTTCATTATGAAAATTGTGTTGAATCTGTAGCTTTTCGGCAAATTGGTATGCTAACGTACGTATAGATCGTCTATCTGGGGGAAATCCCGCGTCGCTAAGCTTCAAAATGTGCGCTACCAACCTTTTTTCGTGTTCAAAACCCAGGACAGGATGTTTTCCCAAAGTCAACTTAGTTTGGTTTTTAATAGCGTAACGCCTTCGCAATGTTCTGGATGGAATCCCAAATTGTCTGGATATTTCATTGATCCCCAATTCTTTTTTATCCAATTCATGAAAAGCTGACTGTAACTGCTCTGTTGTCCAAGAAACTACTCGAGCTCGTACGCCCTCCTTTCTTTTGTATTTCCTTGGCATGGCTCACCTACAATACCTAAGCAAAGTAAGTATAAATAAAACACAGTATCTACACTCATTTCTTTACATTCGAATTATGAAATTAAAGTTGGATACATTTTTTTTTGGTGTTTTTTTAATATTCTACTATTAGGAAATACCAAAATATTCACGACTATGACTTTTAAATACTTTGATAAGGCTCTTGCAGTATAGAGGGATAGATGCCCCTAAAGTCAACTATCCCTTGTAAACTCGGGCCAACTATCCTTTTCACTAGGGATAGATGCCTCTCATTATTTTTTATATAAAATAAATGCAAACATCAGTGATTGACTCTTAAATGTATTCTTAAAGAACCAATGTATTAAAACCATTCAAATAAAATGTAATCATTTAACTGTTTATAAAGATATGGAATAGTGAATACTTACGTTTGAAATTTTGAAGCGTTCGTCGCGTCCGCTGCGAATGTAATTCGACACACAAGCGAGAAACGTCCGTCTAGCACAACAACTCGCGCGTCACTGAGGTGGGGGGTGCATGTGGCGCGTATGTAAACAACGAATTTGCTGTTTCGTTCTCTGGTAGTTGAGTTTTTAGAAACGAGGCATCTATCCCAGCGCGGCATCTATCCCGGTTTTACCCTATCTAGATCTGGCTCGCGAGGTTGTCGACATGTGGGACGTGACAACAGCAGTCATTGTGCCGATAGTCGTGTCGGCCAATGGCTTAATAGCCAAAAGCTTCGACCAACATCTGCGGAGTCTTTCGCTTGACAGCTGGATCAAGGGCTTGATTCAGAAAGCAGTACTTCTAGACACGGCACGTATTGTCAGGAGGTTCCTCTCTCAAGAGCCCTGACCACCGGTAGCCCGGACCCTGTTCCCGATGCTGGTGGGCTACTATTTTTTATATTTTTAAATGTTTTTTTTATATATGTTATTTTGTAAAAATATTTAAAAATATAATAGATATGTAAAGAAAGTGAATAAAGAGATAATAATGTGTCGTACCATCATTAGCATTACCATAACCAGGGTAGCAGAATACACAATAGTCACTTGTAGATCTTCATTGTGAACTTCAACTATTCGTTATGTAAATTCTACACAATACATATTTCTCTAGTTGACATTCGCCCCGGACTTAGGAACTCGGGACAGTCGGTCATTGACCTTTCCCCGGCACATTTACACTCAAAGCGCTCTATCCATAGTAGTCAAAATGATGGGTCCTGGTTGATTCTGAATCCCTGGTATAATGCTCATACATGCACGTGACGTTGATTTAGCGGTGACTGGATAGGGGATCGGGAATGCCAGTACAAAGCAAATGGAATAATTTTAAAATAACGTACGTATTTGGTATACATATTGTGTTATACTGACGTATCTGGTATACTCGCATAATACTAAAGCGAAACGCTTTAAAGGAATGGATAATGAACAATGGCGTATAAAACAGAGTGAGTCCTGAGTCACGAGATAAGCAAGTAAAGGTTGGCCACATTACTCGTACATCCGCATCGGGCCGCAGCGCTTCGCATTTGTATCGAAAAAGTACAGTTGGCCTGGACACTGGACAGTAAGATTGTTCAAACTGTACGAAAGGGTGTTGGAGATAAGGTCTTACGAGTTACTAAACAGGAATTTCTTATAATCTTTTTTTTATAAGACATTTCGTTTTTCGATATTCAGTACTTTTTTAGACCTATGTATCCTGCTTATGTGTATTAAGTTTCATTAAAATCGGTTCAGTAATTTCGGAGACTAAGGAATAAGTCGTAAGGTGTAAACGCTCTTAAAATTGCTTTATTAAAATTAGCAAAATGTCTAACCGAATTATTTATCGGACTCTCAAACAATGATGAGTTTGGCCGATGCCAGTCTTGTCTTCAAGTCATCATTTTCTCGGTTACCAAAGAGACAGGATTCTAATATCTCAATACCGCTTATCATCCGTCTCGTTCCGCCGTCGTCCGCAGCCGATCAACAGCGGACGATTGCGATCACTTGCGAGCCGATATCGCGCGTCGGCGAGCAATTTTCGTTATCTACGGCCACTGCAGTGTTGCCAGCCTCCCTTTATAACCAGATTACAAAGAGTGTAAAATGTTCTTTTTACGCCTCTGCGGTTTTTTTTTGTGAACGGGAGGGAAATCTCAACGTTAAAAGTTGCTTAGAGAACTGTTAAAAAAGAAAAAAATATCCTTAACTTTTTTTTACCATAGTCAAATTATTCGAAGCCGGAAAATGTAATATTGTTACTGGCATACACTTAGTGAATAAAAAGAACGTTTGTTACTTTCAGTGTTCAAAGAATCTTGGATGTCGGCAAATATAGGTTAAGCTTGCAATTACGTTCAGTGCTGCATTTCAAAACTTAGTCATAACAGTACGCCACGAACAAAGCCACTCGATCATAATAAAAACTGTGTTTAGATACTGCTGAACATTTTATGCACTAGTACTTTTTTATGCATTATTTATGTCCTACGGCTAGCAAAGTTTTTCCCCAAAACCTTCAACTCTTCTCTCTGTGTAGTTATAGGCTTCTTTCTGTCTTTGCCTAGTGTCCTTGAGATGAAGACTTGAGTTTATGTATGAATCTTTGAAAATTATCTACATAAAATTGTCAACGCAATGATGACAGCGTTACTGAAAAAACCTAAAGCAGCTTGCAGAATCCTTCCGGGGCTATTTAGCATTTTTCTTTCAACTACGCAGTAATGTTATCATTAATCACTACAAAATCGATCACAAAGGATGTCTTTTTTGCTGAGAACCAAAACAGTGCAGAAAAGTTATATGAAATCTCATTATTGCACTGCTTTTCATTACTGCACTGTTTTAAATTTTAAATTTGGAATTAAATTTACCACAGAGGTGTAATGTCTCCTATTAGGTTAATAAAATGTATGCATTAGATCAAAAAGATTACTGGCTGAAAGTAAAAATCGGCTGAATAAAACTGACTTGGTGAAAAAAAATAACAAATGGCGCGCATTTTGTGCCATTGTAAAACTTTGATACTTCTTATTTATCAAATAAAAAGGTAAAACATCATGGAAATTGACAGCGATAGCGATATGAATTCAACTCCAGAAAATATATAACAGCTGCAAACGAAGTTGTTAATAACCTTTAATAACTGCACTTTTAATAATTGTATGTTTGAAGGGAAGATGAATTAAACTTTGTTTCATTAACTTCAACTTGAAACTTGATTTTGTCAGGGTAGTTGAAAGAAAAGCAGATTACGCACCTCGATAAAGTGAGTAATTAATGCACTCGTGATAATTTAGTGCCCTCGCATGCGCTCGGGCACCAACATAACAGTCGTGCATTAATTACTCACTTTGCGCTCGATGCAACAATCTACTATTAATTTGGTTTTCACAGGGTTTCACTTTACTATAATTATCAACAGGCTGACAAAAAACTTTATAAAAGTACTCTCTTATTTTATTTTACATTACTAGGTCTCAACTGGCCACATAAACCTCACTAATACTTTTAACTTAAATAAACGTTAATCATTGCTGTATCTAAAGCCAAACAAACGTGGTTTTATCTCTTGTAATATGAATTGATGAGGTCTTTACCCCGTGACCAGTTCAGAACAATGTCGGTCACAGCACACTGTGTGTAAATATTAGTGATATTACTAGACGTACGTCGAATGATTGCGTAATAAATTGACTACGAACAAAGAAATCACGAATCAAGAATCAATCAAGGGCGTTGTGAAAACTGACTCTGCGTAACACTTTGTCCCTTTGCGTGTGACTGAAAACACCTCTAGTGTTTTATTTGTCGTTTCAGACCAATGACATAGACACTCTACGAACACTGCATGAAGATCACACGTAGACGCTAGGTGTACTCCGCGTTGATTTAACGCCAGATACACATTATTATTCTTCTAGCATTTCCACAACTTTTCTATTCAAAATGTCAACCATAAGTATTTTATCATTTCGTTTTAAAATAAAATAATTCTTACGATACAAGTAATTTGCAATATTAATTTTACGTGGGTTAGCCTCGATGTAATGCCACGGGATCTCAGCCACGCTCCAATTGGTTTTAAAACGTATCCCAGCGGATATGTGCCCAGCTGCCGCGTTCATCCCCTCGTCCTCATACGACCCTGGTAACTTTAACGCTGTGTATGTTAATTTTCAAAACATGTTGAGAGGGAACCACATAATTGATTGTATTGTCAGAGATTTTCTTTATAAAATCTGGGTTACCCTTGTTTCATCGAAAAGAAATTGACAAATTTTCACGTCTTAATTAATTTTCCGAAAAATCTCTTCACAATGAATTGTAACGCAAACCTAATGTTTGGCAAGTGAACGTTTAAAAAAAAATTCTTTTACCAACTAGTACTTTTACCAATTTTTATGTAGTCAAATACCTATTTCAGTTGGAATAACACATTTTATGCAAAATAAAATAAGCCAAATACATATTTAGTATCAAGAGTGTGTGTGTGAGGCATGGTTTCTGTCACGGCTCTAGCTCTGCGGGGCTCCGGTGGCCCCACGCGAGGTTATCGTCTCAGATGGTATTCACGCTTACCACGCGGCGAGCGCAGAAATGAAAATGTGCGTACTAAATTCATGACAAATATTGCATTGGTATAAAAAAGGTTGCTAAAATTTGTTATGGTAGTGAAATTTTGTTAAAATGTCTTCAGCACAGCAGAATCCCATAAAATCTAAATGGTATGATTGAACTCTTTTCGCCAAACATTGTTTTTTAATCATTCACAACAAAATACCATCTTCCGATTGCCAACTTTTTAACGAGCTCTAAAAAATAAACTCCGTTCGACTTTAAACCACTCGACATTAAAGCTTGATGCCTGATGGGATATTCGCATATCACGGATTCACGGAATTATGTCGCTGGCTTTTATGTCACCCTGGTGCATTTCTCTATGCCCTGAATAGCGGATTCTGTTTCCCCGATTCTTCGAATCAGAGAGAGGCGTGGATTTCACTGGATTAATTGATCTTTAGTTTGTTGACATCGCGAGAAATGTAATTTATCGCAGCGCATTAGGACTGTTATCGCACGGTCCAAGTTATTTTGATTGCGTCCATATCATTTAATGTTCGAAAATACAAACAACATCAAACGCACGTTCGCATTCATTCCGAGAAACATTTTGAGTTTGACAGCGACTTTATTATAGACTAAAATGGCGTTTTGCAGATCGGAAATTCTGACGAATTTGTTTAATATCGCAACACCTCATTTTTCATTTAAAAACGAACTATAAGAAGAATTTGAAGAATATAAAAATCCTATACTATTATAAATGTGAATGTAAGTTTGTTTGTTACGCTTTCACGCAAAAACTACTCAACCGATCATCGTGAAACTTTGTACACATATTTTTGGAGGTATTAGAAGTAACATAGGCTATATATCATCACGCTACGACCAATAGGAGCGGAGCAGCAATGAAAAATGTTGTGAAAACGGGGAAAATGTGACGCAGACGAAGTTGCACGGGACAGCTAGAATGACTATATTTACCTTCCAAATGCAACCGAGTTCCAAGTAATGAAAATCCAATTAATTATGTTTTCCTGGTAGTCCTCGGCATTTAGTGTAGAAGGTATTTTATCTGAGTAGGTAGTATAATTGCCTAGTTAGCCTTTCTGAGCGCATTCGTAGAATACTTAAAAATTAATAAATCATCATGCAACTTTTCTAATAGGTATAAATTCTACCATGAAACCATATTGGTTTCCTACATTTTATAACAAACTTTCATGCTGACTTTCACATTGCAGTTGACTTTGTAAGGATTTATTTAATTTAAAATTTAATCCAAGACCAATGCAGTGGGAAGACAATGAAAATAGTCGGCGCGCAGTTAATAAGATGTTTCTTGCAATTGAAGTTGGGGCTATTAGTTTATAAAAAAAAAAAAATATCTTTCACATTATAAATTTTTTGCAGTTCCATAAATATAAAAGTAGATTTTTTTTTGTTATATCCGGAGTTGGTCCACAATTGGTTCATTTTCAAAAGTGAATGTCTAGTGTCTATGGGCTCTCGACTAAGTAGAAACAACCGCACGGGGCGATATTTGAGGTTATGTACGATGTCGATTCATTGATGAATACCGAAACCCCACCTGTACCTCGAAAAGCACGGTAAGCTAATGGCTTGTCAGCTTGTCATTTGTTGATCTTTGACAATTGCTAGAGGGGTGGACAGTCAGTGGCCCAAAAGTCTGAAAACCAATGTCAGACTGAAAGCCGACTCCAACATACTTGGGGAAAAGACTAGGTAGTGGATGATTTTAGAGCTATAGAAACTACTCCGACATGTAATAAATCATATGTCCGCCTCCAACGCCACAATTCCACCACGTGCATCCCTAACGACCCAGTTTCACTGTTCACGATACATCTATGACATCCCGGAAGCGCACTGACGCAGGATTGGCACACATTAGCAGCGATGTAACGCAAACGTTTCATTGTATCGCTGCTCGATCGGAATAACCCGAAGCGTATCAATAGTTTGATTTGATGTCCAGTACCAGGATGGTAGGTAATCTTGGAGATAATCTGTTCTGGCAGACTAGCAGGCATGGTTTGTGAATGACATCAGGAATAGATTTAGAGTTTTCCATGGCTATCTTTTCTATCCATTTAAATTTGTGTTATCTGAGGGCCTCCAGAAGACCGACTATTGGCGATAATGATGAAAGAAAGGTCTAAAGACAATATGTTAATAAAACCCTGTCCGATCCGTAAGGGGCTTCTAGGCACACCAATGGCATTACCAAATAAATAAATATCATATTCATGAATATTAAAATGCATGATTCATGTGCCCAGATTATCACCATTTCCATAAAATTTGAAACTTTTAAAACGTGGCAATACTTGTTTGGCATTATTTATTTATTTATTTATTGGCCTATCTACAATTGTTACACTGTTTATTCTAATCATACAAGAAATATTTTACAAGCATAGTGTACAATATGATGCGATAGACACAGCATGCAGCATGCAGCATGCTTTAGTATGTTCGATCGTCAATTGTTTGTTTATGACGTCACAACCCGAGAAGCGACCGGAGTCTCGCACCCCGCGCCCCTGTGTCACCATGTAAGTCCTAATTTTAGTACATTGAATTGATTTTTTCGGACTCCAAAAAGCATTGCTTAAATAGAATCTAACCTCTATACTTCCTAATACCCTCAAGGATAGGACAGGGTGTTTTTAACAACTTGTATAACCGTGAAGAGTTTGACAGCCTTTCAATTACTAACCATCGTTCTATGTAGGTACAAAGTAATTCTACCGACAAGGAAATACTACCCAAAGAATTAAACTTTGAACTTACGTATGTAAAAAGGTTTGGGGTAGTAACCAACCCCCTAAAGTCGTTACCCTAACTTACGACACCAAAGGGACGACATGGGATGGGGCAGTCTATTTTTATCCGAAACCCACGACACATATAATATATGTATCTATGTACATAATTATATTATAAACTGTATACCAAAACGTTGAGATAAACTTCATTACACCAACAAAACAATATATTCCTGAAATAGCCTAAATTTTTCTTGACAATTGCATTGTTGAGTGTCTTTTGTTTAATCTCAAGACTGCTTCGTTGGTCGAGTGGTCGCAATCGCGTCTGCTGAACATGAGGTCCCAGGTTCGATTCACGGGTCGGGCAAATTGTTATTGGGTAGAAATTTCTCAGTATTTCTCAGGATTTATGCCCGGTTGATGGCAATAGACTCGCTCCCTATTACATGGGACTTAAAACATAACTGGCGAAATATGGATGTACTATTAGGGACACTTCTGCCTAACACTTCGGGGATTACAGGGGTGATGTTATGTTATGTAATCTCCTTGTGCATTATCCACACAGAGAAATGTGAAATCTTCCGGCATTCATACATTTTTGAGGCATTTTAGTTTAGATAGTGCTTTTCACTTTTCAGAGATATTAGTGCAAGACGTTCCTATTGTTTCTAGCGAGATTGAAATATTTAAGTAAAGGACTTTTTTTTTCTGGGTCTACCATGGCTACCCCGCGCGCACGCCGCGCGCGCATGGAAAGTTTTTGCCGCACAAGCCCCCCGCGCCACTTCCCATTAAAAGCTTATTTTCTCGTAAACTATTGCAGCTACACCAAAACAAAAAATACGTGTGTATAGCTGAAACTATACAGAATCTAACTACGTAAAAACTAATTACGACAACTAGATATAAGTATTTCGAAAAAAATTTGAACTTGAGAATATATGTTGAATGTCAGTTTCTCCAATAAGAATAAAAGTTTTACCAATTAGAATTGTAATTGGTATCAATAAAACCTATTTATAATTAAACTAGACTATATAAGCTTCGTTTTAATACCCATATATCCTTACTTTGGCACTTTCTTAGTAGCACAATCACCCAAAACAATCAACCCTCCTCGCATTCTATTCGATACCTACTGATTTGTCGTGTTTACGTAAAAAATTCGATAAGATTTCGTTTTATTTTACTGTTTTATATTGCGGAGACACTAATAATTACTTAATTGAAGTAATTTTCATAATACGAGCACTATTTTAACTATTTTTGCAATAATTTCTAAAAAAACATTATAAAAATACCACGTTCGACATGGCGCCAATTTTACATTTCGATATTATCGTTTCAACAGACTTTGAACCTACGATGTTTATAGATATTCGTAAAGCTTGATTAACGAGGTTTATTTTGATATATAACACTATATACATTGGGTTAAAATAAAAGAATACTCACGTTTTAAAACCAGAGAACATAAATCACAACACGGCATTACGGTAAAATTAGACAACTGACTTTTAAAACTTTTTTGACATTTAATTTTGACGGCTGATATTGTCGTTCTTTGTGCCACAGACGCAGAATTTAATACTGTATCGATTAAAGGGGACCATAGACGGTACATTTAGAGAAGTTACCAGTTTTAGTAAGTTTTTTCGAAGTTTGTTCGATACAAATTTAGATGCAACAAACGGGGCCTAAGCACTGGACCGGAATATTTTTTTGGTCCTTTTTAGGGCGTAATCGTTTCATCGGCTAAGGGTAAAGCTTGGTTAACGACCATAGTCTTGCACTTTTCGTAAAGCTTCTAAAGCTGTCAAGAGTTCACATACTATGCGGCGACACGCACACCGGACTGGCTACTGAATACCCCTATGACTCATGTTCACCTATTACTTCAGTCAAGTTTTGAAAAATAAGATAATAAAGGAAAATGGGCTTTGTGCAATTGAAATTGTGGTCGTTTTGTCTAGATAATAACATTGCAGTGTTTCTTTATCATCTGAGACATTACAGCCACGGGTGGGCCTGACCCTGGTCGAGTATATTTTTCCAGTGTGACATATTTCTTCATCATTGTGTACATACATACATAGACTCACGCCTTTTCCCCGTGGGGGCGGGCAGAAAACAGATAGCCATCTGCCACGATCCTAACATACTTCTTTTGTCTCGTCCATTTTCATACATCTGGTAGCACGCTCGCTGGTTGCCTGCAACGCACCTGATCTTTCTAAAGAACCTCACTAATAAGATCGCATTTTTTACCAGCCTTTTATTCCATCTCTCTTCATAATCATCTCAGCTCTGTGTGGTGTCGGGCGTAAAGAATAGTGCCATCCCATATATTCCCGTGGGTGTCGGAAGAGGCGACTAACTTGCCAACAAAATGGACAGCAGCGTTCTCTGTGCTTATGTAACAACCATACTGTGATCGCCAACCTGCCTGCCAAGCGTGGCGATTATGGCAAAACCCTCCAAAATGTCAATGTGGCGACACTTGGGGGAGGCCTATGTCCATCAGTGGACGTCTTTCGGCTGAAATAATGATGATGATGATGGTTTATTCCATTGACATATTTAACCTTCTTGTACGAAACTTTTCCAACTCTCTCCTAAAATCAATTGTTTGTTTATGACGTCACAACCCGAGAAGCGACGAGAGTGTCGCAGCCTGCACCCCTATGTCACCATGTAAGACCTAATTTTTAGTACATGTAAAATTCGACAGTCCATCGGAGAAAATTGATGCAACTCTGTACAAAATTAAACATGTTTGTATATTAAACATTCGAGATCATAAATGTATCTGGTGATTATGTGCGCCTGGTAAATAAACCACTTGAAGTTTGGATCAGTCAGCCAGACCCGGTTATGTATGACTCAGTTTTGATCATTCACCCGCTGTTAGGGCTGCCCCTAACCTTAAATAGTTATAGTTATTCCGGTAATGGATTTAAGCCTGTTTTATTGATATGAAAACTATTTATTGAAGTCTAATTTCGGCTGCTGGATGAATTACTTTTGGCCTGGTTATTGAGGAAGACTGATATGATTTGAAACAACAACATTTTCCTCAATTCTTTCATAAACCATAATAAATTTTACCCACTGCTAGTGCTAGTATAGCCCTCCTCACTTTTGGCTGCACGAGTCTCAGGTCAAGTGGCCTACCATTCATTCATCATTCTCTTGCCCATAGCCCAATTTATCTGAGGTCGGCGCAGCATGTCTTCTTCTTTCATACTTCTCTATTACTTGTCATTTCATGAGATACCTCCTTTCTTGCCATATCATCCTTCACACAGTCCATCCATCGTTTCTTTGGTCTTCCTCTACCCTTATACCCACCCACATTCATACTCAAAACTTTCCTCACGACATTTTCCTCATCTACTCTATGCTACACTATTTTACAATAACTAATGGTTTTACTAACCAATAACGGAACGAACGAACGAAAACCCGACATACATCTAAATAAAACGAAAGAGCAACACACTCACACACGTTTGTACGTTTTAATAAAAAAATGGGTTCTTGTAATTAATAAGTTGCACGTTTTCGTTGCTTGCAAGCACTCACCCCAGGGTGCCCGGTATTAATTAATTTGTAAAAATGTTTCTAACATATTCCGACTATTTGATTGCGTGGAATAAAATAATAATATAATGTTGCCTCCCAGTTACTAGTTTAGGGATATGGTTGTCAGTGTGTGACTTAATTTATCCCTATGATATGAGCACTGCGTTACCAGGTTATCGGCCTCTGGGACTTGTTAAAGAAACGTCAGTTTACTACTGAATATGTTTAATTCCGATCAAACCCCAAGGAGAACCTCTCGACCGGGCTAGCGCGCAGTAACTGCCCGCCGTTCATACGTCGCGCTCACAAATGCATTTCTGCTTACCTTGCGTTCTGATTATCGTGCATGCTTACATGTGTCCCTACACTACTTCCCCCCAAAAATTTTACAAAAAAAAATTTTTTCTTAGTAACTAACAAGTAAACTTATCTCTAACAATTTTATAACACAGTCAAATACAATATTACAATGAGCGCTATGGTTGCCAACATACTTCGATAAACACTGCACTTATCACTATCGCGCGGTGGTGCGATCATATTACGCGTGCCCCAGCGATGTCGTCATGCCACCGGATGCACTGTTGATTTCTCTGTGTATCCATTTCATGCGATGACGACCCTGGCGCCATGTGATCAGCACCACGATGGGAAGTACTGCAGTTGCCATTATTGCCAAACCTGTCTCGTACTTTGCGACGTTGCCACGTTTCGGCGCTTGATTGACTGTCGGCCGGTTTCTGAATGATCCTTGCGCCGATCGAGCCTCACAAGTTGACTTAATGAAGAGATTGTTGCTTTTTGCGTTGGTGTAGGGGATGGACGACGAAAATAAAACTTGCTGATGTTGCTAGCGAAAACCCACGACACGTTACTGCACACGTACACGTGACAGAGTCACCGCATTCGTACACTTTGCACTTATTACGGATTCGCGTTCGGGGTCACCACTTTAGGGATATTTTAGTCAGTGTGTGACTTAATTTATCCCTATGATATGAGCACTGCGTTACCAGGTTATCGGCCTCTGGGACTTGTTAAAGAAACGTCAGTTTACTACTGAATATGTTTAATTCCGATCAAACCCCAAGGAGAACCTCTCGACCGGGCTAGCGCGCAGTAACTGCCCGCCGTTCATACGTCGCGCTCACAAATGCATTTCTGCTTACCTTGCGTTCTGATTATCGTGCATGCTTACATGTGTCCCTACACTAGTAAACTGAATGTCCTTATACATACATGTGTTGTTTTGCATTCTCGTCAAATTCAAGGAGGTAATTATGCTAATGATTCTCGACCCAAATCAACAATAAAATAGGTAGGTGTTTTTTTATTTTGTTTTCTTATTTACGGAAATCCGTAAGTGTGAACCAGCCGTATTAAAACGCGGCCCGTCTGTTACCGCGCTTACACGCACACAAAGAAACGCTAACAATACATACACAACGCAAACGCAACGAACATACGATAATTTCATAGGTACCTATTCCCTACCAAGCACGGCGCGGGTATGCCAGCGGGGTGCGCGGGCGCACTCTTCGCTCGCGCGCCTATCCACCCCCCGCCGTCCCGGAACCAAACAGTGTGTTTAATGCCGCCGACGCGTGCACGCGCGTTGCGAATTCCGCTTCTAGGTACATCGTTGAGACGTAGGTGCAAAGTGCAAGATGACGGACAATTACTCAAACGTCGAGTTGGTAGAGATGGTCCGCATGTATGCCATCAGTGGAGACAGCCTACGTGGAGCAGTACGGTGTTTCCCCTCAATATGGTCGGCATGTACGCGAGTACTTAAACGAAAAGTTTGGTGACCATTGGGTGGGTCGCGGAGGACCTGTGGCCTGGCCCGTTCTCCGGACCTGACGTTTCTAAACTTTTATTTGTGGGGAGACGTTAAAAGGTTAGTTTACTCGGAGAAAGTGGCAAGTGTTACAGAATTACGTGAAAAGATAATTAGTGCTTTCGACACTTTAAAAAGGAATGTGATAGTGCTACGTAAGCTGAAGGAAAACCAGCTACGTCGTTGTCGACTGTGCCAAGAATGTGGTGGTGGCAACTTTGAACATACCTCCGGATAACTTAAGTAGGTAATTTATTTATTTGTACAAAGACTATCATTTTGTAAATACGTTGTTAGCTTAATCAATTTTATTAGTGTAAATAAGTTGATTTCAAACTTTTAACTACGCCAATAATACCTAACAGTCGAAAGTATTTCTACATACCTACTTAGCTAGCACATCTTTCCAATTCCAACAAACGTAAAAAACAATTTTAGACTTAGTAAATTGGTACACCAACTAAGGTACTAACCACCAATAAATTCAATTCACAAATAAAAACAAAATCATTACGAAAACTTTAGGCTGAATTTACCTACGTACAATGTTCAGAGTGTTAGTTTAGATAGCAATAAAGCAAGCCATTTTAATCATCTGATAACTACCGAACTTAGGTAAGTACAGGTCAGTGAACTTTTCTTTGGCACACTAGTATTGTAACTGTTGTCGTTAGTAAGATTTCCGTATTCCAATGATGCTTAAAAATTAGTTTAGTATCAAGCGAAATTTATGACAATAATGTAGGTGATTTTCGAAATAAAATTAGGCAAAATTGCTAGGTACCGGTCGCCGTAGGTCAACGCACGGTCGCAACACTGTTGCATTTCGTAGGTAAGACGTCGACTGTCGACTCTCACGCACACAGAGCAGCTGCATTGTCGCTGTGTGCGTAGTTGGGTGATTCTGTTTTAAGTGTTTTGGATCAAGGGTTTTATTCTGAAATACTGTTAAATTTCAACAATAAAAAAAAGCAACGCTTATTAATTATAGACCGGTACCGACCTTTAAATTGATTATTTATGTGTTTTATGACAACCTCCTGAAATTTGACGAGGATGCAAAACAACACATTGTATAGTAGCAAAACTCTTTATATTTTAATTTACTACTCACAAAATCACAATACCTCGAAACAAAACACATGCCAACGTATTGCTTTAACTCTGGAAGGCTAGGTCTGCATGACTTCAAGATGGTAGAATATTGTCTTGGTCCTGTGTCACCTAAGTGAGTCTGGATTTGTGCCCAGATGATGGCAATAGGTGCCTCCTATTACATGGGACTTAATGCATAACTGACGAAATGTGGGTGTACTTCTAGGTACACCTCTGCCTAACCCTTCGGGGATTACAGGCGTGATATTATGTTATATTGTACTAGGAGTACATAGATTCTTACACTAAATGCTAGAAAAATGCTGATAGGCATCATTCGGCATCGAATCTGGCAATTGTAACATAGAACCCACTTCCATCGGTTACCGTTCCAATAACCTTATTAAATTAAAACCACTCGATCTTCTGGCCCGCTGTACTCGACTAGCCCGCCAACCCTGTGGTAAGCACAGTCTTGGCACCGCGCCAGTGGTAGCCCGAGTGTGCAATGCCACCTGTCGGCGACACGCACACCTGACTGGCTACTGAATACCCCTATGACTCATGTTCACCTAGTACTTCACTCAAGTTTTGAATAATAAGAATAAAAAAGAAATTGTGGTCGTTTTGTCTTGTATATCCTGCATATTATAGCCAGCTAGGTATGACGACGATGAATCTCTTAGTAGTCCAATTTCTTGCTTGTCTCTTATCTCCTGAAGTGTTTTAGGGAAAATGGATTCTGTACTAGAGTAATTTCTATGAGGATGTTTTTCTAAATGAAAGGGAACGGATCCTAAACCAAGGCAAATAAATACCGTTGGAGTCATCCTCATCCGTTTTTGACTTTAACATTAAAGTCAAAAACGTACAATAATGTACATTGGATACATATCCTCCAATGTACATTTTTATTTGCAAATCGTCTCTAAAGTGCTTTCCAAATTTTAACTATATCAAAATACAATGGTGGTTAACCTTAAAACTTTAAAGGTTTCTGTAGTGCATGTGAATTAACTTATGTTCTAACTCGTCCCTCACGAGACGAAACTTCTAACGTACCCATGTACATATATTACATACAAGTTTAAATAGCCTTATCCTTAGAGAGATGGTGAAACTTTTCGAACGAATTTAATTAACGATCTTCACAATCTCCAAAGATTATCCGACACATGGCGCTGGTTATAAGGCACTAGAAGTATCTAGGGCGGACAGAAGCCATGCCCGTAGCAGCGTTGAAGCGCATTGGTAGATATGTAAGTTGCCATTAGTTCTTGTATTGAGTTCATTCAATTAAGACATAGAGTCTACAAATACGTGTAGATACAGACGTAGTTTGCTTTGGGTCTGGTCTGGAATACATGAGTAGTTGATGACGCTGTTAAATAGAATATGGAATTAACATATCGACCAAAAACCGGACCAAACCACATCATGTCCCGAACTCCCGAACTGCAGTGAAGACTTTAGGACAAAAACGCCATTTCCCGTTTCAGAACCTCACGAAAACATCCATTTGGACCAACCTTAACACATTATACTCAATGAGACTATGGAACACTCGTAGTACGGTCAACAAACGTTAGCGGTAACCATTTAACTTTGAGCAGAACCGTCGTAATACAGAGCTACAATAGAATTAGAGACTAGTTTATACTGGTTCTATTCCCACTGCTATCCATCCAACGTTTAAAATTAGGCGTCCCACTGTCTGAATGTTCACAGCTATTTTGGCGCATAGTAACTCAACATTTTTCGCAGATATGTTTACTTCAAACAAACCGTTTATCTTGCTCACTCCGATAGTAATAACTATGATTGATAATGTTCTGCGTTTATTTTATGGACTCCGCGTCTAAAGAGTAATGAAAGACTTGCGTAAAATAAACGTTGTTTGAGGCAGAGTGAAACTGTTTACCGTAATCAATAGTGAGCTAATTGGAACTGGCAGCTCGGTTAAAACTTTGTTTGATTTTAAATAAATTAAACGTTTACTTGCCGGTTCTGGGATGCAATTAAAGATATGGGGAGGTGTTCAGTAATATTTATAAATGAACCAGCTGTTCCGCGCAACTTCGTCTGCGTCACATTTTCCCCGTTTTCACAATATTTTTCATTGCTGCTCCGCTCCTATACAGCGCCATCTATTGTATACTTACTGGATACAGTCAACAGATACCGCCATCTGTTAGAATCGTTTGGAGCTGACAGACAATTGTGACTTAATTTTCAATAAAATAATATTGCGACTATAAATTGAAATGTAAGCTATCCTATCTTTCAAGTTGGATCAAACTGCACACAGCGTGCAAATTTGATTAAAATCGGCTAAGTAGTTTATAAGTCCATCCCCGACAAACAACGTGACACGTAATTTATATATATATATATATATTGATAAAGCTATGCAGATATGCAGGGTGTAAGAGATTGTCGAGCATACTTTTACAAAAATTTCCCCCATGATTCCAGGACCCCCCAACATAGAAGTCTTTCGTAGATTAAATTAAAAAATACTTTTGTTTCATAGAACAGTACAATATCTACATGGTCAAAATGTATGGAACGATATCTTACTTTTTATAACGAATTGGCTTGCAATTTGGCATACATTCCAAACAAAGAATGTCATATAAGATCCAGACACCTGGCTAAAAATATCACAATGTTATGTAAACAACGTCCAAAAATACATTTTGACATTATCAACAACCCAAAAATACCTCGCCAAGCTTTTAACGAGGTCGATTGATTATTAAACGAATCCGATACTTTAGAGGCACTTCGCTCCGGATAATATCACAATTAATTACGAATGCTTTGAAATCCACCCTTTGCGCGAGGCTCGAGTGTTGATAAATTGATGGGCCATCGAGAGCCAATAAGTGGAGCCAGCGGGCCATACTTCATTATAAAGTGGACGGCCATTCTGTTTTTATTTTTTTCACATTACCGCAAAAAGGACTGTCATTTGTTATATGAGTAAATGCCCTATGTATGGAAACTTTTTGTGTGAATCCACAATGCTTCTGCCCTAAGTAGATCTAGGTATTGTAATTTTGCAATGAGAAATGCACCATTGATATGCAGCTTAGTCGTGAATGTTCCAAATAAAAAAATGGTTATTACTAACACATGAAATATTAGAATCCAATAATGCAGCTGTAAACCGTGTCTTGCTTGCCTATTACCTACCAGACATACCTAATTACACCCACTGAGAACATGCCTAGAAAACTATCCTAGCCAATTCGCTGTGGCCATGCTATCAACAAAATAAAAACTAACAAGTCGGTTTTATATTTCATAACGGTCCCTTTTTAAGCATTTCTGCATTGTAGTAGAGCCGTTAAAAACAATACGCTTTGGGCGCCTGCCAACTAGGCCATTAGACTAGGGTGTTAGGAACGGGGGAAGCCTAAATTTCCATTTTGTGGTGCAAAGTAGGGAATGGCGTGGTTGTAGAGGAACTGTTTGCTTATGCCTAGGTTTGCCATGGGAAAAAACAGAGAGAGAAAACTATTTATTTTGGGACTCTTAATACAACATAGCATTAATCCTCTTTGAGATCAAAAACGCTATCAAAATAACTGCGGGGATCTGGTCATTTAGTTGTTAGCCCATGACACCAGCCTATTTTGAGCTCAAAATTATTTGCGAGATCCCCAGATAGTCAAATCGTCATTATTCTCACCGACTATCGAGAAACAAACAAAACGCTGAAGGTGAGAGAGACCTCAAGTTTTGGAAATAAAAACTAATAAGCGCTGAGATTCTCATACGACTCAGCTCGTCCGCGCGGTGGGGTTAAATCATAATAAATAAAAAAAGTATCAACGGATTATAAACAAGTCAACGCGACGTAAGATCCGCTTCATCACCCGTGCGCAGCGGTGTCCTATGATAACACCATAAACCACATCCTCTAGCAATGTTCTTCAATCGACATTACACAATTACCTTAAAATTAAACACTTAATCTCGCCCATCATGATCTATGATACGCGAAAGACCTTCAAGTGCATTCCGCTACCCCTAGACTGCACAAAAGCCTTTCCGTCTAGACGGATATTAGATACCCCTCCCCTCTCTCTTCTTGGTAACCCCTGGTACTCGCAACAGGCTTCAAACTAAGTATTTGAGGGGTGGCAGCTTGCCAAGGGCTGTTGCCAATAAGATAAATCTGTTTGTGACAGAACGTGCTGTTGGGGACAGAACGTTTAATGGAAGTGTTTATTTTATTTGTCTGATTCCGTCTGGGTACTAAAAGTGCTTTGTTCATAGCAGATAAAACGTTTCGGTGTCCTGGGCTGTATTTTCATAAAGCAAACTTCATCATCTGCCTAGCCTTTTCTCAACCGTGTTGACTTCAGTAGATTTAAGCGTAAAGGGATGCAGCAGAATACCAGTATTTTAATTGAAACGTCTGCCTTCTACTTGGGAGAGGCCTATGTGAAGCAGTGGGTTGCGATAGACTGAGTTGATCAATTGAGTGTATCTTTCACAACTCAGTTACTGGGTAACGTGATACTTCTTCCCTTAAACAACGCTTGAAACAAAAGAAAAATATAACAGGAACACTGTAAAACACCTGGCAAACGAAACCAGGTGCACACCTAGCACAGACGGTTCAATATTACACCCTCAATTGCTAGATCTTGGCAGAGCCGGAGACAACAGATCACATTCCTATTTTATCTGTGTAACAAAGAACGTTCTTAAGGTGGGTACTGACCGGTGTTACGGGCTGTAATGTACCGTTCGCAGCGAGCATGTTTACGTTTCGCCGTGTTCTAAACTCCGTGTAACATGCTCGTTTCGAACTCTTTGCTCGCCCGTACTCCAGATTCGTTGCTACTCGTGGTCACGATGTCGGACGACGAAGTCGTGTTGGGATCTTTGATTTTATCCAATTATTGTATAATCCAAATTAAGAAGAAAAAAAACAAAACGTTATTAGATATCAAACTTGTTTAAGACCAGAAACGTATCTGGTGGTTTGTCGTTTATAAAAATATTAAAAAACTACGACTCGCTCCGACGTACTGACTGAAGCGCATAACACTCAAAGGATTCGCCAAAAAACCGACAGCGGGGTGGAGCACTCGCAGCGAGCAACGAGCCGCTCGTTGCTCGTTACGAGCGCCTTGTTTCCCCGTGCTGACTGCACGAACGCTCGCGATGTAACACGTTACATTACGCCGTGTAACGTCAGTCAGTACCTAGCTTTACAGTCTTTTACACATGCCTTTGTTTTACTTACTCCGGGCAAACTCACGAGCAAGTATCTCAAAAGGAAAATAAAGAATAATGTTCCGCAAGTTTAAAGTGGTATTTACATAAGTCGAGTTTAATTGCGCGCGCCGAGCAACTTGCCTGAACTTGCCCCACTGCGCGGCTAAGGAGATGAGACTCATTTGCGTAGCGGGATAAAATTGCTTGCTTTGTAGTTTACGGTGGATAAGGTTGCTTTGAGACGGACGCCAACGTTTGTAATATTTTCAGGGAACAAAGAAGATAGTTGATTTGTGTAACAGTAACTGTTTTGTCGCTAGCTGTACCACGTATTATCATCATACTAGGTATACTACTCATCTGCCTAGCCTTTTCCCAAACTATCTTGGGGTCGGCTTCCAGTCTACCCGGATGAAGCTGGGTACCAGTACTTTAGATGAAGCGACTGCCTATCTGACCTCCACAATCCAGTGACTGTGTAATACGATATCCCTTGGTAAGACTGGATGACAGACTTTGGCTACTGACTACTTGTAACGACTGTCAAAGATCTACAAATAACAGCCGGGCTTTCCGAGGCACGGAGGAAACTCGGTATGTAATTATGGTACCCATACCCGGACCAACTTCGGCAATCACGGCTTAACCTTAAAGATCGACCCGTGCGGCTGTTATTATTTAGCCGCGAGCTCCTCATCATACTAAGTACTACTACTACTACGGAAATAATATAGCTGGGAAACCAGTTCTAAATCAATAATTGCTGAACTTTTTGATAGTATTGATGCTAGAACAAGTTCTACTTAACCCGTCTTTCTTTCTTCTTCGTGTGTTTTGTATCTAACCTGGTGTCAGAGTTTTATGCCATCCATGGGCCTATGACTGGGCTTTACATGCCGTCGAGATATATCAGGCATGCTGGTTTCCTGACGATGTTTTCTTTCACCAAAGCAAGTGGTAATTATACAATACGCACATGAGTATATGACCCGCTAACCTATCGACTAAAAGCTTTACAATTCTCTTTAAACAGTAATTGTCAAAAAGGTCTGCATGCATCGTTAATTTTAGAACAAGTTCCTTTGACGCTTGGCTACTGCAAAACTCGGTACAGGAGGTCTATTTCTCCGAAACGTAACTTCGGCAACGAACGAAAATTAAACGTATTACGTTTGTGACCTTTAACAATTAATACATTCGTTCACGTTAATTGTCTGTGAATTCGAACTTCTTGTGTGCGTCCGCAAACGATAAAGATTAAGGGCACAAACGTAAATACGTTTAATTTTCGTTCGTTGCCGAAGTTACGTTTCGGAGAAAGAGAGTAGACCTCCAGGCGCGGGGCAAAAACCGATTATAATTGTGTATAGTATACGTTCGAGAAAGCCACTCGACTTGCTCTAATTCTGTCAAGCTCGATTATGATTTGGCGAAGGTAGAGGCCGTATGGAGTTTGTCGATCGGCAGAGGCCGAATGAACCCCGAATATATGCGATATTCCAGAATCAATCAGGTCAGCATTGCTGTTCAACAAATAATAAAACTTGCCGCATCGAATGCACCGTCCCGAACAAGTGCGTCCCTTGATAGATCAACATACAGTAAACACCCCTTATATTTGCCAGATCAACCTTAGAAACTTGCTACTAGTTGTGTTGCAAACTCCTGCATTGATTCTACAGTATCCCACGAAGTGTAGTAAAAAGCAACTCTCAATACAACTGATGAGCTATTGTCAGAGGATGGAGAGAGATGACCCATTATAGGAGGCTTCAGTTCTCTTTGTTTGTATTCCAATTAGGGAACTGTTGCAATGGTTGCTTTGCTTTCTCGAAACTATTGCATTCATTGCGTGTATGGTCATTAGAGATGAGTAGTGTAATATGGCGATGTAGGTTAGCTAGTAATCGTTTATAAGTGCTTAGCTTGTTAAATTTAGCTAGATATCCGGATGAATTGTATAGGTTTGCTGAGCATCAGGTGTTGGGTTCGATATCCAGGTCGGACAATGCGTTATTAGGCTTTTTCACGAGGAATTTCCCAGTAGCAGCATAGAACTTATGGTGTGCTATAAGTATTCCTCTGCCTAACCCATCCCATTCGGAGCAGCTGGTGTGACGGTATATTCGGTTTCGTTTGTATTTTTCCAAATGTTAAGAACCAAGAGTTTAGTGAAAAGGCGTCTATTTTATAAAGAAACTCAAAAGTTTCACGTCATAAACGAATTTGTACCTGAAGGAACTTGAAGAAAGTACGTGACCTAAATGTCGACATGAAAGGGAGGCTTAAATATGTACCTGTACCTTTTGGTTGCGCTATTTATTTTGTTTTAGAATGTGTCACGGGAAAGATTTTTGTCCGTCGCATCATCATCGCCCAATTTCGACTCTCAGGCTGTTTTTATCCAGTGTTTATCTTTCCTTAGTCTAAACTAATATTATAAAGAGGACAGATTTGATTGTTTGTTTGTTTGCATTGAATAGGCTCCGAAACTACTGGCCTGATGCGAAAAATTATTTCAGTGTTAGATAACCTATTTATCTAGGAAGGTTATAGGCTATAATATCATCACGCTACGACCAATAAGAGTGGAGCAGCAATGAAAAATGTTGCGAAAACGGGGAAAATGTGACGCAAACGAAGTTGCGCCGGACAGCTAGTTAAAGATAATTTTCCGGAGGTGATTGCAACCTCAAACCGCAAGTGGCAATGTCAACAATGAGGTCTGTCGCTGAAATCGGATGCTTTGCCGCTGCATAGTTTACACTTGATTTAGGAAACTTAGCTAAACAAAACCCCTATTTCTGATGATTTAAAAAATAATTTACCGTATTGGATAGGTTCTTCAGAAACCTGTACAAAGTAATCGCAACTGACGTTCGTGTATGTCAGATGTATGAACTTGGACGAGGCGAAAGTAGGCGGCGTTCTGTATTTGCAGCCTGCCTACCCCCATCGAAAAAGATCGTGGGTATATACAGGGTTATTGGTAAAACACCAACAATCTCTTAAGAGGTCGTTGTAGTCATCATTATGAACAAAACAAAAATCAGCTGTTCCGTACTTTATGTTTACATAACTCGTCAAAATGTAGGGAACAGCAGATTTTTTTCACGGCTTCGGATTTGGTCTCATAGTAAAAGTTGTTCATAATGATGAATAGAATGACCTCTTAAGAGGTAGTTGGTGTTTTACCAATAACCCTGTTTATAGAATATGATTTAAGATACTTAACTATTTATATTTGATACGCAAAACAAATGACGGCCGAGTTAAGTGACCGTAACAATTCATTTGCTGTACTGGTTGGCAGGGATCCAGGGTTCTGCTGGTGAAGCAAAGGGTTAGGAATGGACGCCAATAGCCTGAGAATCTCTTACTTGTCGTTTAGAGCCAACAGTTTTAGTTGAATTGTTAACTTTTAGGGCATTGTAACACTTTTGCTGGTGATTTTCACCATAATGAGCACTAAAACAAAGGCTTCTTTAACTCTCTCCCTTTCTTTCAAATGACATGGATCTAATTAACATACAATGGTATTTAATCACGTAATTTTTATTCAAATAATGCTGAAAATCAACACTTTTTGATCGACAAAGTTTACAAAAGACAGGCTCTCAAATTTCCAATCTCAAATCATAATATCAAACATAGTCACTTCACGACATGTTTATCTGAACTGAAAACATTCCTCATTTTCAATTACATCATTATCTTTTATAATAAAACTGTAACTAAATTAATAAGAAGTATAAAAACTAAGCCCTTTACATCGTCGTGTTTATTCAAACATTTCTGCCAACATTATGACATTCCGGCGCTTTCAGGCTTTCAGCCGCGTTTCATTCAAGGCTTCGCATTCACTGGGAGGTTTCAGTGTGTCGTACTCGGGACGGCTCAGAACGTACCTTTGTGCAAGATGTAGTACAAATTGTACGAGTTTCTATGAATTTGTGTGACGTCAGCAACGCTTGGCGATACAAGTACCTCATGTTTTGTTCTGAACGTGATTTTATGTAGTAATTATAAATGATAAATAGAATTAATGGACAACAGCGGTGGGCCAGTGGTGGTAGCCCCGACTTATGAGCAGTAAGCTGTGGGTTCGAATCCAGGCAGGCGCATTACTTTGTGTAATTTATTTCATCACCGCTGCTCTCAAACACGGTGAATTAAAACATCGTGAGGAAACCGGCATGTCCTAGAACTAAAACTTCGAAGACATGAGACATCTATCAACTCGCACTGGGCCCGCATGGTGGATTACATCCCACTCCTTCTCATAGAGAGGAGTCCTGTGTCCCAGCAGTGGGAACATTATAGGCTGATGACGATGATGATGAAAGAGAAACATCGGACGAAATTATTGAAGTCACTCATGACAGATAACGTACACCCTAAACGGTTGGTTTAGAAGCATGACAGTTTGCACAAAGTTTCGAAGGTCTTACGAGGGTCATGAGAACGTAAAACTAAAGGGTGGGAGATGAAAGTTTGATTGGAAGTTAGTTATTTTTGCGAATGGGAAATCCCAGCGACCAGTTCGACCACAAAGCTTGTCAGCCCTAAATAGTCCGCACCTGAGTGTCGGCTTCTTGATGACCTCAAAGATCTCTCACCAGTTCATTTTTGTAATCGTGTGCACTTGTGCAGACTTCTGAGCGTAGTTGGTTGTCGGTAGAATGATCGAATCACTCCGCCCAATCGTTGAGTGAGCGTAGTCTCTTAGTTCCGATTACACTGAGACGGAGTGAATTAGCCTAGGTGCATTGGTCTTTTTAGGTTTCTGTAATAATCTATGTTAGAAAGGTTCATTAGCAAACAACATAATTAAACTAATATCTAACAAAAGTTTAATAAAGTTCAGTAACTGGGCACCTTCGTAGGCAAATCGTAACTTTAATTTTGATTAACTAACAAAACGCAAACTATATTAAATTCTGTAACTAAGTCAGCCTGTAAATTATATTTTCCTTTAATGTCGTTAATGTATTTGGACATGCTCAAAGTTTTCCCTTCCACGAAGACCCGCGAATTGAGGACGACTCCGTGAATAATTGAATGTCCTCTACCATCACTTGTGACCCTCTCTCAATGTCCTACAAACGTACTTTGTACAGCGCTTCGGCGAAAACATCAACTTGTTTAATATTTTAGGACAATTTTCGAATACATTAGCGATGTTCTCCTGGTATGATTCTGAAGTTTACGACGTGACACGCTTGTTGAAATTTATGCAAACGATTTGATTATTTTGTGCGATACTATTCTACGTCTTATCTTTTACTTATAATGAAACTGTTGCTTGTATATCTGTGTGTATAGGAACGGACTTGATGTTAAACTTAAGTAGTGCATTGTAGTCATACGGCAGGCGCTAGTCTAAGTTGTGTTTGTACATTTAATAGAGTTCTGAGTTCTGTCGTCAGTAGCTGCCGCGTCAGTTGCGTAGTTGTGAAGCACACGTGCACACGTCAAGTTCCTTCCTGCACGCTAGCGGCACGGCACGGGCACGGGTGCAGGCGAGCGGCCCGCGCCCCCCCCCCCGCGCCGCACGCAGCTCACGCCACTCACCCGTGCCCGTGCTTGCAGGATGCACGCGGTGGGCCTGCACTCGGCGCTCGCCATCCGGCGCGAGCGCAAGCGGCGCGCGGAGCAGCAGCGCGCTCGCGAGCGCCGCTACTCACTGCAGTCCTCAGAGTCGGGAGTCACATCCCCGCACTGCTCCACCGGCAGCTTGGAGCGGCGCCGCTTCCGCAAGCCGCACCCCACCGAGAATGAGGTTGTCTCGACGGTCGGTATGCTCCACCTGGGCGTGGTGTTCCTCGTGCTCGGCCTGTTCCTGCTGGGCTCCGGCTTCCTGCCGGACAACGTCACGTCCTGGAGCACGGTGGGCTCCGTCAGCTGGTTCAACGAGCTGGTGTGCTCGGGGATGTTCGCGGTGGGGATCGGGGTGTTTCTGATCATTCTGCACAAGTACTTGATGAAGAGCGAGGAGGACGCGCTGGAGGACTACGTGCAGAGACAGCTGACGCGCTCGCGCTCGGGGCACCGGCTGGAGCGGGACGCGGAGACGGGCGGCATGCGCACGAAGAACATGCGGCGAGCGCGCGCGTGCGAGGCGGAGGCCGAGGTGGTGACGGAGACGTACAGCGAGCCGGCGGCGGAGCGCGCGCACGGCTTCGTGAACGCGCTGGCGCTGAACGGCGACGTGCTACGCGAGCTGCCACTGGAGCAGATCGTGGAGGAGGAGGTGTCCGTGACGTCGGAGGGCGGCGCGCGGCTCGGCAAGTTCAACAAGGACACGTACTCCACGCCCTCCGTGGCGCCCTCGCTGAGCCCTGGCTCGCCCTCCGACACGCGCGAGCTGCTCGCTGATGGCCGCTACATGATCATGTCGCGCATGTGAGCCACCTAAGTCGACAACTCGCTGATTCCGAGCGCTCTCGCCTAATGAGATTATTTTATTGTTTCTGTAGCTAAATACTATGCCCAAACGTGGCACAGGCTGTTCGTGTGGTGTTACTTAGCAACTTTACACAAAGTATTTAATATAGCAAAGGAAGCACATCCCCAAATTCGACCTCGTAATGAGACTAGTCTATAAAAATGTACAGATGCCAGTACATCAACCTACAACAATCTTTCAAAGTTCTTTAATAGATTTTCAACTTTACTGTGAAAGAAGTACCTGCTGGCATCTGCACGTATATGCACTCGGCATATACGTACATTTTTATAGACTATCATCATTTTTTTATAACTCTCGTACCTCCAGCGGTTCGGGAACTGTTACAGTCAGTGCTCATTTCCTCTACTTCCGTTTTTAAACCTCAAATATGCTCGGAATCAGAGAATTGTCGAAAATTGCCTCCTTCGCCTCTTACATATGGATCGCGGCAAAGTGAAATGAACTCCATGTCTCTTGTGATTGAGATCGTATTTCTACTACCGCTCTTTCGTTAACATGTTTCTATGTAACTGTCCTGCTATTTGTTAAAAGCTTGGATGCTTCGACGTTTCAATGGATATTTGTTTATGTTCGGGGAACGCTTCTCTACTTTATATTTTAACAGACGGACCAACTCTTTGGTAGACTTTAGCAGTAAGTTGTATTGTGAACTCGTTCACAACTGTAGTAGTTAGAGTGAACCGCGGTCGTTACTGAGATCAATGGCTTTGATCGCGTGACGCGGAACTTTTCTTTTATTTCGAAGTTTTGTTGTGAAACAAAGAATAACAAGCGTTTGACTCCCTGACGGTCGAGTTAGAATGTTTATTTGTGAAAGCCGTAAATACGCAGTTAAAATAAAACGTAGCGTGTATACTACGCGATAGACAAAACAATTTTATTGTCTTTGAACATCAATCAGGACAAATAAACAATAGAAGCTATTTCTTTGTTTTCCATAGAAACTGCAGTTGTGAGCGACGATCGAGTATATTTAATTAAATTAACATTGGAATTCCGCATGTATTGGCTTGAGACTGATTGTTATATACTGTTCTTATATACCTGACGATTTTATATCATATTGTATGTTTGTTTGTCTTCTATGTAACTCTATTAATAATAAGTTAGCTGTGTAGATACACGGGAGAGACTGAACTGTCAGATTATTGTCAAATATGACAAGAGTAGATGTTTTTTGCCCTATTACATTTGCTTATTTTTTTCATTCCAATCGATCGAAGAATGTCCATAAGATTTTAATATAGAGATCAGTGATGGTAGCAAATAGAATCAAAATGTCGTTTAACTGAAATTGAAATCACTTACGCACCTAAATTATAACTTTAAAAGGGGTCACTGCATTAAATTGTACTTTTGATAAAAGACAACGTCACTCAGTGCATTCCTCCTTTAAAGTAGTATAAACATAGACGAAGATGAATGTTCCCACTGCCCTGTGTATCTAAATAGTGCCTAAAATATGTAATTATCTAAATTATTTATATGTATAAGTAAATACCTAATATCATAAAGCACTCACTGTGCACTTTGTTTCTTTTTAACATATCTGTGCCAAAAGTTTCATGGCAATGCTAGTTAATCTGAGTTCGAAATAGTCAAAGAATTCAGTTTATGGCTTGTAATATTTTCTTAAAATTGACCGAATGTTTTCATCTGTTATTCTATTCCAAAGATTTGAAAGATATAAAAATGCTTGCATAAAATCCCGATTATTAGATAGGCACAGGCAGATTTGGTCAATTTTAAGATAAATGTGTATGATTCACTTAGATTATTCTTTTCGTCCCATCGTGCTATGTGTTAAGTGTTTCTTGGTTGTCGTTAGGTTTATTTTATTTGGGGCTGTGAAATATTTCCATTATGATCGAGATGTCAAATTATATAAATATGTACACATTAATAAACATTGATATTAATATTAAGCTTACACACACGAGCTTAGCTTCACAATGCTCAAACTTTAAATTATTAGGTTTACACCCCTTTCCATGACTTCTCTCCTAGTACTTTCTCTTTTACTCTTCCCTTATTATTAGCTGAATTTGGTGTTCTTTGACAAATTGTTCTTAATTGTAATGAATTAAAGGGTAAATCAAAAAACAACGTTAAAACTTTAGTAACTTGACAAAAGTTGGCAAAGAACAGCAATTTCGCGAATTATTTCGTACCTACTAGCGGGTATCTAATATCTGTCTCTAACTTTAAGTGCTGTCTATAAAACATTGCCTTATTAATTAAATATTTCACGAATATTAATACTGTGTATTTGTAATGGCACAATTTTCGGTAATTTTTGATAAGTAGGTAGTAACGTTCATTAGGAGAGTGCTGAGCTACGCAGAGATGACGGGCAACAACTGTCGTTGTTACAATAGCCTACAAAATGTAGTGCCAGGAGACTTATTACAAGACTTTGTGCAATATTATGTATACGAACATACAAAGTAGTGTCTGTAGTATCCATTTGCACAAACATCTTCGGAAAGTTTATTAGGTAAAAAGCAAAGAGATAGAGACTATTAAGTATTATAACTACAAAGAAATAATATAAAGTGTATAATCAAATAAACTAAAGAGAAAAGTTAGGTCTCCTCTTTGTCACAACGACAGTCTGAAATTGAAAAAAAGGGGGCAAGTACAAAATTGACGGTTTTACAAATTATTTCCTTTCCAAATATAAATTAGAATTCCCAGACATTCTCATTTCAATACCTACTGAAATGAGAATGTCTGGTGACATGTAAAGTGCTTAACAGCTCAACTATTCTCCTTTTGGACATTAAATATAATTGTGTATTTATATTCTGTCGCGTATATGTCTAGAAAATGCTAGCTTCGTGTTGTACCTAATAAATAAGATAGGGAGATCCAAATGAATTGAAATTGTCTACTTGTGCATGTTTTCCTTTAACATTTGTCGAGAAAGATATTGGTGACAGTACTATTTTGTAAAATAAAATAAAAAATGTTTTTAAAGTATCTTTATATTAGAAGAATTTAACGTTTGGTAATGCATCGTTATTCGCAAATACATTTTTATCAATACCTTTTTTTTTTTTTTTCAGACTTTTTAAATATGGCCATCTTGTTATCTTATACTTTTAAAAATATAATCCAAAGCACACTGCATTATATCCACAGATTAGTGATTATATCGGCACTTCAGTTACCGCATAATGCAAGGCTCATTAGATGTACTACATTACACCATACTTATAAAATCAAGCAGTTACGATGCATTACTAAGCACATTATTTAATAACGTTTAATAATAATTAATTACTTTATTGTATACTACATTCTGATGCACATTATAATAGCGCAAAATATAGTGTTTGCACACGTTAATTATGAAATTTCTTGTGCCTATACTTTTATATTTAGGTAATTTTGATAGGATTATCCAAAAGGAATATTTGGCTGTAAGTGTCACGTTGTAAATACTATGCATTCATCCTCATTGTCCTGTAACGTAACAATGCCTTCTACAGTGATGACGCCCTAGTCTTAAGATTCAGTCAAACAGGTCCGGACAATTGCGGATGCGTCTCCGGACAGCTCCATACGCCAGTGTCCGGTTTCAGTAGCCGATCAGCAATATCTCCGGATAAGTTGGACTGATCCTTTACAAGATAAACGAATTCATAACATAAGCAAATAATGCGCGACAGCGCTTTGCTAGCTAAAACCATAATAAAAACAAAATATAAATATATCTACATTCCTAATTGTGATTTGTACCTAAATCTCTAGTTGTTAATTTCGTGTAGTTGTTTGTTTCGTTGTCCAAATGTTTTGGTGTCGTGTTAAAGCTCAAAACGTGTTAGTTGTGAATTTTTTTATGCCATTTCGGTGTCGTGGAGAGATTTTTATGAACGCTTTTGCGCATTTTTTAAATAAAACTATACACTCGTAATGCACTTATTGTATTTAATCGAATTGAATAGTGATGCGTTTTGTTTACAAATAACAGTGCCATACACTTAGGATTTATTTTTTGAATCACCTACGGACATAGTTCAAGCAATAAGTCATGTACTTAATTGTTCTTTTTTAAACGAGTTGGACTTTTGGTGAGATTAACTTTTGAAAGGAAATTCTATCATGTATTCGTTTATAACTCTTTACCTTATCGTAGCCATTTTGAAATTCATCTTTTGAGTCCAAAGTTACACTGGATGTTAATTTTGTCACAAAGTGATACTAACTATAAGAAATAACATGAAATACAAAAAAAAACACCAAAAATTATAAGTTTATTAGAATATAATTGCTAGATTGAGATGCGAATAGTAATCTTAACTTTATAATAAAGAATTCGAATTTGTCCTACTCGATACAAATTTTTAAACAAATTACGTAGTACTAACTGTTTTCTTTACAATCTAGTCAACTAAATAAAGTATGAATTTAAAATTATATAAAATTAAATAGTTTTCTGTAAATTGACAAAGTACTTTTGTATTAAACTGTTTTACTGCGAGGAAAGCGATTTTTATGACTTTACGTACCTCATTTAATTTGACTAACGATAATTAGTTCTATAATCGTGGTATTAAGGTATATTTACGGTAATTTTGGTCTTTATTAGCTATTAACTTGGAAATTATAAAACCTCACATGAGTCGCTTTCCCCGCGGTAAAGCGATTTTATCTCGAGTCACAAATCATTCCACGTAAAGCAAATATAATTTATTCACTCGATTTATTACACATTTATTATTAAATAAACTAATTATTACAAAAGGGCGAGTATTTTTATTATATTTTCCTCTTTCCTAGCAGTGAATATACAGGTTGATTGGTAATTGCTTGCATTCCTTGAATTATTCAACGATTCTGATCACGATAATTTGGAGTAAAAACTGGGTTGTTGTCGAACAGTATTTTTTTTGGAATTGCTCATTGGGAGAAATTTACGGCGATCAGGTAGCCTACCATGACCCCATGTGAGGGCCCCAGGATGTTCAAGTGACACTTTTGCTAGGGTCAAAATTGTTGCAAATTATGTTTAGTATCCACCCAATTTAGGAAAAGGAACCAATTACCAATCCCCCTGTATAAAGGGTGCTTATGACCGTTACGATACTAAAATGTAGACAATCAAAAATACGAACATGCATACAAGCCAATTAATGTAAGCGTAACAAGTAATTTTCGTACATTACATTATTTTAGAGAAAGAAATAAAGAAAACTACCAAAACTAATCACTACCTACCTACCAAAACTATCTGAAAATCGATGTGTAGAAGCTATTTTTGACAAGCTCAATTAAACCGAACAGTAATAACCAAATAATAAGTGATACTAATTTTAAGTTTCCCAACTGAACACACGTGTGTCCAGTCTCTCGTGTCGAGTTGGTGAACTAAACTATTTCAGTTTTATTTATTGTGAATGGCCAAGCAAATACAGCACCTATAAATAAGAAAGAAAAAGAACCTTTCTGCCACATACATGTCAATAACAATAAGGGTGTATATCGGTCGCATGTTTTATGCGTACCCTCCCGACCCCTTCGTAGCGGCGTAGCTCCGTAGCGGCGTAGCCCCGTAGTTCGTGGCCCCGTAGCTCGTAGACAATATCACATGTTTGTTATGTTGCCCTGGTTGAACGGTCCGGGGAAATTTGTAGTCAAAGGTGTTCAACTTGAAAGGGTCATTGGATTGGGGGGATAGCTAATGCTACTATTTGTTTGCTATATGGGAAGATATATTGAATAGATAGGTTTGACTGTGGAATAATAAGCTATGTTTTACTATGTTGAAAGCAAAATTTCTTTGTTCCTTTATGAAGTTCGAAACAGGAATTTTGGTAACAAGTCACATCATTAGTTTTCCATTTACTATGTCTTTTCTTCTGGAAACGTCGTTTGTAAGGGTAATAGCCTATTCAATCTTTCCATTCGCTTAGTACTATGTTACGCATATATTGTGAATGAACGTGAACTCAAATGCCTTGGCAGCATGTAAGAATAAACATGTTAAATATGTTAGTGTTAATAAAACATGCATGCATGTAAGAATTTTAATAAACATCTTTACATTCTTTAACAAAACAATTTTATAACGACTGTTAGGCCCTTAACGAAGCTCAGTCTAATCTTCTTTCTGAAATAAATGTATTCTAATCCTTGTAGTCTAACGTGTTTTATAACATAAATATCTCAGTCTTTCTGTTTCTCCGATACTGAGCTCATCATTAAGCTTTCACCATTCTTTCTATGAAACTCCATACTGCAATGAACAAATGAAAAAAGGCATCGTTAAAATATAACCTCGGATCGGTAATTTATTGCCATTGCAAGACACTGCTGAATGTCAAACTTTAAAACAAGAAACTCCAACCCTGTTGAGAAGAGGTGATATCGATTCCAAACAGTGATGCTTGTGTATGCCGTAAGTGTGTATAAGCTTTACTATGTTCCTATGTGAAGTAAACCTTCTTAATTAACTACCCGGTTCTTGTTAAGGTTGTTAAAGAAGCCACTACTGAGTCGCTTCATTAGGTTCGTTAAGTTTCAACTTGGTTTGATAAATAGTGGCATTTTAAGCATCATCATCTATCTCTAGGCTTTTACATATGATACAGCAATCAGAAGATGCAGAAAATATCAATATTTTACATGCAGCGACTGCCTATCTGACCTTCTTATCCCAGTTAGCAGGTAACACGAAGTCTTTTGGAAAGACGGTCAGACTTCTGACTACTCATAACTTGTTAAAAAGATCTACAAACGACAGCCGAGTCCAATAGTTCGAAGTGATCGTGTTTTAAAGAAAGAGGATTTTGTAACCTACGCAAAATAAATGGATTCAAAATTGAAAGCCTTTACAAACCAGCTTGTCTTGTTAATTAAAAAAATCTATGAATAAAAAGGGCACTTCATCATCATCATCAGCCTATAATGTTCCCACTGCTAGGACACAGGCCTCCTCTCAATCAGAGGGAGTGGGCTTTAATCCACCATGCGAGCCCAGTGCGGGTTGGTAGATGTCACATGTTTCGAATTTTTAGTTCTAAGACATGCCGAAAGGGGCACTTGATTCCTGATTCCACGGAAAGCAAAATTATTTCCAACACCAAGAAATGTACGATTCCTTATCTGCCTCTATAATAAAATATCGAATATCACCCTTAAAAAGCATGATACATGTCGTATAAAATAAAACATGATACTAGTAATCAACAAAATGGGCGAAGGAAAGGGTCAAACGTCAATATCCTTTTCGGAATACAGCTGTCACTCATAAATTGGTCACAAGGGTTGAGTGACGGTCACAGTGACCGTAACTATTGGGGTAATAACAACCCCTAGGGTTTATTTACAGTTCACTAGCTTTTGCCACCAGTTCCACCCTTGTGGGAGTAAGAAATTACTGCACGGGATTGTACTAGTGGAATAAAAACGTATATGTAAACCTTTACAAACTTTAAAGGACTGTTATACGCGTTTGCATCCTGAGGAAACGAAGTATTACCCTACTCGCAACAGCGATAATTCTGTTGGAAAATTCAAAAGTTAATCCTGTTGGAATTGGAAGTTGTTATACAAACACTGCGTTGTAAGCTAGGCGTTAGACCTATGCTAGGTCTAAGCCCTCGACTTATGCTAGACACATGTTTGTTATCTTGTCACATTTGTCGTAAACCCATATTACCATAGTCAAAGTTTCTCATAAGTTTTTTTTTTTTTTATAATACATCCATGTTTTTAAGGATAGCTATACTTTAAATACCTCCACGACCCCCGTAATATTCAATGCGTCCATTACCACAATGTTTTAAGTGCGTTACATTGAGTCCGATCGTAAATCCCCATTAAAACGTCTTTTCCCAACAAACATTTTTGCACAGTTCTGGATGGTGTCGAACGTAAAGAATAGCACCATCCCATATCTTCCCGTGGGTGTCGTAGGAGGCGACTAAAGGAATTGCCAGAGAATGGGCAGCAGCGTTCTCTGTGCTTTTGTTACAACCGTACTGCGATCGCCAACCCGCCTGCCAAGCGTGGCAAAAATGGCAAAAACCCCCTTATATACACTTGGGGGAGGCCTATGTCCAGCAGTGGACGTCTTTCGGCTGAAATGATGGAATGATGATGATGATTTTTGCGTAGAGCTACTTAATTTATTTTGATGTACACAATGCGTGGTTGACGGCTTCGTAAAGAGTCCGCGTACACCTTGTACTGAGTTTGTATTATTTTTATAATGCAAACCTTATGTGGTTTGCATTATAAAAATAATACAAACTCAGTAGGCTTCACATCATTGAATCGGGAGCCCCTTAGCGACAGTCCAAGGGCGTGTAATGTGGACTAGTTTAGCGATCTTAAGTATTAGTAGCTGTGCCCCGTGTAGCTGGTCGTGTGGTGTTGAGTAGTTTGGCCGCCATCTTTAGGTACGGTTTATTTAGGAAAGTATGAGTAGCAATTCTAGAAACTATTTTGTTTTGCTTTTCCTTTATTGTCCCTCTGCTGGGCAAAGGCCTCCCCCATAGCCTTCTCCGTGCGGTTTACTTCAATAACTCAAAAACGCCCCTAAGGCGTCTTTTCTTGAGAAACTATTAACCTACATCAAATAATCATTAAAGAATTCTAAAATAAAGTAACTTCAATATGAATAACTGGTTGTATCGATGCTATAGTTACAGTGGTGCCAAAAAAGGCAAAAACAGCAGTTACTAACATCAAAATATATAAACATATCATATCTAAAACTGACATAAAATCTGTTCTTATCCCGAATATAAAGGATAAACAAAAAAAAATACAGATTCCTACGAATAAGGTATGATAAGCAATAGAGCCATACTATCTTCAGCCACGTTTTTTGGCGTCAACTGTAGCAGGATTAGCAGTGGCTATATTTATCATCATCATCATCAGCCTGTACTCGTCCACTGCTGGACATAGGTCTCTCCTATGACACGCCATTGAGCACGATCCTCGGCCACTCTCTTCCAGCTCTTGCCTGCCGCCTTGCGAAGAACATCGCTCCACCGATTCTGAGGACGTCCTACGCTACGTTTACCGATCCGTGGTCTCCACTCAAGAACTCGTCTACCCCAACGGTTATCGGTTCTTCGGGTTATATGGCCGGCCCATTGCCACTTCAGCGTGCGAATGCGGTGGGCTATGTCGATAACCTTGGTTCTCTGTCAGATCACCTCGTTACGAACTCGATCTTTCAGAGAATCCCCGAGTATAGCCCTTTCCATAGCACGTTGAGCGCCTTTAAATTTGTGGACCAATCCAACCGTTAGTGTCCACGTTTCGGCACCGTACGACATGACGGGTAGGACGCACTGATTAAAGACTTTCGTCTTTAGAATTTGTGGAATTGTCTATATTTATACAAAAATATAAATCAAAGCAAACTTTACCAACAACACAGCAAAAATCCTGGCTGTATCAAAATTCTTTTCTTTCAAACTATCTTATCTCACAACTAGAACAAAACCACTTATAAACGGAGCACAATTTCACTTTATTGTCCAGTTTAAACCCCTGAGAACAAAAGAGGAGCAACGCGTAATCGTTCTGTGACCGTCGCCGCGTCGCTCGACACTGTTGTACATTAATCCCTTGCTGTTACGGCTTGGCCACGAGCTCTGCGCTCTAGCGACGCGTCTTGCGACAAACAAAACAAGAGAGAGACTAGCGATTCGATGATACTGTGTTAGGATCGGGTATTACTGAATTGGTATCATTGCTTGGAAAGGATGTATACCTTGCGGTTCATACTTCATTAGACCGCATGGCTTGAAGACTTGTCATAGGTAGTAAGTAGCGAAACTTAGCAGTGAGGGAACTATAAAGAAAATCATTATCAGCCTGTAATTGACACACGCGTCCTCTCTAATTCCAAAAGCGTGTTGGTGTCTCACATTTCTTTGTTTTTTTTTTTGTTTTAGCATTGTTTTGAGAGCAGTAGTGATGAAATAAATTACACAGAACATCTTAATACATCTAGAAGTCTAACGATTTCTCCTTTCAGGCTTTAAACCAAATTTTCTCGTAAATAATCGTTATCAGTGTTAATATGTGTCTTCTTAAATGCCAGAAACTTCATAAATTACTGGGTAGGTTACAGCTCTACAGTAACTCACGCAAAGGTAAAAAGTGACAAACGCGCGTCTCGCTTGACATTGACTTGAAAAGTCGTATCGTCCAAAGGTTGTGAAAGGACGATCGTCGCGGAAACGTTCAACGACCGTCGTCGTTCGACATTAATCCCATGCTGTTATCCGGGGTAAGGGGACAATTTCGTCGAAAGCGTACAATTTCTTCGCTTCGAAAGTGTTGGGTGTATCGCCTCGCGTTACACCAAAACTTTATTTATGTTGGGAACGGAATACGATACATAAATGTCACGAGACACTCTTATCAGGAATGAGTCAGGGAAATACACTTAAAATATGATGTGGGTGGGACGGTAGGCAGTATTTGATATACGTACACGTGTAGATATATTACCTACGGTATTATATGTACCTAACGGTATATTAAGTTCATAATATGATCTGCCAGTGTGCAGGGGGAGTTTGTTCCGCCACTTCTTCTTCCCAGCTAAAACACTAGGAAGTGGCGAAGGGCGGGCGTTTTGGGGGACAGTCTCTTGTAATTTCGACGTTCAAAAAGTGCTGATTTTATCAGCCTAATTTGAATAAATGACTTTTGATTTTGATTTTGCAAGATTAGCAACCATATTAGTAACAAGCATTGAGCGTTTGTCCGACAGGCGCATGCTCGATGGACCGGGACCGACATTTATAAACGTTACTAAACATGTACTTTCATCATCATCATCATTTCAGCCCAAAAGACGTCCACTGCTGCTGTTGCTGCTGCTGCATGCTGTTTTAAATGTAATTGATGCCAAAATGTTAATTATGACTGTATTCATTTTATAATTCATTAATTTATATATTTATTTTTAACTTCATAATAACTATTTAATTATAAGATGATTGTAATACTGTGTAAATTCAAATGCAAATTATTGTTAATGAATAAATGACTAATGACTGCTGGACATAGTCCTTCCCCAAGTCACATGGACATTTTTGAGGGTTTTGCCATAATCGCCACGCTTGGCAGGCGGGTTGGCGATCGCAGTACGGTTGTTACAAAGTCACAGAGAACGCTGCTGCCCATTCTCTGGCAAGTCCCTTAGTCGCCTCTTACGACATCCACGGGATGATATGGGATGGTACTATTCTTTACGTCCGACACCATACAGAGAACATGTACTTTGACCAACCAATATTCCAGTCGCTGTTGTTCAGGTGTCAAAGTAACAACGACGAGCAGATGTTTGTGCCTAAGTTCTTAATCAAAGCACGTGTGTTTATAGACCTTGGCATTGTCAGTCAGTCAAGGTAGTTCTTTAAAAAAAACCTTTTTATATAAATTTAGAGTAGTAGACTGTATGTCTCGGCAGATAGTCGTAATTCTTCAAACCAGTGATTCAGCAGCATATTCTCGTTTCTGGTAATAACCACTCATTGCGGCTTCCAGTACATTCCTCACAGACTGTTGAGGACTTGCCAACACAAATAAATTTTGTTACTATTGTAATAAAGATATTGTTTATTTCACTATTTTGGGTGTTTTCATATAAAGGCGATACAACATCACAAGTATAATCGTGTTTTATTCCTTAAAGAGATTTTCGTTACCGAATAGGTACTTCTTAGGCGCAGGCCACATTTAAATGGCGTCGGTCGCGGACATGGCACGGGCAGCTTCCTTTTCCATTAAAATTTCATACAAAATACAAGGAAATAACCATTTCAAATTCCACGATTTCCGTATTTTTGTCTAACGTTTGCAGTAACTGAATAAGAAAATAATAATTTCAAATGAAAAACGACTGAAAATTTTCAAAAATATGAAATTCAGGAAAATGATATAACATTTCATACATTGAGTTGGATATTGGAATATTATGTTAACCGGCCTAACACAAATTGATTATTACAGTGAAATACAAACATACACTGTATCGACAGTTGATGTGTTTCGATCAAAATTGTAAAAGAATTTTACGTTTTTTTTTAATTCTAACTGAAAATTCGACGTTTTCCAAACAAAAACATGTTTGTTCCTATCGGAACAGCAGATAGATCGCTTCAGGGAACGGTCGCAATATAAAACAAACAACCGATACAGGAACGAACGGTCAAACAATTATATCTATGATCAAAACAGGTATTATTTCCGTAGGTATTTTTAGGGTTTTGTACCCAAAAAGGGGTACAATACCCTAAAAATACCATACATATATATATATATTACTGAGACTTCGCTGTCCGTCCGTCCGTCCGTCCGTCCGTCACCAGGCTATAGTTAGCCAGTTGAAGTTTCTAAAGATTATGTATATCTGTTGCCGCTATAACAACAAATACTAAAAACAGAATAAAATAAATATTTAAGGGAGCTCCCATATAAAAAGTGATTTTTGCTCGTTTTTATAAATAATGGTAAGGAACCCTTCGTGCGCGAGTACGACTTGCAGTTGGCCAGATTTTTTCTAACCTTAAAACAAATTAAAGTCACTTTTCTTGCCTCTCAGTGTGACCGTGTAGTTATCAATGGATTTGATGCAATTTCGTTGAGAGAAATTATTTCTGAAGGTTACATAATTATAACACATTAGTATTTTTTATTAGGGTTCAAAAACCCTTAACAAAACCAAAATACACTTGTTCTCCCCGACATTGACATACTTTTTCTGTTCTGGGCCGTTTCTGGGGACCCTCTAAATACGGAGATAATGTACCTATTATAATACCAAAAGAACTAGCGTTGTTTGTCAAGAGGTACAAACCCCCCGCTCCAAAGACAGTAAGATAATACGAGTATCTACCTACATCTACTGTCACACTGTTTATTTTACAAAGTGCATTAAACGCCCGAGCAGAGTGCAAAGTGCATGCTGTCATAGGTTCTTAACGTCAGCTAGGGAATGCTCCGTAAACGGGAAAAGTAAAAGAACTAACACAACTCTCTTCAAGATTTGCTTTTATTTACTTCACAGTATACTAGAGTGGACAAATTACTGTTTGATATGGAAAGCTATAAATTTACTAGGTTTTTTGTTCCCTTTACGATGGGGCCTTGAGTTTTCGATCTAGAATTTATAAGGACTTAGACTTACTTTTTAAATTAAATATTTCTGGTAGGTACTACATAGCCCATATTAGAAAACATCTTTATATTAATCCAAAGTTAATAATAAATCTCACGAATAAATACAAACGAAAAATGCAACATCAACACATACAATGGTTAAAGTCAAATTCATTCTCAACAATCATTTTTTGTATCTTCCTGACGGTGTACCTGAAGGTGATCTATGTATATCATAATTTACGATACCTCTTTCTATTTGTTCTTCTGCTAACTACGAGGTAGTTGTATGGAATAATCACCTAAAACTTTTTCTAAAGTCATATCAAAAGCTACTAAAAACAAACAAAACCAATAATAAATAAGTGAAATTGTATATAAAACTGTAGCTACACCCATAATACAAGTGAAGCACATAAAGATGGTTTTATGGCTATTTTTTTACGGGTCGTACAACTTTATATTATTGTTCGTTCGCCATCTTGGATATTCGCTTGACGTAAAATTGCTTGTTGCAGATATGCTCCAGTCGTTACTTCAGCCAAGAGATAATCAGCGGTGTAAGTATATATTTACATTTATTGTGTAGGGACATCGCTTTCAAGGTATTCTGAAGGTTTATGAGCAGATAGGTACAGCTGACTAGGTTAACAGTCGTGATAAGGTAGCATGAATGTGATATGAACGCTGAAAGTGAATGAAAATAAAAGTTGTCAAACTAAGGAAGTAGAGAAGGGGTGTATTAAATAAATTTTTCATTACTTATACTCTAAAAGTAGGTCTGAAGTAGCCTGAGGAGCGGGATGAAAGTAATACTTTTCATCCCTAGGGAGAATCGCTTTCAACTGACAGATGTTAAATTTTAAAAAAAAACTAGTTCTATTTACACATGTTTATTGAACCATGTTCCAACTTTCTATGCAGCCACGATGTAAAATTGAAATAACTTAAAGTTAAGCATTGATTAAAGAATATATATTTTTAAATAACTTTATTATAATTTAGTTTCAACAATTTCTTTAAAATAACATAGAGTTGGGCAAAATATACTTACTATTTTTTCAATGATGAAAATGAAAAATAATGGCTGATTAGCTGGCTGGCCACAGAAAAAAAAAAACAAAATAGGCGGGAAAGCGGCAATCCGAAATAAAATTTACTAATTTTTTCTTTAGCTAATTCATGTTTTTAACATGAATTAGTAAATGATATTTCGGATTGCCGCTTTCTCGCCTATTTTGTTTTTTTTTTCTGTGGCCAGCCAGCTAATCAGCCATTTCTACTTTCTTTGTATTCGTAATGAAAAGCACAGTGTTTACCTCGGGTTAAAGACTTATTTAGTTCCTCGAACTATTGGCGCCCTCATTTCGTTCGGGTGCCAAACCCCGTCTCGGGACTAAATAAGTTACTTTCACCCCTAGGCTAACAATGTACTAGTATTTCAGATTACAGTATGGACTGTAGTCTGAAATAAAGTACACAAAAATACTAAGAAACTGCCATCAGGCCACCTTCAAAATTCTGTTGTCACTACCATGCACGCGCTATAAGTAAGGAAGGCCGGTTTTTTTTCGCATGACAGCGTGGAAGCCATCTGTGCGAGCTTCCGCGAACATTACCGATGCGCCACAGCGTCATAGCAGTCCCAACAGCATCCTGAAGGCGTTTGACACGTAAACGTATTGTACTCGTATACTGTATAAAGTTCACCAGGCGCGTCGCCAAAATCAGTCCGAACCCTAATATTGTTTTGCAAAAAGAACATAAGAAAAAAAAAACAAATGGCTAACAACTGCACTCCCTTGTCAACGTCACTCGTGCGAATAAATGATTGCTGATTCTGAATAAAATTCTTCTCGTAAATCAAACATTTCAAGGTGCTTGCAATTCTGAAATCAGATTTACACACCTTCCTGTGGCCACAAAATTGGTTTTTACAAACACAAACTTTTATCAAGGTTTTCTCCTTAAAGAAAAGTCACGAACAATATAAGTTAATATTTCTATGGGAAGATAAAAAACCTGAAACCCATATTTTCTGTTTATGCCCACTAAAGTATGACAGCGATAGATTTACGTGCGTTTTAGTGTGTGTTGATGTATGAGACGCATCGAGGAACTGAGGTTCGATCCTGCCCCCGTTTTCGAGACTTTCTGAATCGAAATCGAATCGAAGCGTTTGTGAATATGGGAACTGGTCTCCTAGTTACTGCACAATGTGAATGAATGCTCTGAATTATATTTTCGTTAATGTAGGAATTTGAAATGATAACTAGGCTAGCATAACTTTATAATAGGTTAGCATAATATCTATCAAGCTTGCATTATAGCTTGCTTTAGTTACGTTATTCGTATATTCCAAACAGACGATGCTGTCTATCAAGTCATTGATACGGTTACCTATAACATTACCTATAACTCGAAAAACGTTTGACCGAATTTCATTTCACCAAAAGTTTGCAAGTATTTTCGTTTCGTTTTTCACTTCATCGAAGTCACGTCTGCCACTGTATTAGTTGACCTATTATCAATTCAATTTTTATCGTCACTCCGACATTTCATTTGTCGAACAACTTTTTACCGAAGTTACACTTAGCCGAAATAATTTTTGTTCAACGTAGGGTATTGGCACCAATAAATGAACGATTAAGCGTTTTAACAACTTTAAATAGCTGTTACTCAGCTATTTCATGACATTTATATGCATGCTTATTTTTTATTATTATTCCGTATTCCTCTGGATTTGACGGGTTAAAAAAAGAACCTTCTAGATCTGCTATTTCTTTTTTTAAATTGCAATTTGTAAAAAAATAGGGTATTACCCTAATAGTTGAACACTGAGCCCTAATTATGAACATTTTGTACCCAATAGTTGAACTAACATTTAGTTAGTACCTAAATTTGTTAAATTTTGTATATTTATAACAAATTAAAACATGATAAGTATTATTAAAGGCTATTATTAATTTGTCTAATATAAATCAGTCTTGGCAAAACAAAAAATAATTTTTGAGGCGTTTTGCCTACTATATATCTAGTCTTAGGTATTCACGAGATCAAGTAATAAAAAACCGTTAGTATATCTACTTTAACTTTTGGATTGAAGAACCACAAAATGAACAAATAAAATTAACTTCAGCGTTCAGCATAATGCACGAAACCCAAAATTTGAACAAATAAAATGTGAACATATTCCTTAGTTCAAATTTTGGGCATGCATCCTAAAGCTGAACAGTGCATGATTTGATACTAAAAGAAATCCTTAAAACTAATAAAAAACCCTAAAATCATGTGTTCAACTTTTGGTAAATGGGCTCATATATTTATCAAAATTCATTTGAGTTGTATTGTTTTGGTCTGTAAGCGTGAGTTTATCAGAAATGATAGCTGTTAAAATATTCCCTTTTCTCCATTAGTTGAACGCCGTTCATCTATTGGATCAAGCAAACAATATTGAATCCATTACTTGAACAGTAAATTTCTCGAAAAATAAGGCAGATAATATAAATATCTATCAATATAATCAAAGCCGAATATCACAAGATTTTAGTGTAACCAAATCCACTGAAATCTATCATTTATTCTTTCTTTAGGGGGTCAAAATTCTTAAATTCGTAGTGCATTTCCTTAAGTAGGTTTCCATATAAAACAGATTTTTAGCGAGCAACGCTCACGCAACGGCCGGTTGTGAGTGCGTCTTAAGTTGTTATTGTCAAAATTGGTATGAAACCGCAAGAAAAAATTTTGCCCTAAACGGGAAAAAATATTGCACACATGTAAGTAGCGGGGTATTTTATATTTTTTAATTTTTCGGTCGATCGTTCATCTATTGGGGGTCGTTCAACTTTTGGTGCCACTACCCTATTATGTTTCCGAACATTCATTATACCACTGTTATAATTACCAAATTTATTTTGCAAGCAGGCATGCAAGCAAGGAAGCATGTATATCGTCGCAGATGGTTTTACGCTCACCACCATCACAGCTTCGGCTAAATTAGCCTCAGCCGCGGCGGCGGGCCTTCAAACTACCTGATCCTCAGCTAGCGGGCCGCCCCACGCCTCCGCGCCTACGCGGGCTTAAATTACACTCTGGGGTAGAGTAGACAAGACTGCGTGAAGGCGATTCCTTTCTGTCACTAAATTTTGTAGCACAACATATTGACTTTTTAAGACACAATTTTAATTTAATAATGAAAATGCTACCAAGTAACCGGCTATATTTTTGTGACCAAATAATATTCCGTAAAATATTGATTCGGTGTGGTGAAAATATGGCAAAGAAAAAATTTCAAAAGAGGCTTCGGCCAATAGCAAAAAGTTATTTTGTAAATCGGCAAAACAATGTTCAGTAAAATAATACATACGAGTATGACACATGATAATTTGATGATCTAAAAATATGTCAAACTAGCTGTCCGGCGCAACTTCGTCTGCGTCACATTTTTCCCGTTTTCGCAACATTTTTATTTGCTGCTCCGCTCCTATTGGTTGTAGCATGATGATATATAGCCTATGTCCTTCTCCAGTTTGAAATCTATCTTCTTGACAAATTTCATTAAGATCCGATCAGCCGTTTAGTCGTGAAAAGGTAACAAACAAACAGAGTGACTTTCGCATTTATAATAGTAGTAATAGGAAAACGCATATGGCAAAAGAGGCGTCGGTCAATAGTTTTCGGTAAAATGAAATTCGAGCAAACAAAATTCGGAAAAGTGATCGATTCCCATTGATACAATTGTAACTTCTAGTTACACATAATGACAAGCTTTCCCCATTGCTGAAATCAATAAACACCTATCATTGTCCAAATAATCGCACTGCAGGTGGTTATTAAATGAAGAAACGTTGGTTTGGATCCAAGTGATAATCGATATTGATGATGCAGTTGATGGAGAGTGGATTAAATAAAGGCTATGGGAAAAACTCTAGCAATACGATCTAGGTTTATAAAATATATACTGGTAAACTAGGCAAGTATAAAAGTGTTTAATAATGCGAAGAGTGGAGGAGGCCCGTGTTTAAAAGCATGACTTCTAAGCATGGGCCTCCATCACGCCTCTGAAGGCCTGGTGTTGTACAGCGAAGATGATTGGGGCTATGCCAGCGGTGGCCGTTCGCCACGAGAGACGGCGCAATGAGAAGCGTGGAGGAGGAGGGGGGCGGAGACCATCGCAGCTGCCCCTGCAGGTCGGCCGCCCCCTCGACGCTGATGCAACGCCCTCGCCGGACCATCACCGGCTGAGGAATGAGCTCTACGTTTGTGGCAAGGTGAGGTACCAGGCTTGCATATATTTTAAGGAGGTGTACGTTGTATTGTATTGTATTGTATAGCGGGCTGGTTTCCGCAACTCCACGTCTAAAGCGCGTATTTTGCGTACGGGTGGGAACATTACTCCAACCACCCCAGCTCCCCGAGAAAGGCCAGCAGCTCCTTGGTGTTGCTGACGATCTCGCGGAGAGTACCTGGGTTACCTAAGTACTTTGCCCTGTATGTTGCAACCTCTGGGCAGTGTAGAAGCACGTGGGCTGCTGTCTCGTCCTCCTCCATGCAGGCTCTGCACAGTGGGCTATCTGTGACTCCTAGGACAAAGAGGTGTTTATTAAAAGAGCCGTGACCAGTGATGGCGGCTGTGACTATGCGGAGCTGTAATTTGGTCAGCCGAAGCAAACGTTTGGTGAGGCGGCCATCTGGAGGTGTACGTTATAGCGCGGGAAGAAGGCCTAGGATTCAGAAAGAGAGATTGGAGGTCCTTTCAAAATTCCATGTTGTTTCTTCTCACGCTGTTACGTCCAGTTTTATTAATCTATGATACAAAATCGTTACTTTCCTTAGAGCATGCCCGTTTAACCATTGTTAACTAATCAGAACATTCTATATAGGTATAGGCATCTCTTTTCAGATTGGTAGTCAAACTAAAAACTGTTAAATAACTACAATCTTAGGAATGCAGTTACTCAAAGCTGGGAATGTGGGGATTCCAGAAGGCATCTGCTTGTTTAATACAATAAATAATAATAATAAATATTACAGTCGAAACAGTACGATCCGAAAATGTTTATCATGGTGCTATTCAATAGCTGGTGATTGGCAGCAAAACGAGCACACTGTATAGAACTGGTTAGAATCTTACCAATAATGTTCTGAGAAAATTAAACGATCTTTCTTATTTTGCATGCTTAAGATTAATAGGTTAAAGTAATATTGATGAAGCTGATAGGTGTTGGCTCTCCAAAATTATATCTATACCAGCAGTAACAACATTATATACTGACTCTAAAGTGTTGACTTCTATGGGAGCCGAGTATGTTGACAGCGTTGACCGTGGCAGAAATCTGCCCAGTGCTTCTAACATAGTGCACTGACCACTAACGAGGTAACCAAAACCCCTGCATGATGTATCGTCCCTCTCTTGTGTGTTGTGTGGGTCACTCTCCCTCTCTTTCTGAAGAAAGTACTTTCACGGATCATTTTATTTTCTCAAAATCCGTGCGGGTTTAGCGTTGAACCTCATTTAGCGCAGAACCTTCAGTAGCGAAATACAGAGTGTGCTGCCAAGCGTATATGAGATGCTGCCGCGTGCGATAGCACTCCCGCTTTGTTTCTCGCTAGCAAATGAAGGTTCTGAGCGATAGAAAAGGCCTGCAAAAAAGCATGCAAAAATGCAATCCCGTGCCGCTAGATGTGGTACAACCCTTATGGGGTAATTTGGTTTGGTGGCATGAAGGACATCTCCACTAGTCCTTGAGCCGGATGAACCAATTTACTACGGACAAGACCGTCAGTATTGTGTGAAGGTGTGGACTGTTGATGTCAGTGATCAAGATCCGTAAGAGTACTTCCGTAGTATCAGGAACACTATCCGAGTATGTGCTATGACATTCTTCTCCTTCCTTCTTCCCTCCTTCGTAATTGGTGTTAATCTAGAGGAGATCAATGTTTAACACTTATCTTTAAAGTTTCGTCAAATGTTATTAGTATGCGCAGGTGGCAGCTCTCCATGCGGTAGTGGGATCTCTTCTGCTAGGGATCGTGGTGTTGGTGGTGGGGCTGGTTCAGCTGTCACCAGGAGCGGAGGCTGCTCAGCATCGCTACTATCTGATGGGAGCTGGCGGTGCGCTGGTGGGGGCTGGTATACTTGGCGCTGTTTTAAGGTGTGTACCAGAATAACATAAAAGATCAAGTGTCTTGCAAAAATATTAACATAGAACTAATGGAATTCGGGATTGATCAGGTTGATGCTTGTGGCTGATTTACACGTGCATTAGTCAAGAAGGGCCTTTAATTGAAGGAGCAAGAGTTCTATCAAAAAGTATGTCTAAAAAGTTAGTTTATTAGGGTTCCGTATCTCGAAAGGAAAAAACGGAACCCTTATAGGTTCACTTTGTTGTCCGTCCGTCCATCTGTCCGTCTGTCCGTCTGTCTGTCGGTCAAGACCCTTTTTCTCAGGAACGCGTGGAGGTATTAAGCTGGAATTTATATCAAAATACTCAGGTCTACTGTCCTTTGGAGCTGCGAAAAAATCAACTTTCTAAGCCAACGCAATCAAAAGATACAGCCGTTTATGGCGCAAATTTCTGCTAATTTTCGACACTCGCAAGGGAATCAAAACCTACAGGGTACTTAATACCCGTGAATTCCGAAAACCGTAAATTTTTAGTTACATCTTATACTAATAATATTTTTAATAATTTTTGTACGGAACCCTCGGTGCGCGAGTCCGACTCGCACTTGGCCGGGTTTTTTATTCATGGGCGCCGGTTTATTTCCGGGGGTGCATCTTTATAGGGGTGCAACTTTTTGCACTCCACCTCAGCTATGTCGGATTTTCGTTTGTCGATTCGTACAAGAGCGAGCATAGCGAGCTTGATAATATGAGCACCCATCTCGAACGAGTTTTTAAGGTGATGAACGGACAGCAATCTAGATGCCTTTATTACCATAATAATAAAAAAAAACTAAGTAAATCTTTTATATCTATTTTCTTTCGCAGTAGTGCAAGTGCACTCCTTGCACCTTGCTGCTGGTGGCCGTGTTATTATTTTTGACCAACACCTATACCTACACGACAAGGTTGAGTAAATTAGCCTTTAGCTTTTGGGCTGACCAATCCAATACATTCTTTATTTTTGACACGTCTTAGTCTAGGCCCACAAGAACACGATAAGATAACCGTCACTATAAATACTAAGTAAATCTATCACGACAAATAATAAACATATATTAGTCAACAATCGAATGAGCAACACCACAATACGCACCAAGATAGGTATCGCCGATGTGATGTGATGATGGCGATGAGCCCAGCCCATTTCCCAGCCAGTCCCATTTTAACCCCGCAGAGTCCTGCGGGTTTAAAATGGGACTGGGCTGTTCACATTTCCAAGATCGGTCAGGACAGATGGCTCAGAGTCGTCACACAGTGGGTCGTCGTCACCGAGGCAGGCCCAAGAAACGCTGACGTGAGATTTGGACTGGTTCCTGAATAGGATACTTGGACTGATAGGCCAGAGAAAGCTAAACACCGAGAGAGTTGAAAAGGAATGGGAGAGGCCATTCAAAGTTACATGAACAGGCTGAAGTAATTAAAACCGTAAAAGCAGACAGACAGACTAAAGAACGTATAAATTCCAAAAAAGTTGTAACAAACTGGTGACATTTAAAGGTCTCTGGGTCAATTCGTAACTTACACTTACGAATTAACGAGAGTCAACGAGACTTGTTCAGAAATAGTAATTTAATTAGTTGGACTAAATCGATACGAGATTAATTATAAGTTGTTAATTTGTAAAGTTCATCATCATCATCATTTCAGCCGAAAGACGTCCACTGCTGGACATAGGCCTCCCCCAAGTGTCGCCACATTGACATAACATGGGGGGTTTTGCCATAATCGCCACGCTTGGCAGGCGGATTGGCGATCGCAGTACGGTTGTTACAAAAGCACAGAGAACGCTGCTGCCCATTCTCTGGCAAGTCCCTTAGTCGCCTCTTACGACACCCACGGGAGGATATGGGATGGTGCTATTCTTTACGTCCGACACCATACAGAACGAAGTTTGTAAAGTTAGTTTTAGTTTATTCATGGAAAGCTTGAACAACTGTGTGTTAAAAATAAAATGATTACTTCAGAAACTAGTATTTTACCTTTTGACATATATATGTACTGTTTTAAATATCCAGTGCAAATAAAAAGAAAAACGATTGCGTTAATTGAAAACTAGATTTAGCTTGCGGCTTCGCTCGCGTAAATTTAGAATTTGACTATAACCGTCTTGGACACGTGGTGCCATCTAACCGCAACATAAGAACGTTATTGTTGTTTTCCTCAAGGACAGTATTTTTTTTTCGGGATGAAAGGTACTCTATGTCCGTTTCTGTAAACCTGACAACGTATTATGCCAAATTTCAGGATGATCGGTTCCGTGGTATAGGCGTGAAGAGGTGACAAACAAACAAACTTACTTTCGCATTTATAATATTCGTTAGGATTAGGATAGGTAATGTTAGTGAATTTTAGAACAGATGTCTTCCTCAGTGGTCTAGTGGACGCACGTGTGACTGTCAAGCTAGAGGTCCTAAGGTCGAATCCCAAGTCGGACAAAGTGTTATTGAGTTATTCCACCAAGAAGTTCTCAGTAGCAGCCACATAGTCTGAATTTGTGCTCGGTTGATAGCAATAGGCTCGCCCCCTATTACATGGACTTCAACGTAACTGGCGGGATGTGATGCAGATAGTTAGATAGATAAATCATTTATTCAGTGCACACAAAAGACATAGCTCAACACACTGAAGCACTATTAAATGATACAGATTACATGAATAAATATATGCATATAAAAACAAGGTGCTAATTTACAAAAAGAAAAATACATATTTACGAAACAGTTATAGTAACACCATGACATACTTCAAATGAAATAACCAGTATACAAGGTGCGGTGTACGTCTCAAGGTTGCACCAAATGGGAGTCCAGCTCAGCATGTGTCAGGCATGCACCTGACGCTGATATTCTGCTGGATCCCTGTGATGTACTATTAGGTACACCTCTGCCTAACCTTTCTGGGATTACAGGCGTAATGTTATGTTATTAGATTACAACAGTTTAACCTTGCAAAATCCATAAAGAACAGCCTGAGCACTGAGCATGGCATTGGGTTAAAAGTTATTTTGAAAAGGTAGTCTACAATAAAGTACCAAGTCCACAATAGGGGATGACCACAATTTTTTTTCCTTGTCTGTCGGCTATATTATTGAAACGTATTGGACACGTATTTTTTTTTTCACGTGGTCATAAAATTACGGAGATATATTATTGAGTTGAAATGGCGCATGACGTCACTTGTAGGTAATTTTTATACCCACTTGTGACGTAGTGAGCCCCCACTCTCCAACTTTAATGAGTTTTAACTAAGTAATATTTTGATATTACAAAAAATTACGCGTCTAATATTTTTGTATTACCTGTCTGACGGACAAAATAGAATTTCATTTTCTTTACCCAGTATTATACCCTATTCAAGCTATCGTTTAAATACAAAATGGAAGACTTACCCACAACGCAGTGACGTGAAGACTACAATTAAAGTGGCTACACTTAGGAAAATTAACGATAAACTGGCCCTAGTCAATTACGTAAATGAAATACAAGCCGATAGCACGACTCTTTTAATTCTACCTGAAAGGCAGCTTACTGAAGTACTGTGGGTCACAGAGGGTAAAGTTTTATGGTGGTATTAGGAGTAATTTCCACAAGGACCTAAGAGCTATCAAGATATTTGTTAGTCACCGTAATTAAGTAAACAGAATAAGGTGAATTGAAATTTTTATCAAAGAAATGATCTACGTCAGTGTTTCCCAAACATTTTTCTGCCATGGCCTGGTAAATGTCACACTGGCCCTTAGGACCCACTCAATACTTTAAAACCTCTTCCCCCGCTGATTTTGTTAAGTAAAATAGATCGTTATTGCCTATTTTGTGCGAATGGAGCAAATTTTTCTTTTTAAACAACGCAGAAATGTTGCGACCCGGTATTTTATTTTGATGGTCCGGCACCGGGTCGCGACCCACCAATTGGGAAACGCTGATCTACGTTATGAAATCTTACATTCACTGACACTGACAGAAAACGCACATCCTAAATCGCTGGCTTTCTAAACGGAATGGATTTTTAAAACTTCTCCTTTAAAGAAGGTTATTAAGGATGAAAGTTTGTATGGAAATTCGTAATTCTTGTCGACGAAAAATCCCATAGGGCAGACGGGCTGTTAAAAGAACTTAATAAGTTTATTCCATTTGGTTTATAGCGGCAGAGATTGGGCAGCTGCCGAAAAAATATTTATTAGTCTTTCATAATTTCTACTCCAACAACTTATACGAATTATTATACAACTACTGGGCAAAAGATTCTCCCTGGTCCGTTGTTTTTGCCAACTACGTCATGGAAAAATGTCCTAAAGATAAGAAAGTTATTACGGTAGTGCCGCTCGCTCAAAACTCTTTCTTTTCATATTTGCCTGGTATCTGCGACCCTGCTCTGACATTTATGAGATTGATGGCTTTATCCGTGCAACCATTTACTAGCTACATTATATTAAATGTGTGATATTTTTACGATCCCGATAAGCAGGGATCAGATTTTGCGTGTAAGGGAAATTTATTATTTTTTGTGGCCTAGCCTTTCCTAATGATTTCTTAACCACTGTCATCTTTTGTACTCTGTATAATCTGACAATGAAAGAACTAACATCGCCTTTTCTAAATTAAACAATCAAGAAACAGATTGATTTAATAATTTGAATGGATAATTTTATACAACTAACTGAAAAGAAAAATACCCGCAAATATCTCTTTCAAAAAGATTACAGCAACGCGTTTATTCTCAAAGCTTGCCCATTTATATATCCTAAACACGATATTTTAATATAAAAAAATGGTGGCGGCCGTTTTGGTAATGTTAATTACGTTTGAATTAAAAGGAGGGCTAGTCACTGGCACTTCAATCTCTGTCCGCACAAGGGGTCTTTTTGCAAAACAAAGCGACTCCAACATTGCATTGTTTTTCATTAAAAGCTTCAGCTGTAACTGATGGCCCTCATTTTTATTCTTAAGGAGTTTCTGCTATAGTATGTATAATGCCTTGACTTTAGCCGGAGCCATTCAAAGAGACCTCTTGCTCACACACACTAGGCCTTGAACTTAATTTTGAGATACGTAACTACTTTTACTTTTACTTTGTTCTGTAGGGTGTCGGACGTTAAGAATAGCACCATCCCATATCTTCCCGTGGGTGTCGTAAGAGGCGACTAAGGGACTTGCCAGAGAATGGGCAGCAGCGTTCTCTGTGCTTTTTGCAACAACCGTACTGCGATCGCCAACCCGTCTGCCAAGCGTGGCGATTATGGCAAAACCCCCCCTTATGAGCGCAAAAAAAAAATGGCCCCTAGTACCCGGCAGCCCGTCTACCCTCGACTATGGTAGCGGTCGAGGTTACGGCGTGGCAAGGGGTGCGAAGAATCTCCGGAAGGGATCCGGCTGCCTATACCGACGACTTGACCTGGCAACATATAACACGCGAACACTCCGGACCGACGAGAAGATAACGGAACTCGAGGAGGAATTGAGCAGGTTGCGATGGAGTATTGTAGGATTATCTGAAGTCCGAAGAGAGGGGGAGGACACGATGATCCTGAAATCCGGCAACCTACTCTATTTCCGAGAGGGTGACCGGCAGTCCCAGGGTGGTGTTGGGTTTATCGTCCACAAGTCCCTTGTGAATAACGTGGTGAAGATCGAGAGTGTGTCGACCAGGGTGGCGTACCTGATACTCAGAATATCCTCAAGATATTCGCTGAAGGTCATACAGGTCTACGCCCCGACCTCGGCACACCCCGACGACGAAGTGGAGACCATGTATGAGGATATCTCCAAAGCCATGCATGGTTTTAAAACTCACTTTACCGTTGTCATGGGGGACTTCAACGCGAAACTGGGCAAGCGAGACGGAGATGAGCTGCAGGTGGGGCAATTTGGGTTTGGATGTCGGAACCACCGGGGACACCAACTGGCTAGTTTTATGGAGAAGGAGGGCCTCTATATGATGAACTCCTTCTTCAAAAAGCGTGAGCACAGGAAGTGGACCTGGCAGAGCCCCGATGGTGCAACTAAAAATGAGATTGACTTCATCATGTCAACCAAGAAGCAAATGTTCAATGATGTCTCTGTGATCAATTCGGTGAAAACTGGGAGCGATCACCGCATGGTAAGAGGCACATTGAACATCAATATTAAGCTTGAAAGGTCTCGACTGATGAAGTCTACGCTCCGACCAGCACAGATCCAGATCCAAAACCCCGAGAGCTTTCAGCTTGAACTCCAGAATCGTTTCGAGTGCCTAGGAAGCTCAGTGGACGAATGCAACGATGGATTCGTGGAAACTGTCCATACGACAGGGTCTAAGTTCTTCAAGACGCGTCGTACACAGAAGAACAAAAAACTCTCTGATCATACTCTCAAGCTCATGAAGGAACGGCGTGAGATGATCCTGCAGTCTTCAGAAGACGCGTGGGAATACCGGCAGCTCAATAGACAGATCTCTAAATCCTTGAAGAGCGACCTCCGCCGCTTTAATACCGAGCGTATTAAAGACGCCATTGAGCGGAATAAAGGCTCAAAGGTATTTGCAAGAGATCTGGCTATTGGGCAGAGCCAGCTCACGAAACTGAAGACCGACGATGGCAGAATCGTATCCGCCAAACCGGAGCTACTGAGGGAGATCGAGAGTTTTTATGGGCAGTTGTACACGTCAACCAGGAAACCCGTTGTAAATCTAGCGAATGACCCAAGAGCTAGACTGACCCGACACTACACCGAAGACATCCCGGACATCAGCCTGTACGAGATTAGGATGGCTCTGAAACAGCTTAAAAACAACAAGGCACCGGGTGATGATGGAATTACGGCCGAACTTCTGAAGGCGGGTGGAAAACCGGTACTTAAGGCCCTTCAGAAGCTGTTTGATTCCGTCATACTCGAGGGGAAAACGCCACAGGCTTGGTGCAGGGGTGTGGTGGTCCTCTTCTTCAAAAAGGGCGACAACGCCCGGTTGAAGAACTATAGGCCCATCTCACTTCTAAGCCATATCTACAAGTTGTTTTCAAGAGTCATCACGAATCGTCTCGCGCGCAGGTTTGACGATTTTCAGCCTCCTGAACAAGCCGGATTCCGAAAAGGGTTTAGCACCGTAGACCACATACATACGCTGCGACAGGTTATACAGAAGACCGAAGAGTACAACCTGCCTCTCTGTTTAGCGTTTGTGGACTACGAGAAAGCCTTCGATTCGATCGAGACTTGGGCTGTACTGCAGTCTCTCCAACGGTGCCAAATTGATTATCGGTACATCGAGGTGTTGAAGTGTTTGTACAAAAACGCCACCATGTCAGTCCGACTTCAGGACCAGACCTCGGAACCTATCCTTCTGCAGCGAGGTGTGAGACAGGGAGACGTTATATCTCCGAAACTGTTCACCGCTGCACTGGAGGATATCTTCAAGGTTCTGGACTGGAGAGGGCTAGGCATCAACATCAATGGCGAGTACATCTCTCACCTTCGATTTGCCGACGATATAGTGGTCATGGCTGAGACCATGGAGGACCTCAGTACAATGCTCGATGACCTCAGTAGAGCTTCCGAAAGAGTGGGTCTTAAAATGAACATGGACAAAACCAAGGTCATGTTGAATGCCCATGTAACACCCACTCCTATTAAGATCGGAGACTCTACTATCGAAGTTGTAGACGATTATGTCTACCTGGGACAAACGGTCCAGTTGGGTAGGTCTAACTTCGAGAAAGAGGTCAATCGTCGAATCCGACTCGGCTGGGCAGCGTTCGGGAAGCTGCGTGGTATCTTCTCGTCCAACTTACCGCAGTGTCTCAAGACGAAAGTCTATGACCAGTGTGTGTTGCCAGTGATTACATACGGGACCGAAACGTGGCCGCTCACAATGGGCCTCATCAGAAGGCTCAAAGTCACCCAAAGGGCAATGGAGAGAGCTATGCTCGGAGTTTCCTTGCGTGATCAAATCAGAAATGAGGACATCCGCAAGAGAACCAAGGTTACCGACGTAGCCCGAAGAATGGGTTGGATCTGCAATCGTGCGGCAATACTTGGGTGGTAAAAGGGGTTAAAGCTAGTAGGGTTTGGGTTCCCGATTATAACGCTACTACTCTTATTACAAGGTAATGCATATTTTTCGAGATATTAATGAAAAATGTTTCTATCCTCAAATCGGATAAAAAGCGAAAACGGAACGTTAAAATGGGCGATTGACAACCAAATCTGTTGCACATATTGTCTGTGGTGCAAAATGTCGTGAAAAATTATAAAAAAGGAACGTAAAAAAAGTATGCTAGTTGCTAAGTGTCACTGTCATTCGTTTGTTGTTCATTCTGTTTCTCCTCGAGTTGCGTGAATGTGTTTCTTGCGTTTCATAGTAATTGTATGTGTGTGCAAAAGGCAATGTTACTATGGCTACCTTGAGAATTAGGATGCAAGAGCGAGCGAAGCGAGCTCTGGACTTGGGGCACCCCGACTCGGACAGGTTAGGTTCGAAGGGGATGGCGGGGTCTAGTGAGCGAGCGGAGCGAGCGAACTAAGACCCCGACATCCCCTTCGTGTTAGGTTACTGTAAACCTTGCAGACAGAAATAGGAGCCCCGCGAAGCGGGGCTACGTCGACTATGCTTTTGAGGCGAATATAAAATGTTTTGAGGTTAGGTTACAATAATTGGTTTTTCTCAAGAACGGTGCATTACCTTGTAATCGGAGTGGTACCAGGGGAGAAGGGGTACCCTCCCCTCCCCCTACCCCCCTCCGCCTGCCGCAGATTTCAAAATTTTTACCTGTTTTGAGGTTAGGTTACAATAATTGGTTTTTCTCAAGAACGGTGCATTACCTTGTAATGGGAGTGGTACCAGGGGAGAAGGGGTACCATCCCCCTCCCCCCACCCCCCTCCCAACCCCCTCCGCCTGCCGCAGATTTCTAAATTTTTACCCGAAGAATTGCCAAACTTAAGTGGCAGTGGGCAGGGCACATTGCTCGCAGAACAGATGGCCGATGGGGCCGAAAAGTTCTGGAATGGCGACCGCGAACCGGGAGACGATGCGTTGGAAGGCCTCCCACTAGGTGGACCGATGACCTGGTGAAGGTTTCGGGGATCCGCTGGATGCGAGTCGCACGGGACCGATCAATGTGGCGACACTTGGGGGAGGCCTATGTCCAGCAGTGGACGTCTTTCGGCTGAAATGATGATGATGATGATGATGAACTACTTTTATTCAAAGCGGTATAAACGATAAAGTGGAGGCTAAAAATAGCTCCACACTTTACAACTCCGACATTTATTCATGTACTTTGTGTCCTATGTTAATTAACCTTAGTAATCTTATCATTTTCAGATGCATCTGCCTACAGTGGTACAACCGTAAATTCCGTGCAGAAAATGAAGAGGACCCTGAACCGACGACTCACAAGAACGGAGTCAGCGTAGTCGAGGGCGGGCCCGACCACAAGGCTGGTCATCATGACCATAAGGGCCACGACCATAAGGCGGGACACGACAAACCTGGACATGATCACAAGGCAGGACACGACAAAACTGGACATGATCACAAGGCAGGACACGACAAAACTGGACATGATCCCAAAGCCGCACTCGATCACAAGGCAGGACACGATCATAAGGCAGTACCTGACCATAAGGCACATGATAAGCACGGACATGACCACAAGGTTGTTGACAACCCAAAACTGAAGACTCAGGCCAGTGTAGGACGCGATGTAGATCTGATCAAGCAGCCATCAGCCACCAGCGAGACATAAGCTAAGTCCCGACCAGTAGACTAACGTACCTTAAGCGTTCGTGTACCACTGCTCGATGTAAGGGAACCCGTGGGCTCCATAGCCCACATCATTTACTCGTATACTTTTCGATGTCGCGGCAATGTTGGTTGTTTACTCATTACTCAATATAGATTATTAGATTTGTGTCTCTTGACAATAGTACTCTGTCTGTCGAACCCGCTGCGCAAATCTGCGTCTTTACTGTATCCGTCTTCAAATGTCCTGTCTCATATATTTTCAAAGCCGTCAGTTTCAAAACTTTGAGATTACAGAAAAAATAAAGTAGTAGGTACTTAATTTAATTTCTAAATGTTATCTTCTACATTGTCGTGAGGATGAACTTTAACCTGAAACTTCCCGTAGTTGACGTGACCTTCTTCAGTAACTTATTCATAAACTGCGCCTATGGACGTACTTAAATTCCCAGTCGCGTTTTCAAATAGATTCACGAGCACACTCCATGTCTAGTGACGTCAAACTTGCGTTAAACAAACAGTAACAATTAACACTAACTACAACACACTAGTATTACCTAAGACACAGTTTGTTTTCTTACAATGTAACTTGGAACATTCTAGTATTTAGATTTTAGTAGAATCTACTAAAAGTAATTTAAATATACTTACCATTTAATTTTAAGTATACTATCATGTATGGGATTTAGAAATGGAATCGCCGCCATTTTGTGTGTCTGTATTAGCGGTTTGATCGCGTCGACGTGTGTCATGCCTGTGGTTGTACATTTGGCGACTTATTCTTCAATGTCCTTACAGTTATTTCATAGAAAATCTTCCAGTCTGTTCTCACGTATCCCTTACTGTAATTTTAACTTGTAAATATTTTGTAATGTGTCTACATAGTTATTGTCTTTTGTATGTAAAATTATGATATATATATACAATGTTAGTTACATATCATTTTAATTAGTATCTACCATTTATTCACATGTAGCTTTCACAAATCATTTTATAGTTTTCAATTACTTTCTTCTTTATTTTAAACTCATCAAAATTTTAGATTCGGAATATTTATAATTTCTGAGTAATATATTTTTGAAAAATTTACAATCTCAACTCAAAATTAAAATTAATGTACTTAACTTTTATTTTTAAATACTCCTAAACAAAATACTCAATAAAAGCGATCTGTAAAAAACTAAAATAATCATTCTAAAACCTGACCGTCCGTGTGTACCGAATGGATATAATAAAAAAAATAAAAAAAAACTGCAGTTTTACGTAACAATAAACAAACTTTATAGAACACATGATTACGACCATGTACTATAAGTATAGTTGATCTGATTGAAAACAGTAAGTCTAAAAGAGCTTAGTAAAGTATTCAAAAACATAAATATACAAAACGTAGAATCGTTCCGTTGATCACTCACACTTCTTTCCAACCATCCTTTAAACCTCATGTATGCTCATTTACAAATTGTAAGGACTAGATCATTTTAAACGCGATTAATATTCATCCTAACAAAATTTAAAGTAAACTGACTGGCGACCCTTGCAAAATATTTGATGGGATTGTAGGCCTATCGGGTTCAGCGATTAATCCTCCTGAACCATCTTATTTACTTCATTTTCTTTACTATCCAGTATGTTTCCTGTGTCACAAGATACTACAGTATCTGTGTCTTCAACAACCTTACCCCCACTTCTTCAATATATGTCCCAGACCACTTCTATCTAAGTAGTTACAATTACATAACATTCTAATAATTATAAAGAATATTAATACAATATCAATACAATAGCTGTTCGTATTTACATTCGATGTTGTGTCTCGGTGTTTTATTATTAACGAAGGTATTTAATAGACCAATGTATCATCAACGTGTACTATAGTGTCAGTCAACTTATGTGTGGATTGTGGAATGTCATATTCATGTTACTTCACCGTTTCTCATTAGGGTCGTTACATTTTACTTTAAATATTTTAGAAAACCTTGGAATTTTTACCCTAAGAGACTGAGAAGAGTGTTCTAAAATAAATTTCAGAGAAATCATTATTTAGTTTTGATGATTTACCTTCCATGGTACAATAATTTGATAGTCATCACTTACACAACCACTTGATTTTTTTAATAAATGTTTTGGATACGGAATGAATTCATTACCATCGTGGGGTCCAATGATTGGTCCAGAAAAAATCAAATATGTATCGGATTTTAAATGCTTATTAGTTTTGAAAGAAGCACTTTGTACTTACTCGTTTATTTTCTAATATTAAATTGTTTAGATGTTAAGTATTATTTTAATTGTAAAAGTTTACTTTCTGGTGTAAGCGTAAGATCTATGGATTGTGACTATTTGAACGTTGAACTCGTCTTATACATTTTTGATGTCCACGTGGTTTTCGGCTTACAGTGTTTTACGCTGTTTTCTTTTATTCGTTTGTTTCGTGACGTTCCATGTCATGACACTACTAGATACGAGTACAGGTGGATGCAAAATGTATGAGTCGAAGTTATGTCGAGTCTCATGTACTGGAATATCATAAGATACTTCATTGAGAGAATAGGAATTACTGTTATTATATGTTTATTGATTAGGAGTGATAATGAAGACATTGTATGTTGTACTGGTATCAATGTTTAATGAATGTTTATTAAAGTTATGGGACCGACTGGCGAATGCTTGTGGATTGGAGGCTGAAGGAAGGAAAGATTGGGTTAGACTGCTATAGTTTCAGTTTCTAACTGGTTGATAAGCATATTGTATCATTCATGGCTCATCTTGATTACCTACATTAGGCTGATGAGTTGATTAAATTGTGCAATCCAAAGCTTATGTCGTGATTGTGTTTGTGGTCGGCCAGGTGTATGCCAGTCGTTCCCACAAAGTATTCCATATTATACCTAAAGATATTACGTTCGTTGATGTGTTAGATTAAGAACAAACTAGTGTATTGTATTATAACTGGTAATTATAGTCTGTAATAATATTTTATTGTTTTATATCTGCATATTATAAGCTTTAGCGCCTCGATTTCGCTTGAGAAACGTTGCCAAAGATATTTATTTATTTTTACACGCTTTATTGTGTTTGAACAATTAAATGCTTGGATTTATAATTGACAAAAAAACTAGCTAGAAACCTGAATATTACTTTCCTTCGAATTTACCAGTTTGGAGATGTAAATTTTAATCCAAGCATTTCGTTTGTTCAATCGATCATAGCCGAATTAAAATTGTATAGAATTTATATATTATAAAAATATATAGCTTTTGTTAAGCTGTTAGCCATTTGGTTAAAATAAATTGCCGTGCCAAAGTTAACGTGGTTAAACCATATGTATTTTAGAGAAAAGTTTTATTTTAAATTAATTTATATGTATGTATATTGAAGCTTTATCATACAGCTGTCGGGAATTGAATGTTTTAATTCATGGAGATTATAGGAATTATCTATAAATTTGATGTTAATTATATTTTTTTGTTAGTTCTGCTGCATGTTTATATCAAATGGTGATCTGACAACTTATCAAGGGAGCCGCCACTGACTGATTCTGAGGTTCATATTGACACCACGCCGCCGGTAGGATTCTAGCAGAATTAAATTTAACTGAAAAATACGTAATTACTTTTTATTAATTTTATCAGTCACGGATTTACTTAGGATTTAAGTTATTATTTTGATAGTACTTTTATATCTGTATTAAAAGTATTTATGGACGCTATAGATAGATAATGCTATGCTATTATAAATGTTCAAGTAGTAATTGTGGTCTGTTTTTGCAGTCCATCTTGTTTCCTTTGACAACGTATTGTATGAGACATTCCGCCGCTTTGTATGTTTCAATTGATGGTCATATATTAAACGTATATAATAATGTGAAATGCATTACTTAGTTAGTGTTAGGATATAACAATATATTAACATACATATGTAATTAATATTACCATATCCGTTGTTACACGGCATAATATATCTGTTCTTGGCTAACCCCTGTTTAGGGGTTTGCTCTCGACACCCTACATACATACATACACTTTTAATCCCCACACCTAAGCTCTATTCACTGTGATAAAATAATTGTAAGATTAAAAGTAAAAATATAAATTTAAAAATCACTATAAAATGTTTGTATAATTTTTCTATACTTCCGTCGTTTACAGCAGTTCTTCGATCGCCGAATGAACAATTTTATAAACTTTAATAATATCACAGTGAATAAAATATATATAATTCTACACCTATTTATCCAAAATACCATTTTAGATTTTATTTATTAAGTTTTATTTTATATTGTATCTTCTGGGGTCAGTTTTAATAGAAAATTAGTATTTTAATTGTTTTTTAATTCCCAAAAACTGACCTCACTCGATTAGCCCACGTCTCAATAAACTCTTACACTTTAAAATGTTGATTTTAATATATTGACGTGTTTTATATTATCGTATATTATGATATATTTTAATTTTATCACGACTGTGCTGTTTTATATCTCATATATTTTATACCGATGTCTCTAAATAAAATGTGAACAAGATGATGTGACTTTTAATATCCTTGTAAATTCCAACGACCCTCCATGCTACTAGCTACAATCTTATCATTCAAACACAATGCTATGTTATTGGTTTTGTGAGAGAAGACAGAGTAAAATGATTACTTGGCTTATGCTGTACTAAATGTAATAAATAATTTCACATCATGTTACTGATCATGATCTGAATTACTGATAAAAAAGACAACACCTTATTATTCATAAAACCATTAATATTTCCACTGCCATTGATTATAGTCAATCAACTAATCACCATGGGGAGGGAAGAAATAAAAGTGGTCTCAAAATTACACCCTATGTGACACACCCTTAGCCATCCCAGATTATACGAAAAAGGATTACAATGATCTACTGCATTCTGCTACGTAGGAAAGCAATAATATTTGTGATTATTTTAGATACCGAAGTAACTTAATCATGATACCTTATTGATGCTGTCGCCTGAAAACGTTTACGGTAAACGCAGTCAAAGGTCTTAGACAAAACAAAAATATATCATATTGTGTACTATGATACCATAGTGGTACTTACAGACATATTATGGATATTAGTTATTTTTTTGACCCCTTAATCCCTTGATTCAGTCTGTCTTATAGTTGCTTGAAATAATATTGAGGCATGAATCGTCAATACTTTTTACTATTTCGCCGTCGATGTGGCTGAGATCTGGTCGAAACAGATTAAATTGTTATGTAAATCATCGACATGAAGAAGAAAAAGAACGAATTAAACCTGACAAAATAATCATCGCAAAATATCTCCTATACATATTTTCTAAGTCAATAGGCACATACATCATACATAATGTACTACATAATACTAATGTGTACAAGCATCAAGGTACGTTTTCCACAAGCTGTACGAAACAAGCAACGGACGACAATAGTCAGACTAAGATTACAAGAATCTTACAAAGGGTTGGTTGTTTTTAGGGTTCCGTAGCCAAATAGCAAAAAATGGACCCTTATGGATTCGTCATGTCTGTCTGTCTGTCCGTCCGTATGTCACAGCCACTTCTTTCCGAAACTATAAGAAATATACTGTTGAAACTTGGTAAGTAGATGTATTCTGTGAACCGCATTAAGATTTTCACACAAAAATAGAAAAAGAAAACAATAAGTTTTGGGGGTACTTAAAACTGAAAGCCAAAATTTTTTTTCATCAAACCCATAGGTGTGGGTTATCTATGGATAGGTCTTTAAAAATGATATTGAGTAGAAAAAAATGAGAGACTTCCGAGAGACACTTCCAAAGTGGTAAAATGTGTGTTCCCCTCTAATTTCTAAAGGAAAATTCTGAAAATATTTAGGATTGTAGAACGTTAAAAAAACTCTCAACGAAAATTAGTTTCAATAAGATATGATGTTTAGTTTTTGAGATATGGGACTTTTTCATCAAACTGCAGCAGTAACTTTGTTTTTAATTAACATACTATGAAAAACAAATTTATTTTTGCGGTTGAGTGGAAGTTTACTAATGAATGACCGTTCAAAATATTGTTATTATATTGTTTGGGGCTATGGAAACCTGTGTGCGAGTAAAACTCGCACTTGGCCGGTTTTTTTAGGATCGTTTCACGAATCTAAAAAGATAGAATATTTTCTGTCTGTGGGTTCTTACATATACTACCAATTTTATACATCTGATAAAACCTGAAAATAAATGATATTGGATATTATAACGACCATTAAATTTAAGACGACGCTGTTCATGCAGCATACCGGTGCCCAATGCAGCCTAAATTAAAAAAGCTATACTGACACGATCTCTTACGGCCAACTCATGTACTCCTTTGTATTTTGTTTTTATGAAAGATGTGATGTGTTTACGCTAGAAAGCGCTGTCTCGCCACGTATTCTTGAACTCTTGCAGACTATGTGACCTTACTAGTTCTGCTTAATGCCACTAGATGTCACTTTTCTTAAACAGTTCAACAAAACTATTGTCTCGAACTTTGTCGTACTTTAGGATTTTGCCGATTTTAGCATGTGGTTTTGTAATAATAACAGCTGCCTTTCAATAATAATACCCTTTGATAAAATATTAAAAAATGTTTCTGAACTTGTTTCAAAAATAAAACTCCACGATAAGTTTTTTGCTTGTGCAAGCTACAGTATATTATTATGCACAACAGACTTTCTAAAATGTTTGAGTTTGCAAAACGAAATAAATTGTGCTAATCCTATAGCCACATAACATTAATATTTTGCGTATCATGCATTTTAGTAAATGATTAATAGGTGGCTGCCGAATGGTACAGTGAACGGTGCTACCTGCACGTAGTCGCCCCGCGCTACGATAAACCGCGATTGTGCACAGCGCGGCAACGTCGCGTCGCGTCATCGCGTGATCGCGCGCCTCGCTCCACGACTCCGCACGCTACTAGTCCTAGTATACACGTGGCGGGTAACACGCTGCATTTAAAAACCCGTTTGCTTTGTAATTGTATTGGACTCAATTATGTTTCTTATGTGTTTATTATTGTTTCTTTAAAGTGATATAATGATTCTTGTGAGTGTATTTTAATAAATGTGAATGCATTTAAAAATGGAATAGAGTACGTTTGGTACATGTACCTAATGTATTTATTGGAGTTGCCAGATAGTTAGATTATTCATTGCAGCTCAATTGGGACGTTAGGTACTTAAATACATAGATCAAATTATTTTTATTTAACGTTTAACAGTAACATTTCGATGCAATCCTAATGTTTTCTGGATTCCAGGGCCTTGCTAGCCTGGCTCTCAACCCTGGCAACCAGAAAACATACAACCATAATTTTATAGGTAAACCACTAATTCGTTTTAATAAATGTTTTTTACTAAATATAATCAAATTATTTATCAAAACTACAATTTTTAAACTATTTTTTTTTCGCTTAACAGCAACACGATTTATCACCACATCGTTCAACATGATTTATGTTGCACGATGTGTGACTTAACAAAATAATTACCGTTTAATTTTTAGGCAACTGCGCAAAACGCCGCGTGTGCACCCAACCTTACCATACACATTGATCGTTCGTGACGCTCGAGTCGGCCGGCCGCGAGTGGGCCCGAACGCCCGAGCGGCGAGACGCGGGACGCCAGTTGCCGCGGCGAACTCTAGCCGCGCGGACCAAACCGTTGTGTCGCGACGCGATTTTGTTTGAAAATTCTCCGTCAACATGCCTCAAAAAATCGTACTATCCGACCAAAGTTTGAAGAAACTTGTCAAGGAAGTGAGAAAAAGAGAGTGTTTGTGGAATCCGAATCATGATAGGTACAACGACCGGTATCAAATGGCCAAAGCTTGGATGGAGATAGCGCAGTTGATGCAACTGCCAGGTTAGTGCGACATGTTTATATTATCAACACTTGGTCGGTTCGTACTACTAAGTGCAGCCGTAGGAATATAGATGGCGGTAGTAGTCTCAAAAGTTATACTAAGTTTCTGTGTGTATGTGTATTTTGTAATTTATTCGTTAGCATTAGTCAGCAATACAATATTTAGCGAATAGTAATCATGATTTGTTGAATCCCTTTAGTTCTTAAAGCAGTTATTTAACTTAGTTAATTTTTGTGTTACATTTATAATGTAACATTTTTCCTGTCGTATACCTATTTGTACTTATTATTCTAAAATTGATCAATAATGCTTATTTCATCGTAGGCAGTCGTCGGTAATATATTTTGCATTTCTGGTTCTCATATTAATCCGCCAGCTCAGCGGTTAAGTTTCCCAATTATTAACACGCGACAAAAAACATACCTAAGTGCAATGCAAATCAGCTGGTTATTTTACTATTAGGTACACAATTGTCCTGCATTGCACTTTATATTATACGTTAGAGCTACTGGTGATTCCTTTGATCCTGGTAGAAATGCCACGCTGTGCAGATGCACAAGCTCCTATGCTTCTATAATAAATATAATCACCAGTCTTATCAAACCAAACCCAGACACCTTAAATATTTAGGACCTGCCTAGTTTTTTTCACAAGCCATACGGGATTTAGCATCGGCATAAACTTATTACGAATTCCCATGCAAACTTAAATCTCCTATTAAACTTCTTTATTCATTTTTAAGAATACTTTGTTGCTCATCTTGGTTACATGAAGAAGAACGGTCCTGTCAGTGAATTTAAGATTTTTATTGATTACCCTGATTGTAAAATCAATAAAAAACATAAAAGTTTCAAAGTATTCTATCTCTTTTCACAGAAGAACGTCTACGAGTAAAATGGAAGAATCTCCGCGATCTATTCAAGAAAGAAATCAGGAAGTACGGATCCGCAGAGGAATACACGGGGAAATGGCGGCATTTTGATATGATAAAGTTTATTAACATACCGGACATAACAAACAAAAGACTGAGCAATATTCTTAAAACAACCAGCGAGACTGACGGAGCCAGTGTAGAGGCTAAAGAAGAAATAGAAGATGATGACGAATATGAATACGAAGTCGAGGAACAAGAACAGGGGGAGGAAAATAACGAAGTAGAAGTGTACTTAGACGAAACTTATGAAGAAGATCCCATACCAGACAAGATAGCAAAAATGTCAACAGACGAAGACTACGATGTGATGTTTCTGAAGTCTTTAGCACCGTACTTCAAGCAACTGGACCCGATCAGGAAGCTGGTGGTGAGGAGTAAGATGCAGGATATGTTGCTGAACGAGATCGCGGCACAGACGTCAGCTAGCCAGTTACACGCGAAGAAGAGTTAGCTACGCTGGTAATGAGCTGCGGAGTGAGTGATAATGTGAATATTTTATCCGAAAGGAATATTAATGTGAGAATGAAACTGTCATGGAGGGAAGCAAGAATTGTACATTTCTTCCCAACCGAAACATACAGCAGCTTCCAATATGTTAATTTTGTTACCCATCCTTCTCCCAAGTATGTTGATCATGGCAATATCTTGTGTCGTTTTAGTGTGAGTGGTTAAGAGTTTACCCGTGGCATGGAAATTGTAGGTGCTAAGTATTGTAAATGATCAATATTCTTGTCAAGTGATTTGATTTGCTGCTGTTATCAACAAGAGAATCGACAGTGCGTTAGTTCGTCAGTTATTGTTTGTGTTAATCAGCCTTAAGAAACCCGGAGTAAGTATCCGCAGTGCAACTCATACTTTAACTTTAATTTATTGTAACAAATACTTCATTGACTTCAACAAAGATTTATTGGCTAGCTATTAAGACAGAGAAGTGAAAATGTTGATCTAAAGGTTGAAAAGAATTTCCGTAAAGAAGACTGACTATGCTTGTGATTATAAATGTCGTCATTGAACTTGCAGAAAGAAAATAAAATGCTTCCAGGTACTGACGTTAAATATTAACAAAGAGTTTTGTTACTTTATGAGTAAGTAAGTTTTTGTTCCTTTGCCAGTGGCGAAGAATGAAAGTTTTCCCTGCCTTTTCCTGTTCCAAAAATGGGTATTTATTGCAGACTTCTAAGTAATTTTCGTGAACTTTTTTTAACTTTCACCCTTCACCTCTGGTACCCAAGTTGTTTTTGAACTTCTGAACTTTTAAACAAAATAATCATATTTATTAAATGTATATCAAACAGATATAATCCTATTTATTTATATATCAAGCAAACTTGACCCTGGCGTCCCTGACTCCCTAGTCTTTCATAGCTCTAAAATATGATCTAACGATAGTTTACATTATTTGCATTGATAGACTTGGTTATACTGGTTATATTAATTCCCATTTTCTTGTATTGTCCCGTGCAAAGACCTCTTGCTGTTATTCTACTGCTCACTTTTAATACAGTCCTGGTACGGGCTCGTCGCAGATAGTTTCTAGTAAGTTTACGACCCGCTTGCCTTTAGTGAAATGCGTTTAACGCAAAAGATACTTAAAAAAATGTCTCTCATCATCTTCCCGATTAGATCTACCGATTAGAAGGAATAACAGTATATTTTCAATTCGTCGACAAACGTATTCAATGATTGGTGGACCTGAAAACCTTTTTAGTTGTTTTGTAAAGCCGTAGTCTAAACAATACAATATTGAATAATGGGCTTGTTAAAAAATCTATAACTAAGAAAGCTTGATGCTATTTTAACGCATTTTTTGCTTTTTATATAATTATTGTTATTTAATTGCTATGTTACCAAAATGGGAAATGTACCTTCTTATTATATATTAATTTTTATTCTTATATGATTTTTTAAGTGGACGTGGGGTGGTAGAACTATAAAAGATATTATTCAACATTTATACTTTCAAGAAGAACCTATTATGTAAATATTTTTTACATTTAGAAGAGATTATACTCTTATTCCAATTAGCTTTCCATATCTACAACTGTATAAATTAAAATACAGTAATGTTTTAAAATAAGAAAGTCTCTGAAACTCGTTAACATATTATATTATTATGTTATGTTTAACTGTTTTAAGTGTAATTTAAGTGATTCAAGTTATCGTTAAGAGTGACTTTGTTCAGAATGGTTATAAACGCTACCCGTTAAGTTAAGCCAACTTTATAAGAATACATTAATGTGTGTACCGACCTAGTTGATTAAGTGAGGGTTCGTAATATTTTGTTACTTCATAAATAAGAGCTGAGCTGGTATTAAAAAATACTACCTTTGTTATAATCTGTTGTTTTATTTTGAAACACATGGTACCATCAATTTTCAGGATTTCTTTGCGCAACCAAAATCTCATCATCATTATCATCACCATCAGCCTATAATGTTCCCACTGCGGGGACACAGGCCTCCTCTCTATGAGAGGGAGTGGGCGGTTATCCATCACGCGAGCTCAGTGCGGGTTGGTAGATGTCACATGACTTCAAATTTTTTGTTCTAGGGCATGCCGGTTTCCTCACGATGTTTTCCTTCACCGTTTTTGAGGGCAGCGGCGATGAAATAAATTACACAAAATAATGCGCCTACCTGGGTTCGAACCCACGGCCTACTGCTCGTAAGTCGGGGCTGCCACCACTGGGCCACCGCTGCTCTCAACAATATATAATGCTATCACCAAGAATCATAATTTTAAAATGTATATTATGAATTACTATGTGTATGTAAGTAGAAAACCAGAACTTGGTCACGAGAAGCACACCTACATAACTTCTTCTTTTAACTGCAATATGGTCTACCTGATTGCTTAGTGGTCGTAAGCAGTTATGGTCAGCATAAGCTGTCATGCTGTCATAAGACCGACCTGGGAATCTAACCCATTATTTATCAGGAAATAGCTCGCCTCTTATATGACCTCTTATGGTGTCTGATGAGATGAGAAGTATGGAAGAAGAAGACATGCTGCGGCGACCCCAAATAAATTGGGATACGGGCAAGAGATGATGAGGCTCGTCTCTTATAACATGGGAGTCATGGGACTTAATACTTACAAGGTGTTGTTTTGCATTCTCGTCAAAATTCAGGCGGATGTCACAAAATACGTAAATGGTCAATTTAAATTACGATAGTAAATTATTAACAAACCCTACTTTTTTGTTGTTGTTTAACTTTGTCAATATTTAAGAATAACCCCTTTAACATGGGTTTATAGGGGATAAAAAATGATCGAATAAACGTTTGAGATTGTTTGTATGTGAAAGCGCGGTTATAGGACGTGGATCCAGGATCAGACGGGCCGCGTTTAAAACACGGATAGGTATCCGTAAATAAATAAAAAAAATCCTACCCATTTCACTATCGATTCGGGTCGAGATTGTCGAAAATCGATCATTAGCATACCTCCTTGAATTTGACGAGGATGCAAGGCTTGTATAACTGGCAAAAAAACTGGCTCTAAGGTTCGAGTAGGTACCTCTACACGCTCTTTAAAATTAATCTCGGGATTTGAGGCATATCCACTTTATTCTTTCGCTGTATGTATTTGCTGAAATCAGTGTAAATACGCAAATAACTCTAACTAATTCCGACCTCTGGTTATAAATGAAGAGGTTAAAAAAAATAAAAAAAAATACCGTAAGTTTCTTTTTCCTCTCCAAAATTAAAGTCGTTTCCCAGCAATTTTTGCGATGGATTCCCTAGTTGGATGAGCTTAGTTACTAGCTTCGTGAAGTGTCTGTTTCCACCTTGTATGCAGAGTGATAGTGGCAGTTGGAAGACAGTGTGTTGTGTTGTGCCGCAGTTTGGGAGAGCTTATGTCCTGCAATACGCTGAGCTTATAATTGGTTGGATACATGCATGAAACAAAAGAAAGACTCAAAATATATCAGTACTTAGTAGTTTAATGATCGAGCTTCTTAACAAAAAGCTCCAGTCCTTGACAGGTAATGACAACGGTGCTCTACAAACTATATGTATAAGTCCATCATCTGCCTAGCCTTTTCCCAAACTATCTTGGGGTCGGCTTCCAGTCTAACCGGATGCAGCTGAGTACCAGTATTTTACATGAAGCGACTGCCTATCTGACCTCCACAACCCAGTAACTGGGTAATACGATACCCCTTGGTAAGACTGGATGTCGGACTTTTAGCTTCTGACTACTCGTAACGACTGTCAAAGATCTACAAATGACAGCCGGGACCAACGGCTTAACGTGCTTTCCGAGGCACGGAGGAAACTCAATATGTAATTATGGTCACCCATCCACAGACCAAACTCGGCAAGCACGGCTTAACCTTAAAGATCGACCTGGGCGGCTGTTATTATTTAGCCACGAGCCCCTCAATATATATGTATAAGTCCCTTCTGCAAAATTTACCTACTTCGACAACATACCTAATTTTAAATATTTTTTTCTCATTTCTGAATTATGACTTTCGACACGTTTAATAAAATACAGATACTTACGAAGATTGATAAAAAATAAAAACCTCCGAAATCTTTTCATAAGTGTTACTTTGGCAGTTTCTAAAAACCATCAGTAAAAGAGGGCACAAGGCAATCAATGCGTCGTCATTGACAGGGTGAAATAAATAGGTCACGGTCATGGGACGTATGCACGATGCAAGTTAGACGAACTAGTCGGACAGAGCATTGAAACGCGCCACCCCTATCCATTCGATATACTCGTCACGAAACACGTGGAAATAGCTCACGTTAAAGTTACTCAAACTACGCTATAGTTTGAATAGTTCGTGTATAGCAAAGCGAGCAAAAAACTTGCAATACTTGCGGTTGCTTTGCAGTAAGTTAGGTTCGAAACTTTTTATAACGATGACGTTTGGCGGGGCGAGGGGCGAGCGGCGCGCGCTGCCTGTTGCCGCTGCATACAACCCAAACAAAACACGCGCGACGGAGCGGCAACGTCGCCGCAGCGCGCCGGGAATCGATTCCTCTCCCGCCGCGCGCCGCCGACAGGTTTTACTTGCAATAGTGAAGCACTAAAAGCGTAATTACCGTAAATTACCGATTTTTCATTAGTATGTGACACGTTTGTGCATGGTTCATGATGTTATCGCTAAATGCGGCCGTGAACGATGCTTATTTTTGCAGATGCAAAACAAAATCCGACGCTCGTCTTTGTTTGGAGCTGCAAATATATTAGTTTCAGGACTCGCGTTCAAAAATGAACAAATTCAAGTCAACCCTCAAAACGGATGAAAGTTTAGAACGCTAATTAAAATTGGTTTCAACTTCATACAAAATAAATTTCAAAACTTCGATTTAATTGATAAAATTATGATGAACTACGAAATAATTCGGTGGCGGCGGCACTGTGTGACGTGGTAGTTAGAGCAATAAGCCCAAAACACCCGAAATGGAACAGCATTGAAATTCAAAAAAAAAAAACATGGCGTAGCACATTGCAGTACAAGTTAGGCTAGGTTATTATTTGTTTTGATTAGATATGAAGAATGACGTAGGCGCCATATTTTTAAGTTCTGATGGAAACATTTCCCTTGTACCAACAAATGATGGCTGTTATTATGGTAATATTAGCTTTTCATGCCACGGACCGCAGGGTGGAGAAAAAAGTTTGCCGGTCAATTTCCTGCAAGTTGATTCTTTTAGTTTTTCGATCCTATATCTTTTGATGTTACAATGATAGAAGTAGAGACTACTATTATTTACTTGTTTAAATACTGTAGCAGTAATACTGAAATATAGTAGGCACCTAAATTGTTATCAACACCTAACATACATGCAGATGATACAGACTGATTATTCATGGAAAACCGATTTCAAAATAATGGTATGGACGCCCGCTAAAAATGCCAGCGTATAAATATTGAATGTTTTAAAGTTAAGTTAATGGAATCACAAACACCCATTGTTCTACTTTTACTAACAAATAAGCATACATATTACTAATATCGAGTATTATTATGGTTACTTTACTCTACTTCGGTTTTGTAGTCGGAATTTGCTCGGGGCGATAATAAAAATATTTGCTTTCCTTATTTCTCACCCGACCGTTACTATTTATTTCATTCAACTGAACATAAACATAAATCTTATTCTTAATAGGTACTTTTTCATTAGTAATTTGATAGAGGTCTACAGAAGCATTAGCGCCAAGCTTAAACTTCCGGATGACATCTACATTATCTTTGTCACAGAAAGAATTTTTAATATCACCACCCTCGCCTTCAAATAGCAAAAACGTAACATTGCACTTAATTAAATAACTATAACGAGAATTACAAAGGGGGATTCCCGTCCCGTAACGATGGTTCCCGGGAATACGCTGAGGGGCTATTCTTTGATTTGTCTCGTCTTTGTTGGCGACAATGGTCGTCAATCCGTCACTCATAGTGCGTCACCCGGGGCCCTGGACCCCCGGCACCATTGTCACTTGCAACTTGTGTATTAGAAGAAGCGGCTGATTCATCTATTGTGGTTTTTCTAAGTGTTATCTGGGTATTTTTGGTCAGCAGTTTTGGTGCAAACAAAAAATTTAATGAGAAAATTCAGATAAGGAGCTTTTAAAAGGATTGTTGTAATTATGATTACGGTTGGTCGTTTGGTGCAGACTTCTCTCTTTTTATTTGTGTAAAATCAGGTTGATTGTCAATGCCATTCTGCTGCGTATTCCGACCTGAAGTTTTTGTTGTAAGATTGTTAAAGTATTAGTAGTTTGCTAGACCATGGTTTCATATGTCATAGACCCCATTTCAGCAATCCCATAACTTCCACTGATGCTATGGGATTGAGCGCTATTATTTTGTTCTAACCGCTGAACGGAAAACGTTCCTCTGTCTCGAAAAACAAGATCAAAACCATAATCATGTCTTTTACTGAAACTTTATCCTGCTTCACAGGAATTGATGAAGCCATTTTTCTTCCAACGCATATTTAAGATGATCTCTTTGCTTAAAAGCAGCTTCGTCAGTGTCTTCTGTGCCAAATCTATTTGGAATCGAACCAAGGGAAAAATTTTGCTGTTATTGACTAAAAGCTCACGATTCCAAAACAAACCAAACAATCCTGAGTTTCAGACTAAACATAACACCAAAAACTTCAACATCACGTGTTTATTTCACAAAACAAAAGGTATCATTTATATTTGTACAATCGTAGCTCGTAATGTCTAGCTTTCATCCGCTTTGTAAGAATTCTCGGTACAACCTGTTGACATTCTATTCTTTGGAACTAAATAACCGGTTGTTTGAACTGGAATTGACGTTAAACTGTAGAATTACGTGTCTGTTACGACTCGACGGTGACAATTTGATTTTTATTGAATGAAAACGACCCTTTCTGTCTCTGATTCAGTATGATTACGCTTTGACTGTTTGAGTATGTGTTCATTATTGTCATTGTGCAACGCTAGAGCTGAAACTCGCTTTGATGTTAAACCTCAGGTTTCGTTACAACATATATCATGTTCTGTTTTTGCTTCTATTGTTTTGCTGGTGGGTTTATAGTGCTTATATGAGTAATGCGAAAATGTTCATCTGTATCCTCTACCTCTTTTTGATTAATTAAACCTCGTTCTTTAGAAATTGCATCGTGATCGTCAGCATGTGTACAAAAACCACAAGATAGCACTGGCAGACCGGTAATTAGACTCTATTTATCAGTTAGCTCTGTCCAAATCGACAGTTATAGTTTTCTTAGTCCTTTAATACTCGATCCTGGGAGATCTTACTATGAATCGCATCATATTATTTTAAACCTACAAAGTTTTAAAACTGCCGGTTTGGACGGCATTAGGAATCAAAATTCTAATGTCGTAACCGTAGCAATGCTTTCGTGTTTTCAGCGCTTCACCCTCAATGTTGCTAAAATAATTAATGACAAAGGATCATGCGGCTATTTCGTTACGCTGGATAACACTGGTCAACAAAAAAACACTTTTTGTATGTAATGATGAAAACTTTTGCCTAGTTATTTTTAGAAAGAGGAAAGTGATAATAGAAATGATATTAGAATATTTCAAATACGAATAGTTTTATTATATTTGAAAATTTTAATAAACAAAATTCAGTGAAAGTTATGGTACTGCAGTATTAATATAAATGCCCCTTATTATTTTTGATTTTTGGCTTCAGGGAGGGCTCATTGTAATGTCGAGCACTAATCTGCGAGCATAATAATATGTGGACTACACTAGCCCTGATAGTTTTATCTTGTACAAAATGTCATAGTGGAATCTTTCACCATGTTCATTGCTGACGGCGCTCAGATGTACGGGAAAGAACCAAAATGTGAATTTAGGGAATGTGTTTTCAATAACATATTAAACTCCAAACCCGTTTAAGCAAAAAAAAAAGCTGACCTGAGCTGTAAAAGCTGTTCGACAAATTATTATTATTTATTTATAGCCATATAATGGGTGATTTCCGAGAAAACTTGAAGTCACTTTAACATAAAAACTAGACCTGATCAAATCAAAATAAATATAGTGTTGTAACGAGCGTAGGTAGGTTATTCCCAACTTGTAATCCCCTTTCTTATTACAAAATTTTGTTGACCAGTGTAATACTGGACCATGATGCCATTGTGTTGAAAATGAGTAAGTATTATCAGGCGGACGAAATGTGTAAGAAACAGTTTAGAGTAAATTGATTTGGAGGCATGAAAGCTGGTCATTATGAATTGAGATGTAAATAATAGAATTTTTCCATTCTGCCCTACAAAGTTGTCTCATTTGTGGGGCAAAGTTGGAATCTTTAAAGTTTTGGTGTCCACTTTACCCCTCTAGTCGATTTGTTGAGCCAAAGATTGCAGTGTTGATCATAAACATCATCAAAAATTAAAAAATACCACTTTTCTCACCGATGGGATACATCGTAAAGGCAAAATAGAAAAAAACTGGAGCTTATTCATAAACGATGCTTAAAATTAAGAGACGTTTAATCCTCAAAAAATGTATGGTTAATTGGACGTTTATCATTACTTACCTTTAAGTAGCGTTTATGAATAAACAACAGTATGTATATGTTCTACACCTAGCTATAATACCGTTGAGATTTGAGTTTCTCTTTTAGTTGAGTGTCTAAGCTTTCATTAAAGTCAGTAAATTAGGATTACCACGTTTCTATGGAAGAAAAGATCGTAAAATCTTGCAATCTTTGATCGTCATCCTAGCTTTTTCCGAAGTTTTATGAAGGCTTACTAATCTCTACTCCTATTCCGTCTTAATTGTAGAAAACACCACCAACAGTTTTTCATCAACGAGACGATTAAATTTAACGAAATTTTCTTAAAAAAAACCTTAAAACACCAGCAACAGCTTTTCATCAACGAGACGATTAACAAAATTTTCTTCAAAAACCTTTACGATTACTTGAGGTTATTGGGAACTGTTCAACTTAATCATTCACTTCATACACAAACTGACTTATTTTGACTTCAGAGTAGCGAAATACACAAAAATATAACAAAAGATATTGGTACACTATTTAGCCCTTGTAATTTTAATACTACGGTGTTTACCCATTACTCTATAGAAAAGCCTCCACTCTGCCTCATTGGTCTAGAGCCCGCAGGAGCTACTCTCCTAAACACGAGTTCCTGGATTTGATTGCCAGAGCGGCCAAGTGTTATTGGGTTTTCAACTTGGAGTTTTTCAATAGAGCCAGACTCTGTATTTGTGCCAAAATGATAGCTTTTTTTTGGGAATGCCATCTCGTAGTTCAACCTAGGTGGTTGTCGTCTGCTTAACCGGACTATCCTGTGGGTGCCTTAAGAGTAAGGCCTCCAGCCAGGGCATAAAAACTTACAAACTAAGCGACTACACGTTAAGGGCACCTCCTGTGGGGTACGAGCCCTGGGGAGGACTGCATGGGGACAGGTTGGATCTGAATGATATCATTATTTAGGGGCTGATTTAAAACTACTGGCACAGCATCGCGGGCTGGCTCGAGCGAGGGTCGGGGAGGCCAAGTTGATAGCAATACGCATGCCTCTCTTATGGCACTTAAACTTTATAAGGCTTCTTTTGAGACCATCTCTTTCTACAAGCTTGACGACAACTATTCCTTTAACATCATTGGTAATTATTTATTTTTTATTAGAATCATCTTATTATTATTTACTGAGTAGGTACGTTATTCACAGAATACCCAATTGTCACGATCTGTACATTATATTTTCGCAGCTTCCCCCAATAATACTTAACTAATACTGGAACAGAACCATAATTAAGCAATAGTTAGAAATACAGAGAAAAGTAAAAACATAATTTCGCAAGTCGTAACTCCTGCAATAATTTTCCGCAAAATGTAAAGCAGGATTTAGTTTGACAGATGTGCTATTTGTTGAACAATAAATTGTTAGATTTGCAAACTAGTACGGCTTTGCAATGTAACCTACGTAATTTTGAAACGAACATGAGTTTGCTAATATTATCTAACTGTTAAATATCCGTCCGGTTGTTATACTCTGCTGACAATACCATTTATAACTTACGATAAATTCAAGACCAACTCATTGATATTAAAAAAAAAAAACAAAGATTATCCTTGTAATTTAAGTATTCTAAGATTGTTGTGAGAATTCAATTTCCTCAATCATGCGGGAAAAACCAATCTCTTTCCAAGTCTGAGCATATCTATTGAATCTTTATTATCTTGTGAACCACAAATAACTGGCAATTGGAGTTTGGCTTTGTTTTGGCGATGGATGTGACTTTATAGGTTTTTTTTCATGACGCTTTTTTTACAACATCTCGTTCTACAAGCTTGACCACGTCTATTACTTCATCATCATAGGTAATTGTATCATTTTGTTACTATTCACCAAGTGCATTAGTCCCAGAATACCCAATTTCATAGTTGTCACGATCTACATAATATACCATCGCAGCTACCACCAATACTTCGTTAATAGCTTCAACGTGTTTCGGGTCAACTAATTAAAAAAGTTTAATTTCCATAAAATCTGATCAACAGCATCTCCCTGAGTCGAGGTCAAGGGGAACAATATATTTATATCCGTCTCTTTCACACAACCGTGATACAGAACCCGCGACGTAACTTGATATGGCAATAAATAAAATAAATCGTACCGTCTCTTTTTGCCGTAGGGAGCCAGCAATTAGGCCGTCCCTTTCGGAGCCGAGTCTATCCGACCTCTTGGAAGTTCGTTTATCGCTCTTCAAATACTCAGTTTAGAAGTTCCCTTCTAACCTTGAAAGTTGGAATTTTACTCAGGTCATGGCAAATAATACCTGCTTGTGCCTGATTTTCGTGGTTAGTGACTGCGATGTTGATAAAGCTAACAAAGTTGGGGATATTTGTATGGCAAACATAACTTTACTGATTGTAGGGGGTGACGGAGTAACCAAGTTAATTGGAAACTCTATACCTTCAACGAGATTTTGGTTTTGATTGGCAGCATTACAGATATCTGATTCGTATTATTGTACTTATGCTTCCTTCTAGCTGGGCTTCTCTTCTCGTCTCTTACAGAAATGTTATTTATTTTTATTCGTATTGATGATCCTGATAATAATTATATTTTCTTTTCTTTGCAAGAAGTAGTGAATAGGTATTCAATCTTGTTTGGTCTCACCTGAAGACAACAGTCCATTAAAAAAATCAAATTAAAGCTTTTATTTTCGGCAATTTTGTGGACTAAGTATGTAGATTATGCGATTATGTGTATGCTTACGTGCGAATGTGGACTAGGATGTTCTAATAATATTAGGTCTTTACCTATGAAATTGCCGTTTTGTTTGAAAAAAGTTAAAGTATTTTTTTTTCGAACTTATTTATTTCTTTTATTCAAAGTAATCACCCCTGCAATCAATGCATCTTTGCCAACGCTGTGGCAGTTTATGGATGCCCTTCTTGAAAAAATCAGCTGGACGGGAGACAACAAACTCTTCAAAGGCGTTTTGTACTGCCTCTCGGGAATTGAATTTTTTTCCGCTAAAAAGTTGTCCAAATTTTGGAAAAAGTAATAGTCGGAAGGCGCAAGATCTGGTGAGTATGGCGGATGAGGGAGAGCTTCCAAACCCAACTCATGCAGCTTAGAGACGGTCTGTTGTGCAGTATGGGGCCGCGCGTTGTCGTGAAGTAGCAGTGGAGACGACCGATTGACCAAAGCTGGTTGCAGAAGTGCGAGTTTCGCCATCATTGTGGTCAGTTCTTCAATGTACACATCTGCAGTAATGCTCTCGCCGTTTTGTAAAAAGCTATGATGAATCACACCAGCACTAGACCACCAAACTGTGACCATCACCTTTCTAGGGGTCATTTTTCGTTTTGCACATTGCTTTGGTACCGAACCAGGATCTAACCAACTTGCTGAGCGCTTTCGATTGTCAAAAAGAATCCATTTTTCGTCGCACGTAACAATTCGGTTCAAAATTCCTTCATTTCTGTGCCTGTTAAGCAGCGCAAGGCAAGTCTCGACGCGTACGTTGCGCTGGCGATCGTTAAGTTCGTGGGGCACCCATCTATCAAGCTTTTTTATCTTGCCAATCTGTCGCAAATGGACCAATATTGTTTTAATGCTAACATCAAAAGCTGCTGCCAGCTCAGCTGTAGATTGAGTTTCATCAGCTTCAACAATCACCTTTAATTCATCATTGTTGACCAAAGTTTCCGGACGACCACGAGGTTCATTTTTCAAGTCAAAATTCCCAGAACGGAACCGAGCAAACCAATAACGGGTTGTGCGTTCGTTTGTAGAGTTCTCTCCGTAAACGTCGTTGATGTTACGGGTCGTTTGTGCCGCGTTGGTGCCACGACGGAACTCATATTCCATAATTACACGAAATTTCAAAGTATCCATTATGAGGAAAAATGTTGAAATGTAATGAAAATACAACGCTAATCAATAAACAAAAGACTGATTTTGTAAATAGAATGTCATATTTTTAAAACAAAATTAATTTGAATTTAGAACTCATAGCCAATCAAAACTTTTTTTTGTTTGAAAAAGTCTGTACTGCAATACGGCAATTTCATAGGTAAAGACCTATTATGTTTTTTGTTTTGATGCTATTGGATTTGAATTTAGTTTTGTTTTATTGGTACTACTTACTTCAACAGTTAGTTTATTGATAAATAGGTACCTATTTCCTGCTTGTTTAGATTATTTCAGACCCTCTGGCCGTAGAATCGAGAGCATGGTCTGTCCCAAAGGTCTAAGATGAGACAATTGCTTGTTTCAGCAGTGCTTAAGTTGCAACAGTTTCATGAATAGTAGGATGTCCTATTACGTTCTAGGATTTTGAAGTTTCAGCGAAACCTTATAGTTCACAAAGTTTAGAAAGACCGTTGCCTCGTACCAAGAATGGCGGAATCCTTACAATGCAGGTTGTATACGAAACTCGTTTGACCAGAATTGAGAAAAAAAGTGGCGGGCAAGTTCGCCTACAATAGCATTCCGGTGTGTGGGCCCGCCCGCGCCCCGCCCCCCTCCCCGGCCGCGCGCCCCGCGCCCCGGCCGCCAGTCCGCGAGCGAGCGCGACCGCGTGCGCTGTGCACCAGCTACACAGACGTGCTCACTAAACAATCACCATCATAAACAAAACAAAACAAAGTGATTTTTAAAAGCACATATTTTCCTTCGATAAATATTCTCGTCCTTCAATTTATCTCCTTGAACAATACCTATTGCAAATTAAACATTATCTCTAAACCTTATTCTTACAACTACTGATACAGTAAAGGCATGCATTAAAAGGACAGTGAAACCGGTAATCTGTGTTGTGAAAAAGTTGTGTGGTGTGTAATTACGGTTGTCCTAATCCGGTTGTTATCGATTTTCGGACGTCACTAGTCCCGAACAGCTGTTTTGGGGATGCGGAAGCACTTCGCTGTTCGGCGTAGTTGTTTTACTTTTTCCCTGTGAGACGAGATTGCTTTGTCGTATTAAATTACGTATTTCAAAATACTTTTAAACATGAAATAAACCGGATCAGGCCCACAGGATCTTTCACAAAAAAAAAACGGACTCTTCGCATAAAATAGACGAAAATTGTGCTTCTTTGTGATATTATAGTGGATCTGATTAACTTGTGTTTTAAAAATTTCGGATTACAAAAATAAATAAAAACAAATCGTTGGAACGATTGCAGTTCACAGCAGTTCATTGCACTCGTTGCATTTGTGTTAGTTCAAAATTCAGTGTAATACTGTGTATTATCAATTGGATTTTTTTCGACGAACTGGATTGGGACCTGATAGAGAGGTAAGGGAGTGATTTTTATTCGTATTTCTGTGTTAAATTCAAGTTATAAGCGGCGCCTGGTGTTGGCTGAGCTCAGTGGTGCCCCGCCAAACTGTAGGCCTAATCGTGCACCCGCTCTCTGTTGCGTTTCCGTAAACTTTTCTACTGCTCTTTACCAGGCCAGAGTCGTCTTATGAAACTTTAAAACTGTTTTAGATTATTTAACTGTTTCGTTAGATTCATATTCAGTGAAAATATCAAGTCCACAACTTAAAAATAAGCCGTGAACCAAGTCACAAGTTTTGCGCAAGACTCCGAAACAATGTTATGAAGCAGTTTCTACATTTATCCCACAATGTTTCTCGCATTTAGAAAGACGAAATGTGGAACGAAAAAGATAAAAATCTGTTGAAGAAGTTAGCTCATCGCGGAGACTAGACTTCTGATATACATAATTGTGGAGTTTGAAAGTGACGTCAAGACCAAGACTGGTGATGTTACGTGTCTATGGCAGTGTGTGACCCTGGTACAGAGGCTGGAATCATGCCAGCACGCAAAATAGCCAACGTCAGCTTTAGTAGGCAACGCAGCGGAGGTATTTTTGGAAGCCGGCAAGCAAAGACAACCGTGCTGGGCAGACCCGGGAAAAAACAAGCTTCAGTGATACAGATACAGAAATGAAATAATTTCATCAGCTCCATCATAACTTTGCTACCCTAGTAGGTATTCTGAGATCCATGCATTTTGTCGATAATTTCGAAATATTTATTTTAATTTTTGCTGCAAACGGAAACGGAATAATCGCCTTTGCTGCGACAAATTAAAAGTGAAATGTAGATTGCACGCCTCGTAAAATGACTAAGTATAGAAAATGTTACGTCATTCAAACAAAGTAGATCTAACTTACATTGTAATAACAGAGAATAAAAAGAGTAACTTTGTGGCCAAACTGACTGAATCTAGGGATGTATACAGAATTATAGAACTAGACAGCTTAGAGCTCTATAAAATGCCGCTATTTATAAACAAGCTACAGATAAGGTGACTACGGAAATTATGTACTTTCAAACTGTGGCTTTTGACAGCATCTCTGTAACCGCAAGTTGATATTCTAAACTTGAGTCATCTGAAAAACTTTAACAAAGATAAGGTTGTGGACCAGTTAATATTTGACTTACTTTGTATGTGTGCGATATACTGACGAATGAGAAGACAGTATAATTATTATATCTTTTAAGTTTATGCTAAATTTACAAGCACAGCGGGTTATTTCCGACAATCTTAATGAAGAGGCTAAATTATACGACTTCAAGACTTGAGTAGTACAAGAAAATATAGCAACGAGTAATTTAAAGAAACAAAGTGTGACAAAAACACTTTTCTGCTGAAATTAAATAATTGGGATGGCATCAAAAACGTCTAAAATATGAGGTATGTAGGAATTAGAGGAACACTATAAAATAGCAACTAAAGTATTGATTCAAAAATGTATCTGAATGAAGATGAAATAATCAACATAATGCGTTTTGTAATGGGTCTTATCGTATCTTTGCGCAATTCTTTTGCTCTATACCTTTTTAGAAGAATCAGATTTTCTACTTTTGCAAGGATCTCTCTGTTCTCAAAGAGTCAAAAGTTTTTGAGTAATTTGGATCCGATGAGCCCCATATGACGTGTCTTTGTGTTTAGTTCAAATTGTTTTGGGTATAACTTTCTAAACTGAACTAGTCTCTTAGAACTTTCGATCCTTTCTTTTCGATATAAATTCAAGTAACTGCTGCTACGTTTGTGCATAACTTACATTCACCTAATGCTTTGTTGTGACCACAATCTACCCCAAAAGTAAAAAAACATGAAAAACTTCGTCTTTCTGGGACTGAATGATGATAGATGTATTTTCCGTACTACAAAGCAAATATTGTAGTTACGGCTAAGTATTTTGCCTGCAGAAGTTTTGAAAGAAGCAAAGCCAGCAATATATGTTTTAGCTGTGCAGGTACGCGAAGAATCCACAATTCTCAACCAATCACTGCAGGTGCAGCCAACGACCTTTCGATGCAATACTCGGTGTTGCCACATGCGGCAATTCAATTAACGTTACATCATCGAGATGTAACGCTAAGATTTGACGGTGTAAAATAACTTTGGTTTAGATAGCGGCTCTCTTTAATGCCGAGTTGAGAATAGGGCTTCGATATTGAATAAGGAAACGAACTTGGTTCTAAGGTTGGACACACAAAGGAGCAAAATTGCAGCAAATGAGCTAAATACTCTTAATTCCTGTAAAGTGCTTAGCATGACAACCAAATTATTCCAGATTCTTGAACCTATGCAAGTTTCCAGTCCAAAAATACTATATTCACGGCCATGTCTCGTAGTAACGAAAAACGCAGAAAGAATTACAGCTAGCACTCAAGGAGACTTCTCCACTTAAATCGATACTCCTTAATTTCCGGTTCTCAGACTGCAGACTTAACTTCGCAAACAACTTCTTAATACTGCGACAGGAAGTCAAGAAATAGAAGAAAAAAGCCACTAACCTCCAGACCAGTGTTGCCTCGGGCAGATAGTTAAAAAATAAAAGTTCCTTGAGACGAAGACGTTTTAATTTTATTTCCCCGAGATGTTCTCGGAATGGCCAAACATAAAAAGACGATGCATATTACCTTGCTTATGAAACTAAAGGCAACAAAAGATCGATTTCTTTTGACAAAAGAGAACGTTTAAACATTTCTCGAAATAGCTGTTGTCTGTGATCTGAAATTGACAAGAGAAACCATAACTTCACTTCAAACGGACAAAAAGATTGGAATTTGGATATTCGGATTCTGCTCTAGTACAATTTGTAGCCGCAAATGCATTTAGCCTCTATGTTTGAACCTTCTGTCAATAATCAAGCACGTATTGACGGAAAGCCTAAACATGGTCTTCAAAGTACAGCTAGAAACAAAGTTATTTTCTCGTTACATTCAAAAGTGTCTACTGAGGCAAGCATTGAGCTTGAACCGTGTACACATATCGCTAAATACAGGCACGCCGGTGGAGCGGACTGCACGCTCCCTACCTGTCCTGCTCCCCTAGTCCCCTCATACACGCCCGGCTGCGACTGCTATTGAACTGAATCGGAAACCACACGCTCTGAGAGAAACAAAGACATCCCTTGAGCAAGATAACATTTTCAATTTATAAATCCAAAGCTTTGTAAGTCTGCAATTTGCTACGCAAATACATTACAGCGCTGCAGCAATCAAGATCAGAGGTTTTTAGGGTATCTACCTCAAACGTTAAAGACTCGTTTTTAAAGGGTTCAACTGTGTCAAAAAAAAACACAAAGAAACGCTTATAGTTATAACCCCACATTCTTATACCATTTCAATAAAGAATCAGAAGGGGAAAACGGTGTAATACCTCACCTGGATGTGTGTAACTTAGAGATTGCGCAGTAATCCCCCATCAAAAGAAATCGCTTAAACTTTGAGCTCTCGGGAGCCCTGCCATCCTCGTCTTAAAAACTGGAAAACCGATGATTTTTTTGTGAATTTCCATTAGTATAGCACACTTCTAACATTGCTAATCAGACGTGTTCGTTCCTGGCGTGATAAGGTGCTGCGCGTTATCTAGCGATACAGCGCTTCTAACGGAGTTCCGGTACAGTAGCCATTTGTTATCTACGCTTTATGTTTTTTTTCAACTGTGCTGGAAAGGAGAATGACCACTTGAAACACTTTTTGCTCGTGGTTTCACGAGAATACTTGCACACTAGGCTTTATAACACAATCGCGATGGTGTGTTAGAACACAAAAAGTAGACAGTTTTCTATCATGGTGTTCAAGAAAATGGATTGACAATGAATTGGATAGTAGAAAAAGAAAAGTGGTTTGTGTTTTGTGTAATGATACACTTGTGTTATGAATTCAGGAATTTGTTTTTTGTTACTTCTATTATGGAGCCAAGAGTTGCGCATGTTGACGATGTATAAGAACCTTGGATACGAAATCAAGAAGTTATAACTGTGAAAGGTGGAATGAGAGGCAAGTCAACAAAGTGGTCGCTAATGAGAATTCGGCAGTATGCAATGATCAGAGTTGGGCAAATATTGAGTATGTAAAAACAGTTATTTCTGTGCCATAGATCCGGTAATGTAAACGCTTGATAAAAAAGCTTCCACAACCGTAGTATAAGTTGAATCACTAAATTGCAACACAGTGTCGGAAACACAAAGACAGAAGTCGAACGTAGTCAATGACGTGTTATTGATAAAGCGACCACAGGGCCACAAGCTTGAAATTATATAGCTACTGTAGGACAAACTACCTACCCTGTGTTATCCCACTGCTGACCATACCTCTCTCTTAGCCACACAATTCTGTATTTAGCTAGTGCCACAGACAGTCCTTTTAGAAGGAATCAAGCTTTTGATGGGATTCACTGGGTGGTAATTCTAGCCTATTTGTAATCTGACATGCGGCAGATATTTCTAGTCCAAGTTGGGCCGCACAACCCCACATAACTTTAGCTGCTTTTAGAACGAAGGCACAGATAGTAGCATGTGCAAAATACAGATAACAGAAACACATAATCTCCGCCGTCTTATTAAAGTTGATAACGACCACGCTTTGCTGGTTCCCAGGGGTGCAGACAAAGTCCGATATTACAGCCGTGTTCCCCCTGGTGTTATATTAATAAGAGGAATTGAGTAAACACGCACACTCATGCATTTGACAGTTCGTGTGTGTGTGAATGATGCAGATTGACAGCCATCCCATTGGAACATCAGAAATAATCATTTTGGTAATGAAAACTGGAATAGGCCCTCCGAAGTAAGACTTTCGGCACATCAAACACTATTAGTTTGTGGTATACTTGCATCTTGCTTAATAAATATAGAAAAATGCTAATAGATATTTATACTCTTAAAAGCCTACATTAGTTTAGGTTTCAACTAGTATTTTTTCCTTTTCTAAGCCGGTTTAAACTGATGATGTCAGTAACTGAGAATCTACCTACGGATTCTACGCAGTTACATGCTCCGTAGGTAAATAACATATTTACGTAACTTTTGAATACCTTTTCCAACAACGGTCAGAAGGATTTAAGATACAGAGAAGCTTTATTATAGAGAATGGTTTCATTAACGTTAAATTCCTTTAACCTACACTTGACTCCGAAAGACAAAGCTCATGAATGGACTGTTTCTAAAATTCATACGATATCTGAGTACTTAACTTTCAGAGATCATTATTTTAGTTACTGATCCAATTTTATGAAATAGAATTAAATCGTTTTCACACCAACACATTATGATGTGCACGATGATGAGTTGATGACTCATGATAGTTTCCGGGGCGACGCTTAGTAATTATTATAGACGTGAAATCGACAAGCTTCCGGCTGGATCCTTTAATACTAATGTCCAAATTACTGACTGATATAGATCTTTCTAAATTAATAATAACTTTTATTTCTATTGGTAGTGATCGAAATTAAGACTTCGAAAGCGTCGAGCCGATAAATAAATTTCAAAATCGAGAACATCAAAATAACTTCTAACGAGGTAAACATTGTGCTCAGCGTATGAATAACAATATAGTTCGTTAGATTGTAATCGAATAGTTAAAAGCTTTACTTAGCATGTTTGCATGAGTAATTTCGAACCACGAACTATTATTTACGTTTTTAGCGACATAAATAACTGCAAGCTACACATAAATATTTCGCCAGTTATTATAAATCAAAAAGATTTTGTCATATTAAGTTGCAACTTACACAAGCTGGAAAGTAACGATATTTTAGTATGCAAACCTCATAGTATCAGTTGCAAAGGACTTCAAGATACCAGGTAGTCATAATATCGTAGGATGTCCTGTTTTATAGTTTCTTTAGCGTAGCCTAGGAATCTTTTCCCAGAACCGAGTCCTGCATTCCTGAAGCCCTTTTAAAGAGCTTCAAACACAATGACCGTATATTCTAAGTTGTGATGCAAATTCAAAGGAATGGAATTCGCTGCTGGCGTCTATATTGTCAAGACCAGTCAAGACAAAAGAATATAAACAGTCCCTCTAAAAGAGAAAATCATTTTCAAGTTTACTACACCTATGGATTTGTCTGAAGGATATAACACATTTGGATAACATTTGTATAAGCCAGTGAAGAAATTTTAAAATAATTGATTGCGTTTCTGTTTAGAGACACCAAGGAGTCATATAAGGTAAACGTCGAGTCGTTCTGTTCTTTTTCCTATTACATCCTACGCAACACACAACACAAAAAAACTGACAAGAATGCTCACTCATTGTCGAAGTATGTAAGTATCCCGTGAGGAAGCTTACACCATTCAATTCTTACGTCAATCAATAATATGCCGCGCAGAAGGTCTACGCACTCCCAAACTTTACGATCAAAAGCCTGTCAACCAAACCGTACTTCTATTGTTCGTTCCTATAACCAAGCTTACGGCGTACGGCATATGACAGATCTGTATAATGAAAACAAAGTATATTGCAATACAATAGTGTATTTGGACAGAATTCCTGATTACACATGCAAAATGCAAATGAACGAGGTATAGAGTCTTGTCACGGAGCTTTATTGATGATTTCTTCGTCGTGTCAACACACCCGTGACTTGACGAAGCCTCGTGTTGTAGGGAATATCTGCGCGGTACTGAGAAGGATACACCAGATGAACCATAAGTTAATCCAGTATGTTAAACGTAGTACGGACTATCGATGTGGCTTTGTCCTGGTTGACGAATCATCGATGAAATACAAAGAATCATCTGCATGACGCAGAACAAGAATTTTACTTTCGTAAAACCATGTTTGTGTTGAATCTGGTCTTGTTATTTTTACTTTAGCAGCTATTGAGTATTCCTTGTGTTAGGAGTTTTAAAATCAGTGCATTATTAAAGCCAAAAACCCCAAATCAAAACTTTTACGACCGAGTGTAGTTAGTAACATGATTGTATCAGGGGTGACTCTAACACCCTTTGTCGGGAATTTCGACATCAGTTACCTATCCCACGTTTGGTTTATAATTATCTACTTTTAGTAGCGCTGTACATTGAGCAAGTAACATAACTGTTTGTATCAGAAGCCGATGAATCCTACAATCTAATCTGCTCGGATAAATCGAAACACTTTGGAGAATTGCAGCATTACATGGCAGAGCAATGAGGCAATTTCTTGAGCTTCCACCACTTTAACTGCTCCCTGCATACAGTCACGTAGGGTCCAGTTATTCTAAGTAACTTTCATGTGATCGTAATGGGATGGTTAATTACAAGAGGACTGGAGACGTAAGTATTTGTGAACATCAAGGATGCGGCACAAAGAACTACTAAATTATGTTGAATTAAGTAAAGAAACGCACTGGCCTTAAATGAACTTAAACATTGAAGAGTTTCTTCATAAATTCTGCTTAAAGATACACGTAATAAGTAATTTTCTACGTTTGATACCGTCTTTTTAACTTGTACAAATTAAATGCTCAATACTCAAGTTTCTGATATATATCCTTTGTTAACTTTACTGTATCAAAATGGAGATTAACACCTTCAGAAAGCTCTGGATAAACTTAATATGGATAAGGAAGATTCAGTGGTAGATGTGGCAAAAAAAAAACGAAATATCTAGTCCGACAGTATCACGTTTGTGTTTGTGATGACGAGCTATAATCTGACTGATTGGCGATCAACTTAATTGTTTGGTTCATCTTCTTCTCAGCGTGTCGATGGCAATATAAATTGTGTCGGCCCAGAACTGAGCCACTAGTTTGGCGCCCTCTGTAGCGTCCATCAGTTCCTGTAATGAACAAACAGCAGGACACGATATTAAGTGCAAAGTTTGGTTCATTGGTTGCATAAACGCCAGAGGCGAAATATTGAGACAAAATGACGGGACACAGCTGATTGTTTCCGATCATGAGGAATTTAGAATCAATTCTGACTACTGTTTGAGCGACAGTTGTTCGTTCTTAACTACTGTTTTCTGTTTTCGTAACTTAAAGCGTATTAATATCAAAGCCACGTGCCCATTCTACGTTGTCTATTAACTTTGGAGTGAATGTGACTAGAATTTCCAAGCTCAGAATGTTTCGGGTCTTTGGTAAAGTTGCGATATTATTATGTTCTGCTTTGTAACTTATGTTATCTAGTCTTTGTGAATTGTCTCGAATGTATTACTGTGCGTTATTAGGGCTAGAAATAGGAGGAGGAGGGAGGAGCTCGTGGCTAAATAATAACAGCCGCACGAGTCGATCTTTAAGGTTAAGCCGTGCTTGCCGAGTTTAGTCCGTGGATGGGTTACCATAATTAAATACCAAGTTTCCTTCGTGCCTCGGAAACCACGTGAAGCCGTTGGTCCCGGCTGTCATTTATAGATCTTTGACAGTCGTTACGAGTAGTCAGAAGTCGAAAGTCTGACATACAGTCTTACTAAGGGGTTGTAGAGGTCAGATAGGCAGTCGCTCCATGTAAAATACTGGTACTCAGCTGCATCCGGTTGGACTGGAAGCCGACCCCAAGATAGTTTGGGAAAACGCTAGGCAGATTATGATTAGGGCTAGAAATAGGCATTAAATAATTTGTGACTGATTTATGGTGACAATACTGCTTTTAGAAGTTATGTTCTAATAGTGCAGGTCTTGGTTTGGTTTTTTCAATGTTATCCCCTTTTTGGTCTAGTCGGAGCTAGTTAAGAGCGTTTGCACCTTACGACATTACATGCAAACTTTCAAGTCCTTATTTTACGAAATGACAGAACCGATTTTAACGAAAGTTTTAAATACGCTTAAGCAGGATACATAGGTCTAAAAAAAGTTACTAAAAACATTTTCGAAATGTCTTTTAAAAAAAAAAGATAGTGGAAATTTCTGGTTCCATGGATAATTTATAATCGGTCTAATTTAGCTATAACCCTATTTTTAGAAAATGTTTTTAGTTTCTTTTTAGACCTATGTATCCTGCTTATGCGTATGAAGTTTCATTAAAATCGGTTCAGTCATTTTGGAAAATAAGGACTTTAAAGTTTGTATGAAATGCCGGAAGGCGTAAACAGTTTTAAAAGAAACGCCAGAAAACATGGTAAAAACTGTATTAAATTCTTTTTTATTCTTTGTTGTACATACTTGTAATTCCGAATGAGTTATTTTATAATTCACAAAAAACGTTGCGTGATGCGAACAATCATCTCTGGCGGTGGTCTACGAACTATTTCTACAACACTTGTGTACCTCGGTGCAGTAATACCACTTAATTTACCATTATAATCACTTTCATTAATAGCTCTACTTATATTAATACCACACCTCATTATATAATCATTTCTTCTTCATACTTATACAGCATATAAAACATCGATATTTTATTGAATCACGTAGCGTAAAATCTTATGTGTTTCTTACCAGTGACACCGTAGCTGAACAATTACGAACGATCCATCTTCTCGTACGAAATATTCTCATTTATTAGCTAGCGGAGCCGACTGCAGCAGAACTTGATCGCTCGAGGCACGCACCGGCCTCCAACCAAGTGAAATGCACAAAATCCATTCTGTTTTATCTCATTAACAATCCCAAACGAGCAAAAACTAGCCGTGTGCTCTGGTGTTAGAGTCCAAATTTTACGGCACTGCGGATTTTATTCTGGAGGTGACGTGAACGGGGAAAAAAGTGAGCAAACGATTTTAGACCCATCTGCTGTATGTTAGAGTTGAGAGTTGTCTAGAGACACTTATATTAAGGGTCGTTTGGGTGGCTGTATGCGACATTACGGTCTGAACTGTTGGGATAAGGTTTAAGTTTGGTTATGGATTGTTTTATACGATTTTTTATGGTGGTCGGTCGGCAATCAGCTGTTTCGGCACGCGCTCTCAGCCCCCTGGGACAGGATGATGTCAGCCCGCGCCTCGCTCCCCAACATGAGAGAGCTAGATATTTCTATTAAATTTTCCCTAAAATTTTAGCGTAACTTAATTTTGTAGAATATGGCTCATGGTAATTCGGTGGGTTCAGGTAATATTCTGTGAAATGTTTCAGTGAATATGGCGCAATTTCTTCTAAACTAACATTTCACGATTTATTCACCAAAAAGTTTAAAATCTCATTTTGAAAATGATACAGTATAATATTAGCTAACTTTCTCAGACAAAGTTTGTTACACAAATAAAAGAAAATTTCAAACTGTATAATATGATTTGTGGACTGCTGTCGATGTCTCAATACTTTCAAAATTTCTACTCAACCGAGGAACCAAATAGTATAAGTTTTGATATTTTGAAGGCTAGACTATCTTCTCAAAATATACTAAATATTATGCCTGTGTTCCACAAAAGGGTCCAAAGTATAAGTAAGTTTCAACATTGGTTTCGTCTGCGGACTGCAGCCTACTGCTATTCTACATTCCCTGATCCTACCTTCAACTAAGAATTTCCTTACAAAAAATCTCAATGCATATGCATTCTCACAATTCAGAAAGACTCGCTGCTGGGTACTTGTGTTGTTCACTTCCTCCGATTTTGAAACTGTGTACTGGTAGACTGTAAGTACATTTTGGGGGTTTACGTATGGAATATCTTGTCAATACTGCTGGCCTACCATGACGTCTTAAAGCAGTATTGTTTTACTCTTATTCCAGTGTGGGAAAGAGACAGAGCTATACAGGATGTCTAGCGCCATCTCTTTCCCACACTGGAAAGGGTGTAAAATAATAATAGGTAGGTAGGCCACCTATTTATTATTTATTTAAACTTATAATCTTCATACACGGGTTATGTTCGTTTTGTACCATTAAACCAGACATGGTTTGTATTGGTAAAGTCATTAGTAAATTAATTACCTGATTAGTCTTTGTAAACACACACATTTGACATTTGCCTTTATATCCTTATGGAATCTTAAATGTTATTAGCCCAATTAAGACGTCAGTAAGTCCTATCACCACTAGCACCCCCTGCAGCCTGCTGCGCTGATAAGCAGTCTAGTGTAAATAATAACTGTGATAACGCGCCATTCCTAGCGTTTGCAGCAAACACGAGAGCTCCATGTTCTGAGAAATGAGCCTCGTTTGTACATAACTGATGGCTGTTTAGGTTGGCTGTTAAAATAACTAGTTGTCCCGCGCAACTTCGTCTGCGTCTCATTTTCCCCGTTTTCGCAACATTTTTCATTGCTGCTCCGCTCTTATTGGTCGTAGCGTGATGATGAGCCTATAGCCTTCCTCGATAAATGGGCTATCTAACACTGAAATATTTTTTTAAGTAAGAGCAGTACCTACTTAGTTCCTGAGATTAGAGCGTTCAAGCAAACAAACAAACTCTTCAGTTTCATTATTAGCATAGATAGCATAGATATAGAAGTATAGATATAGATTTGTGTAACAGTTGTTCTTTGGGTTTTTTAAAACCTGCGACAGGCAACGTTTCAAGCATTTGGGAAGCTATTTGAGAGACGCTTACGATCAAAATGACATAAAATCCTAACTGTTTAATATTCCTGAAGGGGAAGTAAGCCCACAATTCGTGAGTTAAGTTAAAGTTTTTAAGTACTATGTAGGGGGCCAACGCATTGCTACCATCCGGGCACGAATACAGCAATTCAAAACCAAATTCCTAAGAATTTGGTTTTAAAACCATGCAACCCGTGGTAGTACACATCGCAATATTAATGGTATTTGAAGCTGAAAAGCATAACATTGTTCTACAAGCTATGTGCGGTCTCAATTATAATTTCTAGTGAGAGTGCAGATAGGAATCCAAACAGCAATCAATCTATACTAATATTATAAAGCTGAAGAGTTTGTTTGTTTGCTTGAACGCGCTAATCTCAGGAACTACTGATCCGATTTGAAAATTCTTTCAGTGTTAGATAGCCCATTTATCGAGGAAAGCCATAGGCTATATATCATTACGCTACGATAAAAAGGAGCGGAGCAGCAATGAATAATGTTTCAAAATCGGGGAAAATGTGACGCATACGAAGTTGCGCGGGACAATTAGTCTTGGAAAAAGGCTTATTCATAGTGTGTCTCTTTATTTTTACTCTTTACTATAAATATTGTTATTTTTGTAAAGCAATTAGACAAATTATCAAGACGAAGAGTCTTTGGCCACCAGAATTAAAACAAAAGTACCGTATGATTGCCTCTTGAAACTACAACGACAGAAACGTGTTATTGCGGTTTTGTCTGTTTTCTTTTAAAGTAACTCAGAGCCGCAAAAAAAACATATTTTATTTTCTAGATAAGATTACCACATAAACTATTTATTAACGATAAAATATTATCGTAGATTTTTTTCTTCATATCGTAAATAAACAACACTATAAATTCATTCGTTCGCTATAGACCGGCTTAAAGAAAAAAATAAAAAGATCGCAGAGCATCGATTTCTGAGTGTTATTGCCAAATTGAAAGAAATATTTTAACGTTAAAAAAGTATTTTAGCATATTACAGCCATTATTTAAAATATCGTGAGAAACAACTACTTTTAGTTCACAAAAATATGCAAATATGAGATGTAATAGTGAAGGGAAAAACTATAAGGTTGTGTTTATGTTGACATCGATAGAAGTCGTTAATCGTTTCCAGGAATTCTTCGCGATACCTACATGAGCCATCTTAAATTCATCAAACAGAGCGTTTATATTTAGGCTTCGCCTAGTGTAGTGAAAACAGGCAACATTCTTAAGTTATGCATAACTTAGCTAGTTCGACTGTGCAAACATAAATGTCTGAGACAATACTGGGGCTTTGTTGAAACTACACACTTTTGGTGTAGGTGTGAACCATTGTTGGTTTTTACATCGACGCGCGACGGGAATAACTTGAACAACTTCGTGCTACGTTATTGTGGACAAAAAAATGCCTTGCCATTGATAAATAGATACATAGGTACAGACAGCGTTATTAAGTAGTTACCCCCCTGGCGTACTACTGTAGAGGGGTTAGCACATACTGACGCTGTCTGTACGCATGACGACCAATAAAAAAACCATAACCATGTTATGCGAATCTCTCATTGTACAGGAAATTGATACAAAGCTAGGCCATGATATATACATTGTAACCTCTAATCAGCCAAATAATGGTTTCACTCTTGGAACACAAGCCTCTTCTCTGTGAAAGGAAAAAGATGAACCAAGGAGACAGGAGTCCTTTTTTTACGGCTGTGAAATCATCAAATTACTCTCGCTCTGGGCGGAGCGGAAGGGAGTGTCAGACTTGTACTGACTAAAACCCATCTATGTTCCTTCTTAGCCCTTTATGTTCCAGGGCCACGGTATCTCTTTCGAACAGTCCCGCAGCCCTGGTAGGCATTGGCCCTCTCTGACCGCAGGAGTCCCTAATATACGTAGGATCCGTGACAACCAGTCCACACTTAACACGGGCAGCGAGAGCACGTACCCTTAAAGTCATTCATCTACTTACTCATCATATGGTGAAATTATTCTAAACCCTAACTAGCGTAACTAGTGAACACCACATTACATATATTGGAAAGGTATAATTATATCTTGATGTGTCACCGTGTGTAGAATACAATAGAATATAATAAAACTTTATTGTACGCCAAAAAATGAAACAAAACGCGCTTACAAAACTGCTAATTTTATGGGTACAGCGGCGGTCTTATCGCTGATAGCGATATCTTCCAAACAACCTTTGGATGGACATTATGGAATTAAAATAAAAAAGGAGGTAGTCCGTGGTGTGTTACACAAAAAATTTAAATAACAAAAGTAAAGTTATCTACGTCATATATGTATGTACTTACATAAACATGTATAATTTAAATATTATAAATACATTAATATATATATAGATATTTGTCTGTTTATAACATTAAATGGCAAAAATAAAAGGAACTAGAATGCTGACAAATCGTGAGTAGATTTCTAGTCTAGCAATGAATGATACTTTAAATAACGTTTTTTTATGTCTGTCCTTAAATTCAGGATTACCCCCAATTTAATGAACACGGAGTAATGTTACGCAGAAGAAAATGGAGGCCTATACCCAGCTGTGGTTGAATTCAGGCTGCGGATGATGATAATTGATAAATGTTACGCCAAAGGTGAACCTTGAAGTATATTAACCTCCCCCCCTGCCCTCTTACCTACCTAGTTTACCCCGTTTATTAATAGGAGGACAAAAGCTTGGTAACAATCTGGGGATACGAAATACTTGGAAATGTTGTAGTTTCGAGTAAGATTTTGAAACTGACAGGACAACATACTGAAGGTTTCTAGAAAGGGCTAGAATTGTCACCCTGCAGGGCTCAAGCTAATGCAATTTGCTGCCGGTGCTGCCTCAGCTATGGCGTCATCAAAACCATGTTACACCAAGTCTACGATTGCCATTTTCCTCCCCTTATCCCAATTTATTTGTAGTTAGCGCATCATGTTCCCTATTGGCCGTCACATCTGTAGTTATATCTTTCACACAGTCCATTCATCGTTTCTTTGGTCTGCCTTACTGTCCACATGTTTGTCGAAACACAGAGCATCTGCTACTTTACTTCGTTTTCTCTATAATTGAAGCGTTAAATTGCCTTCAAAATATGTTCTCCTAATTGCTTCATTATCAGTTTTTACTCTTGTTACTGACATTTTGCTAGCGTGTCGAGAAGCCACTAAATAATAACGCAGTTTGCTTTAAATTAATGTAGTACTGTTTTCTTGGGTTCGACCATTCGAGACTTTTTCTCAAAGAATTTCCATTGCTCACTCTGAACAGAAAAGCTTGGAGCGAGTAGTAGATAAAGCAATAATGGATGGCTGTCGTTCCTCTTTCTTGACCGACAAAGTCCGTTGCACCATATTTTAAAGTAAACACATGTGCGTAATGTTTTTATTGATAACTCTTATCAAGACTTTGGATAAATACTTGCGTCAATAAAGAACTTATTGACATCGCGTGTGGGCAGGATTTCGTAATGAATGGTACTTCACTTAGAGACCAGTACTGAAAATTTATTTTTATTGTGTTGGTAGCTTAATAAGTACTCGCAATTCTTTAGAAATTCACAAAATTGATTAGTAAAAATAAAGTTGGATTATTTTCCATGACTCGAAGAAGTTTTTTACACGATTTCAAAAGAGAACTTCAGGTGCTTTTATGAATTAATTTGTTTCTCTACTTCAAATACACACATCAAAAGTGTCTAGGGATCAACATATATTTTTGCAATAACTTTTCTCCTGATTGATATTAATTAAAATTTTCTTTAAGGATTCATCAAATAAAGTGTTTTCGTTTGTCACAGTAACGATAAACCAAGTCACCTTTGCATTAATAAAGAAATTTGCCATTTTCTAATAAAGGGATTTTTGACATTTGAACCACTAACATTAAAGTTCGAAAAAAAGACTGAAATAACAGTTTTCTTTAAAATTTTATTGGGTAACTTAAACAATTAATAATCCGTGTTTCTACCGCGAACACTAACAACACAAGAACATCGGTTTGGCATACTCAAAATGAGTTCATCCAAATCACGCTGTGGAATGGCCGCCCATGTTCGTTGCAACAACAAAAAAAGGTCTTCTTGCGACTGGATACCCTCCATATTCGGCAGAGCTCTTCTCTGTAGCATATCCCATGCATGCTCAATCGGGTTCAAGTCTGGCGACTGAGCAGGCCAGGGTAGGACATTGATGTTAGCTGCGGCGAGAGTCTGTCTTACAACTCTTGCGGTGTGCGGTCGTGCATTATCATGCATTAACTGAAATAAGGGACCGATTTGCACTTGTAGAGGAACGATGACGTCTGATACAATCGTCTCAGCATAAATTTGAGCGTTGAGGTTGCCTCTGATCCAAATCAACTCAGTTCTTCCGCCGATCCAAATACCCGCCCATACCATGATGGTTCCACCACTATAAGGATGGACTTCCTGGCAGGATTTTAATCGCTGTTGGCGTCCAGGGGTTCTCCAGTGTCGTATACGTCTTGTATCCGGTCTCATACCAAAACGAGACTCATCAGAAAAGCACACGAAACGCCATTGTTCTTCTGCCCAATTTCTGTGTTCAAGAGCCCATTGATATCGAATCCTACGATTGTGCATTGCTATAGGTGGTACCCGTAGCGGTCTTCGGGAATGAAGGTTCACTTCATGCAAGCGGTTTCTGACTGTTTGGTCGCTAATTAAGTTCCCTGAAGAGTGATGAAGCCTCACGGCTAACATCATGGCGGTTATTGTTGGAGCTCTTCGAGTTAAGATTTGAATGTATCGGTCCACCACTATAAGGATGACTTCCTGGCAGGATTTTAATCGCTGTTGGCGTCCAGGGGTTCTCCAGTGTCGTATACGTCTTGTATCCGGTCTCATACCAAAACGAGACTCATCAGAAAAGCACACGAAACGCCATTGTTCTTCTGCCCAATTTCTGTGTTCAAGAGCCCATTGATATCGAATCCTACGATTGTGCATTGCTATAGGTGGTACCCGTAGCGGTCTTCGGGAATGAAGGTTCACTTCATGCAAGCGGTTTCTGACTGTTTGGTCGCTAATTAAGTTCCCTGAAGAGTGATGAAGCCTCACGGCTAACATCATGGCGGTTATTGTTAGAGCTCTTCGAGTTAAGATTTGAATGTATCGGTCTTGTCTCCGTGTGGTGCAGCGATACCGTCCTCCATGGCGCTCAGCCACGGTACCAGTGCTTCGGTAACGTGTCCAAAGTCGACTGATAACACTCTGACTTGTATTCAGAGCTAAAGCCACAGTACGTTGCCGGGAACCAGCTTCTATCATTCCCACGGCTCTGAGCATTTCTTCCCTGCTTAAATGACGTCGCCGCTCCATAATAACGTTGGTTTTAATCAGTAGTAGGGAAAAGTAGCACTAATAATGTCTTCAATGCGTTGTATGTTTTTATAGGGAAAATATTGACAGCTGATTTTCATCTTTTACTCGAATTTGATTCACAGTTCCTGATTCAAATTATGAAATGCACCAAAAAGGATCCATATAAATTTATAAAATCATAAATTTATTACAAAGCCACATCTCAATCTCAAGAAATCCGCATAAAAATGCTTGATCCCTAGACACTTTTGATGTGTGTATAATTAATAGTAGCAAACTGAAACGATATCTCATAGAAAATTTTCAAACGCCACGGTTCGAATATTAAAATTCGAATAGCCCATAACTTCATACAAAATATGTATGCTATTGAATTTTTGATAACCAATCATACAACTCCCACGTTGGAATCACGTCGAAAGCCATTTTAATCTCATTGATTGGTGTATGAGGTACTAGGCGGGCAGAAGGCGCCAGGACGCTGGCTAGTATAATTGGAATCAGTGTGCATTGTAGCTTGTATCGAGCATCCCTAATCCATAGGAAGTGATCCATCAGCGGCTTATCGCGCAGGAAACATGGCGTACATAACGTCCACTGGGTTTTTTATTAGACGCCTTCTCGCCTCTTCGGATAACTTGTGAAATATACCCGTTTCCAAGAATACGGGGATCCTGCTGGATGTTGAATAACGATGTTTTTACGTGCGATTATTTGAGCTGCATCCAGCGAGTTCTGATATTCTGGTCGGCGGTCGCTAGTGGCACATCTTGAATGGTTTAGAAGATCGACAGGTTTTTCTTTATTTTATGTCTAAACATGAAGCATAAAAAACATGAACAGAAATGATGAAAACTTTTACATAACAATAGATTTAGTATCAACTTAGCATTCATACCAAGTAACTTTAAGGATACTTACCAAAAAAAAATGTACTTGTTTCTGTTCTGTTGACCACTATTTCTAATATAAAACAAAATTAGCAGTTATCGATTGTAATAGCATAATAATAAGGTGATCAACTTTCATCGGACACGGCCATTGGCTTCTAAATTCTCACTGCAACGTTACATTTACAAACACAAACGTGTTATATAATTTACTCGTACACTTTAGATAAATGAAGTAACAAAGAATCTCGAGCGTGATGATAAATTGTTAATACTCTGTGAAACTCAAGTCGGGACTTTTTAGTGTTCCGTGTTCCGCTCCAAAATTGGCAGTGTAAAGTTGATTTAATTATTTTTGTCGTCCAACGCCAACAGGGAATTTCAAATCAAAGTAGTTTTTTTACCAGTTTTTCGTATTATGTTCCTGTTATTTAGCGCTTAGTTTTTCTAAACTACTAGGATGTCAGCAAAGTGTTGGAAACGAAAGTTTTACGAAAAGCTTTTCATCATTGGATGAAACACACTATCTAAAAAAGTTAACGTAGTTTTTCAATGATATAAAAATTCAAAAAAATGCAAATGAATGAATGTAAAGAAAGAAGAGTTATAGTAATAATTACATTACACAACTAATTAAAAATGGGAACACAAATAAACGGTACTCACTAGGAGCTAAGAAATGAGAAGTAGGCGAGGGAACTATTGGGCACAGTGACTGGGAACAAAACAAAATGACTTAATAACAACATGTTGTGAAGTTGGGCAATCCGTCGCGTCGGCCCGTAATAACACGGTGCGGTCCGACCGATGCGGGCGACGGGGCTACACAGCCACCAATTTTTAGTTTAAAACACGGTGCAGACTATGAACTTATAGCGATTTGAACAGATCTAATCCTATTTTATTTTTTACATTTTTGGTTAGCTTACAGACTATTAACATTATAATATAAGTAGCTAAATTGCCAATTGTAAGCTTCCACAGATGAAATTACAAGCTTCCACAGATGAATGTGATTGATCTTGCTACTATCATACATAGTTACATACAACATATTGAAACAGTAAAGTAGCCTCTGCTGGGACACAGACCTGCAATCCATGACAGAGAGTGAGAATTTTTTTTCGTTTATTGCTACAGAACAGTGACAAATCAGAAAAAAAAAAAACAAATAAATGAAAAGATTTTCTTTGAAAGCAGACTTAACAGACTACTTAATATTTTAGTTAATTATTGGGCTTGCCACGTCGTCATAATCTTTTATTACTTAAAACATTTCGAGTTCGTCAAACGTCCAAATATTTCAGTTATATATTCTGGATAGTATATTTCTCAACTCCAAATCACAACTTTTTGCACATTCTGTAGGTGTTGTTCGCCACAATATTTCATCGTCCGAATAAATATGCTTGCCGTCAGGAAAACTGTTCAAAACGCAATAAATTGTACTCAAAAAACCTGTTCTATCGGTAACTTCTGCTTAGATTAGTAACTTTCATTTAAACTGGTCCAGATCTTCGTGATCTGCGTTGGAATGTGCCCAAATTAACCTCTTGACATTAACGACTGGTCTCGATTTACCATTCCGGTTAAATTGTAATGGTTAAATCGTTCAACAATTACTTCGATTGGTAGTATATTTTTTAAGAATCGCCATATTTTATGATATTGCTTCAAAGATTATTGCTTTGTGTCAGTAAGTAATTATGTTGGAGTTAATTTATTGTGGGTTTCATTTTTCATTCATCATTTCAGCCCAAAAGACGTCCACTGCTGGACACAGGCCTCCCCCAAGTCACATTGACATTTTGGGGGGTTTTGCCATAATCGCCACGCTTGGCAGGCGGGTTGGCGATCGCAGTACGGTTGTTACAAAAGCACAGAGAACGCTGCTGCCCATTCTCTGGCAAGTCCCTTAGTCGTCTCTTACGACACCCACGGGAAGATATGGGATGGTGCTATTCTTAACGTCCGACACCATACAGACCCTGTGGGTTTAAGTTTTACAATGCCACATTCATAATCTCTCTTAGTTAGTTAGAATTAGACTGCTATAAAATGTTTTAATATTGTTTTTCACAAATATTTCTCATACTGTACTATAACACTAATATCTTTGAAGAGTTACTTAATTTGACATCCACCCGCTCCCGCTCCCGCTCCGCTTGTCGCTCCTCTCATGCCTCGCACCGCATAACCCCAGTAAATAACTTCAGAGCCCCGACTGAGCACTAAAACGCTGAGCTGTAAAAACGTCCATTCGCTTTACGTCCACCATTGGCAGCTGCAGCGGTATTTCGCATACTTTAATACCTAATATACATATTAGTGGTATCGTAAATACATAACAGGAGAACGAAATGTCCGGATGAAATTTTGGCTCGCTGCAGTTTGACCAGAACTATTCGGAAACGTTAATTTAGTTTGGGAACTGTGTACTGTGTAGATTTGTTAGGAATTTGGTTCAAAAGGGCTCATTCCAACATAACTTTACGTGCTTGCCTAGCGCGTAAAATTATGGTGGATTCGGAGTATCGACAATTTATAAAAACATCGATCGATAACTGTAATACATCCCTACAGTTTTGACAAAGATTCAGTAGAGTAGAGCCCAACACCTCACACTAGGACCCCCTCCCTCTAATTTCATGTGACCCTGGTACCCAGGCCTCCCGCGTTACATTCGGACTGTCATATAGATGACGCTATAGTTATAAAAGTGCGCGTCATGTGCGCTTTATATCTCGTAAGTGCGGCACACATCTGGCTGCCTCGTTACTGCGTCTTACGGAGATACTCTCCCGTGAATTATGACTTATATTACTAGCCTTGTGACTTTTATTAAGTGTTGTAGTCCTAGTCTCGCTGAAAAATCTAATCTACTGGATTCTAGGAACAAATGGAAGTAAATCAATGTTATCATTCGCTCCACACCTCCGTTTCGTGAAGGCAATCAATTCGCATAGTTAGACCGCCGAGTGAGTTCGCCAAATACGTGGCCCAATTAATGTGACTTGTAAATCAGTAATCAATACTGTACAAAGATCAATGAGCAAAACGCAGATGATCCTTTTCGATAAGAAGTGGCAATGAAAAAGAAAGTGTACTGAAGAACATAGTGGTCCTTTCTTCGTTTGTTGATTGATAGTTGCAAATATCGACATATTCTAGGGCGTAGGCGCTGACGTGACAAGAATTTCACCTCTCTGAAGTTGGCATGGCAAATATAGCAGGCAAACAAATAAAGTACTGGATAATTAGCCGTTAATTAACCGCTAATTAACCATGGAAACCAAAAATTTTCCACTCGCCGGGAAACCCGAAAATCGATTTGTATGCCAACTTCAGGTGAAGTTAGCATGCAAACATTTTAAAATCGGTTAGTGAAGACCTAGACAACTGTACCATGGCTCATAATTAGCCGCAAATTAACCGTGAAAACCAAAAATTTCCCGCGTGCCCAAAAACCCGAAAATCGGTTTGTATGCCAAATTCAGTGGAAGTTAGCATGCAAACATTCTAAAATCGGTTAGTAAAGACCTAGACAACTGTACCAAGGCTCATAATTAGCCGCAAATTAACCGTGAAAACCAAAAATGTCCCGCATACGAAAAGTCCCGAAAACCCGAAAATCGCTTTACATGCCAACTAAAATACAAGTTAGCAAAATATGTAAAATCAGTTAGAATTGACATAGCTGATTAGCCGTAAATTAACCAAATAATAAAAATAAATTTAGCGTTTGATTATACAGGGTGTAACGGAAAGGGTATAGCTATCCTTAAGCACTAAATATAACAGCTGGTATAGAATCACTATACAAAGTTTCAACTCAAAATAAAAAAAAAATAGATTGGTACCAAATTTTCGGTTTCATATGTTTCTTAAATTGAAAACATAACAAACGTGTCGCCGCACTACGTAGGTCAATAATTTTCCACTTATTTGCCAATATCACGATAAATCTCCTCCGTAATTCTGCGCGCCTAGTACCGTACGGTAGGTATTGTAGGTCTACCGTAGGCGGTGTTCTTTGTCGGCGCAAACTGACGAAATAAAACATAGCGCTGTCGCGCCGCCGCGCCGCTGCCAAAGGGATTGCGCGCGCGCGGCATAATCCATACCTACTTTACCGTGATGTAAAAATTTATGAGTAATAATTGATTTACAGTTTACTCATTAATATCAAGCCAGAAATTTCACGTAAAATCTGAGAACAAAACTTACGTAAAAAATCGAAACGAAGTTTAGTTATGTTAACTAGTTTCATCCCTTAGTAGGTATTGACTTATTACCGAGTTATCAGTAAAATCTTAAAGCTTTGCTTAATTTAGTAAATTGACTTACTGTTTTAAAGATGGGGTTCGATGGGTGACCTTGGTATTGTATGCACAAAGCTGCTCGGTTGTTCATGGACACCTGGACATAGCGTAGCATGTCTGGTGTTAATCTCCTGAAAGCGGCCTCAATCCGCACTTTCATTAGGTCCATTGTATCACACTGCACTGCGTACACTACATTTTTAATGGACGCACCCCCACGAAATCGCATCTAAATAATGGCGCACATCTCGAGCAAAGTGTGCCGGTGCACCGTCGTCGTCGTGTTGAAAAATTTAATTATATCACAAGATTGACCTAGCACTGTGGACACCAGGACACCATTACCATATTCTGTTCCGCCATACACACATCATCATTTCGTAATATTCGCTATTACATAACGAGATTTTGCAAACATAACAAAAAAAAATCACTTAGGTGAAGCCGTACTGAACTGATGCGCGTATCACGGATAGAAACGAGTGCAGTGCAGTGCACTAGACGCGGAACCGAAGACGACTGACCAGCAATAACAATAATGCTAAAAAAGCTCCTATTCCCTGCTATCCTGGTACCTAAATTATTATTTCGTTAAATTTAGATAACTATAGTAATAGGGTAGCTGTCCCAATAATGTCCAAAGAATATTGTTCAAGAATGCAAAATTATTTTACATCCTAATAATAATTTCAACTAATCTCCGTTAAACTTTTAAATCTAACTCACCAGAACAAACTAATTACGTAATTAAAACTAAAAATTGAAAAATCATTTAATTTTTTTTTGGGTGGGAAAATCATCAAAGACTCGGCTCCCGCCCTGGGTGGGGCGGAAGGAAGTGTTAGACTCTTACAGACTAAAAACCCCCCTTTCCCTTCAGTTGCCCTTGCATTCCGGGGCCGCATTATCTCGTTAGAACATTCCCGCAACCCCGGGAAATCATTAATTTCAATTAATTAAAGATCATATTATTATGTGGTACATTTGATCATTTTACAACAAATGATCAAATGTACCACATAATCATTTGTTGTACGTTTGTAATACGTCTGAATTTGAACCCGTGAGCTTTTATTTGAATTACAAGTTGTATGTACCAGGAGTATTTGAAACTACACTGACTGCAATTGGTTCACCTACCCTAAAACCCTAACTCACCCATTAGGTTTACACACACTATGATGCTGCATTGTGTGTGTAACGACGTAATCAGGGTTCTGTGAGCAAACGATTTTCAATTCGGCAATAACAATTCCTGTTACTCATGCGGTCTTAGTACTTTTATTAATTTCTTTCCATAGTTAGATGCAGTTTTGCAACATTTTTTATTGACTTCATTATTGATAAAGACTAAATAAACGTGCTCAAACCAATAAAACCCATGTACCAAACCACTCAAACAGCACCGACAGATCGTGAACTTCCGATAGTTCTTTCGGTTAGTCCTACAGACAGAAATTTTATTATGAGTACGTGCTATTTTTGTAATAAATAAAACTATTAATTTCTTGTTAATAGTTTTGGTCATAAATAGTAAGAAAAAAACTCATTTTTAAAAATTATGAACGGAACCCACTGTGATTTTATTTGTACTAGGAGTCGAATAAGTTGCGAAGAGGTGAATTGAAATGATGTTTTGGGTTCAGTAATTCAAATTTGGACACAAATAAATCCTTTTTCTTTTCTGAGTTGTAATGGCAAATAATAATGTTTATTTAAGCAATTCATTCCTGCTGGATGCATGTAAGGATTCGATTTTAAGATCAATTCAATGGTACCAGCTGACAATTTTTCGAAACAATTCGTTTTAATGCGATCTTCAAGCAAATCAATTCAATAGTAAGGTGAATCGAATCTCCTGGATCTTATGTGTTAAAAATATTCAAACAAGATCAATTACATACATATGACGGACACTTTTTAACTCGTCCGCATTGTTTATGTTCGTACTAAGCAAAGATTGAAATATTTGTTGTATTTAAATTAATCGCTTGGCGTCGTATTTTGTTTTTGTAATGAGTTTCTAACCGACTACGTCTGTACCATCTGAATGAAATTACGCCGGAAAGGTTATCAATTTAAAGCAAAACATCGTTCATCCTTATGGCCACCAAAATACAAGGTTAGGAATAACGTTAGGACATTACAGGAATATTGTTTTTGAATTAGGTATTAACCGTGTTGAAGGTACGATGGTAAGGTGGGCGGTGGGTGGAAGATTACTATTTAGATAATAATTATCTACAAAGTAATCTTCTACAAAAGGACAACTACGTAAAAACCAACAAGTGTGTAAATGGTACGTGAAAATGCAAACAGGTATCTAAATATTATTTCGTTAAATTTTGATACCTAGAACAATTAATTGTATTGTAGCTAGTTCACAAACATAATCAAAGTTTTGGAAAAGTCAGTAATAATATTTTGTAAACAAAAAATAAACATGCGGAACCTTTTATTCAGAAATACCAGGAGTAAGAGGTTTATTTTTACTTACAAATAGTTCACTGACACCGATCAGCTGACTTACTGCTAGTGATGTGCTTATTTCAATTTGAAAAGTTTGGTTTCTGGTATCAATGTACAAAAAATTTCACAACTTCCGAACATGTGGAAGATATGATTAAAAAAACCCTTGCCATATCGTTTGTTATCATCCAAAGAAGCCGTGCCCTTGGTATGTATATACCCTTTCCGTTACACCCTGTATAGTTTTAAAAGAATTGTTACGTGTTTCATACATATTGTATAATTACGAGAGCAACTTAAAATGTGATTTTTTGTTTGTTGAGATATCTTAACGACTGGTGTCAAATGAAAGATCTAGGTCTAAAACCGTTTTATACGTTTGAATCAGGTAAATGCGTCCACGCGTTTAGGAGATAATTAAGAATTAGTATAGTGAAAATGTAAATAACCAGAATGTTTGATGTTTTTGTTCTACATAATTATAGTCTTTATCAACAATGGTTAATTTGCGTCTAGTTATGCGCTTTGCTTGGTAAAGTCACAGAATAATTAGTACAAGTACAGAAGAAGCACTTCGCGAAACAATTAATAGAAATAACGACTCTTGCCTAGCCCTTTTCTAACGCGTAACTGTGTCGGTCTCTGGCGCGGTATGACGCACTAGCTGTGGCACTAGGGTTGTCAGCTAACCGCTGCTACTATAATATTCATCGTCTATCTACCTGACCACGTAATCTATCTTATGTTTGATGCGTATGATGATTACACGGTCAATTAAGTGGATATACAATGAATATTAAAGTCCGTCATTTGTAATTAACAAATGAAAACAAACCTTCAATCTTTAGGCTACCTAGATAGCTGTTTGTTTAAAATTCCTCATTAACTTACAACAATAATATTTTCACATTTTGCATTAAGAGCGTTTATACTCTCCGGCATTTCATACAAACTTTCAAGTCGTTATTTTCCGAAATGACTGAACAGATTTTAATGAAACTTCCTACGCATAAGCAGTATACATAGGTCTAAAAAGTTACTAAAAACATTTTCGAAAAATAATGTTACAGCTAAATTAGACCGATTTTTAATTATCTATAGAAACAGAAATATCCAATTATCTTCATTTTTAAAAGACATTTCGAAAATGTTTTTTAATAACTTTTTATACCTATGTATACTGCTTATGCGTAGGAAGTTTCATTAAAATCTGTTCAGTCATTTCGGAAAATAACGACTTGAAAGTTTGTATGAAATTCCGTAGGGTATAAACGCTCTTAATTAAAAAGTTTGTAGAACAAAACATAAAAAAATCTGGTTATTTACATTTTCACTATACTAATTCTTAATTATCTCCTAAACGCGTGGCCCCATTTACCTGATTCAAACATATAAAATGGTTTTAGGCCTAGATCATTCATTTGACACCAAAGTCGTTAAGATATCTCAACAAACAAAAAATCACATTTTCAAGTTGCTCTCGTAATTATATAACATGTATGAAACACGTAACAATTATTTTAAAAACTATCCATCAAACGTTAAATTTATTTTGTTATTAAGTTAATTTACGGCTAATCAGCTATCTAGCCTTGGTTAAGCTGTCTAGGTCTATTCTAACTGATTTTACAAATTTTGCATGCAAACTTGTAGGGTAGTTGGCATGTAACGCGTTTTTGGGGTTTTCCAGCACGCGGGAAATTTTTAGTTTTCACGATTAATTTGCGGCTAATTAACGGCTAATTATGAGCCTTGGTACAGTTGACTAGGTCTTTCCTAACCGATTTTAAAATGTTTGCATGCTAACTTCCACTGAATTTGGCATACAAACCGATTTTCGGGTTATTCGGCACGCGGGAAATTTTTGGTTTTCACGGTTACTTTGCGGCTAATTAACGGATAATTATGAGCCATGGTACAGTTCTCTAGGTCTTTCCTAACCGATTTTAAAATGTTTGCATGCTAACTTCACCTGAAGTTGGCATACAAATCGATTTTCGGGTTTTCCGGCGAGCGGAAAATTTTTGGTTTCCATGGTTAATTAGCGGTTAATTAACGGCTAATTATCCTGTACTTTATTTGTTTGCCTGCTATATTTGCCATGCCAACTTCAGAGAGGTAGAAAAAACTGCAATACCATCAAGAAGAAGGTGCACTCTCGCAACAGTTTCTTACCCCAACTAATTTCTTCGAAGTGGGGTGCTTAGCCTCATGTCTTGCGGACTACTGCGCTGGCGCTATGTTTTTCAGCTGGTGAATTTGCGTGCCCCGTGTGGAGTTCAGCTCATGCAAAGTTAGTAGATTCTATACAGCTCTGAATGAAACATGATCATCACTGGTTGCCTTAAACCGACACCGGTACAGATGCTGTGTCCACTGGCAGGGCTATCGCCACCAGAAGTTCGCAGATCAGTGGCAAGCTCTAATGAAAGAGCTAAAATGGCTTCCGACACACGACACCCTATGCACCTAAATACCCTCGTGTCGCAAAGGCTGAAAAGCCGACACAGTTTCTTGAAGTGTGTCACCCCACTCACTGGCGAGCGGTCTACGGAGATATTAACGCTGTTGCGAGGTAGTGCATCCTTACCAAACCCATTCGTTCCACCTGCTGAAAGTGACCTGGAAGTCCTCAAATAGTCTTCGGACCCAGGTTGGTCGCAGCAAGGATAACCTGCTCAGGTGGAGGTTCATGAATGTCTCTGCACTGGAGTGTAAATGTGGTGCTGTTCCACAAATGATGGGGCACTTAATATCATGCCCTGCGTGTCCTGTTGTTTGTTCATTACAGGAACTGATGGACGCAACAGAGGGCTCCAAACTAGTGGCTCAGTTCAGTGCCGACAAAATTTAGATTGCCATCAACACGCTAAGAAGAATGTAAATCAAAAATACTTCATTTCAAGTTTTTCATCTCAATCGATGTTTATGATGAGCGACTTTAGCTGTCGATATATCCTCTGTGGGTGGTTGTATTAAAAGCTACAATTTCGATAGCATTGTTCGCAGTTGTTTACTTTCATATCCGATACTTTTATGATAGTGCAGAAAACAAACTCTTCTCAGAACTTAATCATTTCGACAAACACATAGTTAGTGTTCCAACGATAATTTCTTGGAACTCAGTGGAGCAGACATCTGTAATACTGTTCCCGGCAACTGTTGTCACGGCTATTCTTCAATGACTATAAATCTTTTGCGTGTAACATCGTATTAACGTATTATAAACATGAGCGTGCTTTCATAATTTTATAGCATAAGAGCCTATTAATGTTCAGTGATCAAAGGTTCGATGAGTGCAACATCAGGCCGAGTGTTAGTCACCACTCCTCCACATTGATTATCGTGGATTACATCGCAAATAAACACCAGCTAGTTTGAAGTCATGACTATGTTTTTTTCTGAGAATTTCGTTATCTCGAAAATGTTCAAGCATCCGAGGTTGTTTTTCCAGTAGCAAATTTAACAGTAATTAAGCTCCATGCTACTAAGCGGGAAAAACGGCCACTTATCTTCGTTAGTCGTAAAAATGGCTGAATTTCGCTGGGCCAGGGGTTTTGCGCATTATTGCAATTTTCCACAAGTTATCTAAAGAACTAGTTGTGTGTGAACCGCGGCTAATGTATTGCTTAATCCCTAATCTGTCGTGCCGGTTCTACTCTCATACCAGAGTTTTCTAGCTCGATCGTGAGAAAGTCCCATAAACATTGATCTACGAAGTGGTTCACTCTAAATGGGAGTCCAACATTCATTCACCGCTTTTCCCAAAGAGCGAGCATGTTCCAACACTCGTTCATTTTTCTTTTGAAACAGGTTTCTCTGAGCAGGCTGTTGCGTCGTGACTTAGTTTATAATTTATTGTGAATTGTTTACTGGAATACCTTTCCATTGCGAGTTCTTGCTTGCTATCACTAGTCTGTCGGATCACTTGAGTTAAGCTCTATCATAATTCACATCGCCAGTTTCCTAGACGATAAAGTTTCTAGACGTGGTTTTTATCTCATAATTATCGCTGATTCACAGAAGGCTGTGTAAATTGCGGCAATTCTCCGACGACTTTATTTATACGTGTTCGTGGAAAATGTGCGTCGTTGTGATGCGTGGCGGGTGTCGATCAGCGGCCGGCGCGGCGCATGCGCGCAGCCAGCCGTAGTAATGCGCGCTGCGCCCGCGCCGACCCCACCCATTGTATGGAGATCGGGTACAACACAGATCAGCCGGCAGATAGGTCAGTGCTGTGGATGTGTGGGATGCCTATAACTGGTATACGAGCATGTTCAGTCAATGAAGAGAAGCTTTGAGTAGAATTGATCAGCTTGCTTCTTCAGAACAGAACGATGAGCAATCTAAGCGCATCAATCTTATTTTCATCAGTGATTGCAATAAGATTGATGATATTAGACCGCAGATAGCAGTATAGTGTTCTCGGCTATGTCTGAATAGAGTTTTGGAAACCCACATTTGAATACCTAAACGTAGTGCACCTACACAAGCTATCCAATAAAGTCGGAATACAGTCAAAAGATTACGCAGTTCGCTCACACTGAGCTCATACGTATTCTCTTAGAGAACGGGACCCATTAGGCTTTATAGCGCAAAGCTGCCATAGACCTACACTGGTGCATTTCAAATGAGCAGTCCTACCCTACGAGCTGATTACCATGCATACATGTTTCCACGACACTGTCAATACAGTTTTTATTGCGTGCGTGCGTATTAACATATTTTTGAGAGTAATACCAGTCTTACCAAGGGGTATTGTATTACCAAGTAGTAACTGCGTTGAGGAGGTCATATAGACAGTCGCTCCATGTAAAATAATGGTTTCAGCTGCATCCGGTTAGACTGAAAGCCTAACCCAACATTGTTGGGAAAGGGCTAGGCAGTTGATAATGTAAAAGAACTGACACCATAAGACACTCACGTTGGCGGACACAGACCTCCTCTCAATGAGAGAATACTTGGAGTGGTCCATAATCTATCACGGGCCCAGCGCGTGGTGGTGGATGTCGCTGTCTTCGATTTTTAGGTTTTAGGAGATGTCGGTTTCCTCACTTTGTTCACCTTCACCATATTGCAAGCAGCCAGCTAGTTGCTTGTATACTAAATAGATTGTCGTGACTTGCCGTCCTCATAGAGTCCGCCAGGCGTTAGGCATAGAACTGACGGTCTGTTGGCTACTTAGTGATGTAACCAATAGATATGCACTGGTGATAACGAGGAGGTCGGTGTGCAATGTGCGTAGGCCGGTGACGTCACATATCCTTAGTCAGGTCTTAAAGGCTCGATGACCAGTTTTTCTTCTAGCAAATTAATAGACAAGGAGATTAAATAGTGTATTTGAAGGCTTCCTTTTGAGGTTCGAAAACTCCTGATTCAGCAGTCGAATAGTCGGCCTCGTTGATAGCTGATCTTTTTGCCACAAATTAAGGTTACTGTGGTTCTGTACTCTGTGAAGGATGATATGGCAAGAAAGGAGGTGTCTGATGATATGACGAGTAATAGAGAAGTATGGAAGAAGAAGACATGCTGCGCCGACCCCAAATAAATTGGGATAGGGACAGGAGAATGATGATGATATCATGTTGTTCCTCCTGACATAAGAGAAGACAAAGATTTGTTAGTAATAAGCAACCAGCGACCAAATTGCGTATCCATAGATTTTTGAGAAAATTTGTCAGCTTCCATAACATGAACCACGCAATTGGTATTGTTGAATTGTCAAAATGAGTGGAGTAGCATTAGAAATGGTGTGTACACCATTACCCCGCAGAAACTAACTCACCTTGCTGCAACCTGCAACGCTCCCTAGAAAAGCTAACAAACGTAGGTAGCAAACGTTGCAGAGGTAGGTTCAATAGGTTTATCGCTCCACCTACACTTTAGCGTAGTCTGTCCACAGCTCACAATGATGCAGCACTAATAGATATGCGCTATTGATAACAATGTGGTTTCTATGCATAGACTACTAAACTGCTGACGTCACCTGTCCTCCCAGAGGACGGTCCGCGTTAGGCACAATAGGCAGGCACTTTACTTTGAAACCATCATTTAAAAAATAAAGATGTTTGAAGTGGAGGAGGGGAACGGAGTATGTAAAGATGGTAGCTGGTGGCGTTCTGTGGTTTATGCCTGCCTCTCATGGGGAAAAAGCGAGACTTTATGTTCGTATGTAATGAAACGTGTTCGTGGTTTTCCATTATTAGGAATCAGGATAATTGGGCCATACAGCCAGAAACTATCACTACGAATAACTTAAATTTTTACCGCGAAATAAATAAGTTGGTAAAGTTGCCATGGATCGGTGACAAATAAGCTGAAAGCTTTTCTAGCTTTAGACTGAAAAGTTGTGTTACCTAATGCCTACTTGCTTTTAAATAAATAGGTATAGAAAGTCCCGTTACGTTCACATTTTCAGATCCTAAAATCAGTCACATTAAATATTTATTCTCGTTCGAAATAGGCGGTAGGTAAGGTTAGCTAGGTAGTTATATTACGTTTTTATTTTTTTTCTTTTCGTTTTTTTTTTCTGACGGAACTTCGGACGGAACGGGGTAATACCGGAGAATGTAGGATTTCTACCTCACTAAAACCACCCCAGTGGTCACCATCCGCACATGGGAGGAGGCAACGTTTCCTCTTTAATCTACATTTATGAAAAGCAATATCATGAAAGGAAAATATATAGCGAAATAGCCGTACAAAATGATTCTATTAGGTACGGTCAGCAACTAAAATCGATTAACGTAACACTAACACTGTTGCTTTTACAAATCATCTAAATTGGCACAAAATTATTTGATACACTGATTTTAGCATTACACGTAAGTAATAGTATGGAGTTTGTGAAGTGTTTTATTTTGTATGTGGGAAAAATGATTTTTGGTGTTCCATATGGGTTCCGTGCCAAAAAAGGGTGTTCTGAAACGAGACATTTCGTTTTGTTGATTGAGTTTTTCGGTGCTTTTTATAACATGTGTAATTTTTAAGTATGTTTTTGAAAAACACCGAGTATATAGCCGAGTGGTCGCATGCGCTACTGCTGAGCATGGTGTCCTAGCTTCGGTTCCCGGGTCCGACAATGGGTTATTGGGTTTTTCAATCAGAAATTTCTCAGAAGCAACCTCGGAGTCTGGATTTGTGTAATTAATGGCAATAGGCTCGCCCCCTATTACATGGGACTTAAAACATAACTGGCGAAATGTGGGTTTACTACAAGTACACCTCTGCCTGACTGTTTAAAGATTACAGGCTTGATGTTATGTTATATTACCCCAAGTAAGTATGTCTACTTAGTGTGAGGTATGATATACCTTTCGACATACCCGTAAAGTTTTTGGCAAACACAATTCATCATCATCATTTCAGCCGAAAGACGTCCACTGCTGGGCATAGGCCTCCCCCAAGTGTCGCCACGCTTGGCAGGCGGGTTGGCGATCGCAGTACTGTTGTTACAAAAACACAGAGAACGCTGCTGCCTATTCTCCGGAAATTCCTTTAGTCGCCTCTTACGACACCCATGGGAAGATATGGAACACAATTATTCCATTCCAATTGAAGCTGCTTTAACGCGATCGTGTAGTTTTTGTCAGTGATGAAACTAGACCCACAGATCTCCGACATCTCTGCCTAGCATTTAAATAAAAACATTACATTAGTTTCACCACACATAGTACATACATCACTATGTACATTGACTATGATAGATATGCGCGTGTGATAGCGATGCGGTCACAGTCCAAACAGACTGGTGACGTCACCAACCTCGGTGAGCTTCCTCAACGTTAGGCAATAAACTTGATCTTCGAACAATATTCATTGATACCAGTGCAACATAAGAGGTAGAAGGTGTGATAGAAGTTGAGGTTTAGAAGTTTCGTATATATTGGCAGCTTAATCTGTCCTTGTCACTGGAAACACATTAATTTAAGGTAGAAGCGTAAACGGCCAGGAGGATTTTTAGGGTTTCGTAGTCAACAAGGAACCCTTATAGTTTCGCCATGTCCGTCTGTCTGTCCGTGGTTTAGCTCAAAAACTATTGGTACTAGAAAGTTGTAATTTGGCATGAGTATGCACGTTAATGACGCCAAAAAAGTAGCAAAATAATATTTTGGAAAAACAATTATTTAGGGTAGGGTACCTCCCCTACGTGTAAAGTGGGGATGATAATTTTTTTTTCGTCCTTCCTATAGTGTGGGATATCGTTGGATAGGTCTTTCAAAAACATTAGAGAGAGTTTTTTGATTAAGTAAACCGTTCGTGACTTATCAAGCTTTAAAGTACCAATTTTCGTTGGAGTCAAGTGTCCCCCCTCTACCAACTAAACAGTTGTAGTTAGAAATACAAATGTCACGGCAGTAGTACCTATATATAAAGAAGTTTAAAGGAAAATTATTACACTTAAGTGGGCTTTACAAGTTTACGAGTATAGTCGACCAATTGTATTTGATTCGAAAATTTCGAACACCTCAATTGAAATGTCGATCGGCGCTAAGCGTCAATTGTATCGCGCTATATAGGAAGTCAAATTAGGTAGGAAGTCATATTTGGCTATTAGTTAGAGCATGGTACGAAACTATCAGTCAGCGAATACGACCCGCACTTGGCTGTTATAAAAACTACGGAACACTACACTGCGCTTGGCCCGACACGCACTTGACCGGTTTTTTTTTATTTGCGATGTGTTTGCTCTTGACTCTAGTTTAGGTCATAGATGACAGAGACAAAGTTGACGATGGTACGAGCATACCCAAAGGAAGCCTGTTCACTGTTCCTTTGAAGAGACGTTTAGGCGCAGAATGTCCACACAAGCCTATAGGTTACGATTTTTGCAATTTGGCGGTAAGTGGCAGTCTGTATGTTGAACAAAATATGATTCGCAACCTTAATAATATTTAAAGTGATCAAAACAAGCCTTTAAGTTCAATGAATCCCATTTAATTACTTTTTCGCGGGCTTCCTTGGTATGGCGCTTCCCCTTTCAATTAGATACCTACTAACTTCACTAGGGTGGAATTGGGTAATTGTCCCACGACATCGTAAGTTACTGGGATAAGATGTATCGTATATGTTAATGGAGATTATAAACTAACTCCTGTACATCCAAGTTTCATCCAAATCCCATACAATGGTTTTGCGTGAAAGAGTAACAGACATCCATCGCAATCATCAACTTTAGCATTTATAATAGTAGTAAGATAACATTGAAGTAACAGTGTGATTGGTTACCAGGGGGGCAGGAATGTGAGGAAATAAGGACCTCTCACACGATGCAGAGGAATGTGAATGACATGTGTTGAAATAAGTTCTGTACCGATGGTGATGGTTACAAGGTTAGAGACGATAGATCAGAAGTAGTGCCTAAATGCCGAGATTACTCGATAAAGAAAATAAATGCTTATTGGAATAAGACCTAGGTCTGTATCTAAGCGCTAACTTTCGTCAAATGCCTAAACGATGGCTTTGAGGACACCAAAGACAAAAAACGTAAACGACGATGAAAAAGCTGTTCAAACTTGTAGATTTCGACTTCAATTTTTCTCAACAATGTTGGGGTCGCCTCCAATCTAACCGGACGCAGCTGAATACCAGTATTTTATATGGAGCGACTGCCTATCTGTTCTACACAACCCAGTTAGTACTGGGTAATACGATACCCTTACTACGATACTGGTTGTCAGACTCGGGTCACTGACTATCTGTAACGACTGTTAAAGATCTACAAATGACAGCCGGGACCAACGGCTTAACGTGCTTTCCGAGGCACGGAGGTAACTCGGTATGTAATGGGTGGTCACCCATCCACAGACCAACCTCCGAAGCGCGGCTTTACCTTAAGATTGATCCGAGCGGCTGTTATTATTTAGCCACGAGCTCCTCCTCCTCTATCATAAGTTATTTGGAGTAGACGCAGCAAGTCTTCTTCTTTCTTTCATAAACACATTGTTAACATCTTAGTAATCAGCTATAGCTATTTGTTATTCCTAAACCAATTTTGCATGTCTAATCTTTCCGAAGTGTTTTATTCATTGACATGATCAGTTTATAACGTTCCCACTACTGGGACACTAGGAAATAATCTTTGCCAACCACATAAAACCAACTAAAAGTCTACAACTTCCTCAATCTATGCGTCCCTGGTCTATATCATAAAATACGTGGTGAAATCTACCTCCACATACATACACCAACTACCAATGAATACTGTGTTCACTGGTCAAATCAATAAAAGTAATTAATAGTTACATAATACCATGTAACAAAATACAAGCTCAAACAAATTGCTGGCGATGTGAAATCCGTATTACGTGAGTGCGAGAGTGCGATTCACGCTTGACAGCTTTTTAATTAAACTGCGACCTAAAAATAGTAGGGCCGTTGTTGTTTAATAAAAAGGTATCAATTAGTAGAAAGTTTACTGGCAAACAACTTTTCGAAGCCAGTCTTAGTATTTGTAGCAAGAAATAGAAATCCTAACTAGGTAATATAAAAGTTGTGTGGTTGAAATAGTTTGAGTAATTCGGAGCGTAATTTCGTTAGATTTACACAAAAATCAAAAACAATTTTATTTGTGTAACATAGGTAGTGAATACAGTTCCTAAATTAAAGATCATAGGTCGCTATGTTATGCCAAGAGGCGTACAAAAACATGGTTGCATGCGAAATAAAAATATATTAATCATGCGAGAGGTAAACACAAATTATTTGGTAGGTATGTCAAAATTGATAAAATGATGATAAAAATTATAAAATGTCAATATGAAGTAATTTCTACAGTCAATGAGCACAGCATAAGCAGAAAATGTCACCACTTGTGTCCAGCCCTACTCCCTGTTAGAGAGTGTTCTAAATAAAATCCACTACGCAGGCTCAGTGCGGGTTGGTGGTTGTCACATGTCCTTCGAGTTTTTGGTTCTTGAATCTCAATTCTAATCTTCGCCAATAGGACACTTCTGCTTGGCAAAGGCCTTCCCTTTCTCGTTCCAAACCTCTCTATCCTGTGCAATCAATGTCTCTCTCTGTCTCTCTCTCTGGCCATGTTCACCCTTCAATCAAGATCAGATTGTCACACGTCGTTCTAGATTTACGTGTTGATATTTGAACGTCATGGTAATCTGTGACTACGATAGAAATATCATTTCTTTTACTACTTCATAGTGCTTTGGAAGGGAGGAGAAGCGTGTCGTACTTTGATTACTCCTAGGTCCATACCCACACATTCATGTTGTACTAAATATTCTACTAACCTTCTCCATTTATTTATAACCCAACATGTATGGCACAAACGAAGTATCTGCCTGTAACAAAGTTACGACTGTTACGAGTAAAACAAAGTTGGTGTGAACCTCTCCGGTGTTATTACAAAAAGCGGTTTAACTAAAAACCCTGGTTTAAACTTCGATAAACTATGGTCTAAACCAAAATGGTATTACAAATCGTGGTTTTGCGATAAACCATAGACTAATTCATGGTCTAACGCTAAACCTCGGCGACCCCTAGTTTAACGATGGTCTAAATCACTAAACCGGACCTGTCAAAGTTTCTCTTTTAGGTTAAATCATCTTTTTCATGGTGTTGTGTTGTTTTTAACTCGAAAATGGATATTAACATGGTCGATTTAATTGATATTGAGGATATTGAAGCCACTGAGTTGTTCGAAACACCACGCCGACACAACAGAAATCGTGTTCGGATCAATCCCTTTCTGGAATTATCCGATGAAGATTTCAGGCAAAAGTATAGGTTTAATAAACGTTATGGATTGAAAATAGTGGACCTAATAAGAGAAGATTTAACCAGAGATGCTCGAGGATGCCCTGTGTCTCCCGAAATACAAGTGGCTTGCGCTTTACGAAGCTGGGCTCGACATGAAGTAAGTAGATTCAAAGCATAGATTGCATTTATCAAAACATTGGTAGCAATTTATACTAAATTATGTCCTAAGTTCCAAACTTATATTTTGTTTATGTTTTAATAGATCCAAGATGACACAGCCGATTTACACGGAGTCTCACAACCTTTTATTAGTAAGATATGCAAAAAATAGCAGTAGCCATAGCCCGAATATCACATAGATTTATAAAAATGCCTACTACATTGACAGAACAAGAGGAAGCGATGCAAAAATTTCGCAGAATTGCAAATTTTCCTACAGTAATTGGTACAATTGACTGTACTCATATCAAAATAAAAAAGTTAAGTGAAGATGGTGGTCAACTGTATATTAACCGCAAAGGATTTCCATCAATTAATGTCCAGGTATTAATGATTTTACATTCATAATTTTCTTTGAAAATAAGGAATAACAACTTTTGTCCATACCCCATCCTTGATGAGGCATTGGTTATAGTTTTTAAAAGTTGTCTAACCTACCACAGGGTTCAGGGTGGGTGTCCAAAACCACTTCAAAATCTAGTGACTTGGAAGGAGTGAACAGACAAAAAGACACAAGTGGCCATTGACTTTGTTTTTTAATATGTTCTGATGGTAAATAGTCATGCTTATTTAAGTGACTAAGAAATACTAAAATATAATATGTAACTATTGTTCCAGGTAGTTTGCGATGCAGATTTAAAAATCATGGACATTGTTACTAGGTGGCGTGGGAGTGTTCATGACTCTCGAATATTTAGAGAAAGTCGTTTGAAGCAGAGATTTGAGGCTGGTGCATTCTCCGGCATATTGCTAGGAGACAGTGGCTATGCTTGCACACCATATTTGTTTACTCCATTACTGAATCCTACAACACCTCAAGAGGAACGATACAACAATGCTCACATTAGCACTAGAAACGCAGTGGAAAGATGTTTTGGGTTGTGGAAGCAGAGGTTCCGCTGTTTATTAAGGGGCCTTTACTGCAACATTGAAACTGCAAAAACAACGATTGTAGCATGTGCTGTATTGCACAATATTGCCATAGATATGAAGGAAGATGTGTTTGATAGTAGATTTGATGACAATGAAGCTAACACACAAACGTCTGCAGCAGTAGTTTTACCAGTGGAAAACAATGTACGTGGAAATATTAGAAGACGGCAATTCATTGAAAGATACTTTTAATTTACTTAAAATATTTGTACACCTCATCATGTGGTAGAATGTATAGAACTTAACAAAATATTAACACTAAAAAACAAAAACAAAACAAACAAAACTACATTCTTACAAATAAATAAATTCTAATTTAAATAATATATTTTAAACCTTAAATAATTCTAACTATAATAATTCTTGTAACATAACTTTCTCTTATTGGGAAATAACATTTTTAACTTCACTGCAGGATCTGAAAATAAATATTAGATCATAAATATAATGCTTTAACTCTTTTATAATTATAGTGCAGATTTTTTTATAAATTGACCAACTAATAGAATTATTAATAAAATTTTTGGTTTAGGTATGACATTTGTATTTTCAATATTATTGTGAAGTGAAATTTTCCGTAATTATTTCCCTTAATTTATACCCGTTGGTATTATGTACGTGGGACACTCAGAAAGTTTTGCGAAACTAAAAAAAATTGTTCTATACGTACATATATTTTTATTAAATCTTTTCAAAGTACTTTCCACCAGCCTCTATACAAAGATTCATGCGCCTAAACCAGTTTTCAAAACACTTTTTCCAGTCCGCCGCAGACACCTCGTTTACAGCCTGCTCGAACCCAGCCAGCGCATCTTCCGGCGACGAAAATTGTATCCCTTTGAGCTGATTTTTTATTTTTGGGAATAAAAAGAAGTCACACGGTGCTAGATCAGGGCTGTAAGGAGGGTGACCCAGGAGTTTGACTGGCGTGCTGTCCAGGAAGTCCCTCGTTTTGAGTGCGGTGTGCGCAGGTGCATTGTCGTGGTGGAGCAGTAGCCCGCGGAGCCCTGTGTTTGGTCGCTTGTTGCTTATAACAGAGAAAACTTCTGGCAAACATTTGGAAGTATACCATTCGGCATTAATGCTTCTTTGATCCCGTAAGGGAATTGATACCAAGTGGCCAGTCAAATTAAAAAAGCTAGCGATCAAAATCTTACCCCCGCTTCTAGATCGCTTCACTTTGGTAGGCGTTGGCTCATTTTGAAACACCCAAACAGTCGACTGGCGCTTGGTTTCTGGGTCGTATTGATAAATCCAGGACTCATCACCTGTAACGATGTCGTAAACACGCCGAGACGAGCCTGCTTCAAATTTGTTAAGCATATCACGGCACCATTCCACCCGGGCCTGCTTCTGAGCATCGGTGAGGTTGTGCGGCACCCAGCGTGATACTATCCTCCTCACGCGAAGATGGCTGTGTAGAATCTCGTGAACGCTTCCCGATCCAATCTTCAATATGTGTTGAATCTCCTGATATGTAATTCGCCTATTGTCTTGGATTAAATTTTTCACTGCTAGCACGTTTTCTTCGGTAACAGCCGTCAAAGGGCGACCGCTTCTTTCGTCATCCCCCAAAGTTGGTCGACCGCGCTTGAATTCGTTATACCAACGATACACGGTTGCCTTGGAAGGGCCTTCATCCATGAATGCCATTTGAAGTCTATCGTACGATTCATCCGGTTTCAGGCGACACTTGAAATCGTATAAAATCATAGCTCTAAAATGTTCCCGGCGCAGATCCATATTTCAGTGAGACACAATACTTTGAATTAACTCGCAAAAAATGTGGAGGGAAATTTTGAAATTGGAACTTACTTATTTTTACTTATAAATAATCATATTTTCGAAAAACATAATAACTGGCCAGTCTCCCATATATAAAAACTTTTTTTCGCAATACTTTCTGAGGGGCCTGGTATAATATTTTTTGAAAATGTGTATGTTAAAGCAAAATTTCACTCACCATTAATATTTAATAGGTTCTAAAGTTCTTCCTTTTTCTGTAACAGCTTTATTTCCAATTCCAGTTTTTTTATTTTTAATTCTGCAATTTTAATATTATATTGGTGCTCCACTTCTAGCATTTCCAATTGTTTTTTTTTAAATTCATTATTGGACTTCAATATTCTTTCCTGCATTGTTTCTTTCCTGTAAAATATTTACCCTTTATATTGTATAATACTAAGCAAATAATAACAATATATTCTGGGATAACCTTTCTTACATGTTTTGAGGACCCTTTTTACCTGACTGCTTTCTGAAAGTACCTGAAAGTATTTTAATTACATATAGACTTCTTATATAAATCCTTTTTAATTCATGTTATACAATTTTTAATATTAAAAATTATGGTCAAATTAAAGGATTACAATTTGAAGATGAATTATTGTTTTTACCTTGGTCCATTATTACTTCCAGTACCTCATCGTCATGATTGAGTACAGGAGGTGATTCTATGGTTATAGAAGGTGGCTCTATGATCATAGGCGAGAAGCTTGTACTAGGCCCAGCTGTTGGCTCACTATCCTCTGGGGGGTTTAATTCAACCTACAAGTACTGATTATTAAATATACTGTATATTAATTTAAACAGTGTTTTATAAAGTAAAGAACATTATTATGCTTACCACAGTTCGTATTGCATCACTGTCGTGGTCTGTGTATTCCACAACAAAATCGTGTGGAGCAATATTCATAACAGCCAGGTCTTCTTGGGAAGGCGACTTGGGCTTTTCACCACCCCCTGTCTTCATTAGATATTGCCTATGAGCGGACAAGTTAGCTTTAGCCGCAAGCTTCATCCTCTTCCATGCTAATTTAACGTCTCCATCAGACCGATTTTTCCCCATGATTTCATTGATTCTGAAAATATTTTGATAATATGTTAGTTTGCGTTGTTATCGGGCCACTTATTTATAAAAAAAGAAACACTTACTTCTTTGCTATATTCTTCCACTCTTGAGTCTTTTTAATATTGGAGGAAGCTCTTGTGGATTTGTCCTCGATGATGTGGCGTGATTGAGCAATCATCTCGCGTAGTATTTCCTATAGTATTTAAAATATGGGTAAGCTTACAATCAATAAATTAAAGACGATTTTCAAGTCCATCTAAGTAATTTATGTTTACTTACTTTTTCCTCGGCACTCCAATTCTCAGAACGTTTTTTTTTTTGTTGGTCCATCACATTAAAATATTATAAGAACGTAAAAGTATTAAATGAGGTAAATAAAGAGGCAATTGTTCTAGTCCAGTTACAAATTCCAAAGCTAAATGAACTTTGTTCAACTTGCGCTGGTTTTGTTTAATGTTATGGTTTCAAATTACGCGCGAGAATTTACGCTTCGTTACACGTATTTAGATGTATTTTTAGAAATTAATACGACATTAAGTAATGTGCTTAAACCTAAACGAAACTGCAATCGACGAAATAACTAAATAATGTTTATATCCATGCAAAATAACACGGTCTCAATATTTTTAACACTCCTAAACATCATCTAATCATTAGCGTTTTATCAAAACTTTTTTTTTTTCGAGGCATACGGAACGTTGTAATAGAATGACATCATCGTGAACGAATGATATTTGTATTAATCTGTGGTTGCTGTTTAAACAATGGTTCAAATCACGGTACTAAGAAGTCCACGGTTTTTTTAAGTTTTGTAATACGAACAAGTTTAGACCATGGTTCTGCAGATAAGCCTGGACTTGATAGTACAGGTTTAAACCAAGGTTTATTTAGTTTTTTGTAATAAGACCGCTCAAGTTTTAGGGATGCCACTTGTTTCTTTGGATCGGCACATTCGACTCAGTGTGCCGTTCTTTTTAAGGATTGGGTCGGTTTTGCCCCGAACATATTATTGGATACATGTTCGGCTCGTGCTGATTGGCAAACTGCGTTCGGGACTTATCATCACTGAATCATGTTCGGCTAGGTTCGGCACGATTCAAGCCAAGACCGGCTTTTGACCCTGCTGTGCCATATTAGCGACCCGAACATGTGAAATAGCAACCCTCACACATACTCGTGGTTCGTCCTTGTCGATAAAAAATTCGATTCACAAAGTGTTTATGAAAGTTTACCGATCCGAAATCGTAAGGAAAATAGTCCTTTATCCTTTACGTAACAGGGTACTAAGGGAAACGGGTTCTATTTTGGGGTAACCGATGACTTCTGGAATGTTTTGTTTTCTTCTTCTTATTGTTTCGTGAAAATTACCCTAAAAATGTAAACAGTTTCAACAGTATTTATAGAATCTATTGATATAATCCGATCTGCTTATGTTTTTAATCTTCTCCTTGATGTTATGTAATGACTCCTCTTCTTTCAATGTTTTTATTTTTTCCACCTGCTGAAAGTCTCCCACCTGGACACGAAATGCCAAGGCTGACCTGGAAATCTTTAAATATACTTCGGGCCCAGCTTGGTTGTAGAAAGGAAAACCTGCTCAGGTAGAGATTCATTAATGACTCTGCCCTGGAGTGTCAATGTGGTGCTGTTCCACAAACGATGCGGCACTTAATATCGTGTCCTGCAGTTTGTTCAGTTTCAGGAAGTGATGGACGCTACAGAGGGCGCCAAGCTAGTGGCTCAGTTCTGGGCCGACATAATTTAGATTGCCATCGACCCACTAAGAAGAAGAAGATTCTTTTAATCAACCACACTTGAAACTTTTAAACGCCCGGTACTAACTTACTTTTAGTTAATACAACTGTGCGAAATTGTAACTTCTGCTAGCACAGTTTCTCGTACAGATTCAAAGCTCTGTTAACATAAACAATTGATACTTAAGCTTTCCTCCAAGTTAAGTTTTAATAAAAACAATCGGAAGTAGCAAGAAAGCCAAACGGCTCCAACTTCTACTGGAAACAATGCTGAGAATTGGGATGTTCAAAGTAAATCGTGGTTTGGTTTAATTTACGAAATGCTACCCAATTTAGTGACAAACAAACGGCTGTACACAATGAATTTTAGTAGAAGATAGGGTTTACTCCTGACTGACTTCAGTTATTATAGCCCTATCAATACTATCGTCAACGCTTTCATTAAATGGATGTCTTCATGAGTAGTCTCTTTTCTTCCCTCTCGTCCGCATCAACATCACCGATCTTCACCATTCACCTTAATCCTAATTAATATGCGGTTGGCACAGCATGTCTTCTTCCATACTTCTCCATTAGCCATCATTAGCCATCATGAGCCATCATCTCTTGAGTCACTCCTTTTCTAGCCATATCATCTTTCACACAGTTCATCCATTGTTCATTTGTTCTTCCCCTACTCTTATGGACATCTTAATTTATATATATTTATATTAAATAATTAATTTATATTTATTGTCGGGCCTACGCTGTCCTCTCATACTTAAGTACTAGCGCTGTAACATCCAAATAATTATTGTAGAACCAAATGATTTTAAAAGAGTAACCATGGAGTTTCTTGCCGGTTCTTCTCCATAGGAAACGACCAACCCGAACCGTGCCTCTTCTGTTGACGTTTTATAAGTGCCCATGTAGGCCTATGTAAAATAAAATATTTTGATTGATTGATATATTCAAAACTTTTCTCACAACGTTTTCGTTTCTCGTCTTCATTATTGATTAGAATATAATCAGTGTTTTCGTATTGAATTTCATACGCCGGCAGTCTAGATTCCTCTGCCTTTCGATCAATATATCTCTCAATGCGCAACTTAAGACCATTGACCTATGTTGCTAGCCATAATAACTATAATCCCATGTGAAACCCAAACAGGATGTTTAGAATTAATAATATTATGCATATTATTGCGCTTACAAAGTTTCCTTAATGAGAAATTATAAACAGCTCCTAAACTGCGCAATAATTCCAATATGGAATGAGGCAGACATTTTCCATTCTTGTGTTATGATAACATTCTATCAAGACAGGACGTAGACAGGGCATACTTTATATATTACAAGTTTGAATAGGTTCTGTCAGCACTCATTGTAGTTTCTTTTCTATAGTTGCTTGAATTCCGTTCAATGATAATAATTAGATCAGCTTGTAACGGTATTTTCTAGTAAAGGAAAGAATAGACTGTACAATCACCACTGGCAACTACATTTTCTTGTGACTTGCTCACTGCGTGTTGACTATTATTCCAAGAGAATAAGTCTAGATTACATCATGATGTTTTAACTGTAAATCCTATAAGTACTAAGTAAGTATTACAATTAAAAAGTAAAAGAGTTTTAAAACCAATGGCTTTTTTCAAACGAAATAAAAAGCGAGGATCACGCACTCGCATACGTTAACCTACTCTGCATTTAATTTCGTCTATCCCTGACTAAGTAAACATGAATCTGTAAGAGCTCTTTGAAACTACCTACCTTATTGGATTGCTATGTGCAATATTAAAATGTAAACAGAGAAGCTATTCCTTAATCAATTTTCTCCCCTTTTTGTTCGTGGAGGCTGGGCTTTATGCATGCCTGGTATCTGAGTTCCCTCTTATTGGGTTGCTTTTAGACGTAATTGCGTCGGAGAGAAAAGATAGTGTTGACTGAAATTAATTTTGGTAAATTTACGAGGCGTTTACTCTGTTTCTATGGAGACTAATTCAGAAAATGATACTGTAGATTATATTTATTGATATTAGTGGCGATGTTTGCAATATCAAATAGGAATATAAAATTTTACAGGAACCGTTTTGGAAATTCTAGAAAGCAGAAACACTTTTGTCGATACCTTTTCTTCTTTATAGTCTACAATAAAGCTCATGCTAATAAAATTCTGAAAACCTTGCTACGAAAAAACATCGCAATATCCGTAAACGCTTTGACACCTAAAATTCAACATCCTTAATTTCTATACACTCAAACCATTGACAATTAAGACGTATTAGAATTTCAGCAGCTCCCAAGGTTCGGAGCTGCTACTTATTTGAATTAACGAAGGTCGGTTTCATTCACGTTCGTGTAATATTTACATTCGGCCTCTTCCTGCATGCCGCGTCCCCAGACGACGAGCATCCAATGTTGCTATGACATCACCCTGTGGTTATGACCCATTTCCCACTGAGTTTGACACTGTCCCACGTTTCCGCTAAGTCACGACCAAATGTGGCACAGAATTCATCCTTAACTACAGAAATATATTCATTTCTAAATGAGAAAATATCTCTTTCTTCTGAAAAGATTTCACGTATTTCCCCGGTTGATAGCCAGCTTTCAACGAATTCTTCTCGACAAAAAGGCTTCGTATTCCTCCTCGTTCAAATAGAACCTACAATCCGAGATGCTTATCACGTTGTTTCCATCACCTGATCACAACGTTCCGAATAGGTGGCCGCAGTTTTGCATAACATCTACGAAGGGTTATAAAGAAGTCAGGAAATGTAGCCTTCACAAAATCAAATCCATTCCTTATAGCTGCGGAGCTAAAGCTCAGTTCTCTGTAGCAGGAGTTTTGCGCACCGTAAACACTGATGGTTGGTTGCATGCAGACCTGGTTCGGAGTGCGCATGCGTGTTGAACCCAGAACGAGCACCTGAGGTCTACGGTTCAGTAGCCGTCCCTGCGACGAGGGGAGCGCACGTCTGTTGCGAAAGGGAATGTTTTGGGCGGAACTTACCAGATCAATGTAGGCGTCCGCAACTACGCCATATTTAGGAGGTTGAATGATCAAAGCATTATCGAGAGCTAAATCTGTTTTTGATCATGAAATATTGGAACTGTTAAATGAAAACTTATTAATTAGGTCATTCACACCACATTACCGTAGTTATATCGAAGTTCAATAACTTTAGAGCATTGAAACCCGAGGTCTTCCGGAATTCCGTGCTCCTATTCATAAAATGAATGGCTATGCTGATAACGTCTATCTGTACAACTGCCACTGGGCTTTTATCTTCCACATTATAATTGACAAGTTCATCAACGTTAAAACTATAACCATAAGTACGCAAGTTTAATATCTAAACAATACTATAGCCGGATGATAACAGGAAGACGTAGTACACACGTTACGCAAATTGTTTTGTTCCACAATGTGTTATGAAATAGCGTTCATTCAAAACATTATAATTTATACGAACAATCACGCTACTTATATAGGTCACCGATAGGAAGGACACGACATATTCATTCAAATTGACGACGACGACGCATTTAATTTCGACTTGTTTTCGTTTCAGTGTATCGTCGATTTTCGTGGTATGAATGTGTGATCAAACGTTTTTATGGCGGTCGTCTTTATATTCAGAGTTGTATCCTCCTGTATTAGATTTCTCTAAAGGTTTTTTTTTATTTAATTCAGGGGCTATTTCTTCGTTCTCACTAAGATTCCAGTATCACGTTCTTGTACTAATTCTGCCCATTGTTACGGTTCTCTGTACGTTTTGGTCTAACTCTAACAGTCTTTGTTCTGGTTACACAATTTGTTACTTATTTTGTTTAGTTTGAGTTTACTTCTAATTATCTACTGTCTAACTCTGAATGGTGTCGGACGTAAAGAATAGCACCATCCCATATCTTCCCGTGGGCGTCGTAAGAGGCGATTAAGGGATTTGCCAGAGAATGGGCAGCAGCGTTCTCTGTTCTTTTGCAACAACCGTACTGCGATCGCCAACCCGCTTGCCAAGCGTGGCGATTATGGTAAAACCCCCCAAAACGTCAATTTGGCGACACTTGGAGGTCTTTGTCCAGCAGTGGACGTCTTTTGGGCTGAAATGATAAATGATGATGACGATAAATTATCATTAGTTAACCTTAGTCCCGTTTACACAAGCATAAAAAATCTCCGGGTGACACATAACATAATCTTATTGAAATCTTTTTTACATATATTTTAATTTGAATCGGTAACAACTTCGTAATATGATATTTTGACAAAAGTATTCGTGGATTCAACATCAGATGCAAGGGAGACTGCATACTTATCATGCGTATAATTGGTTTTATCAATGTAAGCTATACATGGCGGAATACAAAGTTACACAACTGGTTCAAACCGGATCGGAATAATTAAGTTTGTAGTTTGTACTAGTGCTATCAAGCTCACCAGGAATGCAGATCGAACTTGGAACTTGAAATACTGTTGAATTAAACGTTTTAACGTTAGATTAAGATATATATAAGAGGTCTTAATGTGGGCTTGAATGAAGTTTTAGATATTATAGGAGATGAAGATTATTCAGCAGTAAAGAAATTGAAAACTATGTACTATTGAATTTGCAACTTGTAGATTATAAGTTGTGTATCTTTACTATTACTACTAATTTACTATTTTTAATTTATTAACTAAAAATTTATGACATTTATTTAGAGATCAATTAATTATTTGAGTTAGGAAATTATAATTATTTTTTTAGATTAAATTGTGAAAAATTTTATAATAATAATAATGTATTTAAAGCAGTCATTGTGCCGATAGTCGTGTCAGCCAATGGCTTAATAGCTAAAAGCTTCGACCAACATCTGCGGAGACTTTCGCTTGACAGCTGGATCAAGGGCTTGATTCATAAAGCAGTACTTCTGGACACGGCGCGTATTGTCAGGAGGTTCCTCTCTCAAGAGCCCTGACCACCGGTAGCCCGGACCCTGTTCCCGATGCTGGTGGGCTACTATTTTTTATATATTTAATTTTTTTTAATATAATTTTGTAAAAATATTTAAAAATATAATAACTATGTAATGAAAATGAATAAAGGAAAATGTATTATATATCCGTGTGTTTGAGTTTAAGATGTGTTGCTATTTGTTAAATTTTATGATCCTTTGCGATTGAAATAAATGATCCTATTTTATTCTCTAAGTATGATATATTAGCTTGTATATTACGTCTACGTTAAGGTTAATAATTAATTGCCTTTTATAAATAATAACAAAAGGACAATTTTCAATATCACATTTTATAAGAAATTCTTGCTTAGACGATGAATGTTGTTTTTTTATAGTAAAATAATAATTGTAGCCGAGGTTAAAGGAAGAATCATAAGTCAATCTTTAGGATATACATTTGTAAGAATATATCTAGATTTTTAAGACCAGCGAACAGCATGAGTTTCTCTCTTTATCCTCACAACGGATATTTCAAGACAGAATCTTCAATAAATTATTGTGGAAAAATTTCTGCGAAATATATATACATATATTTTCCCCCATTAGGAATTTCTTTCGTATTGTGGGTGCGTTTACAAACATTTAAACTCACATACACGAACAGCCCGACCCGGAACAACTAAGTATCTGTGGGCCATACAAATATTTGTTCCGTGCGGGGATCGAACCCGCGACACGCAGCGCAGCAGTTGATCGCTCAGCCACTGCGCCAACCGTGCCTGCAATATTAGACAAAGTTTTCCATGAAACTTCGTAGCTCTATGAAATGTTATGTACAACTTCTGATCAGTCAATTGAGAACTGCCCTAGGTCTGTGTCTCTTCTGATTTGAAATATGAGTTTTACCTGTTGTAAATATTCCTACGATAACATCAAATCATTAGCAAATCAGAAAAAAACGGCCAAGTGCGGGTCGTACTCACACGCTCACAGGGTTACGTAGCAGCACACAATAAAAAAAAAATTTAGTTCTCATTCATTTCGTTGCATTGTATTACATTCAACAGCAAAACTAAATTTGTTTTTATAAGTAGTATGTGAATGAAAAACAAAGTTACGGCTGCAGTTTGATGAAAAGTCCCATATCTCAAAAACTAAACATCAAATCTAATTCAAACCTATGTATTTTCGTGGCAATAGTTTTTTACGTTATACAATCCTATTTTTTTTTTCTAAATTTTCCTCCTCTTTAGAAACTAAAGGAGGGGGTAAACTGGTATTTCATTGATTATATTTCCACGATCCAATACTACTGCTTCCAAGAATCCAGTTTCTTATCTTTTATTAGCAAATAAGTGTAAAGTCTCGATATTTCACGCGCAAACTTTTTGTGTACTTTTGCTATCCCTACAAACGGTCACACCCGTCACCCGCGCTGGGAACGAACCAACTGTCCATGCAATCTTTATGAATTGTTGAAGGTGTGGAAAGAACACTTTCATCATTTTTTTCATGTGCATTGCTCAGTCAAGGAAGGGGGAGAAATGTAAATGTTTTGCTTGATGCATTATGCAGTCCTGGTATCTTTAGCTCTTGAATTTGCTTAGGTATCGTAGAGCCTAGGAGGAGCTTGTGGCTAAATAATAACAGCAGCACGGGTCGATCTTTAAGATTAAGCCGTGCTTGCCGAGGTTGGTCCGTGGACAACCATAATTACATACCGAGTTTCCTTCGTGCCTCGGACCGCACGTAAAGCCGTTGGTCCCCGCTATCATTTGTAGATCTTTGACAGTCGTGACGAGTAGTCAGAAGCCAAAAGTCCTAACATCCAGTCTTACCAAGGGGTATCGTATTACCCAGTTACTGAGTTGTGGAGGTCAGATAGGCAGTCGCTTCATGTAAAATA